>PVHT020000521.1:18926491-19002105 GCA_004024745.2 Catagonus wagneri
TTGATCATTACGTAGTGTCCTTCCTTGTCTCTTAAAATATTCTTCATTTTAAAGTCTATTTTGTCTGATATGAGTATTGCTACTCCAGCTTTCTTTTGATTCCCGTTTGCATGGACTATTTTCTTCTGTCCTCTCACTTTCAATTTGTATGTGTCCCTAGAAGTCAAGTTGGTCTCTTGAAGACAGCATATATCTGGGTCTTGTTTCTGCATCCATTCAGCTAGTCTATGTCTTTTGGTTGGGGCATTCAGTCCATTAACATTTAAGGTAATTATTGATATGTAAGTTCTTATTGCCATTGTATTAACTGTTTGGGGTTTTCGTTGATCTTTTTTTCTTCCCTTATTCTCTTGTTGTCTCCTCTCACAAGATGACTATCTTTGATGTTGTATTTGAGTTGATTTTTCTTATTTGTTTGTGCATCAATTGTAGATTTTTGGTTTGCAGTTACCCTGAAGTTTTGATATAGGAGTCTATATACAAATGAGATTGTTTTAAGTTGTTGGTTGCACGTGTTTCTCCAGTGTCCTGCATTTGTGCTCTCTTCTCGTGATTTCTGATTTTGGTAGCACAATTGTGTATGGATGATTTAGTATCTTTACTGTATATATGCCTTTACTGGTGAGCCTTGTCATTTGTGGTGTTTTTGTTTCTGGTTGTGGCCTTTTCTTTTCTGCCTAGAGAAGTTCCTTTAGTTCTTGTTGTAAAGCTGATTTAGTGTTGCAGAAATCTCTTAGCTTTTGCTTATCTCTAAAGGTTTTGATCTCTCCTTCAAATCTGAATGAGAGCCTTGCTGCATAAACTAATCTTGGTTGGAAGTTTTCCCTTTCATCACATTAAGTATATCACGCCACTCCCTTCTTGCCTGCAGAGTGTCAGCTGAAAAATCTGCTGATATATCACGCCACTCCCTTCTGGCCTGCAGAGTGTCAGCTGAAAAATCTGCTGATAAGCTTATTGGGGTTCCCTTGTATGTCATTTGTTTATTTTCCCTAGCTGCTTTCAATATTTTCTCTTTATCTTTAATTTTGGTTAGTTTGTGTCTCGGGGTGTTCCTTCTTGGGTTTATTTTATATGGTACTCGTTCCACTTCCTGGATTTGAGTGAGTGGTTCCTTTCCCATATTAGGGAAGTTTTCAGCTATTATCTCTTCAAATATTTTTTCTGTCCCCTTCTCTCTCTCTTCTCCCTCTGGCACCCCTATAATATGGATCTTGGTGCATTTAACATTATCCCAGAGTTCTCTGAGACTCAGCTCATTTCCTTTCAATATTTTATCTCTTTTCTCTTCCACATTAGTGATTTCCACTAATCTGTCCTCCACCTCGCTGATTCGTTCTTCTGCCTACTAAATTCTACTGTTGGCTGCTTCTAATGAATTTTTTATTTCAGTTGTTGTATTTTGCATCTCTTCTTGTTTAATTTTTACAACTTGTATTTCTTTGCTCAGTGTTTCCTGTAAATTATCAATCTTTGCCTCCAGTTTATTTCCAATGCCTTGCATCATCTTCAGCATCAACAGTCTAAAGTCTCTTTCTGGGAGGCTGATAATCTCCTCATCACTGAGCTGTTTTTCTGGGTTTTTTTTTTCTTTCTCCCTTATCTGCGTTATAGATTTCTCTCTTTTAATTTTTATAGGTTTTTGGTGTGGTGACCTTTTTGCAGACAATAGCATTGTAGCCTTTCTTAGTTCTGGCGTTTGCCTCCCCTGTGGCTAAAGTTGGTATTGGGCAGGGGGGCTTCCTGTAGGCTTCCAGATGGGAGGGACTGATGCCTGCCCACTGGTAGGTGGGGTTGATTCCTATCCCTCTGATGGGTGGGGCTTTGTCTCTGGGTAAGATTAGAGGCTGGCTGTATGCCTGAGGGGTCTTTAGGCAGCCTGTTTCCTGATGGGTGGGGCTGTGTTCCCACCTGGATTATTGTTTGGCCTGGGGCTTCTCGGTGCTGATGGGAGGGACCTGATTTTCCCAAAAATGGCCACCTCCAGAGGAATGCCGGCTGATGAATATTCCCAAGAGCTTCACCTCCAATGCCCTTCCCCCCCAACAAGCCACAGTCACCCCTGTTTTCCCAGGAGATCCTCCAAAAATTGCAGTCAGGTTCCACCCAGTTTCTTATGGAGACTTTGCTCTGCCCTGGGACGCGGTGCACATGAAAGTCTGTGTGCACTTTTCAAGAATAGGGTCTCCTCTTTCCCCCAGTCCTGTGGAGCTCTTGCACACAAGCCCCACTGGCCTTCAGTGCCAGATGCTCTGGGGCTCTTTCTCCCTGTGCCAGATCCCCAGGCATGGGGATTTGACATGGTGCTCAGAACTCTCAGTCCTGTAGCTGAGTCTCTGTGATACAGTTACTTTCCAGTCTGTGGGGCTTCTCACCCAGGAGGTATGGGGTTGCTTCTATTGTGTAATCACCCCTCCTACCTCTTGATGTGGTCTCCTCTTTGTCTTCTGGAGTAGAATATCTTTTTTGGAAGTTTACAGTCCATTTGGTTGAAGGTTGCTCAGCATTTGGTTGTAGTTTTGTTGTTTTTTGGGAGTGAAGTTGAGCTCCAGTCCTTCTATTCTGCCATCTTAATCCAATCCCACATGTGTATTGCTTGTCCATTCTAAATGTAATGGTTTGCATCTATTAACCCCAAAGTCCCAGTCCATCCCACTCCCTTCCCACTCCATCTTGGCACCCACAAGTCTGTTCTCCATGTCTGTGAGTCTTTTTTGTAGATACATTTGCTTGACAATGATTTTCAGACTGATACCTTCTATAATGAAGGGTAAAATTCTCTTTTTCTTGTCCTCTAGTACTTCAGAGGGTCTGTGTTTTATGCTTTCAATTTATTGATTCTGAAGTGATCCTTCCAGACTCTGGGATCAGCAACAGACAGTGGAGGTGCCACTTTTTGTTCCGCTGAATTGTTGAAATCTTTTCTCCAAGGTCTCCTAATCCCTACTGTCTTTCAGTCAATTTGGGGAGCTTTCATTATGCTGAGGTAGAATTTGCCCTTTCCTTTCTTTCTGCCTATGACTTTGATACTTTATAATATTGTAGTCCCTAATAAAAATATCCTGTATGTGCTCTATACACAAGTTCTCTCTATGAGTGCAGTTTCTGCACTACTTGCTGTGACTGTAGTTTAGTGTAGACCATTGCCAGCTCCCCTGATTTGTTGCCTTTGTTTCCCTCCTCAATAGTTTCCTTGGAGTTAAACTCCACATATTAGTGATTCCCAGTAGAACAATCCTATCAATCCTATTTTATTCTTACAGAAAGTTATGGATTTATTATTAGTTAACTAATTTCTCCTGTTCAAGGACCAGAAAAGATAAATGTCTGAGAGTACTACTGAAGTTCTTTTCGGCAGGGGAAAAATGATCTCATTTCACAAAAAGCACATATAAGCATCATCCTTTTTTTCTCAAGTTATTTCAGTTGGTGTGGGGGGGGGGCATGGGGTATAGGCAATACCCCAATAAATTTGCAAATAACACATATTGGATGTTAGAACTAAGTATACTGTGGAGAAGAATTAAGCTGAAAAGAAGGATGGAAAATCCATAATCCCAGTTTCCCATTGTTATGTGCTTTAAGACTGATCATTATTAGTTATTTTATGGAAAATTATGTAAAGTTACCTTACATGGAAGCAGCCAGTATTCGTATTTGAAATTGAAGCTGCCAGTAGTCTTACTTAAAATAGGATTTTGTTGTTTTTTTGTTTGTTTGGTTTTTGTTTGGTTTTGTTTTTGTCTATGCTCATAGCAAGCAGAAGTTCCTTGGCTAGGGATTGAACTAGCACCACAGCAGTGACCCCAGACCCAGCAGTGACAATAGTGGATCCTTAACCTTCTGTGCCACCAGATAATTCCTGAAATAGCTTTTAAACCACAGTCCAGCAATACCTACATTTCATGGTTGAAAAATATGTATTATTACTGTTAATCTCTAACTACCTATTCTAAAATTCGCCAACTATCATTGAAGAAGTGTACACATAAAACTCCTGAAGTTGAGTAGGAGAAGAGAAAATGGATAAAACTTTCACCTTGTAAAGTTGTTTGCCTTTTGAGAAGTTTTGATCCTATGGGAAAGGCTCTGCTCACTGCTTGGCATGTGGCATATGCCTAAACTGTTTTATTTAATTCTTACAGCATCTCTCTAAATCATTATTCATCTATCTGAAGATGAAAAAATAAGGATTAGGGAGATTAAATAACTTGTAAGAGGGAGAGAGCTAGTAAGTATCAAAGCCAGAATTTTTAATTTTATTTATTTTTTTGTTTGTTTATTTATTTATTTATTTATTTATTTTGCTTTTTAGGGCACCACCTGTGGCATATGCAAGTTCCCAGGCTAGGGGTCGAATTGGAGCTACAGATGCCAGCCTACACTACAGCCACAGCAACCTGGGATCTGAGCTGCATCTGTAACCTACACCAAAGGTCCTTAATCCACTGAGTGAGGCCAGGGATTGAACCTTAATCTTTATGAATACTAGTTGGATTTGTTTCCACTGTACCACAGTGGGAACTCCCCAGGACTTTTTATTTTAAGTTTCTGTTTCTTAAATTTTACTAGAGTTGATTTACAATGTTGTGTTAATTCCTACTGTACAGCAAAGTGATTCAGTTATGCAAATATTATACATATTCTGCATATATTCTTATTCATATCAGTTTTCATTGTGGTTTGTCATAGCATATTGACTGTAGTTCCCTTTGCAATATAGTAGGACCTTTTTGTTTATCCATCCTATATATAATAGTTTGCCTCTGCTAACCCTGAACTCCCAATCCTTCCCCCGCCAACACCCCACCTCCCCAGCAACCACAAATCTGTTCTCTATGTCTGTGAGTCTGTTTTAGTTTCATAGATATGTTGATTTGTTTCATGTTTTAGATTCCACATATAAGTGATATATGGTATTTATCTTTCTCTTTCTTACTTAATGTCACTTAGTATGATAATCTCTGGATCCATACATGTTGCTGCAAGTGACATTATTTCATTCCTTTTCATGGCTAAGTAATATTCCAGTGTGTATATCAAAACCAGGATTTGAACCTAAATCTCTTTGACCCAAAGATGGTATTTGTAATCACTACATATTTCAGCTTCCATTTCTTATTTGAGCTAAATAGAATGGAGAGAATAATCCACCTGTCAGTTTTAATCTTAACTGTTTTCCAGAACTTGCACATGATTTTGTCCCTGCCTATCTCTCCAATTTCACTTTATACAACACACCCAAAACTCTGGTCCCAGTGTCACTGGCTTCCTTTCTGTCCCTTAAATACCACATTTGGAGGCTTTTGGTGTTTCCTGTGCCTATGGTGTTCTCCCCTTCCCCAAGTCTTTTTTTATGTGTTTACCTCCTTCTCTCCCAGGTCTTAGCCCAAATATCATTTTCTCAGAGTCCTCCTCCAAGCATAGTGTGTGAAAGAGGTGCCCTCTCCACTTGAAGTCCCTCCTGTCACCTGTCATTTCTGAGCATGTAACCAATCTGAAATCCATCTGCTCACTTGTTATATCTCTCTCTACAGAATGTAAGTTCTTTGAGGGCAGGAACTTTCTCCCTCTTAGTTATATCTCTATCTCATAAGTAGTTAGGATAGAACTCCACAGAAAATAGATGTTGAAAAAAAAATGACAGAATGAAGAATGAATGAGTTTGAAATCTATATAGTTGTTTCTACTTGGGAACATTGTCTTTAAAAAAAATTTGATGGATGTATTTGAAAATATCTTTGAGAATTTTGAGTGTTCTAAATCATGTTTAAGCCTTGATCAGGACACTTAATAACATAACCACTAACCACTGCAACTTCCTGCAGTAACAGATTTCTGCTTTGGTTTTGACATACCCAATGGTCTTATTTAAATAATTAACCTGAACATGAATATTAATAAGTATAAAACTCTTTCACTAATTTTCTGCAGTAGAAGCATAGTGTTACAGAATTCTAATGATTTTAGCTAGATGAGGACTTAGGATACTCTCTAGTCTAACTGAAATGTGGAAAGATGAAAAGGCTTTTTGCAGACTACATAGGTAAAACCAGGTCCAGAAATTTGGAACAGGGCCCTTTCTATTATATGAGGCCAATTCTTACTGTGTTTCTTTTCCCCACACCCCTTCCCCAATTTTAGTGTATATTTTTATAGGAGCAACAGATTATATATAGCATTTCATAAAAATAAATCTGTATTTCAGAAAGAAAAGTATCAGTGTTCATCCAAGTTCCCAGTTTATTTCAAATGCATAAGAAGTGAAAGAGCAACCTTCCTGGATGTCTTAATACTGAAATAATTGCACACACTTCCATTTAAGGCATTTGTAATGTAGGTAATTGCAATGTGGGCTAGGTCTTTGAATAGAAAAGGAAGGAAGTATCAAGTTCAGGATGAAATAAATTATACAAAATGTAGCACATCATATTTTTCTATATATTTTTGCCATTTTTTTCTTGTTGATTTCCAGTCATATAATATTGTGGTCAGAAAAGATGCTTGATATGATTTCAATTTTCTTAAAGTTACCAAGGCTTGATTTGCAGTCCAGGTTGTGATCAATCTTAGAGAATGTTCCCTGTGCACCTGAGAAAAATGTGTATTCTGTTGCTTTTGGATGGAATGTCCTACGAATATCTATCAAATCCATCTGATCTAAGGCCTGTGTTTCCTTACTGATTTTCTGTCTGGGTGATCTATCCATTGCTGTAAGTAGGGAGTTGAAGTCCCCCACTATGATTGTGTTATTGTTGATCTCTCCTTTTAAGGTTGTTAGCAGTTGCCTTATATATTGTGGTGATCCTATGTTGGGTGCATATATATTTAAAATTGTTATATCTTCTTCTTGGATTGATCCTTTGATCATTATGTAGTGCCCCTCCTAGTCTCTTAAAATGTTCTTCATTTTAAAGTCTACTTTGACTGATATGAGTATTGCTACTCTGGCTTTCTTTTAATTCCTGTTTGCCTGGAATATTTTCTTCCATCCTCTCACTTTCAATTTGTATGTGTCCCTAGAAGTGAAGTGGTGTCTCTTGAAGACAGCATATATATGGATCTTGTTTCTGTATTCATTCAGCTAGTCTATATCTTTTGGTTGGGGCATTCAGCCCACTAACATTTAAGGTAATTATTGATCAGTGTGATCTTATTGCCATTGTATTAACTGTTTTGGGGTTCTGTTGCTCTTTTTTCTCCCTTTATTCTCTTGTCTTCTCTTGTGGTTTAATGACTATCTTTAATATTGTATTTGAGTTGATTTTTCTTATTTGTTTTTGCATCAATTGTAGTTTTTTGGTTTGCAGTTACCCTGAAGTTTTGATATAGGAGTCTATATATAAATGAGATTGTTTTAAATTGTTGGTTTCCCAATTGCAAGTGCATCTCCAGTGTCCTGCATTTGTGCTCTCTTCTCGTGATTTCTGATTTTGGTAGCACAATTGTGCATGGATGATTTAGTATCTTTACTGTATATATGCCTCTACTATTGAGCCTTGTCATTTGTGATGTCTTTATTTCTGGTTGTGGCCTTTTTTTTTTTTCTGCCTAGAGAAGTTCCTTTAGTACTTGTTGTAAAGTTGATTTAGTGTTGCAGAAATCTCTTAGTTTTTACTTATCTGTAAAGGTTTTGATCTCTCCTTCGAATATGAATGAGAGCCTTGCTGGGTAAAGTAATCTTGGTTAGAAATTTTTTCCTTTCATCACGTTAAGTATATCTTGCCACTCCCTTCTGGCCTGCAGAGTGTCAGCTGAAAAATCTGCTGATAACCTTATTGTGGTTCCCTTGTATGTTATTTGTTTCTTTTCCCTAGCTGCTTTCAATATTTTCTCTTTGTCTTAAATTTTGGTCATTAGCTAGCAATTGACACAAATGCATGTGAACCTCATATTTAAGAAGCACAAAATCTTAAAAACTAGAGTTAATAATGTGTGGATTTTTACGAACAATCCTCATATGAAAAAGAAATCTCATTTTTGGAGACGTTTCTTGACAATATAATTTGATTTATAGAAATATATGCATATTTCTGAATAAGATAAACCTTGCCTTTTATATCTTCTTAGAAGCCAAAGATTTATTTTCTAAGAAAATAAAATAAAGTAAAACAAGACAAATACAAAGATAAAAAAGAAAAAAAACAAAACAAAATCACATTATTTTGTTTCTATAAGAAGATGAAGGAAAGCAGACCTGTGATTCATCAATATAAATGATATGCCCAGTGAATATGTAAAGCTGCTGTGTAGCTCAAAAATAATGATCCTGCTAGGAAGTGATTTGTGTAAGACCAGTATAATTAAGACCTGCACTGTCCACTTTATTTCTACTCTTCTAAGGTCAGCAGCCATAAGGAGGCTGGCTCACTTCCCTTTTTCTCCTCTCCTTACTTTCATATGGCAGAATAGACCACAGTGTCACTCATTATGGAATTTAGCTTTTCTCTGTGAATAAGAGGATTTTTGTGTTGACTCAGTAAAACCCTGGTTCTCTTCAGTCCTTTGTTCACGGAGTGATCATAGGATATGGGGAAAATATTCATCTCCTAATGACTATACATCTAAGTCATGGAAGCATCTACTCCTAGAACTGGAGGGGACCAAGGGGTTATCTTGTCAAAAATCTTCTTGTGGAGATAAAGATGGTCTAGAGTTCTGGTGCCTGTTGTAATGAGGTTTTGTCTCTGTATGCAGGAATACATGGACTCCAATAAATACATTGAGCATCTGCTAACTCAGCTTGAGGAGCAGCATAGAAGTCTCTGGAGGTGAGTTAAATCCATACATTTACATTTTATAGCAGCATCTTTAGCTTTGATCTTGACCACAGAAGCATGGAGTTGGCAAAAGTTCTCTTCATCTACTCAGGGCCAGAAGCATCTTTGGGGGCAAAAGTCATCAGAGGCTACCTAGAGATTTCCATTCCTTTAATTAAAGTAAAGCAGTGGTGACAAAAGTTGCCCTTGAGCAAGGGACCTGCTCAGAGCTGAGAGGGTGTTGGAATTCATAGCATTTGTCAAGGTTAGGGTATTAATTTGTCCAAGGCCAAGCAGCAAGTTTATACTGTAGAAACTATGACCCAAATTCTTTAGTTTTTTTTTCCCTACAATTAAAAGGTTGGACACAAATGCTTAAAATTTCTGCTTATTTTCATAATAAAGGAGAATACATATTTCTTTTTGTTCTTTTTTTAAAGATTTTATGTGTATTTGTTTTTCATCACTGAAAGAATTAGTTCTGTTTGACAAAAGGTTTTAGTAGGGGCACATTAGAAACACACTTAGAGTTTTAGCTGGGTAGTTAGCACTATAGGAATTAAAGTGTGATGATAAGCTAGTAGGACCTCTGACTATAGTAATAACAGTCTAGTAACCAGGTAATTTGCTTTTTGCATTTTTAACTGGTCAATATCATGTTGAGTTGTATGGCGCATGGGTTCAATGGACCATAGGTGGCTGGAGACCATTCAGAAGAGAGTGACCAGAGGGGAGATTGACTGGAAGATACATATTTTAAGAATGCTGTTTGTAGGTCTCCCATGTTTCATGTTTTTTTCTACATGGTGGGTCCTGACTCTTGTTAAGGAGACGTATATGAGAACATTTGTGAAGGTAAATTGGAAAAAGAGGTGAGTATCTCAGATGTCATATTTCCACATTATTCATTCTCTGGGACCTCTTGGGAATGGAGATTATTGTGATATTATTATCTAGATCTTTTGGGTCCAGGTGATAATGGTCTTCCTAGGTGCTAGTATGGACTCTGAATCCCTTTTGCTAAATCCCTATAGCTCTTATTATCTGGAATGTATGTGTTTGCTCTTAATTACATGATACCTTACCTTGCACTAGAATTATTTACTATAATTAGCTTTGTCTCCAAAGGGTCAATAAGCCCAAAAAGTCCTTTATTTCTTATCTCCTTGTGGCATGGGTTGTTCTCTCCATACACAGAGATTTTAGTGATGTAGGTATGAGCTAACCCTTTGGCTTTCTTGTCCAGCCTCATCCAAATCCATCACCCTTGGTCTCTGTACCAGGCAATGCTGCTGCTTCTACATGCAACCTTGTTACAAATCCTAATAACCTTAAAATTCATCTCTTCTAAAGAATTAGTTCTTGGGTAAAGTGTCTGATATTTTCATTTGTACTGCTCTTATATTAGGTTTCCTATTAAAGAAAAGATGTCTGGTTATAGTAATAGACAATATTCTATTTCTCTTCATAGAAAAACTGCTGGTAAGTTAAACCAAATATGTGCAATTTTTGTTTGTTTGCCACTAACAGACATCCTCAGTTAACTTTATATAGCTCGATGTAATCTTCGTTAGATTTGTTTTTGAGAGCTATAACCTGGGTATTGATAGAGTTTTCTTTTGTGAACCAGTGTGTTATAGTAATAAAACCAACAGCAATAGATTTATGGTCATATGCCTTTTAAATTATATTTTCCATAGAGCTACTACAAAGTATATTTAAGAAGTTAACTGAGTTGCAATATTTTCTTTAAACTGTTCATATAGAATAGTTTTCCCCTATCTTTCAAAAGAAAAATACACGAATGATGAATACCATCTGATGAAAGAAATTAGAGTTTAATTTGGTCAGTGTGTCTTGTACACATCATTGAAAAGGAATAATGGTTTCTCAGGTTTTTGAACCAAAAAAAGCCTGCATGGAAAAGGATATTTTCCTTCATTCTTAAGGTAGTTAATAACAACCTTTAGTTTTCTCCGGCATGATTAAGTTAAAATCTCATTTCACGCAGTAAGCTTAGCCTAACATAAAATAAGAGCTCAGAATTTTGTGGGCAATCAGTTCCATTTTCCTTGAAATTGAATTATTGCTGGTGAAGATGCAAAGTCTTGTATATAGTGTCAGAGGATCTAATAAGAAAGGTCCATTCAAATAACAATAAAGGGTACTAATGACAGTTGAATAGTCAGAATAACTACCAGTGAGAAAATGGAAACAGTAGTCTTGAAAAGAAAATGAAAATCAGTAATAGCACATTTATATACTATTTATTGAATCATGAAATTATACTTGATTATATTTTTCAAACAAATCTCGACTGACAAAGTGATAGGCTTTCTGATGGTTATTAAGACATCACAACCACACCTGTATCCAAGTTGTTTTTAGTGAACTATTTGTGAGTGATAGTGAGCAGTGTGGGAAATTTTTACAAGTTATGATTGAAGTTTTAAATGCCTTTTTTTTTTTTAATGGCTGTACTCATGGCATATGGAAGTTCCCAAGCAAGGGAGCTACAGCTGCTGGCCTACACCACAGCCACAGAAACACAGTATCTGAGCCTTGTCTGTGACCTACACCGCAGCTCACAGCAATGCTGGATCCTTAACTCAGTGACTGAGGCCAGGGATCAGACCCGCATCCTCATGGGTACTAGTCAGATTCTTTTCCACTGAGCCACAACGGGAACTCCCTTAAATGCTTTCTTGAGTTAGGACAGAGTCTACAATGTGCTGAGGATCATGGGGAAAGCATGTCATGTGCACAGGCACAAATAAAGTGTTTGAAGTTAAATCTTCCCGTAACACAGTATACCCTTTTTCTGATTTTTATTTTGTCTTTGTATTGTAGCTGTTAAGGCTTTCTGGGAATAGATTACTTGTCATTGCTGCTGATATTAACTCATGGCCTTCCATTTATACTTTAACCTATAACTTAAAAGTTAAACTCTCAATATTTCAATCTTGCAACAATAGTTGTGATCAGCATTCATTTATGGCCACAGTCTTTGCAGACTGACCAAAAGCATGGAGGACATATGTCATACTGTTATTGCCTCTTGCTTAATGATAAGAGAATTGGACCAATCTTAGATGATTGGATATAAGAGTTAAAAAGTCTTATTTTCATGGAGGAATCCACTTGTCTTTAATAGGTTTTAGTCATTTCTTATAGCATAACCATGTGCTGTGACACAAATATGCTGTGTAATTATACTCTCAGGATAACTGGTTACTTTGAAGTCCCATTTAGTATTCTACTGAAATAGACCTATAATCTACCTCTGGGTTTTCAAGTTGCAAAGGAATCTGTAGAGTTCAAATATAGCTGTCTAGCAGTGAGCAGTGAGCTCAACTGTCTTGTAATACCAGCAAAAGAAGCTTTCTGTGAATTCCTCTGAAGAAGACAGTGGAGCCAGAATCTAGAACATAGTTTAAGACTTGAGTACAAGGCTGGGTAGGTTTCATTCACTCTGCATCTCCCTGCTTATTGAGGAAAAATAAACACACCCTAGAACAACTTGTTTACCAGTTGATGTTGAGATGCAGTCATATACTTACGTATGTGTATTTGTTTAAATGAGGAAAGTTAAGATGAGGAGAAAAAGGCTCTTTTTACCCTTAATGCTTTTTTATTATCTGTTACTATTTCTGATTTGGCTAAATATATCTGTGACTGACAAGAAAGAGTGTAAGAAAACAACTGCTGAGAATGTCTTTCTCCTAATATTTGACAGAAATCTCTATCCATTTGCAGCCTCAAATGGAGAGTTTAGAACAAACACAAACAGTTGGAAAATACAAATTGAATTCATGAATATTTATGATGTTAATTACTCTTTCATGTCACATATGTGAAATTATGTATGAAAAATGGAAGCGATGTTACACTGTAGGAATAGAAATAAGACTGGATTGGAAGTTTTGGAGATGTGGACTCTTTCCTGGCCTGTCCTGACTGGCTGTTGGTTAACATCTCTGAGACTGAGTTTTTTTAACAATAAAAAGAAGGTAACAACATAGCTAGTATTTATGATAACTGAGCCCTGAGATTTCATGGAGCGTATAATGTCTAAAATTGCATAACCAGAGTTCCCTGGCAGCCCAGCAGTTAAAGACTCCATGTTGTCACTGCTCAGGCTTGGGTTCAATCCCTGGCCAGGGAACTTCCACATGCCTCAGGAACAGCCAAAAATATTTTTTAAAATAACGTAAAATAAAATAGTCTTATTTAGATATAACGTGTAGAAATGTATCATCTTATTTTTCTCTAATACTTATAAGCTGGATCATTGTGTAGTGTTTAATATATGTCATGGAAAACTTCAAGAAACAGGGGTAGAAATGACTAACATAACAGATACTTAACAGTTGGCCAGTGACTGAACCAAATAATGTCAGTGTTCATTTCAGATTTAATGGCTCAAGTTGGAGACAGAGTTATCAATAGACAGGAAGTAAATAAAGAATGAGTAGGTTTGCATAGCCAAAATTAAATGATAGGATCTGGTGAGTGTAGAGTGCTAATTGCCAACCTACAGATGCCAGATCAAAGTTCCATTTGAGCAAGTTATGTTTAGGTTATGGTTTCTCAATCAAGGCACTGTTGATATTTGAGGCCAGATGATTCTTTCTCATGGGGGAGTGGGGGTGGGGTGTCTTGTGCATTAGGTGTTGTTTAGCATCAGCCCTGGCCTCTTCCCACTGTGTACCAATACCATCCCCCAATGAGACAACCAACAATATCTCCAGATAATTTCCAAATGCTTCCTAGGAGTGACAGCCTCTCCTCTCCCTATAGGAGCCAGTGATCTCAATAATCATCTGCCTAAGCATTTTTCTAAGCATATCCCAAGAAACGCTAATACACTGTGTTACAGATATTTTGGGAAAAACAAAAGTATACGGTGGTCAAATCTGAGGTATACTAGGTAAAGTCAAGCTTTAAGATATATTTTTTTTAATGGCTGCACCTGTGCCATATGGAGGTTCCTGGGCTAGTGGTCAAGTCAGAGCTACAGCTTTGGCCTATGCCACAGCCACAGCAACACAAGATCTGTGCTGCATCTGAGAACTGTGCAACAGCTTGCCTGCAGCAATGCTGGATCCTTAACCCGCTGAGCAAGGTCAGGGTTGGAACCCGTATCCTCACAGACTTCGTCAGGTCCTTAACCTGCTGAGCCACAATGGGAACTCCTAAGGTTTTGTTTGAATTATGGAACTACTCAGAGCTATGTATATGGCTAATATGTGTTGTGCATATGAAATATAGAATATAGGAAATAATTTTAGCTTCTTAAAAAAAATCCCTAAATCCTATCTTTCTTGGTACTCAGATTAAAGTTCTAAGGAATTTATTTTGGGAAATGGTGATCTAGCTAGTTTGATAGCCAAATATACAAAAACACAGCTCATACCCTTTTCTTCACCCTTTTCTCCTTACCTCACTGGTATTGAGATGGAAGACTTAGTAAAAAAGTGGCAAGGAGTGTGAGGAGTTAGGGTTGTTGGTAAAAGAGGAAAACACATATGTGAGAAAGCCAGTCTCAGGTTCATCCCCCTTTTCCTAAGGAGCCTCAACACCAAATTGTATGAATCTCAAGAACCATGGATTATATGCTATGTTTGCCCTGGTAAAGCACCTAACTCCTGCCTCCCCAGGGGGAGAAAGGATGGTTCCTAAAATACTAACAGGAGTAAAACACCTAATTGAGAAGCACTTTGAGATCTCTGAAAGCATTAAGAGTCCCTAAGGCCCATCCCTTCCAACAATAAAATGATGGTGTTAGTGTATCCAAAATTCTTTAAAAGAGACTTTTGCCTCCTGACTTGTTTGTGATTCTTAATCTAAGGAAAGAGATAGAAAAAAAAAATCTTGGACAAAAACTTTGTTTCCATTCCCATCAGGATTCAAAACTCTGCTTATCCAAGTAGAGTGAAGACAGAAATAAAATGATCCACATTCCAAATACTCATTTGTCTTCTCCATAATTTTGATATATTTCTACATTTGGGAATGGAAATAACTGGCACCAGTGCCTAAAATTTCCTTCAACATGAATCTCAGTCTCTGTAATGATATTAAAATTAGTTACAGAGAGGCTACACACTATAATTCTATCTCTGGGAAAAGAATAGCCTTTGCTAACATGTTATCTAGCAGTGGTCTTAGAGTTGTCAAATAGAGTTCAGAGATAAAAGCATATGTGGCCAGAGAAAAGCCCAGAGCCTCTCGGAAATTTACCTTCTGTGGATCTTGGTTCTTAGAATTAAATTATCCAGGCAATCTTAAGAATTAGCATGTCTCTGTCCCTGTGGGGTTAATTTATGTAGGCTAAGGAGATGCCAAGTATTAAACAGGTTGCCTTTGCTATAATCATAGACTTCCACTGGGAGATCTTAATTGGCAACAAGTAAAATTGCTCTGCATGAAATCTTAATGGTGGACACCAAATAAAATAAGAACTGTGATTTGTTTCTTAAATCCCTTCAAGGGAAAAAAAAAAAAAAAAGAGGCTACCTCTGGGGGATAGAGTGTGTAGCAAACAAAAAGCTCAGCGCTCTCTAATAACAATAAAAGCCAAGCCTCATGCTATGCAGACTGAATAATGCACATGGTTTTCCATCTCTGCATCCTGTCTCACTCCACTGAGGTCAAAGGAGACCAGGGCCAGCCAGCTTTACATGATCATCTGTTCTCTCAGCCCCTGGGTTGGATTTCTAAATCATAGCTGCAATCTCGGCCAAGTGCAAGCATAAGGGCCACCCTGGAAACCCATCAATGTCATTTCTCAATTACCCACCAGGGGTTGTTTCAGAGAGGCAGACACAGTCCCAGACCCCTGCCAAGATAAGAGCCTTACCTCTAAGTCATGCCCTCTGCCCAGCGCGAGGGAGAATAAATCAGGGCTCTGGAAATTGGGTACTGCCACATGCTTCAGCAGTTATGTCATCCTTAGATGGTTGGGAAGGCTGTGGGCTGAGCTATATCCCCAAGGACTCTTAGAATAGAGTGATGGTACTGCTTTAGGGGAACAAGGGAGTGTTTAGGCTTCTTCTCTTAGCTCTGAAGCTCTAGATGAAGTAACATCTTTCTTTTTTTTTCCCTCCCTGGGGCTGCACCCGTGCCATATAGAAGTTCCTAGGCTAGGGGTCGATTTGGAGCCTCATGCCTATACCACAACCACAGCAACACAGGATCTGAGCCTTGTCTTTGACCTACACTGCAGCTCATGGCAACGCTGGATCCTTAACCCACTGAGCAGGGCCAGGGATCAAACCTGTATCCTCGTGGATACTAATCACTACAGCTGAGCCACAAGTGGAACTCCTAAAGTAACATCTTTATCTTGAAGGTGACTTTTGTTCAGGAATAGGAGGAGCTAATAGAATTAAATCTAGGAGTTCCCGTCGTGGTGCAGTAGAGACGAATCCGACTAGGAACCATGAGGTTGCGGGTTCGATCCCTGGCATCGCTCAGTGGGTTAATGATCCGGTGTTGCCACGAGCTGTGGTGTAAGTTGCAGACGTGGCTTGGATCTGGTGTTACTGTGGCTCTAGTGTAGGCCAGCAGCTGTAGCTCTGATTAGGCCCCTAGTCTGGGAACCTCCATATGTCGTGGGTGTGGCCCTAGAAAAGACAAAAAGACAAAAAAAAAGGGGGAATTAAATCCAGAAAGGTATCTGGCTTGACTGAACCGAGAGATAATCCAGGTTCATATTCGACCTTTTATTGTAAGATTGATCAGCATTATTTAGGTGACCTGGTGTGAGCTGCATGTGTATCTTCTCAGGGAGTTGCCTAGAATTTGAACCCAAATCACCCAGGCAGGGAGACACCAAAAATGCCAGAGTGAAACTCTACACGAACTTTATACATATATGATTTCCTGTCTCATAAAATTGGTCCTCCTTTAAAGTAAAAGACCCTGCTAATACATCAGCAGATATATATTTAGGTCCAAACCTAATATATGCATAAAATAGACTATTTAAAACCTTATGAGTTTTATCTTTTTTTTTTTTTCTCTTCTCTCCAAATCTTGTTTGGAGGAAACATTCACATACATTAATCAAGATTATTCTGGCTGGGCAGAGGAATTGGTAAAATACATTTTAGGCGACTGCCCTTCAAAAGTTCAAGGGTTTCCCCAAGGAGCTGATGGTTGATCTGAGTCATGAGCAGGACTGGGTCTGGTGGATAGAGGGCAAGTAAAGAATTGGATATTAAGTAGATGGAATTTGAACTGCCTTTAAGACTTTTGAGTATAACTATACATAAGAAGATGAGAAATTCAGATCTAGAACTCTTTATATTTAATAAATAAAACACAGTATGGGCAGGAGGCATTAGATTAACCTACAGAGATATAAAATTGGCCCCTTCTGCAACTGGGGAAACATCTCCACGTCAAAAATGGATTTATTGCAGTCACGGGAAGCTTGAGTTGAATAATGTTGGACAGGTTCACCGATGATCTCAAAATTATTCTCCTTCTAGTTTAAATAGGTTTGTGTTCAAGAAATACTCTAAAATGCCAAAAAATATTTCAACATCACCAGGATTTAGGGGTTACCCAGAGAAATTTACCACTATGTAAATCTGAAAATATTAGACATTCGTTATTTTTAGATCCATGCTTATCTTAATATGACAGCCAGCAACCTAATGTGATTTATTTATCTGAAATTAAAATAAAGAGCCTCGAGCAAAAGGCATTTTGTGGATTTATTGGGGGTAATAAAGATCACAAATATCCCCTACTAAGTTGAAAGAAGAAAAACTCCAGCAGGCGACAGTATAAATGACCCGCTCGACATAAATGCATGTGTTGAAGCTGAAGTGCACCCAGAGCAAGGATTGACGAAGTGCCCTTTTTCCCCTGGAAGGAGGAATGAAATGGATAATTTACCGTGGCCTTTTATTTAATTTTAACTCTAATGGAAAAAAAAATCACTTAATTGTTAGTGCATGAGCACTTGTGATTTTTTTTTCCTTAAGGGATTGCTTAAGATATGACTCTACATATCTCTCTATATGCATAACACTAGCGATTAAAGGAGTAAATTTATTTTTATTTATTTATTTTTTTTTTGCTTACCACCATTCTTTTTGTGCCCTCTGTATTCAGAGGCCTGAAAGGGATTCCTGGTACCCCTACCTTTAGCCTTCAATTCCCAAGAGAGATAGCGGAGTCTCTGTGAAAAAAGGAAATACACTGCATATTTTGTACCCCTCAGAGGCTTTTACTATGGTACAGTGTGCATTTTGGTATTACAAATTAGACCTCATAAATTGTCCAACAGAGGGTCCAGGAGGGAAAGTTTCCTTGGAATCAAAGAGTCAAGAATGGGGTAAAATTGTAAAGCATTGGGAGAAGCACCCTCGAGATATTTCAAAGCAGAGAAAACTTCTGCGAAGGCAAATGTCTATTGCTGGGTTGGTGGAGGCTGGCAACCTATGGCTAAGTTCCTATAAAATAGCGTTGCTTTCTGAGATCTTGGTTTATCTGCTGCTCAGTGTCTCCCTTCCACTCACTCACATGGTATATGAATTCTCTGCTGAGGTCAGCCCAGATTTTCACCAAATGTAAGCCTGATCGAGAGACAGTGTTGAAGCCACTGCAGCTCTCAACTCTCCTGCTCCATTAGCTGGATTTACCAGTAGGAGATGTCTCTCATTTAGACCCTAGGGGTGTTCCAATTCTTACTCCAACCCCCTCCCCTTAATGAGGATGACACTCAACAAAATACTCCAAAATGTAACAGTGGCTCCATCCTTACCCTCAATACTAATTCCAACCACGTGGTTCTCAGTCACATACTGTTTTATTTTCTATTGATGGGGGTCTTTTTTCCTTGACTTGTAGAATCAAGTCTTCTGGTACCTCTTGTCTCTCATAGTGGTTAGCATAAGATATACAGCTTCATACATAACACTTCAATTTGCTTTGAAAGCATAGAGACAATTGAAAGTGTGTTTTAGTCATCTTTGTACCCAAGTGACATAGCATATTATAGCTACTCAAAACACTTTCTTAAGCCGTTGAAGGAAATGATGATGATTCAAGAAGAGAAATTACTAATGGCTCTGGCATTTATGAGGGATGAGCCTGGCTTTATTGGTAAGTCCATGCAAGGGAAAGATCAGGCAAGTATGTATAGCAAAAAGTATCTCTGTGCTATGCCAGGGCTAAAGGGGATACGCAATTCAAGGTAGTTACTCTTAAAGATGTAAGACACTTAGTAGAGTTGTGATTGGGTTGTCAGTGATACGTACAGATAGGAAGAATGCTTGCTTCGATCAACTTTTATGCTTCTTTCAAAATTCAATCCTAGGGAATTCCCATGGTGACTCACTGAGTTAAGAACCTGACATAGTGTCCGTGAGGGTGCCGCTTCCACTCCTGGTCTTGATCAGTGGGTTAAGGATCCAGTGTTGCTGCAAGCTGCAGCATAGGTCACAGTTGCAACCCAAATCTAGTATTGCCATGACTGTGATTGTAGGCTGGCAACTGCAGCTCCGATGTGAACCCTAGCCTGGGAACTTCCATATGCCACAGTGTGGCCATAAAAAAGAAAACAGAAAAAAAAAATTCGATCCTAAAGAAGAACGTGTTCAGCCATGTCCCGGCTGCACGATGGATCACTGAGCATCACAGGAAAAGGCTCCCTACAGTGACAATAATCAAGTGTGTATTTCAGTTGCCAATTTTACTCCCATTATCTACCAATTGTATCTTTGGTATGATAGAAATAGAAGCAATAAAAGATTAGTTTTGAAAAGAAGCAATAAAGGAATCATTTTGAAAGAAAGGGATTAAGAGACTGTGAGAGGTTTAAAAAAATCCATGATAAAAATCAAGGCCTAAAATATTAAATTTATTATCTTGGTTAAAGTGAGTTAGAGAAAAATTGTAGACAGATCAAGTTATTTTTAAAAATAGACTAAGAGATACACACTACTCTATATAAAATAGATAAACAGTAAGGTCCTACTGTATAGCTCAGGGAACTATATTCAGTGCCTTATAGTAACCTATAATGGAAAAAATCCAAAAAAATAATACATATGTTAAAAAAATTAAAAACAGAATCGGGGCTCGACCTGAAAGACTATAAAGGGGGTCTTTGCAGAGAAGGTCTTAAGAAAAATTTTAAGACGGACATACACTTGATGTCAAGGGCATTCAGAACAGATAACAATGACATGGGCTGCCAAGCAGAAGGCAAATTTTCAAAGGATTAGTGATGTGGAAGTCAGTGGAGGGAAATAAACAGGTGAAAAAAGAGGATGACCAACAACTGAAAGTAAATTTTCATTTTTATTAGCTAAGCACATTAGGTAACCTAATTACAAGGAAGTGGCAATTTTTCGCTTTATCTCCTAAAATATTACTGACATCCATTCTGGTCCAGCTGGGGCGGTATTTGGTGGCACACTAGTACAGTCAGGGTCTCTGTTCTGCTTTGGTGACTGTGCTGTTCTATTGCCAAGTTTTAAATACTGTTCCTGATTCCTTCTCTGCAATGTGAAATTCAGGTCCTGATTCTGCCAATGACTGTGTGGCCCTGGGGAAGTCCTTTAGGCATCCAGGGCTTTGGTTTCCCATTGGGAATAAGACAGGGTTAATATAAGTGATTTCAGATTCCATTCTGTAGAGTTCAACCTGTAATTCTTACCAGTTACCTTGTAGGCCAGCTGAAGGGTTGGGTAAAGGAGATAAAAGAGATGTGATAATCTCATGCGATTACTGAGAGTTGAAAGTGACAGCTTCCCTTCTTGAAAGAAGGCAGAAGATTATTTTTATACACCTAGTTTTCTTTCAGCTCTTCCTCTTGAACTGTGTCTTGGTACTGAACCTTCCAGAAGTAATAAAGCCGCATGCTGGCAGACCCAGGCACCAGAGCAGGGTCAGCGTCTGCGACTACTTTCAAAAGGTTTTGCAGGAAATTGTTCTATTGAATAATGTTTACGTTTCCACAGAAGCTATGAGCACAGCATGATGCAAAAAGTCAATTGCACAATATTAGGGGAAAAAAAAAAAAGACAGCAGCTCTGGGGTTATGGTCCCTATTAAGGGAAATTGCCTAGCCTAATGGTGTCTCTTCATTGTCCCCTGGAGATTCATGGATTCACTGGCTAATTGAAAGCCAAAGTGTGTGTTTACCTGGATTTATTCATTTTTATTATTTAATTGATTTTCCTGTATCTCTGCTTTGGAAGTAAAGATATAAATGGGGTCAATTACAAAAGGCCCCTCTAAAAGAGAAATTCTCCAGATCAAACACACAATTTAAGACTCTGGTCATTGGGGCCATTTTTTTAACCAAGATAGTTTAATTGAAAATGTACCGAAAGTTGCATCTGTCCAAAAATATCTCTCCCACCGGACTACCTGGAATTCTCAGGCTTGAAATAAAGGAAATTGGGTGTCCAGAAAATCACCTGGAAAATCTGTCCTTGCCCCAAGGAGAGTTCTGACACTACGCTTTTAGCTCCTGGTAGTGTCTTACCAAGGTTGAGTTTGCCAAATTAGATACCTGTGGATATCTGAGTCCTGTAAATCTTTTAGCAAAGTTAAGCAAAGCATGTTTGGAATGGAAGAAAGGAAGTCCTAGTAGAAATGTTACAGTACAAATCTAAATGTTTCTGTTTCTACCCACATATGTCCCTACCAACCCTGACCTCATTTATGACTGATTTTTCCTCCACACACACTCCCTCATTTTAGTGTCTTCATCCCAGATTAATCCTACCCATCCCTCAAGGTACAGCCTAGGTCTTTCTGATCTACAGTCCCTCACAAGGATTCCCCAGCCTGCCTGGGCTCCATTTTATTTTAATCCACCCTGAGGAGTTCCTGTTGAGGCTCAGCAGATTACAAACCCCCGCTAATATCCATGACAATGCCGGTTCAATTCCTGGCCTCACTCAGTGGGTTAAGGATCCAGTGTTGCTCTAAGCTGTGGTGTAGGTCACAGACATAGCTTGGATCTGGTGTGGCTGTGGTGTAGGCCAGCAGCTGCAGTTCTAATTTGACCCCTAGCCTTGGAGCTTCCATATGCTGCAGATGTGGCTCTAAAAAGGAAGAAAAAAAAAAGGGACACCCTGAATCTGAAGCTCTATTACACATATCCACATAATGGTTTATACCTTGTAAGAAATTCCAAATTAGTCCATGTACCTTGATTTTGACTCTACAAATATATTTAGCATCTGGACTTCACTTCTGTTATCTATCAAATGGTGCTAAGCATAGGGGTAAATGTAACAGGTATTCAGCTAACATATACTGATTTTCTTGAGCAGGGAAATTAAAAGGTCTCTTTGATACTCTTGCTGGTAATACTCTATCAAGAGTATTTATTTCAGATGTTAGTTAAGGGCGTTACCAACCAGGGAATATCCAGAACGTCTGTGACTAAAATGATATTAGGTGCTGAATACTGGATTAATAATGGTGAAAGGAGTTGGAGATGTTTAGTTTAACAAATCGCAAACTAAGCAATAGACCGAGAGAGCTACCATATGACCCAGCAGTTCCATTCCTGAGTATATATTAAAAAAAAAAAAAAAAAAAACTCAAACACACTAATTCCAAAAGATTCACTGACCTGGAATCTGACTAGTATCCATGAGGACACAGGTTTGATCCCTGGCCTTTCTCAGTGGGTTAAGTATCCTGCACTGTCACAGATGCTGCTCGGATCTGGTGTTGCTGTGGTGTAGGCCAGCAGCCATAGCTCCAATTCAGCCCCTAGCCTGGGAACCTCCATGTGCCATGGGTGTGGCCCTAAAAAGACAAAAGAAAAATTGTGGACCCCAATATTCATAGAAGTATTACTTACAATTATCAAGATATGGGAGCAGCCTAAGTGCTCATCAATGGATGGATGGATAAAGATGTGGTACACACACACACACACACACACACACACCACAATACTAATCAGCCATGAAGAAGAATGAAATTTTGCCATTTGCAGCAATATGAGTGGATTTAGAGGGCATTATGCTAAACGAAATAAGTCATACAGAGAAAGACAAATACTGTATGATAACACATGTGGAATCTAAAAAATACAACAAACTACCAAATAGAACATAAAAGAGAGATCCATAGAACAAACTAGTGGCGACCAGCGTGGGAGAGAGAAGGGAGAGGAACTAATAGGAATAGGGGATTAAGATGTACAAACTCCTAGGTATAAAATAAGCTACAAGAACATATAACACAGGAAATACCGCAAGTATTTTATTATAATTATAAATGCAGCATAATCTTTAAACTTGCAAATCACTATGTTGTACACCTGTAACATATATACTATGATGCATCAATGATAATTCAATTTAAGAAGGTGAAATGAGTTGTCTCTTGGAGAAAGGATTAGCGGTATACTAAGATATTCAGGACAGAACTAGTTAATCATTTGTCTGTGTTAGAACCTGAGGGACAGCAACTCAGTGCCAGAAAGAAATGTGCTGATACTTGCTGCTCTCTAACATGAAGGAAGGTGTTCTTGAGATAGTGAGCTCTGGACCAGTACAAGTGTCCCAGCAAAGCCTGAGAAGCCATCTTTCGTATGTCCTGTAGAGTGGACTCTCCTCCAGTGGATGATGGGGAGAGACCAGATACCCTTCCTGTTGGATGACTTGTCATCCCACCTCCACTCTCTGGCTCTAAGCCACCATCAGCTTCTCTACTCATGACTATTTAAATTGGCCTCAGTCTTTACGTTTCCAATAGAGGCCGTGTAGGTTCTTGCATGGCTCCTCATGTAACTTACATTTCAGACTCCATTCACTGAAATGGTCCCCTAGTGGACTTATTTTTGTTTGTCAGTATGCCCCTTAACCACGTGGGACTCTAACAGAAACATAATATATTTTATTATGACCAGATTACAAGTCCAATTTCAGTCATCCTTTGAGAGAGGGTTGTTATTCTAACTTTTATGACTTTTTTCCCCCCAGTGGTACTAATTGTTTATAACCTTTAGGCAAAATACCTAAAATTCCAGCATTGCCTCATGCATATCCAGTTGCTCTCTTGTAGACTCAAAGAATATAAATCATGATTTCAAGAAAGGGCAAGGTGTGTTTTAAATTTAGAAAATCCATTCTCTTTTTTTCTCCACTGTTCTTTTATTCCCTGACTTTTGAAAATTGCCTTATCCTGCCTCACATATTCTTTTTCCAGTGCCAAGGCTTTATTTATAGTTGGGAGGTCAGAGAAAAATGAATGATTACAAGTAAATTAGGTCATTCCTGACCTTGTTATAACTTTTATTAGATGGTTACTCTGGCCTTCAGAAGGAAGAAGGGAATGAGTTTCAGATTATCAGAACAATTATTCATTCAACATTTACAATCCCAAGGTTAAGGAATATTAGGAAGGATAAGGCTAGAAACATAAAGCTCATGAGACAGTATTTTAGGGCACAGCAAAAGCGATGGGATGACTGGTTCTTCTGTTTAAGACAGAGATCAGATTTGGGCATTGTGGATATTATGGGGGTTCTCATTTAGATTTTTCCAGTTTCCCCATATTATGATAATGGTGTGTGCATTTTACAAAGGGAGATAGCGCTTTCCTGCTGCCTGTGGCCAAAGGCAAGCAGGTAGGGAAGGCATCACTTCTTTTCTTTTTCTTTTTTTAATAATTCAATGAATTTTATTATATTTATAGTTGTACAACCATCATCACAACCTAATTATCGCTTCTTGAAGATACATTATGCAAAGAGTTTCAGATCATTTATTTTGGAAGTCCAATTCCACCAACCCTTCTTTGTGTGTGTCACCCTCTCCCCCGCCCCCACTCTGAGGTTCATCTCTGGCACATTTACTACTATAGCAGTAGGAGAGTTTATTTTTCCTGCTTGATGGTAAACCATTGTCATAGAAGTTCCATCTCCAGGCACTTTGAAAGTCGAACCACTATCCTCCTCCTCCTCCTAAATGTTGAGGTTCACATTGGCACATCACTTTCTACTTTGGATAACAGCTGAAAAATGACCACGTGGAGCTTCCATTCATCTTTGTCACAGTGGTGGAGATTTTGTGATGAATACAATGTAGATTATTTTTTCTGCCCAAAGGCTGCTAGACATGGGAGTAGATTAATTAGCTGGGACTGTCATCAGATGTGGATGTCCTGATATTGTCACAGAAAATGGATGAGCTGAGATCGGGCAAGAGGCAAAGGCTGATCTACTCGTCAGCCAGAAACATTCTGAGAGAGTCATTTAGGGTGGCTTGGGAAAATCATATTGGAAACCATACCTGTGACAGTGGGATTCTGACACTTCTGAACCAAGGAGATCATCTTTCCTCCAGAAATGTGCAATTAAACTCATTCAGTAGAGGGCTGGAAACAGAAGTCAGATTCTAGCTATAGGTCTCATATAAGGCCATGCAGTGGGAAGAGATTTTTGAATTGCTACATGGTTGTTTGCGTATGTTGATGGGAAACCCACAAAAAGGTCAGAGGTTCAGGATGTCTGGAAGGTTTCCTGCTTCTCATTGGAGCAAACCAGAGAAGAAAGTGTGTCTATAACCTTATGAAAACTTTCTCATGGTATTTCCAAGACCTGATTCTTGCCGAATAGTTAGAATGTGTAAATATCCTTTAGGCTCCCGTTTGGGAACAAGACGTTTTAGATATTGTTCTCTTGGTTAATACATAGTCAAAGATTGGTTCCTGGAATGTCCATCTTCTCTTCACAAATTCAGTAGCCTAGCAGTTTCTCCAGAATGTATCATTGGGAGGCTTTCACAAGTGGAAGCAAGAATTCTCTTGACACATCATGGCCACGTACCATCTCTGTCTTTGTCAGAGTTGGCAAAGCCGGGCCTCTTTGATGTTCATTCCAAATGTTCATAACATGGCCCAAACATCGTCTCTTTTATTATTAAATGTGATGTGGCTGTTGTTAATTTACATAAGTCATTTAGAATTTGTTTAAATTTCTAACTTCTTCCACCTCTCGTTTAGGTTCCATAAATATAAGCCCTACCTTGTAGAATAGGGCTTCCTCTTATTTGGCTTAAACACACACAGGCTTCAAGTGGTGACCCCTCTATTAGACATGTAGGGTTTAGTGAATAATTCCATGTTTACTCTCTTCATATTACTTATATTTACTACTGTGAATGAATGCAATACTGAACTATACATTCAGTATTATGACAGGAGTTCTAGTCTCTTGTCTGCCACTCTGCAATGTGCATGAATCATTTAATAACTGAACCTTCCATCTGTAAAGCTGAAATTTCCCTTTCTTTCTCCCTTTCTTCCTTCCTTCTGTTCTCTCTCTCTCGCTATCTTCCCCTCCCTCTCTCTCTCTTTCTGTTTCTTTTTGCTTTTTAGGGCTGCACATGCAGCATATGGAAGTTCCCATAGGGGTCCAATCAGAGCTGTAGCTGCCGAGCCTATGCCACAGCCATAGCAACACCAGATCTGAGCTGTGTTTGTGACCTACACCACAGCTCACGGCAAGCAACACTGGATCCTTAACCCACTGAGCAGGGCCAGGGATTGAACCCATGTCCTCATGGATACTAGTCTGTTTTGTTACCATGGAGCCACAACAGGAACTCTTGGGCTAAAATTTCTTTTCATCACTATGGTCTTTTGAATTCGTGACCACCTAGGAAAATGAAGCCTCTGTGAGATTACATTTCTTTCTGAAGACTGCAGAAAGAAAATTCAAATCAAATTGCCATTACATTTTTTTTTGTCATTTTTATGATTGTAACCATGGCACATGGAAGTTCCTGGCCCAAGGATTGAATCTGAGCTGCAGCTGCAATCTGTGCCATAGGCGTGGCACTGCCTATCCTTTAACCCACTCTCTGGGACGGGAGACCAAACCCATGCCTCTGCAACAACCAGAAATGTTGCAGTTGGATTCTTAACCCACTGTGCCACAGTGGGGACTCCCAAATAGCCATTTTTAAAATTATTTTAGGGGAGAAATCACAGCGAGTTTTATAAATACAGACAAATCATGAAATAAGACCTTCTAAAGTGTGTTGCTAAATTATTGCTTGTGGATTAAAAAAAGAAAGACAAAGATATTTACTCTTTTTAAAATTCATTTCTTCTCTACCCTCTCTAGGTTGTCCTTCTTCACTCATTTTACTGTCACTCATGATATTTCACTAGCTTGGCATTCATTACATCCTTTGACTTTCATCCCGCTTCTTTAAAAATCTCAGTTAAAATTTTATTTCCTCCAAAATGTATTCTCTACAAAAAAATGGACCTATCTTTGTTCTCATAAAGTTTGGCATGTGTATGCAGTTCAGAATCTATTTCATTCTGATTTATATGATAAGTGGGTTAGTAACCTGCCTCTCTTGTCATTCATTACCTCCTGGAAGAGGAAACCATGTCTGCTCATGTCTCCATCTAGTGTTTAGCAGTCCAGAATTGTCGGGCTGGGTATTGATGCATGGGTGATCATGGGCAGATATCCGGTCATGGATTCAGAGCAGTCACACTGGCACCAACAGTGGTGGGAATGAACCATGCCACAAGCCCACCACTTACTAAGTTTCTGTGTAGGACAGGAGCTGCCTACACATCCTGGACTTTGGTTCTTAGTTCACTTTCTCTTTTTTCCCATTTCTCTTCTTTCCTTATTGCCTTTGCCCTTTCTAGTGGGAGTCTTCTACTTGAACTCTCATATTTAGTCTGATGGAAGCCTCACAGGCCACATATTAAATGGGATTCCTTCACAGACCATACTATTCACATGCATATATTATATACTAGTCCTACCCACATCCTCCACTCACTGTGTCCATGCTCTATGTCCACACCCCAAATTCATCCTCTGAACTTCACATTTCATAAGACCTGTTGTCAGCTTTGGTGCCTTTATCCCTTTGGTCCTCCAGCTTCTGTTAAACTAATGGCTTGTCTCCTGCCTCCCGGATTGATGTGACTCAGAAGGAAGACCTGGCATTTTGATTTCTTTCATTTGGTCATTGGCCTTTCCTCAAGATTACTTGTCAGAGGCATCTCTGCTGGGCCCATGTCAGCATTCCTAAGGCTGCCCTCCTCTGCTTTTGGCTTTGAAGTGTAGTGTGGCAAGTATAAACCTTGAAATGAAATGACAACAATAACACTTTATATATACTGATACTCTTCTAAGCACGTTAAAAGTATTAACTCATTTAATGCTCCCCTTTCTGTGAGGCTTAGTATTTTCATCTTATAGATGAGGAAAATGAAACACAGATGATTAACTATACTGGCCTGACGGTTGAGTCCTGAATCATTCCTAACTTTCAATGAGTTGTTCACAAATATTTCCACTCTGTCCCTTATGGGAACACAATAGGATTGCAACTCCTGTCCCTTGTGGTTGGGAGGAGTCAAGTGACACATTCTGGTCAATGGGTTGTTAGCAAAAGTGACAATCCGAGTTGAAGCGTTTATTGTCCATGTGCAACCTCCAATATTCTCTTTCATTCGGCATGACAACAGCAGTGCTCAAGATGGTGTTTTATCTACAGCTTGGGACACAAAATGACTGCTTTGAGCAGAGGCCCCTCCCAACATATAGTGTGGGGGAGGAAATAAGCTTGCATGTCATGAATATCTGGAGGTGGTCTACACTGAATCCATATATATGCCAAAAATATAAAGGCAGAACAGATTCTCTGTGGTACCTAGAACATATTTCCAAAAATGAGTAATTTATTAAGGTGCTACCTTATTTCAATCCCTTATATGCCAATTTCAGCTTCAGACTTTTCCTTTATTATATCTCCAGAATATGTTTCAAAATTCCATTCCTTTCATAAGACACTCTGGGGCCCATTTTTCTTAATATTTCTTTAAATTTACTGTAATTGCCCAAATGTTAGCTTAGCAATTTTAAGATTTTGTAGGGTAATCTAGAAATTTGATAAATGGTGTATCCCTAATTCATAACAAATAGATTGAAAGAAGTCCATTTTTACATTTTGGGGAAATACAATAATCTTGAAGCCACAAAGGACAAAATGAAACTAATATAAGCAATTATAATTGTTTTTGGGAAAGTTACAGTAGATATCCATTCATTAGGAACACTGTATTTTAATTATCAGGAAGTATTCTTAGCTGTAGATATTGCTGGCTATAAAAAGTTAATTTAGTTTTAATTTTAAAAGTTAATTAGCTAAAAGACTCCTATTCTTACTATTAAAAATGGAATGCCTCAGATTCTGCAGGGTGTATATGCTGTAAAACAACTTCCATTAGAAACATGAGGGCTCATTAGAATTTATAACATACATTTAATTACCATAGTTGTTTCAAAGTGTAACTCAAGATTATAATCATTAGCAGTCTTTCAAAGTATAGTTATTCATGTTTATAGTTATAGCTTGTAAGAGGGCAGTATTTTCTATAGTGGGGGTCAGAAAACTTTTTCCATTAAGGGCCAGACAGTAAATGTTTTCAGCTTTACTGGTCATATCCTTATGGTCACTGTCACAACTAATAAGATCTGTAGCTGGAGCTAAAAAGCAGCCACAGACAACACAAGTGACTCTGTTTCAACATAATTTTATTTTGTAATATAGGCAAGATTTTTCTGTGGGTGCCAATTCCTGATCTAGAGTGAACTCGTGTTGTTTTTACAATCTTCTATATACTAACTCCCCAATAAATAAAGAAGGATTATGGGTCATCGTACATTTGATTTCTTGTCTCCAAGTCCTAGTAAGGCTGCTCTGCCTTTAGGGCTGCTCTGCTGAGCCCTGAGGCACTAAAAAGTCCAGAGGTCTGGTGGCTTCTGGCGGCTGGGGTGCTGAGCAGTAGATAAAGAAATCTCACAACCAACTCTCAGTTTTCTTTGTGACTCCCTTGTGCCATCCTAAATAAACTGTAAGCTCATTTTCCCCATCCATAAACAGGCAGGAAGAGTGGGACTAGGCTCCCTTCAATGGCCATATTCTTTCCATGATTATTATTAGAAATACTAAAAAAAATTGAAACCCATAAATCATCAGGTAAAAATTACAAGGATTAATAAGATCCTTGCAAAATTTTCTTAGCACCTAGTAAGAAAGAGACTGTCTTAGTAATATTTTTTTAGTATCTCTCAGAAATACCTTTATATTATTTTCATAGGACTACATTCTATAGGTTGTTGGAAAACCATCGATGCTATCCCCCATTCTGTAGGTCATTGGAAAACCATAGATGCCAGATGCTAGAGGACTGAGTGATGAATGTACTACAGGCAAGTTTAGTTTAAATATATTCCATCCTTTGCCTTATGCAGCCACTTCAGACATGTGAGGATGTGGATCTAAATTCTGAATTTGAATGGGTTTAGGCCAACTTAAAATAAGTATGTGTGTACATGAAGGGAATTTTTCGCCCTTCTTTGCATTTAGGCTATTGTTTTGCATCTATGTTCCCAAATATAAAAGGAGTTATTTGATAAAAGTATATGGGTTTATGGAGATATGATAACAGATATTTTATATATATACACACACACACATACACATGTAAGAATATATATGCATATATGTGCATTCATATTAGTATATATAACATATACATCCATACTAAATTCAGCAGACAGTCTAAAGACAGGATTTTAATACAAACATAAAATATCCAGAAAACAAGCTGTTAAAATCTGAAATCATGAAACATTTTTGGCTGAAAGACCTTTTTTTTTTTTTTTTGGCCATGCTCATGACACATGGAAGTTCCTGGGCCAGGGATCAAACCTGTGCCACAGCAGTGACCCAAGCCACTAGAGTGACAATGCTGGATCCTTAACACGTTGCACCACAGTGGGAACTCCTCTCAAATACCTTACTCTTTTGATTTAAAAAAAAACTGTTACATTATCTGATTAATAGCTGCTTAACAAATGACGGTTGAATAAATAACTATATTAATTAAAGAACATGAATCTTTATGTTTCAAAAATGGAACGATTGATAGAATATGGGTATTTATCTGTCTTGTTACCAACCATCAGAAGAATAACCAGAGACTACTTATATGCATTCCATGTATAAATTTCATTAGTGACAATAATGCTATCATAGAATAATAATCTCAGTTGTGACCAAAAAACTGTAGCAAGTCCGGTGGAATCTTGTTCTAAGTGGCTGTGCTTAATTCAGCCCTGTGCCCTAGTCTAAGGGGTTTAATTATTATTATTTTTCTTTCGGTCACACCCATGGCATGTGGAAGTTCCCAGGCCAGGGATCAAACTCATGCCACAGCAGCTGCAGTGACTATGCCGGATCCTTAACCTGTTATGCTACAGGAGAACTCCACAGATGTTTAATTATTAAAGAAACCAAATTTTCCTAATTAATACTGGCTATGCTAAAAAAAGAAACTTCATAAGAATTATGAAAAAAGTATAATAGAGAGCAATATCAAATAAATCCAAAATTAATAAGCCATATGTTAGTTATATGAAAGCTTTATTCCAAAATGAAATTTCTTATAACATATGATTATTTAGCCCTAATAATCTTCAAATTAGCAAATATTTATTCAGTGCTATTAGGTAGAAAGCATAAAAAAATGCCCATAAAGGATTACAGAACTGAGTAGTAGTTTATAATCCAACAGAAAGATAAACCATGAAATCAAGATCAAAAGAAATAGATGGAGAGTAAAGATAAGTTGCAGCCATTTTAAGCAACAATTTACAATTGCAAACAGTTCAGCAATGAATAATCATGTGCTTACGTATTTCTGTATTGTTGGACATGTATTTCCACTAAAGGAAAATTCCAACAAGTAGGAATACTTACTCAAATGGTAAACACACATGGAGTTTTATTGGATGTTGCCAAAACCAGTTTATATTTTCACCAGCAATGTATGAGATGGTGTTTTTATGTGAGTGTCTCCAAAAGAATGACTTACTACGCATGCAAATTTTCTCCAATGGCATAGATGAGAAGTGGTATCTCAGTGTAGTTTTAATTTGCATTTCTCTAGATGTGAGTGATCTTGAACAGCTTTTCATATGTTCAAAGGCTATTTTCCTATTGTTTTGTGCATTGTCTGTCCGTGACTTTTGCCTATCTTTCTAGTAAATTCTTGGCATTTTCCTCTCATTTTAGTTGTTTTCTGTATATTCGGCATATTCAAATATTTTCTCCCAGTTCTCAACAGTCTTTTAATTTTTTGGGTTTGTTTTGCTTTGTGTATGAGGCATGGTGATACCTCTCAAAGATATCCATGCCCTAATTTCTAGAACCTATAAACATGGTACGTTATGTGGCAAAAGTTACTTTGCAGATGTGATTACATTAAGGAACTTCAGGGGGAAGAGGTGATCCTGGATTATTCACATGGCCCCAATATCATCACAAGGGTCCCTGAAGCTATGAATTATTCTTGCCTGTGGTGGGAAGGAAATATGACTATGGAAAAAGATCAGAGAGCTGCAAAGTCGCTGGTTTTGAAGATGGAGGAAAGTGCCAGGAGCCAAGGAATGCAGGTAGCATCTAAGAAGCTAGAAAGGCAAGGAAAAAGATTCTCCTAGACAGCCTCTGGAAAGCGATGCAGCCCTCCCATCAATAAAGCCTATTTTGATATTAGACCCATGAGACTAGTCAAAATTCTGATCTACAAACTATAGGGTCATAACTTTTTGCTGTTTTAAGCCATGAAATTTATGATACGTTGTAACAGCAGCCATAGAAAACTACTATCCTGTATTACTTTAAAGAATTTAGGTAGTCAAATTTATTGATCTTTTATTGCATTTGGATTGAATCATTTTTAGATAAGTACTCCTTTTACCTAGGTTATAAAACATTTGTATGTGGTCTCATTTATTATATTTAGATTCTTGATGTATCTAGAGTTTCTGCTTGTGTATGGTTTGAAGTATAAATGTAATATTCTTTCTTGTCAAGTGGCCAACCAGTTGTCTCAGCATTGTTTATTAAGAAAGCTCATTATTGGACCCAGTGATCTGAGATGACAGCTTTATGTTATACATGTACTTTTAGTTGTCCTTGGGTCTGTTTCTGCACTTTGTAATCTGTTCCTGCACTGTGTATCCACATACCAACACAATACTGTTATGGATGCTGACCTCCATGCCATCAAAAATCCCTATACAGTTGTTCCTCTGAATCTGCAGGTCACTCCACATCTTTGGATTCAAACAACCATGGATCATTTACTACTGTGGTAGTTACTATGGAAAAAATTCTTTGTGTAAGTGGACTTGTGCAATTCAAACCTGTATCTTTTAAAGGTCAATTATAGAATGTTTACAGTATGATGGCATTATTTTTCCCTTTATATCTTTTATTAGTGTTTACTTGGCTAATTCTTACAAGATTTTCATATGAATTTGAGTATTAACTTGTCTAGCTCCAAAATAAAATTATCTGTATTTTTATTGGAATTGTGTTAATTTTACACAGTAACTTAGAGAGAACTAACTTCTTTATGATGTTGAGTCTTTCCGTCCTAGAACAGTGAACGATTTCTATTTCTCCAAGTCTATTTTTCTAACTTTCAGGAGTTTTAAAGTTTTTCACCTGGTTTTGTATATTTCTTGGTATGATTTTTCCTAAGTATTTTATCTTCTTTGTTGGTAATGTAAATGAGGTTTTCTATACTAATATATCCTCTATTGGGTTATCATTAGTGTGTGTGAAAGTGATTGATTTCTGTATGTTAATTTTTACTAAATCTGAATTTTTAATGTTTGAGTTAATTTTATCATTGATTTACATCATATTCAAGGCATAATACCATGTCATCTGCAAAAATAGTTTTTACATTTCCTTTTCCAAATCTTATGCCTCTATTTGATTTATCCTGTATAATTGCATTGACTACAATATAATGTTGACTAGTAGCAGAGCTAGGGGGTATCTACCTCTTTTTCCTGGTTTTACTAGTAGTGCCTCAAATATTTCTCCATTAAGTGAGTTACTGTTGTGGGGACTGGGGCCTGTGTATGTATGTTTTATTATGTTAACTAATGTAAATAGACATTAGTTCCTCCTTTCTTGAGTTCTCCTCAAGGAGGATGTTAAATTTTGTCAAAAGGATTTTTAAATATCTGTGTTGAGAATCATGCTATTTTTCTCATTAGGTTGATTAATATGATGTATCATATTAGTAAACAAACTAATATTGCACCAAATGCAAGTGGCCTTTGGTCATAGTGTATGTGTGTGTGTGTGTGTGTGTGTGTGTGTATATAGATATACACACTATATTATAGTATATATATATAAATGTATAGTATATATTTAATGCAGTGTTACATTATTTTACTCATATTTATTTACCACTTTTGCTGGTATATATTTTTTGTTTTTCTTATTTATCTATCTATTTATTTATTTATTTATTTTTTGTGGTGAAAAGAAAGAAGAGTTTATTGCGTTCTCGTCAAGGAGGATATTAAATTTTGTCAAAAGGATTTTTAAATATCTGTGTTGAGAATCATGCTGTTTTTCTCATTAGGTTGATTAATATGATGTATTATATTAATAAACCAGTTAATATTGCACCAAATGCAAGTGGCCTTTGGTCATAGTATGTATATATATATATGTATATATACACACACACACACACACATACACTATATTATAGTATATATATAAATATATACAGTATATATTTAATGCAGTGTTACATTATTTTGCTCATATTTATTTACCACTTTTGCTGGTATATATTTTTTGTTTTTATTTATCTATTTATTTATTCATTCATTTTTTGAGGTGAAAAGAAAGAAGAGTTTATTGAGCATGGCAAGGTGGAGTGAAAGTAGAGTTTATTGAGATAAGAGATGCAAGGGCAGCGTCTTCCACGATGATCTGGGAGAGCCTACCTCGACAGATAGAGAGCGTGTGGTCATGTCTGTTTTTTTTTTTTAATTTAATTTTTATTTTTTGAGGTCTTTTGTTTTTAAATTGCATGCATCAGGTTAAATTGCTTTCTCAGTTCCTGCTGCTGTAACAAAATATCATTAACTGGGTAGCTTAGCAACAACAGTCATTTAGTTGTCACAGTTTTGGAGGCTGGAAGTTGGAGGTCAGGATGTCAGCGTGGTTGGGTGTGTTGAGGGTCCCATTCTGGGTTGCAGACTTCTAGCTTCTCCACATATCCTCATTCTCGCTGTATCCTCATATGATGGAAAGCAGAGGTAGGAAGCAAGCTCTTTCATGACTCTTATAGAGCCTTTAATCCCACTAATGAGGGCTCACCCTCATGATTTCTTCTAATCCTAATTACCTCCCCAATGCCCCATATCTTAATACCAACACATTGGGGAGCAGTTCCAAGATATGAATTGATTGTGAATGTATACATTCTACCCATAACAACTGTCAATATTATACTTTCCTTGTAAAAATAATTAGGAAGTGTCCCTTCATTTTCTATGGGAAAATATGGAACATTGGAACGGTCTGATCTTGGGGATTTGTTAGGATTCCCCAGTGAATCCATAGACCTGTGTTTTTGTTTCTTGGTAGGATAGAATATTAATTACTTTCTTTTTTTCATCTAGAAAAGTTGACCTAATTAAGCTTTCTATCCCTAATAGAGCTAATTTTGGTAAATACCTTTTCCAAAGAATTATTTCATTTTCACCTATTTTTAAATTTATTTGCATAGAGATGAGATCTATAAAGTAGCCTTTTATACTTGTTTTTTTTCTGGGGGCTTTGTGGTTCAGTGGGTTATGAACCTGACAGGTCTCTGTGAGGATGTGGGTTTGACCCCTGGCTTTGCATATTGGGTGAAGGATCCAGCATTGCAGCAAGCTGTGACACAGGTTGCAGATGCAACTCAGATCCAGTGTTGCTGTGGCTATGTAATAGTCCTTAGCTGCAGCTCTAATTCAACCTCTAGCCTGGGTGCTGTCATAAAAAAAAAAAAAAATTGTTTTGTTTCAGCGGTTATTTCCTCTTTGTCATTTATTATCTTGTCTATAGGTGCTTCTTCTTTTTTTTTTTTAGGGCCACCCCCGCAGCATATGGAGGTTCCCAGGCCAACAGTCTCATCAGAGCTACAGCTACTGGCCTATGCCACAGCTCATGGCAATGCCAGATCCTTAACCCACTGAGTAAGGCTAGGGATCAGACATGTAACCTCAGGGTTCCTAGTCAGATTCATTTCCTCTGCACCATGACAGGAACTCCAATATATGCCTTCTTCTGCCCCACTTTTTTTTTTTTTAACTTTGATCAAGTTATGCAGGGTCAATTTAAAGAAACAAGCTAGATTTTGATTTCTTAACTAGGTTTATGCTTTTCTGTTCTCAATTTCATGACATTTTGCTCTTTGTCACCTTCCTGTTAGTTGTGGTTCTCCTTCTCTTGTCATTTACCATTTTTTTGGTCTCCCGAGCTGAGAATTTAGTTTATTTATATTCTTTTTTATTATTAAATGTGCTTAGGAGCTATTAATTTTTTCTGTGGCCATAGCTTTAAATGCAGCCAGCTGTTACTAATTTTTTTTAAGACTTGAAAAAATTTTAGTTTAAATTCTTTCATTCAAAAGTTGCTTGGGAGTTCCTGTTGTGGCTCAGTCGTAACAAATCCAACTAGTATCCATGAGGGTGTGGGTTCGATCCCTGGCCTCACTCAGTGGGTTAAGGATCCAGCATCACCATGAGCTGTGGTGTAGGTTGCAGACACAGCCTGGATCCCACATTGCTGTGGCTGTGGTGTAGGTAAGAAGCTGCAGCTCCAATTCAGCCCCTAGCCTGGGAACTTCCATATGCCACAAGTGCAGCCCTAAAAAGCAAAAAAAAAAAAAAAGTTGCTTAAAACTTGGTGTTCCAGTTCACAGGAGGTAGGCTTTCACATTTTTAATTGACTAATTTATTTATTTTTCTATTATAGTTTATTTACAGTGTTGTGCCAATTTTTGCTGTACAGCATAGTGACCCATTTATGTGTATATATATATACACACACATATATATATACACTTACACACACACATATATACACACACATGTACATACACACACACGTATACATGCACATACACACATTCTTTTTTATCTTACATTATGGTCTATCACAAGAAGAAGAATGGATACATTCCCTGTGCTATACAGTAGGATTTCATGGCTTAACTACTTTAAATGTAATAGTTTGTATCTACCAACACCAAACCCCGAGTCCATCCCACTCCCTGCCCCCCCACCACCCCCAGCAACTATAAGTCTATTCTCCATGTTTTATTGGATTTTATCTATGAATGTTTATAATATTTATGTTATAGAACTTTGATGTTTACTTTAAAGCTTAATATATAATGACCCCCCCCCAGCTTTACTGAGATATAATTGGATGTACAGTGTGATAGAACTTTAAGGTGTCCGGCATAACGAGTGGACTTACATACATCATGAAATGGTTATTATAATATGTTTATGAACATCCATCATCTCCTGTAGATACAAAATAAAAGAAAAACAAAAATACTTTTTCTTAGTAGTGAGAACTCTTAGGATTTATTCTCTTAACCACTTCCATATATAATGCACATCTGTGCTAATTATATTGCTTATACTGGACACTATATCCCTAGTGCTTATTTATCTTATAACTGGAAGTCTGTATATTTGAAGGCCAAGGAGACGAGGACAGTGTGAGTGGTGGTAGCCTCCTGGTGGGGATGGGCTGGGTTAGACTCAGCATAGGCAGGCCAGAGGGGCCAGGCTCAGTGACAGACCAGAGTCTCTCCTGCTTTTCTCCTCCTCTCTCCCCTTCTGGGCCTGGCCTCCCCCTACACCCTCTGGCCAGGCCTGTGAGAATCCCTCGGTTGCTTTGGATGGAGCTCCTGCAGGTGGCTGGGCAGAGGAGAAGCCTCTGTGACCAGCCTGACCCTATGCTCCCAAGAACCAGTCAGCTGCTGCCCCTTATCCTGGCACCTCCCATAGCCATGGCAGGGCCCACGAATCTCCCAGTGCTGTGATGAGTGAGGGTGGGAAGCATTTGTTGTTAAACAGCTGGAGTATTACAGCCAAATGAACAACAACACAATAATAATAATAATTATGTGTGACTTTTTTCATATGTTCCTTGCATGCGTGTGTACGCATGTAAGACTTGCCCTGGTGCAGGTACATAGCTGTGGGGCAACAAGGTCTTACACTAGGAGCGCCTTCAGATTTTCTATTTAGACCCAGATGTTCCCACCTGACATGTCAGAGTTTTGGCTGAAGCCTCATCAACACCTTCTGTCATCAGAATGATTATTGCTTTTCTGTTATGACAAACATGAAGTAAGATCTCAGTGTTGTTTTAATTGGTATTACTGCAGTAATGAGATTAAGCACTTTATTTATTGCCATTCAATTACCTTCTTTTGTGAACTGCCTAGTCATCTGCTTTCCATAATTTTTTCCCTTTATACTTTTCTTTATAAATTGGGATAGTTATTCTTATTAGGATAGATGGATTTCAAAGAGATTCTTTTAGTCCATGCCTTAACTTTTCATTTTCTTTATGGTAGTTTGCTTTTCCTCACAGAGGCTCAAAAATTTAAGGTAGCAAAATACTTCATTGTCCTTTCTATCCTGTCGATATCAAAGTATTCTCTGAAGCATTCTTCCAAAAGTTTTATGGATTTTCTTTTCATAACTTGTGTTTTATTTTTCAGATTTTCTTTTTTAAGGAGCAGTTATAGGTTTACAAAAAATTGAGAGGAAGATACAGAGATTGACCTCCACGCAGGCACAACTCACTCCCCCAACTCTATTATTAACATCAGTCACCAAAATGGTACATTATTACCAAGGATGAACCTATGCTGACACATCAAAGTCACCCCAAGTCCATAGTTTACCTTAAGGTTCACTCCTGGTGATGTACATTCTCTGGTTTTGGACAAATGTATAATGACATTAATCCATCATTTTAGTGTTAGGCAGAGTATTTTCACTGCCCTAAAAATCCTCTGGGCTACATCTATTCATCTCCCCCTCTCCTCCAACCCCTGAGAATCACTGACACTTTTATTGTCTCCATAGTTTTGCCTTTTCCAGAATGTTACACGCAGTTGGAATCATACAGTATGGACCCTTTTCAAATTGGCTTCTTTCACTTAGTACTATGTATTTGAGATTCTGTCATGTTTTTTTATGGCTTTACAGCTCATTTCTTTGTAGTGCTGAATAATATTCCATTGTCTGCATGAACCGTGTTTTATCCATTCACCTACTGAGTGACATCATGGTTGCCTCCATGACTTGACAATTATGAATAAAGCTGCTGTAAACATCTGTGTTCAGGCTTTTATGTGGCTGTAAGTTCTCAGCTCCTTTAAGTAAATACCATGGAACAGAATTACTGGATCATATGGTCAAGTATGTTTATTTTTGTAAGAAACTGCTAAACTGTCTTTCAAACTGGCTCTACCATTTTGCACTCACACCAACAATGTATGAGACCTTGTTGCTCCAGACCCTTACCTCTATTTGGTGTTATCACTCAATTTTGGCTACTCTAACAGGTATGGAGTTGTATCTCAAAATTGTTTTAATTCATATTTCCTTGATATCCTGATGTGGAGCATCTTTTCATATATTTATTTGCTATCTATATCTTCTTTGGTGAGGTGTCTGTTAAGGTCTCTGGCCCAGTTTTTAAATCAGGTGGTTTGTTGTCTTATTGTTGAGTATCAAAAGTTATTTTTAAATTCTTGATAAATCCTTTATCAGATGTGTCTTTTGCACATATTTTCTCCCAGACTGAGGCTTGTCTTCTCATTCTCTTGACATTGTATTTCACAATGCAGAAGTTTATAATTTTAATGAAGTCCAGTTTATTCATGATTTCTTTCATGGATTATTTCTGTGATATTCTATCTTAAAAAGGCATCACTGTACCCAAGGTCATCCAGATTTTTCTGCTATGTTATCTTCTAGGAGTTTTACAGTTTTGTGTTTTATGTTTAGGTCCATTTTGATCCACTTAAGTTAACTTTTAAGAAGGGTGTAAAGTCTGTGTCTGTATTCATTTTTGTATGTATATGTTCATGTAGGTTTCCAGAAGTTCCAGTATCATTTGTTGAAGAGACTGTTTTTGTTCTATTGCCTTTTCTCCTTTGTCAAAGATCTGTATTTATGGCGGTCTATTTCTGGTCTCTCCACTTGGTTCCATTAATCTGTCTGTATTTCATACTGTCTTGATTACTGTGGCCATACGATAGGTCTTGCAATTGGAGGTACTGTCCATCCTCCAAACTTTTTAAGTTTTTAACCTAAGTTGACTTTTTTGTGAATGGCCTGAGGTAAGATTCTAATGGTGTCTTCTTTAATCAGATAGAAAGTGGACTTGATGCCACTGTTTTAGAGTCAATCCTTCCCCACCTATTAATGACACCATTTCTCTCATATACCTTATTTCCATACAAATATGCATCTATTTCTAGGTGCTCTTTTTAGACTACTGATACATTTATCAACCTCACTTACCTGCTTAAACCTACCTTTATAGTAAGATGCCTAGCCCTTTTCTGGATGTTAATGGAGACATCATTCTTAAAGATAAATTGCTTATTTTTGGCCTTTATCTCTTTTATACAAATTTCAAGGTCAGCTAGTTAAGTTCAGTGTATAAAACTGATAGAATTTTGATTGTTAGTGTTTGATACTTGAAGATCAAGTCAGGGGATTGGGTCTTTTAATCAGTCACTGCAATATATTTTTCTAATTGCTTAGTTCTTCTTTCATGCCCTTCAGCAAAGTGCTCTCTATAAAGATTTTTCATATCTTTATATTTATTCCTAGGTACCTTCTAAATTATTAATTTTTTCTATTATTTTAAATGGGATCTTCTAAAAATATTACATTTCTAATTATGTGGCGCCTATGTCAGAGACACTATCGGTTTTAGGATATTGTTCTTTTATTTAGTAAATGTATTATACTCAATATAACTGATGATTTGCCTTTAGGTACTCTTCAATTTTCTATGGAGATAAGAATAGTGACTATATTATAATAGTGACTATATAATAATAGTGACTTTTGTTTATTAATTTTCTTAAAATTTTTGTTTTAACCTGTGGCATATGGAGGTTCCCGGGCTAGGGATCGAATCAGAGCTGCAGCTGCTGGCCTGTTCCACAGCCGCAACAACAAGGGATCTGAGTTGTGTCTGTGACCTACACCACAGCTCACGGCAATGCCAAATCCTTAACCCACTGAGCGAGGCCAGGGGTGGAACCCACTTCCTCATGGATACTAGTCAGGTTCGTAAACTGCTGACCCACGATGGGAACTCCCTTCTTTATTTTCTGTCATTGCTCTAAGACCTTACAGAAGATGTTGAACAGAAATTGTGTTAGGGATAATCATTGTCTAGAGCAAAAATTTAAAGTAAATTTGCTTAAATTTTACCATTTAGTATGATGTTGCTACTGACTTTTTGCCAGACACCCTTCATCAACTTAAGGGAGTTCCCCTCTATTCCTAGTTTGTGAAAGATTTGTGTTATTGTTGTTTTTTAAAAAATTATGAATAAATATTGAGTGTTATTAAATTTTTAGGCATCTATTAGTGACCATATTTCTTATTTTTTAAATTCCTCATTATATAAATATTGAAATTAATATTTTCAAGGCCTAAATCATCTTTGCATTATAGGATAAAATTTATTTGGTCATTCCGTATTATTATTACCATTGTTATTGCTACTATTTTTATTTTTCACACTGATTGATTCAGTTTTATTTAGGATTTTCAATAATTTTCCTTTCCCATGTGATACAAATTTACTTTTAGCACCAAGGTCATTCTAGTTGACTCATGAAAGTCCCTCTTCTCTCCTTTTTCTCTCCTTTCCTTTCATTCTTTTTCCTCCCCTCTTGTTTTTCTAATTTCTAGAACTACTTCTGTAAGATATGTATGTTATTAGAGTTTTTGTATTACTTTTCAAACTTTGTAAAAATTGCCTTAAAAATTGGGCCCATGATTCAACAATATAAGGACAAATAATCCAATATAAAAGTGGGTATAGGAAAATAAATTTATCCAATGTGGAGTTCCCATTGTGCCTCAGCAGTAATGGACCTGACTAGTATCCAAGAGGATGTGTATTCGATCCCTGGCCTCACTTAGTGGGTTAAGGAGCTGGCATTGCTATGAGCTGTGGTGTGGGTTGCAGATGGGCTCAGATCCCACATTCTGTGGCCGAGGCTCAGGCCAGGAGCTACAGCTCTGATTCGGCCCCTAGCCTGGGGACCTCCATATGCTGCAGGTGCAGACCTATAAAGCAAAAAAAAAAAAAAAAAAAAAAAGATATAGGCATATAATGGAATATTATTTGGCAACAAGAAGGAAGGAAATACTGATACATGCTACAAGAATACATATCTTGAAAACATTATGCTAAGTGAAAGAAGTCAAGCATAAAATGTCACATACTGTGTGACTGCATTTATATGAAATGTCCAGAGTAGGCAAAGTTATAGAGATAGAAAGTAGATTATTGGTTACCTCTGGCTGGAGAATGAGGAGTGACTGCTAATAGCTACTGTAGGATTCTTTTTGGGATGATAAAAATTCTTCCAAACTTAAATGATGATTATGGTTGCATGATCTGCATGTGCTCCAAAGAAATGAATTGTACACTTTCAATGGGTGAATTTTATGGTATATGAATTATAGCTTAATAAAGATGTTTTAAAAATCTGGGCCAATTGGTTATGTAGGGCTAAGTTTTTATTTTCAACTATTGAGTTGATCTATTGCTCAAGATTCTGTTGATTCTTGAGTCTTATGGAAAGATTCTTTAAATTTTAGGACAGTGATCATTTTACATGTTTTAAAATGAATGCTATAAAATTACTCATAGTGAAGTGTCCTATTATTTTAAATCTGTTTTATCCTTAATCATCGAGACTTCTTTTATTCTTAAGCTTATTGATTTGTGCCTCCTATGTTTTTCATTGATCTAAGAACTTATTGTATTACTGATCCTGTATTAATGCTTTGTATTGTACTTTAGTAGACATTGATTTTATCTTTATTATTTTTGTCTGCTTATTTAACATTGTTATACTTTGTCTCTCCTCTTTGTTTGGATGATTTGCATGTTAATTTTCCATTTTTCTTCATTTCCAGAATATGCTCTAAAATGATTAATTTCTATGTACTACTTAAATTCCTTCATCTTACAAGTTTTGATACACAGTGTTTTAATTCTGACATCAAATTCTATTTTTTCTAATTAATTTTTATTTAATTACTGATCCTATGGGCTTTAGAAGTGTGTACTATTTTTTATTAAGAACAAAATCTATAGAAAATTTAAAAGACCAGGGTAATGAAACCCTCATCTACCACAACTTGGAGTCAGTATATATTAACTTTTTTTGTTTGTTTCATGTGTATTTTTTTAAGAGTGAGTAGTAAACACAGTAATTTTCACCCTGAATACTTTAGTACATGTATTTTAAAAAATAAAGACCACTTCCTTTATAGCCACAATATCAATTTTACCCTTAGCAAAAGTAATACAATTTCTCTTATCCAATACCAGTTTTATTTGAATTTTTGTTTCCAAAGTGATTTTTATAGCTTTTACCATGGACCAAGATCCAATTCCACTGGTTTCATTTAGTTCTGTCATGTCTCTTTTAATCTACTTTTAGTCCTCCTGTTTCTTTCTCCAAAGACATTAATTTTTTGAGGAGCTTTAGAGAACCCTGGATTCTGCATATGCCTCATTGTCTCCTTGTGGGGTCATTTATCTGATCCTTTATCTTCCATACTTCTTGTAGGCTGGAAATTACATCAAAGGCCTTGCTTAGATTCAGGTTAAACACTTTTTTTTTTTTGGTAAGACTACTCCATAAAAGATACAATGCACTTCTCAGCATCACATAAGCAAGAACCTATCAGAGGATCTCTCCCTTGTATAATATAACTTTTCCCTTAACAACTAGCAAAAAATCAGTTGATAGTTGGTACTGGATAAATATTTTTTCCCATCCATCTTTTATTTAATGGCTTTGGCATCTATTGGTGATTCTTATTTGGATCAGTTATTTCACTGGGTATTGCAAACTGGTGATATTTCTGAGATAAGCCTCCTGTTATCATTGGGAAAGTACTATTAATTCCCCTACCAAAAAAAATTCCTTTACTCTTTTAAACTTATTTTTATTACAGTTTAATTTACATACAATAAAACTCACCATTTTAAGTGTGCAATTTGATGAGTTTCACAAAGTATACAGTTTTGTAACCACCACAATCATAATATAGAATATTTTCCCTGTGCCAAAGTCTTTCCTTTGTGCCTCTTTGTAGTCAAATCCCCTCTCCATCACCAGCCCCAGGCAACACCGATCTTCTTTTTGTCTCTAGATTTTTTTTTTAGAATCAAACAAAATCCAATCACAAAGTACAACAGATATTCTTTCACTTAGCATAATGTCATTAATGAGAGTCACGCATGTTAAGTTTATTAGCAGTTGGTTCCTGTTTATTGCTGTGTAGTATTTCATGGTATAAATGGATCTACCAGAGGTTATCATCTGTTTTACAATTTGATGGAGGTTTGGGTTGTTTCTAGTTTGGGGATATTATGATTAAAGCTGCTATAAGGATTCGTGTGCAAGTCCGTGTCAATACATTTTTACTTCTCTTGGGTAAATAGCCAGGAGTAGAATTGCTGCATGGCCTTCTAAAGTGTATGTTTAGCTATGAGAAACTGCCAGTTTGTTTTCCAAATTTGCCATACCATTCCACATGGTATGCTCTGCATCCTTGCCAACACTAGATATTGTTAGTCTTTTTAATTTTGTTGATTATAGTGGGTATGCATAAATATGAGATTTTAATTTGCTTTTCTCCAAAAGACTAGTGATGATGAGTATCTTTTCATGCAATGATATATTAACTGTTTTTATACCTGCTTGGATAATGATGTGTTTAAATCTCTTGCTCAGTTTAATTGGGTTGTTGTCTAAAGTTGTAAGATTACTTACAGAAGTGTATTTTTTAACTTCAGTATGTTTATGAGCTGTTGCTTTGTTACTAATTTAAATTTTATTGAACATGGCCTGAGAAAATGTTCTATAAGAAACATGTGGGCTAGAAGTTTGGTCTATTGACATTGCATGCTGAAAGGGAAACACATAATGCTGCCCGGATCAATGCCCTTTTTTTTGTGTGTGTGTCTTTATGTAGAGCCGCACCCGTGGCATATGGAGGTTCCCAGGCTAGGGGTCTAACAGGAGCTGTAGCTGCCAGCCTTCACCACAGCCACAGCCACAGCGACGCGGAATCCGAGCCGCGTCTGCCACCTACACCACAGCTCACGGCAACGCCGAATCCTTAACCCACTGAGCAAGGCCAGGGATCGAACCCGCAACCTCATCGTTCTTAGTCAGATTCGTTAGCCACTGAGCCACGAAGGGAACTCCTCAGTGCCCTCTCAGAAACTTTGTCCTACATCAATATTCCTTGAATTTGAGAATAGAAGACCCCTTCAAAACCGTCCACAGACCGTAAGTTGAGAAATACTTTGCAGCATAAGGCATTTGATTCTTCATTGATTCATTACTTGATTCAGCATACATTGAGTACCTTTCATGCCCTGATCTTTACTTAGGTGCTGGGACACTCTGGATGTTCTGTTGTAAACAGATAATAGATATTTAAGTTTTCCAGTAACTTTGATCGCCTACCTATATGTTCTTTTGGGTTCTCTAAGGAGACACACCTATCAGGAGATTCTAATTAGCAGATAACTTCCTTCTTCTTGAAATATTTTTTTCTTTTTTATGGCTGCACCTGTGGCATACGAAGTTCCTGGGAGAGGGGCCGAATAAGAGCTGCAGCTGGGACCTATGCCACAGCCCCAGTAATGTGGTTTCTGAGCTGCATCTATTGTGGCAATGCTGGATCCTTAACCCATGTGAGGCCAGGGATCGAACCCACATCCTCACAGACACTATGTCCAGTTCTTAATCCACTGAGCCACAATGGGAACTCCTTTGAAATGCCTTCTTTACTGGGTTCCTGAGCAAGTCCACTCTCCTGGTTTACCTTTTCCCTCTTTGGTTGCCACTTGAGGTGGTCTCCTTTTCTGGTTGCTCTTCATTCTCTTGATATTTTAAAAACTAGAAGGCCTTTCGGGATTTAATCCTTGAATGTCTTTTCTAACTCTCCTCTCAGCTTTAATGACCCGCCTACTATGATGAATTTAATTTAACCATCTATACTTTATACAACTCCCAAATTTACTTCTCCACTCTGGACTTATGTCCCGAACATACTTGGATATTTATTCAACTGCCTTCTCAATATCTCATTTTGGTTGGCAAACATCAATAATAACAATAACAACCAGCAACACATACCCCACTAACAAGTTCCACCACCAAAAATATTTATATGGTCCTGAGCAAAAGACCGGAACTATTCTAAGGGCTTTATATAAATGAACTATTTTAAAAAAATCAACTCAGTAGGCATTGTAATTTTAACACATCCAACACTGAACCCAATTCTTCTACCAAAATTTGTTCTATCCATTATCTTCCCCATTTTAATTAATAGCAACTCCATCCTTTTGACCTCTAAGACCGAACAGTTGGAATTATTCTTTACTGCTTCCTTGATTTCCAAATCCCTGAGCAAATACTGTTGGCTCTAAATTCAAAACCATCCCAAATTGGCACCAATTCTGATTATTTTTCTTGTGGGTTCTGTACAAGTTATCTTTCTTACCTGGATCCTTGCAGTAGCTTAGTAACAGATCTCCCTGTTTCCTTTGTCTTTTTTCTTCTATAATAAATTTGCCATATGTTAGCCATAATGATCCATTAAACAAAAGTCAGATCATGAAATTCCTCTGCTCAAAAGCCTCTGTGTCCTTGCCCTCCAACATCACTTAAAAACCCCAGTGCTTAAATTGGCCTGTTAAGACCCACCTAGACTTTTGAAAAACTTACAGTTACCAAAGGGAGTAGGTGGGGAAGAGGACAGACTGGGCAGCTGGGATTGGTATATGCCCACTGAGGTATATGGACTCACTGGCCAATGGGAACCTGCCATATAGCACAAGGGAACTCAACACAATATTCTGTAATAACCTATGTGGGAATTAGAGAGAAAATGGAGGTATGGACATGTATAACCGCATCACTTTGTTGTACAGCAGGCATTGTCACAACCTTGTAAATCAATGATACTTCAATAAATCTTAAAAAAAGACCAACCCAATGATCTGTCTCCTCAGATGAGGCTCATTAACCCTCTCCCCTCCCTCTGTTCCATCCCTCTGCCTCAGTACTGTTCTTAGATCTCCTTCAGGCATGAGCATCTCCAAGGGTCACTGGGCCTGTTCTTTCTACTTCCCAGGACCGTCTTCCCTCAAACACCTGCATGACTTACCTGCTTCCTTATCTCCTTTATTTACTTACACTTGGCATTTTTAGTGAGATCATCGCCGAGAATTCTATTTAAACTTGAATACCACCCAGCCCCCCCACTTTATTTTTCTCCATAGCACTGATTACTTTCTAAGAGAAAATATTATTTCTTTATTCTTCTCTAAAGTCTGTCTTCCCCTCCACAATGTAAGTGCCACAAGGTCTAAATGTTTGTCTGATTTTACACTCCTACCTATTTTCCAGCCCTGACACACAGTAAGGACTCAATAGATAACTGTGAAGTAAACAACTGAGAGAACTGAATGGGATATATTTTGAAGGTAGAACCAGGGGCTTGGTGAATTGAAGGTAGGGTCTTCAGTTTAGCCACTTAATTGGCCCTGATGCAGTTGAAACTTGCCAGAAAAAAGTGCACAGCAGAACACAGAAGCATGGTGCCTGCAGTCCAGGGTATGACTCTTCTCTAAATTGTTGTCTCCCAGGACAGCACCAATTTCCTGGACCCTGTTCCTTAAATTATTTACCAGCATGCTCCTTCATTCTGGGGCAGGGGACCTTTGGGGAAACATTTATTTCTTGGTGCCATGTCGATCAATCTTTTAACAAAATTTTTAATATTAATAAACAATTAAATTGATAACAAAAATCCATAGTTGTCCTTGACATATTATTTACTTACCGAGGAAAGTCACACTTGACCTTCATTTTACCTCATATGTCAAGCCACAGGCACGTATATGATTTTAATCCTGACCTATAAATCAAAACTCCCAAGTGTCACGGAGTGCCCATCACTGCTAAGGCTGTTGTAAGTGCCACTGGGCTGTAAAATAAGAAGACGACACAGTCTCTGGCGAGGTAAGTGGAGGCTTACTGTGGCTTGTTCACATTTCTCAACTATAGCATAAGCAAAAGAATGATTAGAGTGCTAATTTTACTCTATTCAATTTTCACAGCAAAGTATACTGACTTTTGCCTAGCTCTTACTCCTATCTGAATAAATGGCTTAACATTTTTCCTCTTCAACTTTTCCACTGGCGATTTGTTTATCCAACAAATTATTTCCCCAACAAATGCTGTCATTCAGGGTAATTGAACATTTCCAGGACATGAGAGGAATGCACAAACCCAGGCATAATCCCTCTGGTTGTTTTCTTTGTGCTTTGAGATTTATGTACAGCTAGGACCGCTGTTATTTTTATTTAAAAACAAAACAAAACTTCTGCCACTTCTGCCATAATCCTGGTAAGCCTATCACCAGTAGAAATGTGTGTGGTTGTGGTGGCGTGGCACATGCAAACAGTTCAAAGTATGTTGCGAAAAAGGAGCAGTTTATTTCATCAGCAGGAGAAATTATTTTAGTTTGAAAAAAAAAACAGTTCTAAAAGTCCTGATTTTCTCATAAATTATCCTTTCTTTAAAAATAGCATTTCCAGGAGAATATGGGGGAAAGATAGGAGAATTCTTTAAACTCAAACTGAGGCTAAACTGAGTTCAGCATTTTCTTGCACAGAGCAGATTTTCCTTTTTATTTCTCAAAATGCCCACAAAAGGCAAAGGGCCCGGCTTCATTGCAAATTACATGCTGGTTCTCTCTCCACAAGCCTGAATCCCAAATATACTTGGGAACCAACTTCTGATTCCAGACAAATGACCCTTTAGTTCCAGCTCTTACCTGCCAATTACAATACTGTGCTCTGGATTTCCGTGCCAGTCTCTGGATCAGCTTGATGATAAGATCACAGGACTCGTTTGTTGAGTTCATTAGCAGAGGTTCACTCCACCCAGACAGAGCAAGTAGCGGTTTGGGATGCGGGTACGGGGTGGGACAGGTCAGGGGCCTGCCACGATGGATTGATTTTTCTTCCATGAGAACCGGGAAAGGAGAGCACTATTTCTCCTTCAGGATCCCCATTTCCCCTTTCAGTTCCTGTTTTGGGCAGACAATAGAAGCCTCGAGCCCCTCACCCCCCCGCCCCTCCTGCGTGGTTCCCTGTCGCCCCCTTGCCCCCTCCTCCCATCCCCACCCCTCACCCACCGGCTTCCCCAACTCCAGCTCCAGGCAGAGATTTGTCGGAACCGTTCGGTTGAGACTGATTGTGATTGCAGCAGATGGGCTGGATTTGACAGCCTGATCCTAAGCAGCTTCTGATGGAGGGACCGAGGAGGGGCTGGGAGGGGGAGAAGGTGGGGGGCGGGAATCTGCGGGCCGGAGCCGCCTGCTAGGAGCGCACCGCGCGGCCCCGCCAGGCGCGGCGGGGCAGCTGTTTAACGCGCGCCTCCGGGAGGAAAGTGGCACGCAGACCCGAGGGGCCTCCCGGAAGACCAGTGAAACGTCCCGTCGCCGAGAGGCACCGAGACGCCAGGAGGCAGACGCAGGGAGAATCGTGCAACACAACAAAGCGGAAGAGCGCCTGGGAGCGCACGGAGGCTCGGCTGCCGGGCGCGGTGGGCGGTGCGGCGCGCGTGGCTCCGGCTACCTCCGCGAGCCCCGGACATGGCAAGTTTGTCAACTCCGGGCTCCGCGGCCAGCACCTTGCTGCCCCCAAAGTGACAGCACTGCAGGGTCTGCCCACCCCGGCCCCGACCCACTGCAAAATGCTCCAGCACAGGCCAGGTAAGGAGACGCCAGCCGGCTCTGCTCTCAGGCGCGCAGCTCGCGCACGCCGCCCGCGGTCTCTCCCGCCCGGCCCTTCAGCCCCTCTGCTCCCCTCCTAGTCTCCGCGAACTGTGCCTCCCTCTGTGGTCTCCTCGGTCCATCTCTGCCCTCTACTGCCGTCCCTCACTGTCGCCCTCCTTTTTCCACCTTACCGGATCCCAACAGCAGGGGGAGAAGTTCGGGGAGGTGGCACGAGGTTACGTGCTCTCTTCCCCAAGCGCCTGCACCTGGACTCCCTACGCAGGCGGTGGGTGGGGGCCGGGCGTGTGTGCTTCCATCCACCTTCCCGCTCCCACGCAGTCCGAGCGCCTCACAACAGACGCGCGCGCGCCCCCTCCCCCCCACATATCCTCCTTTCCACCTGTGGGGCCTGGCTTTTGTGCTTTGAAGTGAAAATGAAAACAAGCGCACGTGCAGACACAATTCCACGTCGGTGTCCTCCGGAGATTCCTGGAGGGGTGGCAGGGGAGGGGGCGGATCTTGAGAACTCCATCCTACCCAAGCGCGGGACCAGTGCCCCTCCTGTCCCTTGGCCTTGACTTCTGTACCCCGAGGCCGCCAGAGCTAGGCGCCTTTAAGGGAGTCCGAAGGCTGCTGTACTTGGCACCAGGTATTGCTGCTTCACCAAATCTCCACCCAGCATCCTTCTTCGCCCAACTGCCTGGCCCACTGCCTGGCCCCTAGGGCCTGCTTCCACCAACCCCCATCCACCCTCCCCCCCAGGCCCGTCTCCAGTGGGTCCCTGACCTTGTCTACTCAGCTAAGGGCCTCTGGCCCTGGCCACCCCTCAGTAGCTACTGCCGCCCCAGCTAGCCAGAAGCTACTAGTGTGTGCCCTGTTGCTATTGGCAACTGCCTGTGCCTAAAGCTCAGCCAGCAAAGCAGCTTAATGCTGATTGATGGGCAGAAATACGATATTTTCTGGAGCTTAGTGGCCCCGTCCTAGAGGGGCCCTTCCTGCGCTGGAGCCCTGCAGATCTCCTGCTAAGGTTTCCGACTCTAGGCCACGCCCCACCCCAGCCCACCGCACTTCTTAGTAAAAATGAGCTGTTAGGATAGCCTCCTTCCCTACCGGTAGATTTGGTGCCTGCATTTACTTTCTGGAGTCACCAGTCATCTCCTCCGGTTTCCCTGCTTATTCTCAAAGCTTCTGTTGAGTGGGATAATAGAGGTCTTTGCTTTTGGACGCTGTCATCTTCCTTTCTATCGTCAGTGCCTCACCCCAACGCCAACACACCCAAACACATAACACACTCACCGCTTTCTACACATAGGTACTTGAAATAGATCACCTATATAATGACCAGAACCGTTTCTGCAAATCTTTAGGGAAGAATTTTCCAAAAATAATTAATTTCATATCGGTACCTCCTTCTTTGAGATTTCTCTCAATTCCTTAGAGAATTGATGATTTCTGACTCAGAAGGACACAGTGTGGGACTCAGCCTGCCCTGGGAATGTTCGGTGCTGAAACAACCTTTACCACTTCTAAGTTTTCACATATTAACCCTCCCAAACTCATTACCCCTTTCCTTTTCTGGGGCAGTGGCCTGCTCCTGTAAGCTATTGTGAACTAATAGAAATTTGTCTGAATTAAGAGGAATTCCTCCCCAATCTGTATCCCTTCCCTTTCTCCCCAGTACCGGTGGCAGAAGACTGGATTTTATTACGGATGAAATTATCTTTAAAAGAAGTTTGTGTTCTGCAGTGTTTTTCTGAGCACCCCGGTATTTTTGGCAGAGTATTTTCGCCATCTAAATTGTCATGCTTAGCTCTGTTTTGCCTGTGGATATTAATTTGGAAAACCATGTGATGTTTTAAAGTCATTCATTTATTCCTGCCAACAGAACTTTCCTGAGAAGCTCTCTTGCCTTGGGCACTAGCCGAGGCCTTGGGTGGGGAAGGGAGGAGGCACAAGGCCCAAATAGCTGTCTTCATTCAAAGGCCTCCGTTATAGCCGGATTGTAGGGTTGCCATGATGGTAATATTATAAGAGCACACTACATTTGCCCAGGACTTTACAGTTTACAAAAGGCTTTCCTGGGCCTTATCTCCTTTAATCCAAGCAGCAGGAATTTTAAATAGCAGGGATTCCACCCAAAGGCCTCATCATGCTCACCAATCCTTCTGAACCAAAAAGAAAAAGAATCTTGCAAATCATCCCAACAGCTGATGGAGCTTTAAAACACAGAATAAACAATTCAGAAGAAGCTTATGAAGCTTAGTTACCGGAATGTAGCTCGAGGAAGATAAGTCAAATGCATGGGACATGCACAGTAACGGAAAGGCTTTGGGGAAGAAACCCGGTCCTGAGAGGGCTGGCTGCTGGAGGTGGAGACTGTGGGGCTCTGGACCATTGCCTTATCCCAGGATCTAAAATGGGATGAAAGTGTCAGCGCACAGTTACTGGGAGGCCAGCAAATTAAGCCAAATGAGTAGGCAATGATGTTACTTTCTTTAGCTACAGGCATTTTTGAGATATCCACAAGTTTCTGGTATATATTTACTTTAGAAATGAAGCAATTCTCTATACTTAGAGAATAAGACATGGGTTTTTGTGCCTTGTCTGAGCCATACAGAGAAAGTCAAGGTTTCGGTCCCTTTTGACCCACGACTTTGATAACCAGGGCTAGCTTTTGAAAACAGGTGGAAGTCTCTTTTGTCTAATTGATAGGGAAAGCATGCAACAGGCCTTCATGTAGATTTGTTCCTTTTCTCTTAGCCTTCTCAGTGGAGGGAGGGCAGCTGTTTCTCACTGCTCAGCTGTGAATATCATTCATGACTTGCCTCCAGAAATGATTTGTAGAATGCCAACGGATAGATAGAAAATTTGGTTGGCATTTCAGACATCACATGAAGCCTCTTGTGGATCATTTTGAAAAGTTTCATTCAATGAAAGTTTACAGGCAAGATGGTGTATCATAAAGAGCTAATTATGGCCAGAGGCTGGCTGTGGGTTCCACTAGATAACAGATAAGCCAAGAAAGTAATCACAGAGCAAGGTCTGTTATTAGCAAAGAATGGAGATGCCCATGGAAGCCTTTTCTTGTTTAGTACATGAAGGCTTTGTGGAAATCTTTAGCTGTGTAGGGTTTTTTGTGCTTTTTTTTTTTTTTTTTTGCTGGAGAATTTGCTTTTCCAGGCCTATTGCTCTGTATTTGGCATTCTCATATATTGGTTTCATGCTTAGATATTATAACATTTTAGTTTAGAACTGAACTTACATGTCTAGGTTAATTGTATGTCAATAAAGACATAACTTTCTCTTTCCCTCTACATATGTATGTATGTGTATAATTTATACGTATATATGTGTATGTGTAAAGATTCATTTAATATGTATATATATGCATATAACATACATATGTAAGTGTATACATGTATATTATATACATACATGTGCATGTAACATACGTATATAAGTATATAATGATATATGTATATAAGTGCATATAATACATATGTATAGACATATATGTATATTATATATGTACACATATATAATATATATGTATATGTGTATATTATGTATATATGTGTGTGTGTGTGTGTGTGTGTGTGTTTGTTTATGTGTATATCTATATTTGGGAAGTTTGGACCTAGTTGGCCCTCCTCTGACAGGGGACTCCCACACCTTCTGCTGGATCCTCAAGGTTTTCGAACGAAGTTTAGAGAGAGGCATCCTCCTCTGATTTTCCTATTTAATATGAGAAACATGAGTGAAGTGAAGTCATGGGCACTGTGATGGTGGCTCACCTCACCCTGGTTCAGGGTTGCCAGCCTTCCCCGTGACTCCAACCCAAGTCTTCATTATTGATTTGTTTGTTCAGTAACTATTTGTCAAGGAGCCTTTTTAGGGACCAGGCTCGTGTTCCAAGCTTCTCTGCTTTTTCTGCAGAGCTGCGCCATTGCATCTTCTCCACTAGCCTCGTTCCTTTCAAATACCTGATCGTTTTGCTATTTGGGGTTCCTGTAGGTGGAGTTTAAAGGATTGCTTCCTAAATTTTACTCTCTTCCAACCTTCTTTCTCCTGCAGCTCTGTTCTCGTGTTTGCTCCTGCTCAGATTTCTTAGATGATAGGTCGTAGTGGATTCAGTCAACACTCCCTGTGAGTTTTTTACTCATCTCAGAGAGCAGAGCTGTTTCATCATACTTGATAGGAACTTAAACTCCAAAATGCATTAAGGAAGATTCTGCTACCCAGATGCTCAGGTTCTACGACAGCTGGGGAGGGTTGAAAGGAAGGGATGCAAATTAATCATGGTATGCTGTGTTGAAAGATATTGAAAAACAGGTCATGGCACTTACTGCTGTAGGTAAGACTGTGACTTCTAAATGGATTGTGAACTCAGAGTGTTGCTGAAGCTACAAGTTACCTGGCAGGTGGTAAAGGATTTAAACCTGGGGGGTCTTGTAGACTTGAACTCAAATCCTGATACCATCATTTAGTATTGATGTGATTCAAAGCAAAGTTATTAATCTGTCTAACCTTGGATTCCTTATCAATCAGATAGAAAACAGTGTACATTTATAAGGTGTTGAATATAAAATCTAACATATTTTAAAGGCTTAGAAAAGTACCAAATGCATAAGAAGATGAGTATATGCCATCTTCTTTGGCCTTTGAATGTTGTTTTCCATTTAGTTGGGACCTAGGAAGACTGTCTTTCCTAAATCCACCTCATCTCTGAATTGTCTCCCTGAACCCCTCAGAGAACAACCATTGAGGGAAGTTATAGTTTAAAGCCATTAAAGCTACTTTCAGAAGGAGCACATATCTTCCACATGGATGATGGGAGATGATACCCATTTCTCTTTGAAGAGCCCAACGTTTAGACTATAAGATAAAGGTAGAAAGTTTTAGTTGATATTCAGTTCATCCACTCCAAGTGATGCAAAAATGAAAACCACAGTTTAGGAGTTCCTGTTGTGGCTCAGTGGGTTAAGGACCTGATGTAATCTTGTGAGGATGCAAGTTCAATCCCTGGCCTCGCTCAGTGGGTTAAGGATCAGTGTTGCTGCAAGCTGTGCTGTAGGTCATAGATGCCGGTAGGATCTGGTAATGCCATGGCTGTGGTATAGTCCTCAGCTGCAGCTCTGATTCAACCCCTGCCTGGAAACTTCCATATGCTATAAATGTGACAGTAAGAAAGAAAAAAAAAGGAAGAGGTAGAGGAAGAACAGGAAGAAGTAAAGAAGAGAAAAGAAAATCACAGGAGTTCCCATTGTGGCTCAGTGGGTTAATAACCTGACTAGTATCCATGAGGATGTGTGTTTGATCCCTGGCCTTGCTCAGTGGGTTAAGGATCTGGAGTTGCCATGCAGTGTAGGTCACAGATGTGGCTCTGATCTCATGTTGCTGTGACTGAGGTGTAGGCCAGAAACTGCAGCTAGATTCAACCCCTAGTCTAGGAACTTCCATATGCCACAGGAGTGTGGCCCTAAAAGGGAAAAAAAAAAAAAAATGGAAAGCCACAGTTTATTCTCAGCTTTCAAGGTAGAAGAGAGAAGATGTTGATAGGATAAAAATAATTAGAGCATGATAATAAGGAACATAATCGTAATAGAGACACGGGTCGCTTAGTAATCCTGGTGTGTTTATTATAGGCAGCAGTCTTGATATCTGTGTGAAAGAGGTTATTTCTCCATCATGGAGATATTATAAATCAAGGTCAACTTAAATTTCATAGTGGTGTTATTAACAAAATAGTATCACTTGCAAAAGACAGTTATCCTTACCAGACCAGCCTGCCTCAGGTGGTTTTTGCTAGTGCCTTGAATGAGTTGTTTGGAAATATTGAAAGTGATCTATTTAATAACTACATTATCCAGTGTGGGATTTGGGTCCATTGATCTCTTGATCCCCTCTTCTCTGTTTACAGCATTACAGAAAAGAGAGAAAGGGAAGACAGGGCTTTGTTAACCTGCCAGCAAGGAATTTATCCTCTTCCCTTTTTCAGTTCTTTGTTCATTTTCATTGCAAATGCCTCCAGGGAAAATATCTTACTTCCCTTGGAAAATTCTTCCTAAGTCTGAGGACCTCATTATCATCAAGGATTTTGGGATCTACTTCTGTTTTATCAGTGTGTAATGTTGAGGCTACCAAAATTTTCTCAGAGGTAATTCCTATCAAATTTATAAACACACATGGGTGTGTGCCCAATGGTAAGTGTGGCTGTAAAATAGCACAGATGGTTGCCTACCCACCCCAGTGTCAAATACAGGATTCAACAAACGTTTCACCGGATGCAAATTCTGATAACTTGACTTCCCCCAGATTGTTTCTCTTTTGTTTTTCCTTTTAGTCATGTCTTATTTTTTCACCTAAATGTATTAATGTTCTAAAATTGTAGTGCTGTTCTTCCCACCTCCTCCCAAGTGACGAGTGTCCAGACTCAGCTGTCACTCCCCATTCTTTTTCTTTTTTCTGTTAAGGTGGTAGAAAATAGACTGTCTTCTCCCATTTCTGGAGGGGTTGCTTTTATCTTAGGAATCCTAAATTTGCCTGAATCTGATGAAACATGAACAAAGAATCACATAGGCTATCTGAATATTTGTTGTGCATGTGAATTTTAATTATTCATCATGATATTTTTAAGGGAAACAGGTATTAACTTGAGAAGGCATAGATTGATCTTTCCCACTCACCACCTGCTGTGTTCCAGTTTAAAGGAATTCCAGCTCAGAAAGAACTGCAGCCAAACACAGCATTTCTTTGCATTGACAGAAGGCTCTCTTGCCTGCCATCTTCCATTCACATGCTTATTCATTAATTTACTCAACAGACTGTGGTTAGGCACCTACCCTGTGTCTGGCAAAGTGTCGGACTTCGGGTGACTACAGCCAGTGTCCATTCTTCTAATACTGAACATTTAGCAACAGAAAGCTATTAGGTCTCAAATGAACAAACAGAAGAAACACACACACACATTTGCCATTGCACGGTTCTGCCCACTTCCTGCTTTTGTGACTTATTTTAGGTCATCTCACCCTTGTTACATCACTATACACATTTCCGGTTGTCTTGTCTGTTCAGTTCTTCATGCCTATTAGGCATTCCATAAATATTTGTTAACTTGAGGGCAGGGAAAAAAGAAAGTGAGGAAGCCTAGGAATTTCTTGTGTTAGGAATTAGTGCTTTATCTGGTTTGGGATTTAATATGCCCCAAAAGGACTTTTATTTTTCTTTTCTTTCTGCAAATCATTTTGTCTACCCCAGATCATATGAGAGAATGTTTCCTCTTTTTTGTCAGACAGTCTGTTTCAGGGTTTGGCATCCACAGCCTTGCATCTGTGATTTCTCCTTAGACACTTCAGCACTGGTGATGATTTTCTAGAAGTTTTGGAATCCTCATGCAACTTCATGGACATCCCTCTCCCGCCCTTCTAAATTATAATTACTCTGAGAATTTCATTCTCTCTCAATATGGCCTCCCTCTTCCTCTTCCTACACTGATGTATTTGGAAGCATCCACTTTATTTTCATTCAGAGAGACCATTTATGCTAACACTTCTTCTGCACAAAATCTTATCCCAGATTTCATGAATTCATGGCAAATCTTTGTAAAGTGTCATGAGTTATAAGTTAGTTACAAAAATAATGTAAAGATAGAAATGTCCTGGACAAGATAGGAGAAATCCACTTATTTTCATTATGAGACCATTTATGTCATACTCATACTGTTTAAGACCTTGTCCCAGATTTCACGAATTCATAGTTGTTATAAAAAGTCATTAGTTATAAAATTAATTTTAAGATACAGATGTTCTGGAGGAGCTTCCTATCTAAATGGAATAGGAAACACACCTGGAAGGTATCCAAAGACATCTAGTGTGGAGCTGGTGAGATAGAAGAGGAAAATCAGGGTAACTGGAGGTTAGAAGATGAATAGTAAGTGAGGGGGCAGGGTGGCTGGAATAGCCCTCCCCAGGGAAGGAGAACATAAGCTGACCACAAAGGGACTTAGACCTGAGAAAATGAGAAGGCTTGCTCTAGGAGCCTGAGGCAGGCATTGAAGTGGTCTTGGCATAGAAGGGGTTACTGGAGGTGGAGAGGTTGTAGGGGCCATCAGTACAGATCAGTGCACGCTTACTGTGAAACTTGGACCTGATCTTCTGGCCTAGCATTGCCCAAGACCTGTCTTCCTGGGACAGTAGCTCTGCTGGGGATCAGAGGTGTATTAGTCAACCATAAGTCTCTTACAGTTGGAAAGGAAGCAAAGCTGAGAAAAAGTTAAACTTTCTCTCCGGCAGACCTTCTCAGAGTCTTTAATGTGCTAATTTGTATTGTTAATCTCTAAGAGTTTTCCAAAATACTTTTGATTACTGAATCCATTTTTATTGGGGCGTCTATGGATCCTATTTTGAGAAATGCTGTTGGAGGCCATTGATAGGTTTTGAGTCAGAGGCCCTGTGGGTGACAGATGTTAGGAGCAGGAACCAAAACACAGTGCATAGTGGGTGGAATCTGGGGGTGGCAGGGCAGGATGATTAGGAGGTTGGCTCTGTCAGACAGATAGGATGACGGCCTGAATGGGGAGGGGGCGGCACAGCATAAGAATAGGAAGGAAAGATAGATTTCATGAGTTCCTAGAGTATAAGAACCTCCGTTCTTTCAATGACCAGATGGAAAAGAAATTCCAAGATGGAGAATCAAGAATGGCCCCAAACTTTTGGATTCTTTGGCATTTCGGGCTTCATCTAGCAAACTCTGAGCAAACTTTCTGAGCCTCTGTATCTTCCAGAACCAGTAAAAACTAGAGGAGACAGGGGTGTCTTTGCAGGCATGTACTTTTTGGAGAGGGATGTTCAAATGCACTCAAAACATAGCCCCACTATTTCAAGTCACACACCTGGTATAATATGCCATGAATGACCCCACCCAGCTCAGAGCTCCCTGAATTGGAAGTGGCCTCTATCTGCCAGGGAGTGTCTGCAACACAGAGAAGAGACCACACCCTGCTGTTGGGAATCTGGTTCTTTGGCTAAGGGACACTTCTGTTGGTTTTCCTCATCATGGGGAGCTTTATCTGGAATGACAGTGGGCACAGTATATGAGTCCCGGGTCTCTTTCTGCCAGGTCTCTTGAGTTTATTCATGCCTGGAGAGGCAGAGTTTTTGGCTCACAGCGTTGCATCTCATCGGTTGTCTGTCTGGTCTTCAAGGATCGGACTCAAGATTTGTTCGCAGTTCACACATTTTGTATAATCTGTGTGCAAGAAATCATGCACTGGGCTTTTGATTGTTCACATAAGATTCATAGAATAATGAATTTTCTTCTTTCTGTGATTATTTTCTATTTTTGACAAATGTCCTTAACACATTTTTTTCCCCAAAATAGGTGGCAGAATAATGTCGTGGTATAAAATGAAAAGGCTTACTTCTTTTTCTCTAGAATTGTTCATGGGAGCAATGAGTTATGATCAGCTTCCTAGTTTTCTTACATATTTATGACTATAAATGGATGTCATGCCTTGATAACTCATTTATTCCTTATATTTACTTATTTCCATTCCTACACCTGTTGTGACTCTGTTCAAGTATTTGAAAGCTTACCAGTGATTCAGAGTAGTTGTCATTACTGTGGATATTTCTGAATATACTTCTCTTTTATTGTTTGGAATTCCATAAACTGTCTGAATCCTGGTTCCCCATTTTTGTTGTGTCTCTGTGCTTCTCACGGCCTTGAGAACCCTCAGTTGTGCTTCTGGACGTTTCTTGCCCAACAGACCTCTGTTCCATTGGTGCCTCACACAAAAACTAACTTGTGCTATGCTGGGAGTTCACGTTGTACCTCAGTGAGTTATGAACCCAATTAGTATCCACGAGGACGCGGGTTCGATCCCTGGCCTCGCTCAGTTGGTTAAGGATCCCACGTTGCTGTGGCTGTGGTGTAGACTGGCAGCTGTAGCTCTGATTCGACCCCTAGCCTGGGAACTTCCATATGCCACAGGTGTGGCCCTAATAAAAGAAAAAAAAAATTGTGTCCTGTAGATAAACAAGTGTCCTTGAGCACGTTGACTCCTTTAGACTAAAGACATTTATGTTGATGCCCGATGTCTTGGTTTGGCTACTGCCGTCGGCTAAACTACTATATAACTGCACAATCCTTCCTTTCCTTTTGTGAATATTGGGTGTGCTCAGTGTGTTATAGAACCGATGGCTGTAGAGAGTAAAATTGAAACTGTTAGGATGTCTCCAGCCCAGTTGTCCAGCTGTTGTTATGTTTGGTTAGTTGGGGTTAAATGGCCTTTTGTTGCCATGTGAATCTAGGAGAAAAGGCAGAGAGGGAGAGGGAAATGGCGGAGGGGGGGAGGGCGCAGCTTAGACATACCTTCTTGGGCATAGTTGTCTGTCAATGGCTGCTAGGGTGCTAGTTTTACATTGAAATTTATTGTTGTTTTTAAACTACAGGCTGTATTGTTCTCTCATTTCACATATTGTAGAAGGATAATCAATGCAAAATAGTCATATGTCTCTACTGCTTCATGTGACCGCATTCATTTTCTCATTAAATAGTTAAAATACAGTCAAGATTTTGATCTTTGTCATCCTTTTTATGAAACCAATATTGTGAGAATATTGACCCCGCCTTCTTTAAATGTAAATTTTCAGTCTCATAAATGTTATTTGATGAAAAATAAAAGCAAACATGAACAAGATATTATTAATATGCATAATAAAAATAATTTTAGAAAAGTTGGAACAAAAGCATGCCGCGTCACCCATAATCATTCTATGGTTGTTGTTACTTTGTGGGCACAATTTTTCCTAATGGGATTGTTAATTTTAATGAAGAGTTTAGTTTCATTGCCTACTTACTGCTTCTGTTTCTGGGCAATTAGGCTTAAGAAGAGCGGGTAACATTTCCTTTTGTTTAATGAACAGATGAGAATATGTCATATATACATATTATACATATTTTATTAGCATGATATACTCTGAGTACCCTTACTCAGAAAATAAGTTGTCTGTTTGAAATCAGATCGTATTGTATTTCCAATTTAGCTTATTTAAACATTTTTATTATGGCATTAAACAGATTGCTTTGTTTAGTTTTATGCTGCCATTGTTCTTCTACTTTGTAATAGAAACCATGATATGTAGTTCGCTCATATACTAGAAAATATACATGATTGGGGGCCTTTGGGAAAGTATCATCTTAAATCTTTAAGAGAAAGCATCTTCTTTACACCTGTCATTTCATACTCAGGAGCTGACACATAACTTGTTTGTTAGCAAAACACTTTTGTGTGTGTTTGTGTGTGTCTTTTGGGGGCCGCACCTGGGGCATATGGAAGTTCCCAGGCTAGGGGTTGACTGTAGCTGCAGGCCTACATCACAGCCACAGCAATGTGGAATCCGAGCCACACTGGCAAACTACAACATAGGTCATGGCAACGCTGGATCCTTAACCCACTGAGCAAGGCCAGGGATCAAACTAGCATCCTCGTGGATGTTAGTTGGTTCATTACCGCTGAGCCACGACCGGAACTCCATAAAACAGTTATTTTTAATTCTACAATTTAAGCTTTAGATGTGTATTCTCTTCTTCTGGTACTAGAGTTTATTTCTTATAAAAGAGTGGTCCATAAATTGTTGAGACTCCCAGTGAAACCCTTTGGTTTCCAAAACAAAAGCTGCTAAAAGGATTCTAGGTAATGACTTCAGAGGATGTTGTAATATTCTTAGCAGCGTCTGCCCACCCAAGGAGCAGAGTTTCTCTTTATGAGAATTTTTTTTTATTAAAGTATAGTCGCTTTACAGTGTTGAGCCAATTTCTACTGTACAGCAAAGTGACCCAATCCTATATATATATATATATATGTATATATATATATATATATATATATATATATATATATATACACACATTCCCTTTCTTATCTCCCATCAAGGTCTATCCCAAGAGATGGAGTATAGTTCCCTGTGCCGTACAGTAGGACCTCATTGCTTATCTATTCTTATATTTCATTCCATTTAATAGAAAAGATAACCTTACACACACATACACACACTTGTTTTTTTTTTTTTTGAAATTCTGCTACTGTTTTTTATTTATTTTTTTATTTTTTGAAATTTTCAAAAGTTTATTTAGGCAAAGATGAATTCAACTGAGCAACACTGATATGAAGTGATCAGGAGCACTCTCCCCACAGAAAGTATGAGAAAGGCTTTTGCAGAGCAACCCAGGAAGCAAAGTGGGGACATTATTTGATAGGCTATAGCTTAAACAGTTGCCTAATTTGGGAAAGCCTAGTTTGGCTATTTGTGTTTGGTTGTTCTTAAATTTAGGTTTATTTGTTTTTTATTATTAAAGTATAGTTGATTTGCAGTGTTTCATCAAGTTCAGTTGTACAACAAAGTGACCCAACCACACACGTTTCCCTGTGCTATACAGTAGGATCCCATTGCCCAGACAGTCTGTGCAGCCGTGACCTCTGCTGTCCTTCATCCCTGGCATCCGGTACCACTCAGAGGCCTCTCTCTGTCTGTGTCAGGACTGTGAGAACTCTCATCACACATCCCCTAAAGCCATTGCTCCTATGCCCCTCCTCCCTCAGGAACAAAACTCGTAGAAATCAATGGGTCAAAAGGATGAGGGATATAGCCATTTACTAGAAGCCAAGAGGATTCTTCTTTTTACAACTTTGCCTCCAAAAATAGTACTCAAAAAGTGCTGTGTTGAATAGTTGTCTTTTGAGTATATTTCCCATTTTTAAAAAACGATGTGTCTCAAAGCTCTGGAAACAAAACAGCACTTATGTGTACACTGGCCTTGCAAGGAGGAAGGAAAACACAAACAGTTTGAAACAGAACTTCTGTGATAACTATGAGGTAGTGAAACTTCTGGTAATTCAGCATTCGTGTTGGACTTTTCTTGTTTGGCTTGCAAAAACTCTTTATATTCAGTATATCATTTTGATTCCACAACAGCCCCAGAAATCTGAGAAGACATTATTATCACCTTTTATAGAAGGAAGCTTTTGGTCGTCAAGTTGCTTGTTCATTTTTACATAGCTAGTGATTAGGTCAGAAGTCGAGTTCAAGTTTCCAAGCTCCTAGTTGAAAGCTATTTTCACTGTCACTCGTGGCTTCCATTTATATTATGTAAAATAAATGTATAGTAATTAGCAACACTTTTTTTGGTTAACCCATTTCTCCAACCGTTTATCAGAGACCAGGGATGGTATCATATATTTTGTGAAAAGTATCATACATTTATTAAGAAAGTGGGCTTTGTGGTCAGTGCTTGGTTTCATATCCATCTCTTCTTGACCTCGGGTAACTTACATAACTTCACCCAACTTTGCATGTAAATTGGTACCATAAAGCTCGTACTAGTGAAGATTAGATGATGGCTGTAAAGGATGAGGTGTATGGTGAAGGTTCATCTTGATGATAGCTCTCTCCCTTCTCTTCCTCTTTTCATTTTTACTGTTTTCTTTTGATGCATAATAAGCAATTTTTCAACTTTGGGTTTAAAACCACTACCACTGTACTCTCTTTCACAATTCTAAGTTGATGGGGCTCAGCTGGGCAGTTCTTTTGCTCCTTATGTTAGCTGGGACCACCAGCCTCGGAGGGCTCCACCAGGTTGTAGTATCTGGGATGGCTCACAGGCTGAGCTCAGCTGGGGTATTGGGATGGCTATGTCTATGTCTCACCCTACTTGGTCTCTCCAGTGGGATTTCTTTACATCGTGACTCAAGGCCAAAATAGAAGCTTCTAATACCATCTTAAGGCTAAGTTCTGGACGTAGTAGAATATTACTTCTGCCACATTCTATAGGTTGTAGGGATTCACAGGACCCACCTGTTTTCAGTGAAGAAGGGGACCACACCATGGCATGGATGCCTAAATGTAGGGGTCATTGGGTCATCATCTGTGGAGGAGACCAACTATCAGAGCAATTCTAATTATTTAAAGTTTTCAGGGATGTCTTTCCCACATATTTGCCATGGAGCCATGAATAAGTCAACTCCAGTCTGTGAGCAGAGGATGCCTGCTTCTCTATACCATTCCAGGAGTTAATGGAAGGCAGACAGCCTGGTCACTCTTCTAAAAGACCATGCTAGAGTCCAGTGTTCTCTGTCATGATGAGTCCACATGGCAGAGGAACTGGTGGGGTTTTGTGATAATACCACATCACATTTGAGATTTTAATTTTAAAACATTCTTGCATATATTCTCCCCCCCTTCTTTTCTCACTGTAATACACAGACGATTGGCCTATGTCCCCATTTAACAGATAAAGGAACTGAATCTAGGACTTTAAATGCCATTTCAAAGGAGTTAAGCTTGAAAAAAGCAAAAATAGAGTCCCATCACAGGGCACCTGCAACTGGGATGTTGCTTCCCCACCGTGATCAGTTCTGGAGGTAAATGCGATGACACGGGATGGGGTGGGGATGATGGGAGCAGCAAGGATGTGTAGAGGGTGGAGGGTGTTGGGGGAAAGAATGGAGTCGTAGGTAGGATGTAAGTTCTCATTCTGTCTCCTAATTCTGCGACTTTCTACTTGGTGAGCTCCAGCCTTTAACTTCGCTACTCTACAGCCTTCACTGGCTTTATTTAGGTGATGGCTGTACTACCCTTCTATGAAACAGAGAAGACTAATCCTTACCTTAATGACTTCACTGGCTTGTCATGATTGTTAAGTGAAGTAATTTAAGTACAGGGTCCAGCAGAAGGTCTGGCATACAGGAGATGTACAGGACATGTTAATTCTCTTTCCTTCTATTTCTGAAGGAATCTGCTTTCAGGGGCAGAGAATTGAACCCAGCTTGTCCTGCGAAGTGCCTTGAGCATTAGCCGTGTGTTTTGCATCATGAGCAAGGAGTGGAACACGTTGGGGGTTGCTTGCCTGGTTTCCCATCAGGAATTCCTTTACATTAGCCCACTTTAGAGGAAGGCGGCTTGGGAAAAGTGGACACCTTTATGCTGAAACACAGAACTGGTTATTCTGTAAGAGGCCTGGTGATGTGAATGAATCCCTCTGTCCAGAAGGGAGGCCGGCAAAGTCTTCACCTCACACGCCCCAGAAGCCGTAGTAGGCAGACCCACCCGGGCTCGCCACCCACCTCCAGAGGATGGGATAGGACTGTGGCTTGCTTTTGTAAATGGCTGCTTCAGAAGATTATTCTGAGCATTGGGATGAATCCCACCAGCAGCACACCAGTCCCGAATGTAATGTGTTGGTGTTGTGTGCTTGAACTTGAGAAGCCTTCTGGACCCTCCTTTTGGCTGGCACAGAAGAGAAGCTTTCTTCATTTGCATTGGGTATTGCTCTCAGGCAGCCTGGCTCTGGTCTCCAAAGTTTCTGTTCCAGAAAGGGGATGGCTGGGCTGTCTCTCACCTAGGGAAATGTTAGTGCACCTTCTTTGCCGAAGTCAAAGTCTCGAGTTTAAATGTGTCCTTGGAGTTTACAAGTGAGGGTTTCACGGCAGGAACGCCCTGCACACAGACTTCTTATGGTCAGATCTGAGGGTGTCCGGTCACACTGAGGGAACATCAGCTTAAGTCAGTGATGGGGCGTCTGGGTTGTGTTGTTGTTAGGAGGTTGTGCTTTTCTGTGTCTTCCTGGCTGTGACCAGAAAAGAGTCCTGGGGTGAGAATGGAAGCTCAGAAAATCTTCTAGCCTTGGTTACATCAAAACTGACTTGAGCAGATGTATTTATTTCTTCTTTTTCAAGACCTCTTGGTGGGGGGGATGCTTTTTATAGTTTTTCTAAGTAACCTTTACTGCCGGGAACTCTCTCCTCATTGCTAATAAACATCTCTCCAGACTGAAAACCCAGCTTCTGTTCTCTTGTTTGTTTAATCAAGAGATGTGGGGATTAGACTGTCATCGTCCTCTGAATAATGATGCCCCACGTATTAGAAGGACATTATTAACTCACTGCGGCTACCTTTCCCCTCTGTCATGCAGTTCCAATTCTTGAACTCAGGGTCTGTGAAATCATTTTTTCCTTACGAAATTAAAATAATATTTTAGCAGGTTATGGCCAAGGCCAAACATGAGGTGATTTCTTCCTAGTTTCGGGGTCTAAGACTTCCATTTCCGAGAACCACTCAAAGGGACAAAAATAGGTTGATTATTCATGGGGCAGAAATAAGCATTTGTATCATGTCTGGGTATCATTGCTTTTAAAAGGATTATGCTTTCAAAATTAAATGTTAAACATTCCTATTTCTCCGTATGCACTGAATAGCTCCTTGCATTTTCAAAACTCAGCATCTAAATCCTTCCTGGTTAGCCAACCGGCTTTAGTTGTGTGCAGTGCCTTGTGCAGTCAATGAAGAATGTTTCTGTGTGCTTTTTGGGGGCATCTTCTATGTGGTAGGTTCTGTGTTTAGTGTTATGCTCGTCCCAAAACCCCTGTGCCCAGTGGAGTCAGAGCCACGTCACTAAGTAATGACCAGCACATTCATGCAAAGCCAGAATGGCAATTTTAGGGTCTAAATCAAAGTATATATAGATGTTGTCTGTTTTCTGCTCCACTGCTCTGACTGTGACTGGCAGCAGATCTTTGTTTTCAAGGCAAATAAAAATAAGCCTGAGAAAATTTGTTTCCAATGTGGGTTGTTTTCCACTGAGGAATTAGCAGGCTATGAGATGCCCAGGAGGGCAGAGCCTGCCGCAGAAGCAGATGGCCTCATCCTGTGTCCCTCTGAGGTTTCAGGAGGCACGTCTGGCAGGGTCTCACAGCACCCTTGAAGGGTTGTGTGTGCCCCAGTTTGTCTCTGCAGTGAGGCCGTGCATTCAGCCAAGGACAACGTCATGTCCTTCCCCGTGGTGGAAGCCAAGGGTGAAAGAGGGCTCAGCCACTGGGTTTCCAGCTAGGAGTGAAATGTGACGTGGGCCATCCTGTTCTGCCTGCCCCCCTCCTCCCTCACTTGGAGCCTGGGCTGCTCAACAGCTGGCCCACCCAAGGTCAAGGTGCTGGGAGCTTGGCTTCCCCAGGACCAGTCCTGCCTCCACGCTCTCTCCACTCTCCCTGGCACGTTGTTTTGTCCCTTGTCCCACCTCCTTGGGACTGTACTCTGTGGTCGGCTCCCTGAGGGATGGGTTGTTTCTGCTAAGGGTTTATCCCGCAGCTATGGATTAACATGTGCTCCGCGTGGGAGAACTTTGCACACTTCATTGAAACCTCAAAGGCTTGAAGCCAGCGTTTTCCCTTGTGCTCTGGAGGCCAGGAGGCTGATGTTTTCTGATATCCAGCCATGCTTTGGTTTAAAACCTTTGCCCTTAGGAGTTCCTATTGTAACTCTGCGGGTTACAAACCCTATTGTAACTCTGCGGGTTACAAACCCGACGAGTATCCATGAGGATGTGCTTTCGATCCCTGGTACTGCTTTAGTGGGTTAAGGATCTAAGTTGCTGCAAGCTGCTGTGTAGGTTGCAGACGGTGGCTCGGATCTGGTGTGGCTGTGGCTGTGGTGTAGGCTGGCAGCTATAGCTTCTATTCAACTCCTGGCCTGGGAATTTCCACATGCTTTTGGTGTGGCCGTAAAATGCAAAAAAAAAAAAAAAAAAAAAAAAAAAAACAGCAAAAAACCTTCCCCTTAGATTGGAGTTACAGCGAAAATAAAAAACACTCTTTACTATGGCCTAGGAGTTGGGCCTGCTGACGGGACTGGCCTTGTGTGGTTCCCTTTTCACCCACCCTCTTTCCTGTGCCTGCAGAGTTCATTGCTGGCAGCCTGTCTCCCTTCTCTGGGTGACTTCTTCCTTGTCTTTCAGGTCTTACCTTAAGCCTCCCTCCAGAGACTAGGTCAGGGACCTCCCCAGCCTCTCCCCCTGTACTCCCACGGGCAATGTCTTAGTCAGCTGGGGCTGCTGGAACAAATACCACGACTGGGTGGCTTAAACAACCACCAGTTGTTTCTTCATAATTCCAAAATCAATGTGCCAGACAATTCGATATTTGGTGGAGAATCTCTTCCTGGCTTGCAGACTGCCGGCTTCTTGCTGTGTCCTCTCTTTCTTCTTTTTTTTAAAAATAAGGGTGCAAATCCCCTTCATGAAGGCTCCACCCTCAAGCCCTCATTACCTCACAAAGGCTTCACCTCTAGACACCTTCACACCAGGGATTAGAGATTCAACATGTGAGTTTGGGGTGGGGGTGGGGGACACAAAACATTCAGCCTGTGGAGGTCATCATATGTGTCCTCTCTAACATCATGATGTTGGCTGTTAGCGATTTGGGGTCAGACTGTTGGCTTCATACCCGTGCAGACTGTGTCTGTGTTGTTTTCTATTCAGTATGGAGTATAGAGCTGACACATATGAGGTGCTCAGTAAACACTTACTGGGAAGAAGCAAGAAAGCAAGGAAGAAGGGTGCTGGGATCAGGTCAGGTTGTGGGGTGGTGGTACCCAGAGTAGCATTGGAGAATGTATTAGTCCCCCAATGCTGCTGTAACAAATGATCACAGATTGTTAAAATTTTTTTATTGTAGCTGATTTGTAATGCTCTGTCAGTTTCTGTTGTACAGCAAATTGACCCAGTTACACATATGTATACATTTTTTTCTCATATTATCTTCCATCACATGTGATTGTTTATACTTTCCTGTGTTCCACAGCAGGACTGCATTGCTTTTCTTTTCTAATTGTAATAGTTTGCATCTTCTAACCCCAAACTCCCAGTCCATCCACTCCCTCCCCTCCCCTTTGTCAACCACAAGTCTTCTCGATGTCTGTGAGTCTGTTTCTGTATTTTAGGTAGGTTCATTTGTGCCATATTTTACATTCCAAATATAAGTGATATTTCATGGTATTTGTCTTTCTCTTTCTGACTTACTTCACTTAGTATGAGAATCTCTAGAGGCATCCATGTTGCTGCAAATGAAATTATTTTGTTCTTTTTAATGATTGAGTAGTATTCCACCGTGTATACACACCACTTCTTCTTAATCCATTCCTCTGTCAGTGGACATTTAGATTGTCTCCATGTCTTGAATATTGCAAATGATCACAAATTTAATGGCTTATAACACAAAGTTATTGTCTTACAGTTCTGGAGGTTAGCAGTCTGAAATGGGTTTTAAAGTCCTAAGGTCAAGGTGTTGACAATACTGCTTCCTTCTGGAGGTTCTGGAGGAGAATCCATTTCCAAGTCTTTTCTAGCTTCCAGGAGCCACCCGCATCCTTGGCTCTTGGTACTTCCATTGATTGGATCACTCTGACCCCTGCCTCCTTTGCCACATCTTCTCCTCTGACATGTACCTTCCCTGGCTTCCTCTCCTAAGGATTCATGTGATAAAATTGGAACCGCTCAGATAACCCAGGGTCATCTCCGTATCTCAAGATCCATAACTGAGTCATCCCTTCACAGTCCCTATTGCCATGTAAGGTAATATTTTCACAGGTTTCAGGGACTAGGCTGTAGACATCTGAATGGTGATGGGGGCATTATCTGACCGATCATAGAAAGTTTTTGTGACATGGAGAGGTAGTGTCAGCAAGAGAACATCCAAATTAGAGCCAAAAGAGTCAGGAATGTGCTCCAAGGTGGGGCTTAATAGCAGCCAGAGAAGTCATAAAAGATGGAGGTGGGAATGCATTTATGATGGGTTAAGCTTTTCTGGGGTTATTGAAGCAAGAGGTGTGAGCCAGCAGGCCTATTTATTTGTTTACTTATTTTCCTTGTAGGGCTACACCTGCAGCATAGGAAGTTTCTGGGCTAGGCGTTGAAACAGAGCTGCAGCTGCCAGCCTGTGCAACAGCCACAGCAATGCCGGATCCAAGTCAAAACTGCAACCTATGCCACAGATTGCAGCAATGCCAGATCCTTAACCTACTGAGTGAGGCCAGGGATCAAACCCAAATCCTCATGGACAGTATGTCGAGTTTTTAATCTGCTGAGCCATAAATCCTCATGTACACTATGTCAGGTTCTTAACTCACTGAGCTACAATAGGAACTCCAGCAGACTCTTTTAATGTGGGCCCCTTCTAGCAAGGTGCTATGCCACATTAAAGGATCACTGATGGCACTGCTTCCAATGATAAGAAACGCATTGCTGAATTCATAGCCAGTGCTCAGTGAGAGCTTGCTGATAGTCAGATGGAGTGCCATTTCATGGCGAGGCTGGAGGCTGATTTGAGAGATCTTCCATGGGTACAGGGGCCTCAGCTTGCCTCCAGTTGGCTCCAATCATCCATGTAGCCTCCTTGACTCACAAGGATACTTTCAAGTCAGAGTCCAGCCTAGATCCAGTACTTTGGCCCATGAACTCCGTCTGGAAATCTGTGGAGGATCCTTGGCCAGCCAGGGTTGCCCAGAATGTGTCTTCCCGCTTTGAGGAAGTTGACAGCCACTGTGTCCTCTCCAGCATGGGGTCGAGAAAGGACCACCTGAGCCAGGACTAGGTTTGGCAAGAGGAGTGCCTGGGGCATAGCATTTAAGGAGGCATCACTCTGGAGTCTTTTCCCTAAGCCCTTAATCTTTCCCCTTTGACCTTTGTCTGACTGCTACCTTTGTGGGTAGGTGACAGTTTCTTCCCCATTTTGGTGGATTCCAAGTGATTGCTTGTCTGATGTTTTCCATATTAGAGTTGTGAATATAAAGGCTTTAGATATATTAAATTTTGTAGCAGAGCCATGTGAAAAGTAGTGAGATTCAGGATGTGATAAGAGAATGTGGTTTATATTCCTTTAGGACACTCAAAGATAAATAATTTGGAATTCCCGTTGTGGCTCAGCGGGTTAAGAACCTAAAATGATCTTTATGAGAATGCAGATTTGATTGCTAGTCTTGCTCAGTGGGTTAAGGATCCAGCTTTGCTTCAAGCTGCAGTGTAGGTCTCAGATGTGGCTTGGATCCAGCATTGCTATGACTGTGGTGTAGAGCACAGCTGCAGCTCTGATTGGACCCTTAGCCTGGGAACTTCCATATGCCACCAATGTGGCCATAAAAAGAAAATAAAAGGCAAATAATTTAATAATGACTACTTTGTTTGTTTCCTACTGCTAACGGAGCAACTTACTACAAATTTAGTGGCTGAAGACAGTGCGAATGTATTGTCCTAAGATTCTGGAGGCCAGAAGTCCTAAAATCAATTGTTGGCAGGGCTCTGTTCTTTCTCCAAGCTCTATGGAAGAAGGTACTTCTTGCCTCTCCATCTTCTAAAGGGCCTTGGAAGATCATGGCCCTCTTCCAAAAATGGGATCACTCTGATGTCTGCTTCCAACGTCACATCTCCTTCTGTGACCTCTACTCTTCTGTGATCTCTTCTATAAGGACCCTTGTAATTATATGGAACCTACCCAGATAAACCAGGATACTCTCCCCATCGTCAGGTTAACTTACCTTAATCACACCTTCAAGGTCCCTTTTGCCCTATAAGTTATTCATTTGGTGATTAGAATGTAGACATCTTTTGTGATTTTGGCAATCACAACTACCTACATAGGTGCAGGAAGGTGTCAGGAATGCAATACAGGTGGTGGGCTGGAGGAAGAAGGATGACTAAAGGGGCATACATAGTCCAGGATGAATGAATTTAGAGGCATCTTCCTTGACAGGCTCAGAGGAAGGAAAAAAAAAAGGGAGATGATGAGATCCTGAGAAACATGCAAGAAAGGTGGTAATCCAAAACTCTGTGGTAAGGACAGCATTATTTCTCTCTGAACTGTTAAGTTACTGGTTGGAAGTTAGGAAGGAAGATGTAGGTTTTCTCAAGGACCGGGATTGGGTGTGTTGACCCAGTAGAGAAATAAGCAAGAGCATGTCGACAGTTCAGTGTGTGCCCTGTACTGGCTTGGTCTGAGCGCAGGATGCCACTGTAAACCTGTGAGCGGTTCGACTGAATACAGAAGAGTGTTTTAAAGTTGATGGGCAGTTCAACCTTATCTTATGTTGCCCCTGCATTCTATAAATTAGAAAACTGAAGCCTAGAAAGTTCGAATAGGTTGTCCAGGGACACATGTCAAGCAGGTGTCAGAATTTGGACTAGAAACTAAGGTTCTTAGAGTTCTTATCATGGCTCAGTGGAAACAGATCTGACTAGTATCCATGAGGACGCAGGTTTGATCCCTGGCCTCTCTCACTGGGTTAAGGATCCGGCATTGCTGTGAGCTGTGGTGTAGGTCACAGACAGGGCTCAGATCTGGCATTGCTGTGGCTGTGGTGTAGGCCAGCGGCTTTAGCTCCAATTTGACCCCTAGCCTGGGAACCTTCATGTCATGGGTGTGGCCCTAAAAACACAAGACCAAAAAAAACGAAAAAAGAAAAAAAGAAAAGGAAACAAGGTTCCTAGCTCCAATCCTGAAATGATCTCACATGTTGGTGTCCCATATACCATTCCGTGCCTGCTACAGTGGAAGGGCGTGGGAGAGAAGCGTGGCACTAGGACACATGTCTGTGACCTCCATACGAACCCACAGGTTTCCCTTGGTTTAATGGTTTTGTTTGAGAAAGAGATGAACAAAAAGCCACTTTCTGAATAGCATATGGGGGGAGGCAGAGTATACATAGCCCCTGTGTATATTTGACGATTTAGAAATAGATAGTCCTGGACAATAGCAATGCAGGCAAATCAACCCACTTGGTCAATGGAGCATTATAATTGCACCATCTTCTGAAAATGACTGTTGTGAAATCAGGAGAGGTGCTGGCAGGGCTGATGCGAAGGCAACTGCACACTATCAAGTTGCCAGTTCATTACTGTCTCCCCTTTCAGCCTTGGGTCCGTTTTCTTCCTGGGCAGTGAGACAGTAATGTCTCCAGAATATCCATGCAGCTTTTTGGGGGTGAATTCCTGAACTGCTTTGAACACTTCATCAATAATGCAATGGGTTAATTAGTAAGAAATCAACACGTGACCTTATTGGCAGATACGCAGACCAGACTTTGAAAGTTTCAGTTCCCTTTTCCTAATATAGTAAGGCTGTTGAAAGTATGTTAGAGTAATTCTGGAACAAGTAACCTGAGACAGGAGAAAAAAGGATGTGTGTGGTGGGGAACACTGCAAAACCATAGGGTCCAGGGGAAGGCAGATCTAGGCAGAAGAGGAAGTGAATATACACTTGATATGCTACATGACTGCCTACTTCTAGGTCACCAGGTTTCAGAATGAATGGAGGCCTTCTCCACTCTCAGTGTAAGCTTCTGCCACGAAAACGTATATTCATATATTTCAGAGGGCCTTTAACTATTCATGGATATTGTTCCACAATCAATGCTTTGTGTAGCTGGTTGGAATGCTTTTGCTGCCTAAGATCTTGGGTTCCAAGTGAGTTTTCTTTTTTAATTTAAAGCCATGAAGATGGGGGCCAGGGTAGAGGTTGCTTATTGGATTTTAATTTAATACTGTAAAATTTGAAGGGGTTGGGAAATTTTTATGGACTTTTAATTGAATGCTGCATAACTTTAAGGATGTAGGAAATTAACAGACTAAAATTGCTCTATGTACAAAATTATTTTTAGCGCTTGTCACAGTGTTTATGTCAACATCATTAATGGCACCCTTGTAAAACAGCCATTACCCTCGCCGAAGCTCGATTTGTTTAGTGAAAATGATGTAGAAACATAGCTCTCAAGATAAGTTAAAAAAGAAAAGACAACTCACAATCCTGCTTTGAATTACCAATTATTTGACCCTTGTTAGGCAGGGCTGTGTGTATTAGGTGTTTCTAAATAGAGCACAGTTTAGGACAGCAAACAGATATTACTGTCAATGGTACGTGTGCTGGAAATGGTTTGAGTTGCAAGGTCTCAACATTTGATAGGTCAGATGGGAAGAATTCAGTGTAGGAGATGGTTAAATTCCAGACTCATTTGATGTTGTAGAAAAGAGTGCTGGATTGAGGGGCCCCTGGGGAAAGGACATTCAGGGAGAAATAAGTAACCCTGAGGTTTCAGCAGGAACTGGGAAGGGTCTGAACATCATCTTACCCTGAACTTTTGCTCTAGACCCTTATTCTAGAGTCTACACTCCGGCTATTAATTCACCTACTATACATCTTTTCATTCAGCGTTCTTTGGTGCATGTTCAAGCCTTGCCCTATTGAAGTTCATTTTATAGAACTCAACTTCTAGAGGATTGTTTTTCCAACTTTTTTGACTGTAAACCACAGTAAGAAATACTTTATATATCAGCTCTGTACACATATACGTGAATATATACACACACAACACATGCATTTTGCCAACAGGTTTCTTGAAACAGTGCTGTACCACCAAATGAAACGAAGGTCAGCTGGATGAGTTAGCCATGACATACATTTCTCATTTTTTCTGCACCCAGTATCACCCACTGATCCTGTGTCAGTTGCAATATGTATACTCTTGCTAAGGATCCATGTAATGCATTGTGGTGTTTTCTAGTCTATACTGTTCTGGAAGAATATTGGTTTTAGAAAAATGGTTGCGGAAAACTGGTTGCAGTAGAATGATTTTAATCTTCCGCTTCCCACAATTTGAAAAAGCTTCCAGAAAATGGCAATAAGTGTACCTGAATGAATAAAGACATTCTTTTTAATGGCTACCCCTGTGACATGTGGAAGTTCCCAGGCTAGGACTGAATCTGAGTTTCAGCTTCAACCTACACCACAGCGGTGGGAGTGCTGGATCCTTTAACCAGCTGTGTCAGGCTGGGAATCAAACCCGTGCCTCTGCAGTGACCTGAGCCATTGCAGTCAGATTCTTAACCCACTGTGCCATGGAGGTAACTCTCTAAAGACATCTTTTCTCCCACAAGTTTTTTTTATACAATTAATCTAAATTATTCTACCTAAGAGTGGACAATGAATTTTTTTTTTAACCATTAGAATAGAGCTTGATATTTATTCAGTGTTTTCTTCCCCAGTGGTTCATCTTTACTGAACTGATCATGGAAATTTAGTCCATTTACAGTCCCCACTCATCTCCCTCCATATCCTTCCTCCCTGGAATCATTTTTTCTTTTTTTTTAAGTAGTTTTTTTTAATTACTTAGCGAATTTTGTTACAATTATAGGCATACAAAAAATCATCACAACCAAATTTTATAGCATTCCTGGAATCATTCTTATCGCTCTCTCCTCAGACTGTGAATTCATTGTTGCGCTTGTCTCCACTTCAGGCTCACATCCACCTCCTCCACAAAGCATTTGTAGATAAATTCAGTCCTCAAACATCATTCTTTCTCAGTCCCGAGAGCATAGCAGTAGGAAGGTATCCTGATTGTTGGTGCCAGTATTGTAATCAGTTAATGTTTGCCATTACTCTCTCTCTTTTGTCCCTTTGATAAAATTAAATCCTTAAGTTAGGAGAGTTTTATATGTTCTACATCTTTGCTGATAGACATGGTATCCCCCCCCCTTTTTTTTTTTTTTTTTCCTTTTGTCATTTTAGGGCCGCACCTGCGGCATGTGGAGATTCCCAGGCTAGGGGTCTTATCGGAGCTGTAGCCACTGGCCTACGCCGCAGCCACAGCAACGCAGGATCTGAGCCGCGTCTGCGACCTACACCACAGCTCACGGCAACGCCGGATCGTTAACCCACTGAGCAAGGCCAGGGACCGAACCCGCAACCTCATGGTTCCTAGTCGGATTCGTTAACCACTGCACCACGACGGGAACTCCCCCCCCCCTTTTTTTTAAATTAACCATTGTGGTGTTAAACTGCGGTTTTGTTTGCATTTCCCTGATGACTAATGAGACATATTCATATGTTTACTATATGTTTATTTCACACTTAGATATCTTCTTTTGTGATATGGTCTCTTCCAGTCATTTACCCATTTTTTCCAATGGGTTATATCTCTTTTTTCTTATTAATTTGTAGTAGTTCTTTTTAT
>PVHT020000521.1:19003105-19047227 GCA_004024745.2 Catagonus wagneri
AAATTAACCATTGTGGTGTTAAACTGCGGTTTTGTTTGCATTTCCCTGATGACTAATGAGACATATTCATATGTTTACTATATGTTTATTTCACACTTAGATATCTTCTTTTGTGATATGGTCTCTTCCAGTCATTTACCCATTTTTTCCAATGGGTTATATCTCTTTTTTCTTATTAATTTGTAGTAGTTCTTTTTATGTGATGGATTCAAGTCCTTTACTGGATGTAGGTATTGAAAATATATTTTCCTGCTCTAAGGCTTACTGCTTTATTTTCTCTTTTTAAAAAATTTTATTAGAGGATAGTTGATTTACAGTGTTGTGCTGACTTCTGCTATATAGCAAAGTGACTCAGCCATATATATATACATATACATATACATACATTCCTTTTCTTATATGATCTTCCATCACGAGGAAGAGAAGTTCTTAGTATTAATAAAACCAGTTTGTCAGTTTTTCCCCTTTGTGCTAAGTACCTGCTGAGTCCTCTTTAAGAAATCTTTGTCTATTCCAAAATCATGAAGTTATATGTTCTTATGGTTTTTAAGATAGATACTTGGTTTTTTTTAATATTTATATTTGCAGCCTCTCAGAAATTGATTTTGGTCTGTGATTTGAGAAAAGGATCAAGAGTCACCCCCCCCCCAGTGAATAGCCAACAGATTCCAAATCAGGCAGTGAAAAGACCACTGTCCCAAATACTTTCCCTTTTATCATTGTTGTATATAGAATGACTGTTTATCTGTGAGTCTGTTTCTGACTGCATTTGTTTCTATGGGTCTCTTGTTTTATTTTTTGCTTCAAACACACACACACAGTCTCCATTCTTTAACTTTATATTAATTCTTAACGTAGCGTAATTCTTCCAGCTTTGCTGTTCTTTAAGATTGTCTTGGGTGTAATAGCCTTTGATTTCTTAAGTGTCATGCTATCCATGCACAGTATAGGATTCTGTTAATGGACAGTGATTATGTTTTATGAGAATGAAAGAGAACAATGACGTGACAAAATCAATGAGAGAAATTCATGCATGTTGTAAGATAATAGTCATTCTCTTTTGATTCTGCAAATTTCACAGTTGGGGTTGTTGATGAGAGAAGGTTCTGTACAGAGAAACAGAGTCTCAGGGGGTTTGACAGAGGAAAATAAGAGACAATAAAGATAAATTCAGTTGGTATTTAGAGTAGGAAAGTGAGCATAGAGAATATCTGTATCAGATGGTGTACCAAAAGAAATATTTAGGTATAATTAAGATGTAAAATGGTAAACCTTAAAACATTGGAGTAGATATACCTAGAAATAGATATCTGCATTTTGAATGGATTTTGATTAAAATTCATGTAGGGAAAAAAAGTCAGACCGTAGACTTGTTTTATTTAACTCGTCTACTATTTTCCTGCTGAGGGAGTCACAAAAGAAAAATCTTAAATAGAAGGAAATTTTTAACCCAGCCTGTGGTGTATGTACAGCCACAGAAGAGAAAACACGTGGGCCGATGACATTGCAAGTGATGGAATTTATAGGCTTTCTTAACTCAGAGAGGAGGAGAAATAGAGAAATGTAAAAAAGCTGTCATAGTATTTCTTGGAGCCTATCTAGCAGATTTAACAAACGTGTATTCCTTGTTGTTTGAGCATTACTCTTGTTGGGGCTCCTTGCTGCCTTATTTAGAAACGCCTTCGTGGGTTTTCTAATTTAAATCCATGGTATCAATCAGATATGATAGCTTCAGCCTGCAAATACCTAACGCTGGCGAGGGCTTAGATAAGTTGAACGTGTTGAAAAATGAAGCCTCCAGCCATGGAATCCGTGAGGGTGAGAAATAGTTGTATTTTATAGGGTTTGCAAGGAAGGGGACCAATTGGCTTTCAAAGATAGTTTCCATAGCTACTGGGCTGAATCAAAAGAAACTGCTGTCACAGCATTTTCCCCCTTGCTACCTTCACTGCTCTATGGTAGCTACTAAGACAAGTAGTTTTCAGGAACCTAGTTATTCCATAGGTGAAGTTCTGTGAAATGCTTCAACCCAGGGTCTGTTGGAAGCCGACTTGCTTTGTTGCCAGAGCCCCATTACTATATTTGACTCAAGCTGCCTTTCTGTTCAAAAAGGTTCTCTCCAGGCACAACCTGGTTGAGCAGCTCCCTACCCATTGAAATTGCATTTTATGATTTTAAAAATGGGGGCTGCACTTAAATTATAGAAGAATCTAGGCTTTTTCCTGATCTTAAAAAATACCTAAGCTTTTTACTGCTCTTTAAAACATTAAAATGGGTACAAAGAATGATTTCTTAAGGGATCCTAAAAGTGATTGCTTTTGACTTTCATTATAATAAGGTCAGCCAAAAACAACATACACTTAAAATCTGAAACTAACATTATTATGATGAAGTTTTCTTTTTATTTAAATTTTGGACACAAGCTGTGTATTGAGGTATATATCATATTACTCTAGTTTATCATCACCTGACATTTTTTCCATTAAGGCCCTGATCTTTTGTATAAAGCAGTCTATTATTCTATTTTATGGGTCTTTTTTAGAAATTATTTTATTAAAGTATAGTTGATTCACAGTGTTGTGTTATTTTCTGATGTATAGCAAAGTGATTCAGTTATACATAAATATAGATTCTTTTTCATTTCCATTCTCCTTATGGTTTATCACAGGATATTGAATATAGTTCCCTGTGCAGTGAAGTAAGACCTTGTTGTTTGTCCATTCTATATATAATAGTTTGCATGCGCTAATCCTAAATTCCCAAGCTATCCCTCCCTAGCCCCTTTCTCTTGGCAACCACAAGTCTGTTCTCTACGTCAGTGAGTCTGTTTTTGTTTTGCTGGTAAGGTCATTTGTGTCATATTTTAGATTCCACATCTAAGTGATATCATATTGTATTTGTCTTTCTCTTTCTGAATTATTTTAATTAGTATGATAACCTCTAGATTCATCCTTGTTGGTGCAAATGGCATTATTTTATTCTTTTTAATGGCCGAGAAGTATTCCATTGTATATGTATACTACATTTTTATCCATTTACCTATCTATAGACATTAAGTTTGTTTCCATATCTTGCTATTGTGAATAGTGCTGCTGTGAACATAGGGGTGCATGTATGTTTTTGAAGAGGTTTCTTTGGACATAAACCCAGGAGTGTGGTTGCTGGATCAAATGATAACTCTCTCCTTAGTTTTCCAAGGCATGTCCACACTCTTTTCCGTAGTGGCTGAACCAACTTACATTCCCACCAGCAGTGTAGGAGGGTTCACTTTTCCCCACACTGTATGGACCTTTTATTAAAACATCTTCCCAATAATATTATTTGTAATATATGAGAAGAGAAGGAATAGATACCCCCTTTTGCTTTAACGTTTATGTGTCTCTCAATTGAGAATTGTGTAGTCTTTGAGTACCTCTATTGTTTTCTCAAAAATGTTTGCCCAGTCATTTATGTTTCTTTTAAGACTGATAGATCTGAGCTGACTTCTAAGAAGGGTCTGGATGATATTGCATGTATTCTTTCCAGGGGTTTACCAAAATTTGCCTTGACATAGTCAATGGTGGCATTTCTGTTAGCCAGTCCATGTGGCCACTTTTAATAAACCCACTGTCCAATTAAGAAGTGTGAATTAGCTCTATAATTCCATTTAAGAGAAATACCCTGCTTCCTCATTCTGACCAGGCTGCTCCTTTGAAACCCCTTCTAGATATTCTGGAGCCATCATTGTTTGTCTCTGGATACCCATTCCATGTTAGATCCAGTTTCTTGTTTTTATTTCTTTTTCTTTTTTTTTTTTTCAGAGCTGCACCTATGGCATATGGAAGTTTCCAGGCTGGGGGCAAATCAGAGCTGTAGCTGCTGGCCTACACTACAGCCACAGCAAGGCCAGATCCGAGCTGCATCTGTGACCTGCACCACAGCTCACTGCAATGCCTGATCTTTAACCCACTGAGAGAGGCCAGGAATTGAACTCATATCCTCATGGATACTGGTTGGATTTGTTACTACTGTGCCACAACAGGAACTCCCAGTTTCTTGTTTTTAAGGCACTGTGATTCCTGGAAAAAAGTCAAAGTTAATTTTTCTGACTGCACTATTAGTTGTTTTTGTTGTTTAAAAAAGGAAAAGAGGCATTCCCACTGTGGCATCACAGCGGGTTAAGCAGCTGTTTGACTTGCTTCAGAGGTTTGGGTTTAATACTCGGCCTGGTGCCATGGGTTAAAGGATCTGTCATTGCTATGGCTTCAGTGCAGGTTGCAGCTGCAGTTCGGATTCAGTCCCTGGCCTGGGAACTTCCATATGTCGTGGATGCAGCCATAAAAATAAAATAAAATTTAAAAAGAAAAGAAAAAGCAGGGTATTTAACCAAGTCGATTCTGATAGCATTGGTTATTTTCAGAAATTGCGTGAGTAATTGCAAATAGAGATTGAGCTCTCTTATCTTGATCATATTTATTTTTAATGCCCCATCTTTCCCTGTTATCCATATCACTCATCTCATCCTGTAATTCACTTATCTAGGGGACAAGCCTGGCAAAGGCTGCTTGGACGAAAAACATGTTGCTGGGATATCTGGAAGGAGGAGGGTTATTGGCCCCCTGCAGATATGGGGGAGGAACTGAGAGTATGTGACATGGTAGATAAAAGGGAGGAGACGAAAAGCCATCTACTCCTCAGAATAAGAGGAGAAGGGATCTCTCTCATCAGGCACATCTCCCATCTCTGAAATTTCTGTTGGAAATGAGGGATGGTCCCAAGATACGACTTGTTGCATCCATTGCTGAGGGCTAGACAAATCCTTCTGTTTATAAATACAAAGTGGATTTTGCAAACATGATGTAAACAGACCTTCTTGGGAAGATCCTAGAAGTCATATTTCAAGGCTAGAAATCACCAGTGATTTGCATCATGTTTGTAATGATTTGGATCATGTTTGGGCTCCCCAGCTGCAGTAGGAAATGTTCATATGCATTTACATGCAGATTTTTATTTATTACTGCTGGGGGGCACTGCTAATTCTGATCGAGTATCCAACTGAGGATAAGAAACGGAGTTCTTTGACCTATGAAATTCCAGAAAATATCAATAGTTTGTCGTGGCAGTTTGCACCAGAGCAACACATATGGGCTTCACTAAAACCTTTAACTTGTTCCCTAACAGCCATTTTTCTTTACCTGTTAGTCTGGGATGAGAAACAGAAAGTTTCTCATGTTGAGAGTTGAGAAGCCCACATTGAAGGTTACATTCTAGAATAAGAAAATGGTAAAGGGAGAAAGCTTTGAAACTCACGGTGATTTTTAGATACAGCTGATGATGTTGGGAGAACAAATGCAAGGGAGCAAAATGTAATCAAATGCTTTTATTTGAAATAAGATTAATTTTCTGTCTTGAATGAGAATAGAGGCACACAGCAGCCACCCAGTGCATGCTTTGCAAATCACATTTATTAGGGCTTGCTTCAAGCATTCACCTAGCGTTCTATATGGAGGTGGTCTTTGGGACTGCCATATGCCGGCTTGGGCCGGAGCCAGGCAGGCCCGCAGGAAAGCTTTTGCATTCCAGCCGTCCACTCCTGTCTGGCAAAAGGCACTTTTTGTACGTGGCATAAGTGGCCAAGTTATTTGTACACAATGGGAAGCTGAAATTTCATTTCCACGTGAAATTAGTGAATAATGGCTTTCAAGACTCCCTGAATAAGCATGTCCCGGACACAGTCAGCATTTTAAGTCTGTCTCCAGGACGCCAGCCATCTGGATGAAAAATAAATCAGTTATGCAGCTACTTTGGGGGCGTTCGAGGTGAGCTGGGGGGGAAGGCGTGGGGGAAATGCTTTTCACCAGGGCTTTGGACTGGTCAAGATCTGTTACTTCTGTGGTTCCATGTCACTTTTCGACTGGCCTGATACACCGAGCCCCAAACATGCATGCCTTGATGTCTAGTGGTAGTGTATTGTCTACAGTGTATCAGTTTAATGTTTTAAATCGAACTTTTATTACATTTTTATCTTTCTAAAACATACACATTAATTTCGGATCTTAGACTCCATGAGAGTTGATATTTTATCTGCGTGGCTGAGTGCGTAACTGTAGACAACTCTAGAATTCATACTTCCCCGTGGTGATGAAATTTATATTTTCCTCAGATGATGTAGATAAGACCCCCTTTTCTGCAAACTTAAAGATTGGCTGTTAAAGTAGGATTTGAAAAGAAATCTAATTTCATTTCTGATAGAGTGTGATTTGAAAAAATGAGGCCAGGGCTATTTATTTTGAGAAAGTAAGATCTTGGTAATTTGTCTGTGTATAATAATTAAAGGATGGAAACCAAAATAAGAGAAGCAGATGGAACATCCCTTAGGTGAGTATGAACATTTTGTTCTAAAAAATGAAACAAGTGCCAGCAAGGTGTATAATCATTTTCTTTCAATTACACCTGGTTTTGATTTAAAAAAAAAATATTGGCAAAGCAGTGTTTCAGCTTTATGTACCTTGTTTGGTTTCCTTTCCTTCACAATTGCATTAGAAGTTAGCACACGAGCAGGGTGTAAATGAAAAGCAGCAGTATTTGAAGGGAATCAGTTAATGGACTATAAAATAATCCCTTGGCTTCAGAATTTTGGGGGATAGGAACAAATCAGAATCTAGCTGGTATAATCAGATATTCCAATTTTCCTAGAGTCTGGTTCTATTATAGAAAATGTGAAGGATTTATAGGAAGAAATGAAGTATCAATAAGACTTCTTTAATTTGCTAGAATTCCATAGTATAGTATTTCACAGAATATATTATTCCAAATATGCATCAGGAGCAGAACTGTTTGTTTCATACTCCTGTAAATTGCTTTAAATAAATGGGCCATCAACTGGAGTTTCACTATCCTTTGCAATTTGAGCTATGCCCTGAAAATGTATTAGGTATAATGGGATTTGGCTTGTAACTTTATAGTGTGAGTTATACACATTAATTAATTTTGAGGCAGCTGCTCATTAAAAATTCTTTCTGGTAAACAGAATAAGTGAACATATTTTGGAAGATGCCAGCACATGATGTATTAAATGGGTTTTGATAAGGGCACTTCGCTGGTTTGATTGGCAGGTATGAAAAATTCATATTTATGGGAATCCAGCATGATTGAGTGTAAAATGGCTTTTTAAAGCTAGCCTTTTACATTATGGATTTTATGTATTTCAGAAGGACCTAATAAAGGGACTGAGGTTGTTAACCTGGAATAGGAGGTATCTTACAAGGTCCCACATAGACTGATAAGAGATGGAAGGGAATTTCTTTTTCAAAAAAATTTATTAGAGTACAGTTGATTTACAATGGTGTGACAGTTTCTGCTGTACAGCACAGTGACCCAGTCATTCATATATACATTTCCTTTCTGATATTATCTTCTACGAAGTTCAGTCCCAGGAGACTGTGCTATTAGTACCTCCTTGCTTATCCATTTTACACGTAATAGTTTGTATCTACTAACCCCAAACTCCCAGTTCATCCCACTTCCTCCCAGACCCTCTTTTATCCATTCCTCTTGCTTGGTGATGAGAAAACTAGACCAGAGAAGTTGTGATTTATCTGGAACCATGTAAGTGGTAGAAGAGCTGGAGGCAGAAACTTAGCCGCTGACACTTTAAATGCATACCTGTCACAAAACTTGTCTGCATGGAACCCTCTCTAGGGCAGAAAAGATAAGGTGAGAAGTTATTGCAGATTCAGTTCGTTTGGAAATAATATTTTTCTTTGGAGGGTACTCAGCCGGGGCTGCCTGGAAGAGTTTTGGAGTCTTCTCTGGAAGTCTTTTAAAGGAGATCATTATGCTAAATGAAATAAGTTAGAGAGAGGAAGACAAATACTGTATGATATCCCTTATAGGTGGACTCTTAAAAAAAAATAAAGTGAACTAGTGAACATTTAAAAAAAAGGAAAAAAAAAAGAAACAGGAGTTCCCTTCCTGGCTCAGCAGTTAACGAAGCCAACTAGGAACCATGAAGATGCAGGTTCGATCCCTGGCCTTGCTCAGTGGGTTAAGGATCCAGTGTTGCCGTGAGCTGTGGTGTAGGCTGCAGACAGAGCTGGGATCCCATGTTACTGTGGCATAGTCTGGCAGCTGTGGCGTAGGCTAGTAGCTGTAGCTCCGATATGACTCCTAGCCTAGGAACTTCCATATGCCGAGGGTGTGGCCTTTAAAAAAAAGAAAAAAAAGGGGGGGGGACTCTTGGAGTTCCTGCTGTGGTGAAACAGGATTGCTGGTGTCTCTGGAGCCCTGGGATGCAGGTTTGATCCCTGGCCTGGCATAGTGAGTTAAGGATCCAGCATTGCCTCAGCTGCAGCATAGGTCACAGCCATAGCTCAGATCTGATCCCTGCCTTGGGAACTCCATATGCCTCAGGGCAGCCAAGAAAGAAAGAAGAAAAAAAACAGGCACAGATGTATAGAACAAATTAGTGGTTACCAGTGGGTGGAAGGAAGTGGGAAGGGGCGAGATAGGCGTAAGGAACTAAGAGATAAAAATTACCGGGTAACTCTCTGACCTAAACCACAGCAATATTTTCTCAGATCCACCTCCTAGAGTAATGACAACAAAAACAAAAACAAACAAATGGTACCCAGTTAAATAAAGTTTTTGCTCCACAAAGGAAACCCTAAACAAAATGAAAAGACAACCCACATAATGGGAGAAAATATTTGCAAATGAAGAAACTGACAAGGGATTAATCTTCAAAATATATAAGCACCTCCTATGGCTCAATACCAAAAAAAAAAAACCAAAAACAACCCCATCAAAAAACGGTCAGGAGATCTAAACAGATAATTCTCCAAAGACATATAGATGGCCCAAACACCCATGAAAAGACGTTCAGCATCACTAATTATTAGAGAAATGAAAATCAAAAGTACTATGAACTCTTTTGGGAAGCCTTTTCCCTTTTATAAAAGGGAACCCTCTTACACTGTTGGTAGAAATGTAAATTGGTGTAAGTAGAGATTCCGCAAAAAACTAAAACTAGAATTACTATTTGATCCAGCAATCCCAGTCCTGGGCATCTACCCAGAGAAAACCATGACTCGAAAAGATACATGTACCCCAATGTTCATTGCGGCGCTAATGCAATAGCCAAGACATGGAAGCAACCTAAAAGTCCATCTACAGAAGAGTGGATTAAAAAGAGGTGGTACATATACACAATGGAATATTACTCAGCCATAAAAAGGAATAAGAATATTCAGCAACATGGATGGACCTAGAAATTATCATGCTAAAGTGAAGTTAGATAGTGAGACACAAAGGTCATATGCTATCAGTTATATGGGGAATGTAAAAAAGTATATAGTGAACTTCTTTGCAGAACAGAAACTGACTCACAGACTTTTAAAAACTTATGATCACCAAAGGAGACAGGTTGGGGGTGATGGGATGGTGGTTTGGGATGGAAATGTTATAAAATTTAATTGTAATGATGGTTGTACAACTATAAATATAAAAAAGTTCATTGAGTTAAAAAACTATGTATAAAAGCTATGAGGATATATTGTGACAGGGACCACAGCCATTATTTTTATAATAACTATAAATGTATAACCTTTAAAACTATGAATCATTATGTTGCACACCTGAAATTTATGTAATATTGTACATCAGATATACCTCAATTAAAATTTGTTCGAGGAGTTCCTGTTGTGGCTCAATGAGTTAAGAACCCAAGATAGTCTCTGTGAGGAGGTAGGCTCAATCCCTGGCCTCACCTGGTCAGTTAAGTATCTGGCATTGTTGTAGGCTGCGGCGTAGGTCACCAATGCAGCCTGGATCTGGTGTTGCCGTGGCTGTAGTGCAGGCCTGAAGCTGCAGCTCCAATTTGACCCCTAGCCTGGGAACTACCATATGCCACTGCTGCAGCTGTAAAAAGAAAATAATAATAATAATAATTAAAAATTTTGAAAAAGGCTAGATGGTAGAGATATTGACCTAGTGGAAGGAGAAGAAGAGTTAGGCTGCCTTCTCAGGGCGTGATTCCAGATTCCTCCTTGTGGTCGAGCTCTTCCATCCAATCGGATGATCTCTGTGAAGTTATGCGTTAAAGTCACCCTGCTTGAGAGCCAGGCTAGATGCTCAGTTCCTCTGGGATGCTCAGGCTTTCCAGATGTGCTTCTACATTTACTGTCTCAGCCCAAACAAACAGCCCACTCTGAATCCCAGTCCTTTGATAGAGTACTGGAAATATCATTTAGGTCATAGCTTTTGATACCTACTTTCTTTTCGTTAGATGCAGCATTTTATCCCAGTGGGTTTGGGGGCCTCTATTGTTTGGCTTTGGATTTGGAATAACATCCTCATAGTCTGCACACGTTTGGAAGAGTGAAGGTGGGTGAATCCGTTTCTCCTACCGATGGCACGGGCCTTCTTGGGCGTTTGCCCCTCAGAACGGTGTTAACTGAAGTCTTCTCCAATAAATGTGGTTCTTAAGGTTCACTCATTTGGCCACATAGTGATCCAAAGAGAGAAAGCCGGATGAGCCCAGAGGAGAAGGGAACTAAGAAGGATGTGCTGGAAACATGTTTGATTTTTCTCAAACGTGTTTACCAAAAAGTGAGCCACTTCCGGCTCTGTGCAATGGGGTGGTGGGTAGGCTTGGCTGTAGTAACAGATAAATTCTCAAATTGTCATGCCTTCGTTTATATACAGATTTCTGACTTATATCATGGAACTTGGTGCTTATTCAGATATTGCGAGGAAGTGTTCCTCTGTGCAGTTATTCAAGGACCCAGGCTGTTAGAAGCTTTAATAAATTTGAACTGTGATCTCCAACTGTTGCTCTAACGTTCCTCTCCATCCTGGTGAGCTGAAAGAGGGAAATTGCATGGAACCATCTGGAAAAGGTTATTATGGGTCAAATCTATAAGTAACAGATCATAGGCACTCAGTGTTCATTGGCTGGGATCCTAACTGTAAGGAAATAGGAAAATGTAGTTTTACTCTATACCTAGAAGAAGAGGAAATAGATTTGCGTAAATTGTTTGCAGTCATGCGCACATAGACCACAGACGTGTGTATATGTTATATTTTACATTGTGTATCTATATGTATGTAGATATCCATATAGGTATATTTATGTGTGTATATAGATATATGTTTTATGTATATATAGCTATGTATAGATGTAAATATATAGATACACACATAAGTAACTTGTTTTAAGTCTACCCTGGGAGTTAGCACTTTTTGAAAGTAATATCACTGCAGTTTATTCACTTTATATTTGAATTATTGAACTTCTTTGCTTTCTTTTTCTGCTCATTCTCTGATGCCATCATCAAGCTCTTTAGCCATGTGCCTTATGTCCAGAATCCTTACAGATGTCCCCAGTGTTTGAGTCTTTGACTTATTTCTGGTTCCCATCAGCATCTCCCTAGTGGAATGAGGCCTTTACTGGAGGGTGCTAAGGAGAGAAGCCTGATTAACAATGAACTTCCAGAGTGACTCTAAATATAGCCCGGTTGGTCAGAGTGGACAGAAGTGCTTCACGCTCAGCAGCAAGGCCCCCTCAGCCCTGGGCTCCTGGGTCTCAGCAGACGTGTAGTACATGGGGGCCTCCTTGGCCGGGGGCCTGCCTGGGGGTCTGAGTTCTCTCAAGGGATCCTGTTTCTCTCCAGCAAACAGGTGGACTATTCATATTCAGAACCTAAGCCTGGGAAAGGACAGGTGGTCAAATTCCTCTTATATGAAAAGCAGAGGGAGGTGAGAAAGGGACAAATTAGACGCCAGTAAAATTAAGGTGTGTCACTTTTCAGAGGGGATCTAAGGTGAATGGACTTTCTGTCACTTGACCAGGCCAGCCCACTTCAGGATTGTGGAAGTCCTGTTCTCTCTCATAGGTGAGCACCCAGGTTTTCAATGGCAAGCGTGGGGTGTCTCTCCTCCGATGATTCTGCCAGCAGGAAACAGCACGGGGGTGGGGGTGGGGGCTCTAGTACCTCCTCTTCTGACTAACTTAGTTATTTTCAGCTAGTCATGGTTTGGACAGCAAAAGTGGCTTGATCGTGAAGGTGAGAGCTCCTGGTCCAAACTAGTGTGAATGAGTGGGGCTTTACTCCTCGCCCCCGCCATGAAATTAGAGTTGCCTTACTTTTTAAGTATTCCTCTTCATTAGATTTGAGCTGATGGATACCTTGGCTTCTGGAGGGACGGTACTTTAATGTGGAAATGAGGCACCCTTTTAAAGGTTATTTTCAAAGCCTCAGCCTCAGCTCAGGAACAATTTTTTCTCCCTTTTGCAGTTCCATTTTTTCATGGTACTTATCACCTCGCAATGCAGTTGTTGACAAGTCTGTCTCACCGACTAGATTGTGCGCTTCAGAAAGGCTGTTCTGTGTCTTGTTCTCCTGGGAATCTCTGAGGGCTGGCCGGCAGATGAACTCAGCAAGTGCGTGTGGAATGAGGGCATGTCAAATGAATAAATAAACAAGTTGTTATGTAAACAGACGCTTTCCTAATCTTGAAAAGTCTTTAAACAAATTCTTAGTGTTCTCAAACTTCTGTCTCCTTAAAGCTCATTTATTATTCTTTTATCTAATATTTTTATAGAATAAAGAAATACCAGCCTAGGCCCCTGATTCTGAATTACTGAAATCTGAATCTTTAAAGTTGTGTTGAAGTATAATTGATTTACAAAGTTGTGATAGTTTCTGCTGTACAACAAAGTGATTCAGTCATACATATACACACATCCATTCTCTTTCAGATTCTTTTCCTACATAGATTGGCACAGACTACTGGGTAGAGTTCTCTGTTCTATGCAGCAGGTCCCTGTTGGCCAGTCATTCTATATACTTCTCTGTGCATATATGCCAATCCCAGACCCTCAGTCTCTTTGTCTCCCCACCTGTCCCCTTTGGTAACCATAAGTTTATTTCTGTTTTGAAAATAACTTCATTTGTATCTTTTTTTTTAGGTTCTACATATAAGTGGTATCATACGATGTTTGTCTTTCATTGCCTAACTTAGTATGATAGTTTCTAGATCCATCCATGTTGATGGCAAGAGACATTATTTCATTCTTTTGAATTAAAGTGGTCTTATCTCTACCAAGAGTTATGCTATTATACTTTTACACACTGCACAGCACAGATCTGTCTCTGCTTAGGAAAAACCTGATTCGTTTGTCGCAATTAAGCAAGGCAGTTTTTAAAGCAAGACATTCTTGTTTCCTAAAGTAAATTCTCTAGATTCACCGAAGAAAAGTATTTCTTGTTGGTGAGTATCTACTTTTACATGTGTTTTATGTTGAAACCCTGGATTTGTTCCTGTCAGGGCAACTTTGTAATTTCAACCTATGGAGCTAATAGACTTGTCACTGACTTGCTCAAGTTCGAATTGCCATTTTAATTGGATGTGTTTGAGGGGCTTTATGCATAAAAGGCTGTGGTTTTCTAATCAGCAGAGTTGATAGCCTAGTTCTGACAATATTAACCTGACCTGAAACTCAGATACCTATTGATTATGAATAGCTTAATATTTCCCACATCTACTAGCTTCAGCAATACATTTAGGTGCAATTTCATTTTTTCATGTGCTCCTCTATGAGATGCAGTGAATCTGCATTTCATTTTACGGCCACATCTGCGGCATCTGGAAGTTTTCAGGCTACGGGTTGAATCAGAGCTGCAGCTGCCAGCCTGCACCACAGCCACAGAAATGCAGGATCCAAGCCTCATCTGCAACCTGTGCCTCAGCTTGCGGCAATACTGGATCCTTAAATCACTGAGCAAGGCCAGGGACCAAACCCGGATCCTCACGGACACTGTGTCAGGTTCTTAACCCACTGAGCCACAACGGGAACTCCTGAGGTGGATGTTTTAAATCGTGTTGTTTGCAGAAACCTGGGAAGACACTGCTTTTGCCTTGAGTTAGGTCAGATTCCTTAAGTGCCTACTTGTGCTGGTCCCTTCACCAGCATTTTCCAAACCTACCCTTTTCTAAAATCCAGTAGTGGAGTAAGTGCAGTCACTTCTCATCATTTAACGTAGTGATGTTCTATAAAGTTGCTATAAATATTGACTTAGTGAATAATCAACCATCAGTCCTAAGGAAAACACAGAGCTAGGTTTTGTGAGCATCTCGTGATAGTATTTTCATCATCCCATCAATATGTAATCTCCATGTGTGTTCTGTGTGTGTTTCTGTTTAAAGATACCTTACTTAATATATGCGGTTGATTTGTTAACATTGAACTCAAAGCCAATAGCACTATAACTCATGGCTGAGTAAAACTGATCTAAACCATGTATTTTACTTGTACTTAGGAACAATAAAGAACATCTACATTTGGGGGCCGTGTTAAACACCAAAGACACAGAAGTACAAAATGCATGGGCACCAAATGGATGGTAGAAAGGATGTTTATGAACAGTATGAGAGCTGGGGAGTGTCACTCTGTTCAGCATCAGCCAGCAACATGGGCATTGGACTCAGTTTTTGCTGCTTTGTTCATTTCTGCAAATAATCTTGAAAACACCTCAAGTATTGGTTTCAGGATTGCAAGTAAATTTTATTGAGTAGGCAAATGTGCAAGTGTATAAATTATAAATAATGAGGAATGCTTATATCTGAGACTCAGATCTTAAGTGACTTCAATTCTGGAAGCATCTACTAAGGCCTACGGGCTTTGAGCCTGGTACTGAGGAAGATGTGGTCCGTTGTTCTAGACTTGCCCCTAGTTGGCATTTTGCCTATTGACTTAGGTCTAGTCACACTGACTTCAGAATCAAGTGCTTACTTGCCTTAGTTCTTGTTATAACATTGGCCAGTCCTCTAACAAGCAAACCCAATCTTTAAAACTTCAGGTAAATATTTGAAAAGTAAAATTTGATATCAGACCCTCTGTTGCCTGCCTCTGAAAATTAGAATGAATCTGTAGAGTTGAGCTCATAGTCCAAAGTGAAAAAGAGAGTTCTCTTTTGGCTCAGTGGGTTAAGGATTCAGCGTTGTCACTGCTGTGGCACAGGTTTGATCCCTGGCCTGGGGAATTCCATAAGCGGTGGGTGCAGCCAAAAAAAGGAAAAGTGGGGGAGAAGTCAGTAACACTGCAAACTAGTCTAGATTTTGTACCTGGCAGACTTCTCCAGATGAGAGCAATGTGTTATGGAATTCACGATGGTCAATACTAGATTAACATTCTAGAGCTGGCTTATTTTTCCTGGAGTATCTGTGTCGTAAAAAATTAGAGTTCTAGACTTGACATCTTTCATAACATACCTATGAGAGTCCAGGAAACTGATAGTCCCCACAGTTCAAATAGAAGAGTGAACTAATATGTTTTATTTAACGACCAGAGGTTTTCCGGAAAGGTAAACCTAAAAGCACCTAGTTGTATGATCAGATTGTTCTTGTTGCTGGTTTGACTCATTCAGAGTAGACACCTTGAAATTCTGCCCTGTATTTCAGTTTATCTAAGGATCTTATTGCATTGACATAATTCCTCCTAGAAGTTGGAATCCTTTCCTTGAAACTTAAAACTCTCAGCTGACGACCAGCCTTGAAATCCCCTTCCCAGGACCCTGGCTTTTGGGAACATTCTGGACTTTTACAAATCTAGACCTTTACCTACACTCTGTAAGAATGGCTTCTTTGAACTCTGTGCCTGAATTTCCAATTTTGAACCCTTAGGAGTGCTCCTAAGAGTAGGGGCTTAGGCTGCCCAGTGGTCCCAGTCTTGCCTTCTGGCCCTTCTACTGCAAACTCTGGTGGGGGAGTTATTGCTGGAATCATCCTTGGTTTGATCATTTTCAAAAGCAGAGTAAAATCCCATTCATAACCAATAACGAATTAGGTTCCACAGAAGTCTCCTCTGAAGGTAGTGGTTTGAAGGAGGATAGTGCAATGGTTTAAAGTTCAGACCATTGGGAACTTTAAATGTTGGGAAGATTCTGATTACTCCTCTGTTAAAAGGATAGATTTGCAAGGGTTCAATAAGATAATACAGGCAGGAACCTCTAGGGCAGTAGCTGCCGCATTTTAATGACCCAATAAATACCAGCTAATTGTATAATGGATTTTTTTTTTTTTTACTTTAACTCCAGCAGATTATCAGCATAGTCTTTAAAACCCCTGATCTGATTATACTTCATATGTAAAATTGTCGGCATTTAAATGTAGTTTGGTGTACATACCATGTATATAAAGATATAAAATAGGAAACATCCATATTCAATAGATTGTTTATAAACTTGGGATTGTGAATCAATTCAACCTAACTTGATTTTTTTTAATTTCCATACCATATAAATGTACTCTGCATCAAAATAATATGGGGATGCTGCCCAGAATAGGAAAAGAATTTCTCTTACGGAGTTGAACATCCTATTTATACCTGTAAGAAATAGGCATTGGTAAAGTCATGGATGGACCAACATAGTATTTTACAAGTTCTGGCTTTTAGAGGGCAGGGGCCATTGTGTCCATGTGTACTTTTCAAAACCCCATGTATTCCCTATTGTCTTGAATGTAATAGGTCAGTGAATATTATCGTTGAATGAAGAATGACAAGTTATATTGTCACCCCTTCCTTGGTTTCTCTCTAAACTTTCTCTTTTTTTTGACATTTTTCTGCTTCTGGCCATATACTGGCATTGGCTGGTTTTGATAGCACTGCAGGTTTTTCCGGTGAGTAGCAGATATCCATTCTTGGAATCACAGAACAGAAAAAGCTGGTCAGTTGAATAGATTCAGTGTGGCTCCTTCTGCAAGTGCTTATCTCTTTCACTGGTTGCTTTGTAATTGTTATGACTTTGAAAAAGCCTTTTTTTTTTTTTTTCATCTGTAAATTCAGATTATACAGAAGGAGACTTTTTTTTCCTATTGAGGTATATTCTTATCAGGACGTTTTTCTTCTGTTTTATAAATAATAGTATTATTAGACATAGGATGAAGCTTTCTTGCAGGCACTGCCAAGGGAAACAATACAATAGGATGTGCAGTGGGGGGTTAGGCAGATAGAGGGGCTATCTTGTTTTCCTTGCTTGCCCTTAATCAATGCGTGCATTCTCTTAAAACGCTCTTATCCATCTTTTGTGGGCCCTGTTTGTGAATTTCCTTCCTTTCTTCCTTTTCTTTTTGTGACAGCGTTTTTGTTTCTTTAATTTATCAAGGTGTCACATACAATAGACTTACTGTATTTCCTAAAGACATTCTCCATTTGCAGCAAAGTCTATCTGTTGCTGGGCTTGCTTTTCTTTTGGACGAACTAGGACTTTGCTTGTTATTTTGCCTTTGATCTTAAGAATGTGTTTCAGTCCCGGACTTTGTCTATCAGTAATTTTTTTTTTTAAATGGATCAAGCCCTTCTCCAAAGCAGATATATCGTCCTTCTTTAGTGGAGTTCCCATCTATGACAGTCTGTTTTTATTGTGACTTTTGACTCTTGTACCTTTCTTTATATGGGTGCCTGAAGAATCCTTTTCTCTTTGTTTTGTTTTCACTTTTGTCATTTAGACATAAGAACATAGCCAAGGAACAAAGAAAATAGCAAAGTGTTTGTGATCAAGAATATTTTTAGCTATAAATTCCAGATCTATCATTGTCTACTAAAAAAAATTTCATCCTTTCTTCACCTATTTATTTTTAGGGGAGATGATTTCACAGAAGCTGTACAAAACTTTAGTGAATGGCTCTCTTCTGGGCCCGAGGGAAAATGGCTAGAATCAAAATAAAGGAAGTAAACCTCTTAGTCATTTACACATTCTGGTTGTTTTCATGTAAAATGTATTAATCTCCGATTTACTTCTTTTGGAGAAGCAAGTTTAGAAATCATTGCAGTGATGAATTCTAGAAATAACTTTAGATTTTATTGGCTACCAATATCAGTCATAAGTAGCAATAGCTACCTTTCCTATGTTTTATTTTCTAAAAGTTGAACCTATTTTTTTGCCTGTTTCAGTTTTTTGTTGAATGTGAGAGCCTTTCTAGTCATTATTATATCAGAGAAAATATCTGGTGAGTCATTTATCTAGCAAAGCCAGGTAAAGATTTTTGATGTAATAAATATCTTGATCTCTGCTCTGTATCTTAATTTAAGCCGTGCTACCTACTCAATCCTGCTTCATGTATGAACATGGTAAAATGATGCTCTGTTACTGTATCTTTTCTTGATGAGCTCTTTAGCTTTTGTGAATGGTTCAGATTAAAACTTAGTAAGATGCTCAGCAGCAAGGAGTGAATGAATTCATTAACTGCATATTTAACATGTTTTTTTAGTCCATCCAGATATATTCCTATTGCCAAGTGTTTTTCTTTCAAGCGCAATTAGCCTCAGAAGGAGCACGGATAATGACTCTGTTCTATCAGGTGTTAACTCTTCAACAGACTTTTATTTTTCTCAACAAGGTAGTCAACTCCTTTGAGCCTCCACATCCTCCTCTCTAAAAGGAGGGCGCTGCGGTCAAAGAGGCCTCTGGGCCACCTTTAGTGGCCTGTGATTTCTAAGATGGATTAGAAGGAGCCTCAAAGGAACTTTGTCTTGAGTATAAAGAGGTCTCATTATCTGCTAATTATAACACCTGGAGCAGTCATCAGCAATGTCCCCTGAAAGCCAGTGTATGTGGAACATTGACTGTGGAACAAGAGCTTTTCCAAAAGATGTTGTAGCTTAGTGAATTAAAGCCGGTCAGAACTCATGGAACAAGGAGGAGTTCCCTGATGGCTGAGCAAGTTAAAGGCCCAGCATTGTCACTGCTGTTGCTTGAGTTCAATCCCTGGCTCGGGAATTTCCACATGCCACAGGTGCAGCGCCCCCACCCCCGCCCCAAGAAAAAGCCTTATGGAACAAAGAAACTTGACAGAGTTATCTAGGACTTCACCCTTAGGACAGAGACAAGAGCTGCTGTGACCTCACTCAAGTTGTGTTCTGCAGATGGGAAAACTGATGTTCAACTTTATTTCCAAAAAGATAGCCGACGGAAAGGGAGGAGGGGGGACTACTTTGATGGCCAGAATAACCGACTAGACTTTGTAGCAGGAAAACTGGAAACTTTGGGTCAGAAATATCAAAGCCTTGAATTGTCAGCATATTGATGGGATTACTGGGAACATGGAAGAAGAGGAGCAGTTTGCTCAAAGCCCAGAGGGCAACTGGTATACCATGAGAACTGAGTTAAAGGAATCTGAGAAACAGGAAAGTATTTGATTTGATTTGATTAGGACTGGGAATGTGGGCTTTAGCAATCTTTTCTCCCCTCCTTTTCTTTACAGGTGAGTGTGTGCCTCACTCACACCCATCGCCTGTCATTTCTAGATAAAAGTAATTACAAGAATGAACACTTCCGTAGCGCTTATCAAGAGCCAACCATGGTTCTACATGCTTTATGAAAATAACTCATTTAATTCCTGCAACAGCCCTAGAAGTAGGTGAAGAGAGTATATGAGGTGAGAGAGGCACTATGTCTTATGTAACAAGCAGCCCCCCAATTATAGTGAGTTATAAGGATGGTGGTATATTTCTCACTTTGTCAGAAGTCCGTGCTGGATCTGCTCTTCTGCTCCAAAGCATCCTTTCTCCTGGACCCAGGCCAGCCTCTTTGTCAAACATTGCTGATCATAATGAGATTGAGAACATGGCAGATTTTGCCCTGCCCCAAAGTTACACATGATCCTTCCACTCACATTTCATTGGCCAGAGCAAGTCTCATGCCAGGCCTGATGTCAGTGAGATGGGGAGGTAAAATCTTTGCACAGAGAAGGGCAGTCTGTATTTGTAAATGATGGTCCATTCTGTATCAGAGAGGGCAAGCAACTTCCCCTAGGTCAAAAAGCTGGTAAGTGGGTGAGCTGGAGCCCATGCAGTCTAGTTCTGTAGCCTGTTCTGTTAACGACAGCTATGTTCTGCCTTTCCAGTTGCTTGACTCCCAAAGGGAATAAAAATGGATTTTGAGAGCTTCTTATGAAATTCACATAGATATTTCAGTGTCCGTATTACTGAACAACAACATGCCATTAAAAATCCATAACTTTGGGAATTCTCTTGTGGCACAGCAGGTTAAAGGTCCAGTGTTGTCTCTGCAGCGGCTTGGGTCACTGCTGTGCCATGGGTTTGATCCCTGACCTGGGAACTTCTGCATGCCATGGGTTCAGCCAAAAAAAAAAAAAAAAAATTGTAACTTCAGCTAGAATTACATGAGTACCAGAGCATTTAAGGTGAGAATGGGGCTTTGGAGGCAAAAATGCTTGCCTGTGAATTCTGACATCTGACTACCTCCAAGACCTTCAGGCAGATCCATAATCTCCCTGTGTCTTATTTTCATTTTCGATAAAATGGAGATCCTAACAGTGCCTAACTTATGATCAGGATGAAGAGTAAATGAGTTAGTAACTGTAAAGTGCTTGGAATGTAATCACTATGTGAGTGTTAATTATTGCTATTATTACTCTTATTGTCCTTTTCCGTAAGTATAACTAACATTTTTTCACTTCTTTAACTACCTCTGCCTTGGGGATGATGGGTGCCTGCCATCCTTCAGAATATGACTTTTTATTGAGTCTGAACCCCTCACTTTGACTTTTCCCTCTCTCCTTTTAATATACAAAAGATGCCTTCATTTTTAAATTTTTTTCTGTCTCTCACTGTGATAATAAAACAGACAATTTAAAAGATTACGTTGATTTACCTATAAACAGAAAGTTTACAGTAACCTGTTTTGACAGAATTAATATTGTTACCTGGTTGTTATGCTGTTATTATTCTTCAAAAACATCTACTATAGGAGTTCCCATCGTGGCTTAGCAGTTAGCAAACCCGACTAGCACCCATGAGGATGTGGGTTCGATCCCTGGCCTCGATTAGTGGGTTAAGGATCCAGCGTTGCTGTGAGTTGTGACATAGGCTTGCGGCTTCAGCTCTGATTCGACCCCTAGCCTGGAAACCTCTATATGCTGTAAGTGAGGCCCTAAAAAGACAAAAAGACAAAAAAAAAAAATTCTGTGTTGTTTGCACAGGAGTTGTTTACCGATTTCCTCAGTGTTGTTTGCACAGGAGTTGTTTACCGATTTCCTCAAACACTTTTTACCTCTGTTGAGAGTATCCTACGTGGTTGTATATCTGAATTTTTTTCCCTTCCCACTAGGGTCTTACCTGGTGTAACATAAATTATTTCACAAATTGGTTTCCATTCATTTCTCATCTCTTAAACATTAGGTTCTTTTTTCTTATCGGTGTCTTCTTTTTTCCCTCTAGAATTTCCCATCATTGGCTTTTTTGTTCCTTTTTAGCCACTCAGCTCAGGTACTAATTAGATTGTATATGTGTTTGGCGATGATTAGGTTGTTTACAGAGAGCATAGGAGAGTATGAGTTTCCCTTTAATTCTCTTGTTTTCCTAAATTGGCATTCCTTTAAAAGTGCCTTTATAAGATAAACATTTTTTTGAAATCTTGTTGGGTATTTTGAACAGTCTTGCTGGTAGTGGTGTGAAGGACAGGAAATAGAAGAAAAAGGTACATCTTGATTTGTCTGTATCTTCTGTTTTTTTTTTTTTTTGTATCTTCTGGTTTTAATATTGTATTGTGTGAACACATATGCAGTGTTTCATAGTTGATAGCATTTCTAGGCATTTGCTCAATATGAATTAAGTCATGCTGTCAGTGAAGACAGTAGGACAATATATAGAAAGCAATATAGGGACTAAAGGCAGGCTACATATTTTAGCAAGAAGTGAGGAATGTGCTCAATATAAATTTTTAAGTCACAGTGATAGTGGAGAGGTCAAGACAATATGAAGAAAGTAAGATATAGGCTCAATTCTAGCCAAGTATTTTAACAGGATTCCTCAAATGAAGTTAGTCCAATTGAAATGAATGCCAAAATTATTGAGTTAAGAAAACAAAAGCTATCTGATTGTTTATGTTTGCCACAAGTCTAAGTAAGGATTAAATAAGAAATCTATAGAAACCATTTTCGAAAGAAAGGAAGACACATAGGAAGTGCAAATGATCAACCGCCATGGTGGATTCTAATGACTGGATTGTTTCCTTTATCTGAGAGCAGCCCCCAGCCCACACTGGGGAGGAGCAGGTCTAAGACACGCTTACAAGACCTTGACCTTCAGGGGAAGCTGACCCCTCCAGAGCATGTGCCTCATCCAGGTTAGGCCAACCAGGATCTTATTCCAGGGAATTTTAAATGTGAAACTGGGAAATAGAAACCAGGAGTCCTCAGAACTGAGCCAGTGCATCATAGTAGCACCTAGTAAAAAGGTATTTCAGTTCTAGACATGCCCTGGTCCCTGCCCTTCCTAAGGTTTGGTGGTTTGGTTGCTCCTAAAGTACTATAACCTGTTCAGTAAAACCCCTCATCTTCCCTATCTTAGCTGGAGTTCACTTCTGTTACTCACTAACAGGAGAAACCAAACTCATCACTAACAGGAGAAACCAAACTCATACCATCCATCTGAAAAGATTAGGGGGAAAAAAAAGAGACTAATTGGGTTACAAAGCTCAATAGTGAAAATTCTGAAAGGAGTAGATACGCTCAATTCTGATAGACTTTGGACTCAATATAAACTGGCAAGTGATCAAAGCTTCAAAAATTCCTCTTTACTAAATGCTTTAGGGAATGTTATTAAGTTGACTGGTTATAACAATCAGAAAATTTATAATGTTTCTAAGGTTTAATACTGGCTCACAGGGAGGCACCTGAGTTAATGGGTGGCCTGTTTATGGATTCTGAGACAGATCAGTTGGAGGACCACAGGTCATCCCTAATTCCTTATTACTGCAAGTGACCAGTGCACATCCCTGTAATGAGGGTCACAGCCAGAGAGAGGGTTAAATGTATTTATAAACCAGAAAGTGGCAGCCAGAGCATATTTGCAAAACATCCCCACTCCCTAAGACTAGCTAAGTCAGTGGCCTTGTAACAGAGCGCAAGGGCAGCAGTTTGTCTTGTAGTCGACATCACAGTAGCCTTAGGAAAAAGAAGATGAAGATGAAAGTTCTCTAAATACCTTACTGACTCTGATCACATGTACTTGCAAAGGTTTAGATACAAAGTGTGTCATAGAGCCTTTTTCCACATTTTTGAGACATGGCATGTAAAAGAATTGAGCTGCTTAGATTGAAAACAACAACTTTGCAGTAAAGAGTTGGTAGTTCTATAGTTGTAAATTCCCGTGTTTGCTCTCTGATTTTTTATGGCTCTTAATTTGTGTGAAATGTGGCTGCTGTTTATAAAGACTTGCTTCATTTTCGTGGTCAAAAGTAAACATTCATTATACTGAAACTATATTACACTTGCTTGAAGCACTCATTATATCTTCCCAGTCTATTTGTGTATTTGTATGTAGAGATGGATTATGTTCAGACACATCAAGTTGATAGATTATATATTAAAATATAAGCACATCTGAATGTATCCACTGGCTAGAACTGCCCTAACTAAGTACCACAGACTGAGGGCCTTAAACAACAGAAAGATACCGTTTCCCTGTTCTGGAGGCTAGAAGTCCAAGATCAAGGTTTTGGGTGGGCTGCTTCCTTCTGAGAGTTGGGAGGGAGCATCTGTTGTATGCCCTTTGCCTAGCTTCCAGTTTGCTGGTCATCTTTGGCATTCTTTTTTATAGAAGAATCTACCCAGTCTCTTCCTTTATCTTCACATGCTGTTCTCTGTACTTATTATCAAATTTACCCTCCACCCTTTTGTAAGGACTCCAGTCATATTGGATTAGGGCCCACTCTCATGACCCCATTTTAACGTGGTTACCTCTGTGAAGACACTGCCTCCAAAGAAAGTCACATTCTGACGAACTAGAAGCTGGGAATTCAGTGTGTAAAGTCATTTGACATTTTTAGGGGGGGAACAGTTCAACCATAATGTTGGATGTAGACATATTATCTGTTTTCTGGGACAGGATGCTTCCTCCCTTCAGGGATTGAAACTTACTTATCATTGTATTTTCATAGAGCTTAGTAAAGTGCCTACAGCATAGGAGGCAGCATAATATTGATAAAGTTTTGGCATTGCTAATCAATCCTAAGAGCCATATATATACATAAGAGCCATATATATATATATATTTATATATTTTTTTTGTTTTTTGCTTTTTAGGACTGCACCCACAGCATATGGAAATTCCCAGGCTGGGATCAAATCAGAGCTACAGCTGCCAGCCTACACCACAGCCGCAGCAACGCCAGATCTGAACCACGCCTGCAACCTACACCACAGCTCACGGCAATGCCGGATCCTTAACCCACTGAGTGAGGTCAGGGATCGAACCAGCATCCTCATGGATCCTAGTCAGGTTCATTAAAAACCGAGCCATGAAGGGAACTCCCGTAAGAGCCATAACTTTTTTGAGCAGAATTTACCTTATATGTATGGCTCATTCCACAAATGAAGAAGGAGGTTTTAGAGTATAAACTACGCTGTGTTATAGCCTACCAGCCTTCCTTCATTACCTGCTTCAACTCCTTCCTGTAGGAACTCATAAGCCTTATTTTTCTTAGCCCCGTCTGATGACTTGAATCTACTCAGAGATCCTATCTGGGATCTTTGTAAAAATTGATAGAGAATGAGATTTCAGAGCCATTGATAATATAAAGCTGTGGAAACCAAATTAATTGTCACAGAAGGGTTATTGTCTCATGCGCCCATAGGTATGTAATACGCATGGTTAGTATGTAGTTGTTTGTTGTTTTTGTTCATTTTTTAAAGTTTTATTGAAGTATTGTTGATTTACAATGTTGTTATAGTTTCTATTGTACAACACAGTATGTGTTTTCCTTAAAAATTATCTTTCTATATTAAACAACATACAGCCCATCATTGAATGTTACCAAAATTGGTAGAATAAGATCAAACATTTTTGATGGAATTCTGTTGTTTTTCATTTTTTCCTTAATTGCCAGACATAAAACAAACCTAGTTGTGTCCTTTTAGTGGAATTTTCATAGTTAAGGAAGAACTAGGGGTGTGGAACATGAGAACATTGGAAATGGCATGTTTCTTAGAAAACATGGAAATATAAGGAATCCTCATTCAGGAATCTAGGTTTTTCAAAAGTGAAAGTTAAGTTTAAAAAATTAAGCAGTTCCTCAATGACTCATAAAATAGTGTATCTCAAGGAAATCTTTTCTGAAGTCCTTGACCTGGCTTTACCCTCAAGAAGTTATTATTATAAGAGTTAAGACTCAAATTTCTGATATTAAAGTTGGAGGAATCTGTTGTTATAATATGTATTTTAGGAATACCTTAGTAGGGGATCTTTGATATTTCCTTCTTCCCCAGACAAAGAGAGAAGAAAATAAGGTTGTTCTAACTCAGTATTGTTTTCTGTAAAGTTAGTAGACCCCATGTTGATAAAAAAAAAAACAAAGTTGTGTTGAAAGCTTGTATTCTTCTAGTGAAAGCTCAGAGTTTTAAGCAGAAAGAAAGAGCAACCCCCCCCCCCCGCGAAAAACAATCCTATTCCTTCACAGGCTTATTTGTTTGCTAAAAGTATGTGGTACATCTAAAATATGCAGAATGCCACATGTGTGATGGTAGTAAAACCTATTGGCACATTTTGTTAAGCTCTGGGGCATGGGACTAACCTCTGATACTCAGTACAGATGAAGACAGCCTGTGATCTCGCCTCAAGTTCGTGAGGCTGTCTTTGCCCTGGGGCATGATGTTTCATTCATCAAGGAGGTTTTTGTGCCTAAGAAACACAGAGACCATAAATTCCCAGCTGCCTGGGTCTTATGGCCCAGTAGGGGTGAGAAACAGGTAAGCAATTAGGATACAACCGAAGTGTCTGTATGATGAACCAGTGTGCCACCAAATGAAAATGTGGGTGTACTGTGAGGCACCAGGTTTGATGGTGGAAGAATATTCATTGTGGCACAATTTTGAGGATACTTCCATAGCATGACATTTAGAGAACTTTTAGAAAATTGGAGAAAAAAAAATTAGAAAGTTTCGGAAAGCTCCATGAGGAGCAGCCTGTGGGTAAAAACCTTCAGAAAGACAGGAAACTGAAATGAGGGTGTGTGTTCGTTTTTACTGATGATCTCTGTATTCCAACATACAGAATGCTCTAGAAAGTTTCTGTGTGAATTTAAAAATTTTTTTTGGTGGGACGAGCATGGGCTAATCAGCACAGCACACTGTTACGGCTGCCCCAAATCTTGGAAAGGTCACCTAAGAACCTACTCTCTACATACTGACCTCTGCGCCTTGGGGATGCTAATTGACTCCTCTGAAGTATGAATAAGAAGGCAAACTTGGTATTTCTAAGTGTTGGGGCCAGCACTGACACTATGCATTGGAAAAAGTAGTGCATTGTAGCTCCTAAATTTCCTTCAATCTGCTCTGGTCCTGAATATCTGAGTGGATGAGTAATTAAATGATATGCTTTGGAAAGGCTAATTAATTTAGCCATTACTCAGGGACTGTTGCCACCGATCTCCCCATCTGTCCACTCCACAGGCGCACCTGGCACTTGGTATTGTCCTCTCTCCGAGGCCGGTGTCTCCCCAGGATGCCCGCGTGTGTGGAGGCTGGTTCTAGGCCTCCGCGGGAGCAGACCTGCTGTCCTCACACACACACCAGGTCGCCACCATGCTCTTATTCTTGGGGCCCACTAAGGACTAGGGAAGGCTGATGACTTATTGGACCTTTTTTGGCAAGATTTTAGTGGGACTCTCTGGCCCAAGGTGTAAATGAGAATAATCATTTATCTCATTTCCTCCTGGGCATTTGGTGAGATCTTTGAAGAGAAAAAATGTGGGGAGAGGTGTTGTTCATTGACACAAACCTGTGCCTGAGTATAGGTTTCTACTGGGAATTTCAGGGGTGTTTTTATTCTACTCTCAGAAATGTAGGTTTATACTACTTGGAACTCAGTGTGTCTTTGACAAGTTAGATCTGTGGTTTTCCCATGCATTGCCATTTAAGATGTGTCAAGGATGTTTTTCATCCTTGGAGACCCCATTATTTCTTGCATTATTCGTGATTCCTTTGCCGGCAGTTGAGGCAGTGGTTCATAGGTGACAGTAAAGACAGAGGCATAAGTTCCAGCAAATGAGATTTTTACTAAATAAATATTTGTTGTTGTTTTGCACATTTGTAAAAAATGCATGATGGTATTTAAACTTACCAGCATAGGCCTGATGGGCATGCTTTCCAGCCTTCTTGAGTCTCAGGTTCCCCATGGTATCACTGTACATCAACAGAGCTCAAACTGTGCGCTGGGGGGCGTCCAGGGGCCCGAAGACTTTTTGAGAGTAGAGAGGTCAAAACTGTTTTTCTAAGAATACTGAGATGTTATTTGTCTTTTTCATTCTTATTCTCTCAGGGGCATACAGTGATTTGCCAGAGGCTACTCAACATGTAACACTGCAACATCCTGAATACGAAAATAAATGTGGGGATCCAGATGTCGTTTTTGTTAGCCAGACATGAAAGGCATTGACAAAAGTATAAAAAAATGCCTTCCTTTTGACCATTTTTTGTTTTAGAATCTGTAGTTCATAATTATATGTTGTTTACTTATAATAGAATTATTATTCTTATTTCAAATATATATACACACACATATATGTATATATACATGCACACGTGTGTATGCACACCCATATATGCACATATATACACACATATATACATATATACTGACACAAATTTGTATACATATGCACACACATATATACCATACATATATATACATACAGACACATACAGATATATATTTAAATATATATATATATTTAAGGCCTTGGTTTCAATTTTGAATATGGTCAGTACTAATAAATATAATCTACATAAACAAGAGCTTTTTGGAGTCCTCAATGATTTTTTTTCACAGTGCAAACTGATTCTGAATCCAAAAGGTTTGAGAATCTCTACGGTGTATCCTGGAGATGATAATAATACCTATCTCATAGGACTATTGGAGGTTTAAATATTTCATGTAAATTATTTAGAACTGTGCTGGACATATTAATTATTCCATAAATAGTAGCCATTGCTATTATCTTTTAAAATTGCGATGTCATATATTAACATGGAAAAGACCGAAGAAGTCAGTGGAGTGTCTTTGAAAAAAAGTGACCTGGATAAAAACTCTTGACCCAAAGGGTTGGAATGTAGGACTGAACTGAGGTCCAATACTGTTACCTGCAAAAGACATAAGGCACTTAGGGAACAGGGCAATTAAGGCCTGTAATAGAGATCTTTATCATTAAAATATTTGTGGGAACATACTTGTTTTTCTAGACGACTTGTTTCTGAAAATCCTAAAATTAAAAAAAAAAAAAACAACTTTCTTTGAAATAGTAGAATGCACCTTCCTGTTTAAAGGCAGGCAAATTTCTATTTTTTCGTAAAATTATTACCTAACATTTATTTTAAAGGCTAACTTGGAATGCAGCTTTGCATACTCAGCTCACGTCTTGTGCTTAATGCATCTTATGACACGGGTGTGCCTAGGAATGCTCTCCATCTCTTAGAGCCCGAGCTTTCTGACTTCGGTACCATCTTATTTGTCTTTATTTCCCAGTGCCTAGTACTTGGCCAGGCCTAGAGGAAACTCACATTAAGTGTTTGCTGAATGAACTAGAATTTCCATCCTCATTATATAATCAGCAGAATATTCTGAATAAGTGAAAATAAGATAGATGTATGTACTATATAATATATGAAAATAACTGAGTTTTAAATACTATAGAATGTAGGAGCTTAGACTAATCTCCCAAACTAACCTGAAGGTACGGTTTTGGTTGGGAGGGGGTCTTAGAAGATTCTTTAATATCACAATATATTTCCCAGAGTAAAGGAAATTGACTTCGGATTTGTGAGATGCGCAATAGTTTTAAATTTTTATTTATTTTATTTTTAATTAATTAATTAATTTTTTTTTGGTCTGTGCCTGCAGCATACAAAAGTTCCCAGGCCAGGGATCGAGCCCACTCCATAGTTGTAACCAGAGTGACAATGCCAGATCCTTAACCTGCCGTGCTACCAGGAAACTCCGGTTTTTTCTTTTTAAATACATATATGAGCTTGCTTAGTCATTATACTTGATTTTTCTAGAGAAGTCAAGTATAAATTGCACAGATTTGCTGGCACTTTGATGAAAACAGTATTTACCACATTGACTTTTTGCTGGATGTGCATTTTAATCTGCTCCTTTCTGTGCCTTGTGCGTCTAGAGCAGTTTGGGGCAATGAGACTCGCGGTGACTGGAAATAATTCTCCATGCTCACGCTGAGTGCCAGTGCTGCCCTTCCTTCAGGGCAGCCTCCCGGGAGTACCATCTGCCTGGTGGAGAGCAGGGCTGCGCTGTGGTGTCATTCTTACCCATTCAGGATGGGCACAGGGCTTCCATGAAAGCAGCGAATAGAACCCTGATTTGTCTCCAGATGGGGGCCTGCCTTCCCCACTCCCGCAACAGATGGCTGTGTGGGGCCCTGAAGTTTGCGGTCTCCACATATCACGCCCTGAATACACTCCTCCTTTGCAATCTGTTTTCTCCTTGGGGAGCATTTTTCTAAACATCCAAACCTGGCAGGATTTTCATCCTGTTGGTATCATCGTGGGCAATCTTTCCACGGGCTTAACTTGCAGGTGTTTCTTGCATGGATATTCTGAACATCCACGGTTCACATAAATAACATTGCTATTGTTTATTATGATCTTTAGTTGACAGTGGGGCTGTATTGAAGGATTTAGAAATCTGGGACTCATTTACCACTTGAGTATAAAACTGAATAAGAAAAGTAGCTCTACTTCATCCTTCTGGGTGGGGGAAATTCTCTTTGCTATAAACTGAAAGAGGAATAAGTATTGTGATCTCTGTTGTTTTATTGCGTGTTTATTCTTTATATCCGTCTTTTATCTGTTTCTTTAAATGAGGGTCCACAGTTCTTGATAAAATATCTCTGGCATTTGTTTTGCAATCATAAGTCAATACTCCCTTCATAATGAGCTACTGGCTTTGCTACAAACACAGAACAAAACAGTGACTCATTGCAAAGGCACAGTCGTCAGTTTTTTGCAGACGAGCTAAAGCCTTCAAATAGGAACAAGGGTTATTTGTGAGTGTATTTAATTTGCCTTGACACAAGTCAAGGATTCTCTATTTTTTTTTTACACAAAGCTGTTTTTAAGAACCCTGAATTTGCATGAAAAACATGCTGGTCCCAGTTGGTTTCACAAATATATTGAGACCATGGGGGTTTGAAGATATGGTTTGACAAGGGACAAGCTAAACCTAAGAGCAAATAAATTATTGTTAAAAAAGGAACCATTTATTTTTCATACTTTAAGTTCATAATTCGAGCCCAGAAATATTAACATCTAGAAATCCCAAGAATTGTATCATAGATGATTTCACCCATTCAACAACTCCATTACCTCGTTACCTCCTTAATTTTAATAAAGCATGACAGTTCTTTCATACACACAAAAATACAATTCCTGCTGAGAAAAAAATCCTGCTGACACAAAATGCATACACATTGGATACCAAGGACGTAAAGGGTTTTGGGTATACAAAGTATTAAAACTTAAGAAGACTCTTTTTGGTGTGTTTTAGCCTTGAAACCCCCTTTTCAAAGGAAATATGATTCAGAGGTCTACCACATAAAATATATATGAATCTGAGGTGCCCTTGACTGGCACTGGTCTTGCCCACGCACCCCATCAAAGGCCCTGGCCTGTTACTGAGAATTCCTAAGGGTTCTTTGCCTTGTGATGTTAGTTCTGTTTCTTGAATAAATGATTTAGAGTGATTACAGAGTGTGGACCCAAAGAGGCACTTGTATTTGTTGTTCATGGAGATTCTCCTTCACCACCTGGTTGTTTCATTTCAGTGAGAGTCACTCCCATATAACCAGACATAAGCGATTTTCCAGCTTGAAAGCGAGGAGGAGCAGGGAGCAGGCTTGGGTTGGGACTTATCTTTCTGATGACCAAGACTACCCTGAGCTTCTCCATGTTTGCACCACACATTTCCACATGGCTCTTGAAGTTGTGTGCATCTCTGTTCACATGGGAGTGGATCAAAATTAAAGTCTGATGTTTCTAGTTTTATACGTTTTACAGTTTCCTTGAAGCAAGGGGCTAACGTGCTACTACTTTTGAGATGTTGCGTTTTGATGTTGGTCACACATTATTGAATGCCCCAAAATAAAGTGGGTGGGCAGACCATGAAATTGTATGATTTATGAATATTTTCCTTCTTAAAAACTAGGTAATGGCAAAAACCATTGGAGTTTTCTTTGAGATTGAACTGAAGAATATGTGACAGGCACCTATACCATATGATAATTCCTAATAGTGTTATAAAGGAACTCTATTTTAAGGATAAAATAGTGGCGTTCCTAATCTTTAAACTGTATTAGGATTTTTTTTTTGTCACCTTGTGGGAGGATAGTGATAAGACAGACTTGCTCTGCTTCTAGAAATGCCTTCTTTGTGCTAAACTACTCTTCTAAAAAATGAGTAGGCTGTTGGCATGTTATCTTAAGTCATTCTCTGAACATTCAGCAATCAGAAATGAGGATTCCAGGACATTTTCCAGAATGTTCTTCCATTTCTTGTTCTGTACCTACCTTCTGGGTGAGGTTCTCAGAACGTGGTCCTGGACTCTAGATGCTCCCAAGAACATTTCAAAGGATCTGTAAGATCCAAACTCTTTTCATAAGAAGGCTGAGCTGGTATTTACCATTTTTTACTCACATTTTTTTGTGAGTGTATAAGTGGAGTGTTTTAGAAGCTTCATGGCATGCTCTGAGAACAGTTTGAGGCGGAAGCAGATAGAGGAATCCAGCTATCTTCTCTTAAGCTGGATGTTAAAGCTGTATTTGCACAACTTTAAAGCAGTGTCACTCTTCTTGTGAAACTTATTCTCATTTAGGAATGTAAGATTTTTCAGAAAAATGTCTTACATATGTTAGTGTGGGTTTGTTAATTTTTAATGAATTTATAAGTAAATATTTTAAAATGACTTCTTTTCATTTGTATGTGATAAATGTTAATGAACATGACCCACATAAACAGAAACTCTTTTGGTCAGCTTCGTTAGCTATAACCTACATAAATTTGAGCTCTTTGGGGGCTTCGGTACGTTTTCAGAATGCAGAGGGGTCCTATGCCCAAAATATGTGAGAACTGCTGTCCTATTATCCCTCATTCAATGTTCTTATATAGGAATTTACTCTGGGTATCATGCAAGTGTGTGCGTTGTGTATTGTAAATGCAAATTTGTATTTGTTAAAAATTCCATTATTCTTGGCAAGTTGTTATTAGATTCTGTGACTGATGCCTCACCCAGCAGGTCACAAGCATTTGTTTTGTTTGTACTGAACAGCCCTTAGTAGGTGTTATAGAGATGAACTAAATGTGAACTTGACCTTCAAGGCAGCAGCTGGTGTAGTGAGATATTAACTACAGCATAGCTGACCATGTGCAGAAGTCCTCAGTCAGCAATTCTGCCTGCCACTGTTGTGGCCAAGGAGGAATTTATGGGCTTATTTAGAGAAGAATACATACCAGATAGACACTCAAGGAAAATATAAGAATGTGGACTAGAGTTTAGACTGGAAGCTAAATGTGTCCATAATTAGTGTACAGAGGAAGATGTGAATTCAGATATTGCTATATTAACTTAATTATCATCCTTAGCACTAGAGTATCTTCTGAGTTATCTTTATATAGTTTGGTAGACTTAGGCACCCCAGTGAGAAATAATTTATAGATTATTTTGGTATAAATTTTGATAATGTCGTGAGTTCCCATGTGGCTCAGTGGTAATGAATCCAACTAGTATCCAAGGGGAACACTGGTTCGATCCCTGACCTCACTCAGTGGGTTAAGGATCTGACGTTGCCATGACTTGTGTGGTGTATGTAGCAGACCTGCCTCGGATTTTATGTTGCTGTGGCTCTGGTATAGGCTGGCAGCTGTAGCTCTGATTTGACCCCTAGCCTGGGAACTTCCATATGCCATAGGTGTGGTCTTTAAAAGCAAAAAAACAATTTAAAAAATGAAAAAAAAAATAGTGTAATGTTTAGCCTTCCAATCCATGAATGTAGGGTGTGTATGTATGTATGTGTGTGTGTGTGTGTGTGTGTATGCGTATAAAATCTCCTTTAATTGTTCAAAGCAGTGTTTTGTAGTTCCTAGTTTAGCAGTTTAACAAGCCTTTTATTACCTTTATTCCCTAAGTATTTATGTTATTACAGATTCTTTAAATTTGATTTTCCAGTTGTTTGATGCTAATACATGAAACATTGGTATTTATTTATTTATTTATTTATTTATTTATTTATTTATTTATTTTTTCTTGGCTTTTTAGAGCCGCACTCACGGCATATGGAGGTTCCCAGGCTAGGGGTCTAACAGGAGCTGTAGTCGCCGGCCTTCGCCACAGCCACAGCAACGCGGGATCCGAGCCGCGTCTGCCACCTACACCACAGCTCATGCAACGCCAGATCCTTAACCCACTGAGCAAGGCCAGGGATCGAACCTGCGTCCTCATGGTTCCTAGTCAGATTCGTTAACCACTGAGCCACGACGGGAACTCCAACAATTGGTTTTTGTATATTGGCTTGTATCCTGTAACTTTGCTAAATTATTTGTTGTACTATTTTGTAAATTCCTTAGGATTTTCTATTTAGAAAAGTATGTCCACTGTGAATATAAACAATTTTCCCTCTTCCTTTTTGATAATTGTGTCTTTAATTTCTTATCAAACTAGGAAGGAGTTTTGCCATCTTTGAGCTTTAACATAAATGGAATCATATACTCTTTTTCATTTGCTTTTTTTGCTCAGTGCTATTGTGATGAAATCTCGATTATTTCTTCTCAATACTTTATGATATTACTACGTACAACTGTGTTCAAGTCTATCCATTCTACTGTTAATGGGTATATGGATTTTTAGTTTAAGGCTATTGTAGGTAGTCCTATGAACATTCAAGTACATGTCTTTTTGTGAACATACATACGTATGCATTTCTGTTGAGTTTATGCCTCAGAGTGGACTTGCTGAGTCATAGAGTACAGAGTATGCTCTTCTCCATTTCTCTGTCCTTATGAATATTTACTGTGTGCTTTATTTTCATATTAATGCAGAAGTCCGTCACATTGTTTTCTTTCAATTATTTCCTCTTTTCATCTGTCTTTTCATCTACCCATCAGGATTTGGGTTAGGGAACACATGCAGGCTCTCTGCTTTGCTACCTCAAAGAGAGGCATGTAACCCCATCTCTTTTTGACTTCTTCCTATCTGCTTTGTTGCCACTGTCATAGGGTATAAGCATGGGTCCTGCCCCAGGCTCCCCAAACCTTATATCCTTCAAGAATCTCCCAGTGCAGGAGTTCCCTTGTGGCTCAGCAGATTAAGGATCTAGCATTGAAATCTCTAGTTTTCCTCCTTCTTTTCTGTGTCTTCAGGTATTTATACAGAGAGAGAATTATTCCTACTAGAAAGCTGCTCAACTTGAACCAAACTCAAACACATGCCTTCTTGATGATCTTGGGCATTTCGAAGACCCACGTGGTTAGAAGGGGAGAAGTCCTATCCCTCATCTGGAATTTATGTTCCCTCTCTGTTTGCATGTCGCTGATCATGTGTAGAGTGAGGGCTGAGAGATGGAAAAGCACCCGATTAGTTTCACATCTCCCTAGCAGTCAAGGACTCCAGAGAAAATCCTTGCTAGAACCAAGATTTGAGGATTACCAGAAAAGTCCACTTACTCTTCCTTTGTCTATCAGCTATTTTAAGGATAACTGAAAAGCTCAAGATATCTGTTACTTTAGAGAATCATTCTTAAAATTTTGGTGAATAATGGAGTTCCCGTCGTGGCTCAGTGGTTAACGAATCTGACTAGGAACCATGAGGTCATGGGTTCGATCCCTGGCCTTGCTCAGTGGGTTAACGATCCGGCGTTGCGGTGAGCTTGTGGTATAGGTTGCAGACGCGGCTCGGATCCTGCGTTGCTGTGGCTGTGGTGAAGGCCGGCAGCTACAGCTCCTGTTGGACCTCTAGCCTGGGAACTTCCATATGCCGTGAGTGCGGCCCTAGAAAAGGCAAAAAAGACAAAAAAAAAATTTTGGTGAGTATTTAATTTTTTTGGTAAGTGAAATCAGAATTATGATGATAAAAGATATAAAATGAATTTTGTGAAATGAAAAATACTTAAACCTAATTTTTAATTCCACATTTTCGTATTTCCTAGACCTTGAAAAATGACACACAGAATTTTTATTTAGGTTTTGCAGTAAGGAAAACCTAAAATTTGATTGTAATATTACTACATACCAGATGGGGACTCCATATGTTACTTAGCCTCTCTTAGCCTCAGTTTACACATCTAGGAAATGGGGATAATAAAACCTATTATAGAGTTGTTGTCAGGCTCCTATGAGATCAGGTTAAAGGACCAGCCCCGTGCCTTTTATGTAGCAAGCCTGCCAATGACTTTCTGTTTTTATTTCAAGAATGGTACAGAGTTACATTTTGTTTGCTTTTTAAAATTCAATATCAGCATAGGATAACAAAATAAATAATTAAAACTATTTGTGAGCAAAGTTGATACAAAGAGGGCAGCTGCCCTACTTTGGCCAGGGAAAGTGTGTTTACAAATGACTTATATTAATGTACTTAAAGGGACGATTTTACTCACCATGCAGCATGTTATAAAACCCAAGGCCAAAGATCTCTTTATTATACTCAATGAAAACAATGCGCTAATGACCCATCATTTAAAATATTTATGGGAAGTTTAGCGGAGGAAGTGAGCTAAACCAAGGAAGGGGTTTCTCTGGAGACCTCAAAAGAATGTTTCGAAGCCATACCAGTGTACCTCTGCCCTGAGAAGGATGGTCAACTAATCACACGTTTTTGTTTCTCCAGGGAGAAGCTGGCTGTGGCCCGACTGCAGAGAGAAGTTGCCCAAAGACGGAGTGAGGGGGCCATGGTAAGTCCTGGCTTGTCTGTCCTGATTCCCAGCGTCCCTCCCACAGGTCTCTGGCCTGAAAGGGACTTTGTCTCATTAAGAATTTCAAAGGAGAAGCTCCCATTGTGGCTTAGCAAGTTGAGGAGCCCACCTAGTCTCCATGAAGATGTGAGTTTGATCCCTGACCTTGCACAGTGGGTTAAGGATCCGGCATTGCTGCAAGCTGTGGTGTAAGTCACAGATAAGGCTCAGAGCCAGTTTTGCCATGACCGTGATATAGTCTCAGCTGCTACTCTGATTCACCCCCTGTCCCGGGAACTTCCAGATGCCACGGGTGCAGCAATAAAAAAGAAAAAAGGAAAAATAATTTCAAAGGAAAGTATTTGCTTGCAGCAAACTGGATGCTGTACTGGTAAATAATCTGTTAAAATGCAGTTTAAGCAGATCTGCCGTTTGTTGAGAGTGAGAGAGAGCAGGGAAAATATTAATTAGAAAAAAATAACTCCTTGGGCTTTGAAGAGGATGTTCAGATGTTCAGAGGGCTGTGCAGCTTTATTTCTTGAAGGTCTGCTGAATGCCCAGGCTTCCAGCTCTGAGTCCAAGTCCACAAAGGAGCAATTTCAGATTTTCAGATAAGAACAGTTCAGCCTCATTCAAGCCTCTCAGTTCTTCGAACCTGAAAAACAAACAGCCTAAAAGAACACTCAGATGTTTGCTAATGTAATCGTCTTTTATCCTCTTCCTCCTTTCCACTGTTTGCAGTGTATTTCTCCCTCTCCGTTTCAGTGTGTGCCATTTAGGAAACGGATGTTTCCTTGTGTTTTGAATTGTACGAAAAATCAATACGGTTGTTTTGGTCTGTGGCAAACTTCATTTTATAGACTTTCTTTGCCAGAGTATCTGCCTGTATGCCCCGCTAACATCAGAGATGGCTTTCTGGGGACCTGGGAAATGGACTTGTGTGGATTAACTGCTGCTATCCCTGCGAGGGGAAAAAAAATGGCCCCAGATTGTTTTCCCTACTTATGACAAAATAATGGCATGTATGTGGTTTTTCAACCAATGATTTTTTTATTTAAAAAGAGAAATGATGGATTTTCAGACCCTGAAGTCCTCTTCCATTTGATTTTCATGAGAATTAATTAAGAAGTCACCCACTGAAAATACTAAGAAATTAAGCTGGCCTAGAGCTTCTCTCTAGAAGGAAGGTAGAGGCCTGGAACAAGAGGCTGGATGTTGAATGGGTCCTAGAAGGCTTGGTGGCTCTTGAGCATGTTAAATTCTTAGGGAGGTGATCACATTGTTTGTTCTGCTAGTGATCTCAAGGCAGAGAGAACCATGACTGTTCAAACAATTCGAAGCAACTGTTCAAAAGCATCTTTGCGCAAGCTGTGACATGGGAATATGTTGGAAAAAATGAAGGTTTAGTTAAATGGTGAACTAGAAATGTTTAGTCCGGACTTTTGCTGCATTGAGGAGTGTTTCTGAGCTAGGCCATGCTGTAACATTTCCATCTTTGTTCAGGCTAGCTCCCAGTCAGTGCTTCATCAGCTGTGTTCATAGTGAAGGTGAAGAAGTGAACAGCTTTTCTAGATCTGTTTCTTCATCTTGAAAATGGGAAGGTTGGGATTGGACGATCCCATTAGTTTAGTGAGTCATGTGACTAAGTATTTGTTCATGTAAAGTTTTCTGCTGGGGAGATTTTTCTGGTAATAACTAAACGTTATTTAAGCTCATAAGAACAAACCCGTAAAGAATGTATCGTTCTGACCCTAGCATTGAATGAGCCTGCATCAATATCCTTTTAGACATTTACTGTCTGTTTTTTTCTTGTAAAACAAAACCCCCTTTAAAACATTGTAGAAGTAATTTTTCAGTGGAGAAAATACCCAGAAAACAAAAAATGCTCAAAAAGTAACCTTGGTGATGGACTGGGGGTTGGGGTTGGCATATGCACACTGTGGTATATGGAATGACTGGCCTGCTGTACAGTACAGGGAACCCTACCCCATATTCTGTGAGCATCTATCTGGGGGAAGAATCAGAACAAGAATGGATTGTGTATAACTGTATCACTTGGTTGTACAGCAGAAATTATCACAACCTGGTCAATCAACTATACTTCAATAAAACTTTAAAACATGGGAAGTTCCTATCACGGCTCAGCGGTAATGAACCCGGCTGGCCAGTATATATGAGGTTGCAGTTTGAGCCCTGAACTTGCTCGGTGGGTTAAGGATCCGGCATTGCTGTGAGCTGTGGTGTAGGTCGCAGACAGAGCTCAGATCCAGCATGACTGTAGCTGTGGCATAAGCCAGCAGCTGCAGCTCTGATTTGACCCCTTGCCTGGGAACTTCCATATGCCTCAGTGTAGCCCTAAAAGACCAAAAAAAAAAAAAAAAAGAAAAAGAGGAAAGAAAAGAAAAAAAGTAACTTTGGATAAGTGGCATATTACTCTGATTTAAATAATTTTAATGAAGAGACACATTTATATATTGGCTGATTTAACAAATAAGTTATGGAGCACCTGCTATTGTCCCCAGCACTATTCCAGGCGTTGTGGAAGCATCAGTGAGAAAAACAAAACCAAACAAAACGAAACAGGCCGACATCCATGAGCTTACAGCCTAGTGGTTGGGGAGATAGGTATTTGATGTAATTAATGTCAGACGGTGGAGGCAACTATGAGAATATAAGATCGATCATGGAGGGAAATTGGGATGCTGGGGGACCAATATGAGTGTTTGTAGTAGCAGATAAGTCAGAGAAGTGATGGGGGCAGAGGTATAGTTCACCACGCTTCCCAGAGATCTCTGGCTCATGCTCTGAGTGGCAGGGTCTGATGGAGGGCTTTGGGTGAGTACCCTGATCCAGTCTGATTTGCTACGATTATTACTATTTATCCCAGTTCCGTAATTTATCACCTCTCAATTCCTTATAGACACGTAAGCCCATATTTTCATTAATGCCCCTTATTTTGCTTCCCCCCACTTCTTAACATTTCTTCCCTCTTTCCTTACCTAGTCAACCCCCACCCCCGCCCTGAGTTTGACTTAATTATATGCTTCAGCTTTTCTGCTCCTAGGATTCATTAATTTCTGAAGTCCTAATTCTTTCCATATCTGACAGCTCCTAAAATCAGGCAGTTTTATTAATCCTCTAAATTTAAGTCTTGCTGTTACAAGCCCAGAACTTTTGTCACGTCTGTAGTAGACATGGAAAGCAGTTCATCACAACCAGATCATCTTATGTTTCTAAAGAATACTGTTTACAACATTCTGTTTTTTATCCACAGGAAGGAGAAATGGTATGAAAAAGTTATATGAGAAATATTTCCAAAATACTGTGTAATTGAGGCAGATAATTCTTTTAAAAATCGTCAGTGAACCCGTTACAACTGAAGTCTTTAATGCAAAGCATGCCCTTTTGAAAATTTGACTTTATGCAATAGATCTCTTTACTTAAAAGTTTTAAGATAGTACCCAAGGCACCGTTTTTGAAGGATATATATTTTTAACACACTGTTTCTTTTGGGATGATTTTAGACTTCCATAAAGTTGGACACCTGCATACCTTTTAACTAGTTTTCTAGTGTTTACATATAACTATGGTGTAATTATCAAAACTGAGAGGTTAACACACTGTTAACTAAGTTCCAGTTTTTATTGGACTTTCACTAGTTTTTCCAATAATGTCCATTTTCTCATTTAGGATTCAGTTCAGGGTACCAGGTTGTATGAAAAAGATTTATTTTCATGGCTGATTGACTCATATGTAGAAATAAGGGGAATATGAACTTGGGAGTAAGGCAAGTCAGGATTCAAAGTCCAGCTCCACCAGTAGTTATCTCTGTGACCTTAGACATGTTCTTCTATTGGTTTTTAGCAATTCTGGGTTTTTGTTAACTTGGGTCTTCATTTAGGAAAGCAGTCTTTTCAGCATGTTAGATGTTTCCTATTCGTTTCTTTGTTCTTAATTCATGCTTCCGTGAAATAATTATGGTTATTGTTTTCATACTTACATTTAATTTTTCACAAACTACGATAAGGTCATGTTCCCCTTTATTTTGGGAGGTTGTGTTTCAGCTTGTGTTCTCTATCACTGGCTCAATTATTGCAAGATCTCTTCTACCCTTAAGACTTTGATGTCATCTTAATTTGTGTTATTTGTATAAAGACCTTTCGCACCTCAAGAGTCTAAAGACATTCATTCTAATTATCTTCCAGAATGTATATAGTTTTTATTTTTCTCTATATAAATCTTTGCATATTGAAAGTGGAATTGCATTTGTGCGAGCTAGGGATCACAGTGAACATTTTCCCAAATTAATTGCTCAATAAATTATGTTGGTAAGTTAACTAATATCTAACCTTTACCATCACATCCATCATCTTCCAAATCGATCACTATCGAAATACATCAATTACTGATCTGCTTATTTTTTATTAACCTTAGTCTATTGTTATACTAGCCTAAATTATTATTTTTTAATTTATTTTTTTTATTAACAATGAATTTTATTTCAGTTATAGTTGTACAAAGATCATAAGTCAGTTCGATAGACTTTGTGTCCCAAACCCACAGTGCATTCCCCCACCCCCTAGACTGTCTTATTTGAAAAACCAAGGTTTTCCAAAATCTGTGAGTCATTGTCTGTTCTTCAAAGAAGTTCATTGTGTCTCTTTAGTTTCCACATGTAAGCGGTAGCATTGGGTGTTGCTGTCTAATTGTCTGACTGGTTTCACTTCGTATGATAATTTCTAGGTTCATCCATGTTGCTATAAATGTTGTTATTCCATTCCTTTTAGTGGCTGAGTAATATTCCATTGTGTGTATGTACCATATCTTCCCTATCCACTCCTCTGTCGATGGGCATTTAGGTTGTTTCCATGACCTGGCTTCTTCCCTCTCTAGCTGCTTTAGATGTAAGGTTAGGTTGTTTATTTGAGCTTTTTCTTGTTTCCTGAGGTAGGCTTGTATTGCTGTATACTTTCCTCTTAAACTGCTTTTGCTGCATCCCAGAGGTTTTGAAGTGTCCTGTCTTTGTTGTTATTTGCTTCTAGGTATTTTTTAATTTCCTCTTTGATTTCTTCAGTGATCCATTGGTTGTTTTCTTGTTTTTGTATCCATTCAGCTAGTCTATGTCTTTTGGTTGCGGCATTCAGTCCATTAACATTTAAGGTAATTACTGATATATATTTTCTTATTGCCATTGTATTAACTGTTTGGGGTTTTTGTTGCTTTTTTTTTTTTTAACCCTGAAGTTTTGATATAGGAGTCTATATACAAATGAGATTGTTTTAAGCTGTTGGTTTCTTAATTGCACGTGCGTCTCCAGTGACCTGCATTTGTGCTGTCTTCTCACGATTTCTGATTTTGGTAGCATAGTTGTGCATGGATGATTTAGTATCTTTAACCGTATATATGCCTTTCCTGGTGAGCCTTGTCATTTGTGGTGTTTTTGTTTCCGGTTGTGGCCTTTTCTTTTTTGACTAGAGAAGTTTCTTTAAGATTTGTTGTAAAGCTGGTTTAGTGTTACAGAAATCTCTTAGCTTTTGCTTATCTGTAAAGATTTTGATCTCTCCTTCAAATCTGAATGTGAGCCTTGCTGGATAAAGCAATCTTGGTTGGAAGTTTTTCCCTTCCATCACATTAAGTATATCATGCCACTCCCTTCTGGCCTGTAGAGTTTCAGATGAAAAATCTGCCGATAACCTTACTGGGGCTCCCTTGTATGTCATTTGTTTCTTTTCCCTAGCTGCTTTCAGTATTTTCTCTTTGTCTTTAATTTTGGTCATTTTGATTAATATGTGTCAGGGGATGTTCCTCCTTGGGTTTATTTTATATGGTACTCGTTGCGCTTCCTGAATTTGACTGAGTGGTTCCTTTCCCATATTAGGGAAGTTTTCGGCTAATATCTCCTCAAATATTTTTTCTGTCCCCTTCCCTCTCTCTTCTCCCTCTGGCACCCCTATAATACGGATATTGGAGCGTTTAACATTATCCCAGAATTCTCTGAGACTCTGCTCATTTCCTTTCAATCTTTTATGTCTTTTCTCTTCCACATTAGTGATTTTCACTAATCTGTCCTCCACCTCGCTGATGCGTTCTTCTGCCTCCTGTATTCTACTGTTGGCTGCTTCTAATGAATTTTTTATTTCAGTTATTGTATTTTGCATCTCTTCTTGTTTATTTTTTACACCTTGTATTTCTCTTCTCATTGTTTCCTGTAAATGATCAATCTTTGCCTCCAGTCTATTTCCAATGCCTTGCATCATCTTCAGCATCAACAGTCTAAAGTGTCTTTCTGGGAGGCTGATAATCTCCTCATCACTGAGCTGTTTTTCTGGGCTTTTCTCTTTCTCCCTTATCTGAGTTATAGTTTTCTGTCTTTTCATTTTTATATGTGTTTGGTGTGGTGACCTTTTTGCGGACAATAGAGTTGTAGCCTCTCTTAGTTCTGGCGTTTGTCTCCCCTGTGGCTAAAGTTGGTATGGACAGGGCTTGCTGTAGGCTTCCTGATGGGAGGGACTGATACCTGCCCACTGGTAGGTGGGGTTGATTCCTCTCCCTCTGATGGATGGGGCTTTGTCTGTGGATGAGATTAGAGGCTGGCTCTGTGCCTGAGGGGTCTTTAGGCAGCCTGTTTCCTGATGGGTGGGGCTGTGATCCCACCTGGATTATTGTTTGGCCTGGGGCTTCTCAGCGCTGATGGGAGGGACCAGATTTTCCCAGAAATGGCCCCCTTCAGAGAAATGCAGGCTAATGAATGTTCCCGAGAGCTTCGCCTCCAATGCCCTTCCCCCACAACAAGCCACAGTCGCCCCTATTTTCCCAGGAGATCCTCCAAGAATTGGAGTCAGGTTCCACTCGGATTCCTATGGAGACTGCTTTGCCCTGGGACCCAGTGCACGTGAAAGTCTGTGTGTGCCTTTCAAGAGTGGGGTCTCTGTGTCCCCCAGTCCTGTGGAGCTCCTGCACACAAGCCCCTCTGGCCTTCAATGCCAGATGCTCCAGGGGCTCTTTCTCCCTGTGCCAGATCCCCAGGCGTGGGGTTTTGACATGGGGCTCAGAACTCTCAGTCCTGTAGCTGAGTCTCTGTGATGCAGTTACTTTCCAATCTGTGGGGCTTCCCACCCAGGAGGTATGGGGTTGCTTCTATTGTGTAATCGCCCCTCCTACCTCTTTATGTGTTCTCCTCTTTGTCTTCTGGAGTGGAATATCTTTTTTGGAAGTTTACAGTCTATTTGGTTGAAGGCTGCTCGGCATTTGGTTGTAGTATTGTTGTTTTTCGAGAGAGAAGTTGAACTCCAGTCCTTCTATTCCGCCATCTTAATCCAATCTCTGGGAGTTCCCCTAGCCTAAATTATTTTAACTACTAGAAATTCGTAGCCTATTTAAATATTTTATAGTTCAGGTTCTTTCTTTTCATTTTTTAAAAAATGTTTATTGAATTATAATTGATATACAATGTTGTTACAATCTGCTGTACAACCTTCTTGCTGTTGTTGCTTTGCTTTTTTTTTTTTAGGGCTGCACCCGTGGCATGTGGAGGTTTCCAGGCTAGGGGTTGAACTGGAGCTGCAGGTGCTGGTCTACACCACAGCCATAGCAATGCAGGATTTGAGCCACATCTGTGACCTTCCCCACAGCTAATAGCAACACTAGATCCTGACCCACTGATCGAGGCCAGGGATAGAACCCACATCCTCATGGATACTAGTAGGATTCATTTGCATTGCGCCACAATGGGAACTCCCTGCTGTGTAACCTTTACACACATCCATTCTCTTTCAGATTCTTTTCCCACATAGATTATCACAGAATATTGGGTAAAGTTCTCTCACTGACCAGTTATTCCATATACCTCAGTGTGCATATACCAATCCCAAATCCCCAGTTCACCATCCCCCTCCTCCAACTGTCCCCTTTGGTAACCACAGGTTTTTCAGAGTCCGTGAATCTGTTTCTGTTCTGCAAAGAAATTCATTTTGCATCCAGTTTTTTAGATTCCACATAGAAGTGATATCACATGATGTTTGTCTTTCACTGTCTGACAAACTTCACTTAATAATGATTATCTCTAGGTCCATCCATATTGCTGCAAATGACATTATTTCATGTTTTATGGCTGAGTAATATTCTGTTGTATATATGTACCACTTCTTCTCTATCCATTGCCCTTTTTTTTTTTT
>PVHT020000521.1:19048227-19149431 GCA_004024745.2 Catagonus wagneri
GGGTCTAATCGGAGCTGTGGCCACTGGCCTGCGCCGCAGCCACAGCAACGCAGGATCCGAGCCGCGTCTGCAACCTACACCACAGCTCACGGCAACGCCGGACCGTTAACCCACTGAGCAAGGGCAGGGATCGAACCCGCAACCTCATGGTTCCTAGTCGGATTCGTTAACCACTGCGCCACGACGGGAACTCCCTATTGCCCTTTCGATGAACATTTAGGGTGCTTCCATGTCTTGGCTATTGTAAATCATGCCACAGTGAATACTGTTGCATGAATCTTTTCGAATTAGTTTTCTCCAGATAGATGCCCAGGAGTGGGATTGTTGGATCATAGGGTAATTCTATTTTTAGTTTTTGAGGAATCTTCATACTTTTTTCCACAGTGATTGCACCAATTTCCATTCCCACCAACAGTGTAAGAGGGTTCCCTTTTCTCCACACCTTCTCCAGCACTTATTTGTAGACTTTTTCATGATGGCCATTCTGGTTGGTATAAGGTGGTACCTCATTTTAGTTTTTATTTGCATCTCTCTAAAAATTAGCAATGTTGAGTATCTTTTCAGGTTCTTTCTGATTATACTTTTTTCCTCCAAACTTATAAAGATAATTTTATTTATTGAACAGTGGTCAAGATTTATGGGTTAAAAATGTGTTTTTGGATCTTTAAAAACAGTAAAAAGTATTTCATATGTATTTCTGACAGTAATGTTTCAGACCCTATTTCAAAATGATGTGAAAAATGACAATACATTTATTTTTTTACATTTATGTTCAAAAAATTTAAAGATCATTTCTACCACTGTGAGATTTTTTTGTTAATATCTGTAGAATACTAATATATTGCCAAATATAATTTTAAAAATGCTTGTGTTAGTTATGCAAAATTATCAACACCGCATGGTTCCTTTTCATCCCATTGAGTAATTTCTATTAGGGAAAAAGAAAAATAATCAATTTTTGATTACTCATTTGAAGACACTAAGGGACAGAGGAGTCCCATTTACTCTTTTGCAAGATTCCCTTTTTTCCTGCATTATGGATATTTAGACACTGTACCATCAGCTAAATTCAAAACTATCCCCCGCCTTGTTCTTTGCACAATAACCATCCAAGGAACAATGGTCAGTGATTAGGATGCTTGAAGGTTATGTTAGGAATTCAAGTAAAAGAAAAGACTTTGAAAAAGTAGGGAGATCAGAATCCTTGGATCTTCTGTGACATCCTTGCTGAAGGATGAGGCAAATTTAAGTCAGCAGAGGGCCTCACCAGATCTTACTCATTCAGTGCCATGGTGTGAATAACCAGCTGTGGTGCTGATAATGGAGTGGCTGGATTCACTGATACAACATGTTACAGGAGTTCCCTTCATGGCTCAGTGGGTTAAGAATCCGACCTAGGGTCTGTGAGGATGTGGGTTCAATCCCTGGCCTGACTCAGTGGATTAAGGATCCAGAGTTGCTGCAGGCTTCAGTGTAGGTCACAGATGTGGCTTGGATCTGGTGTTGCAGTGGCTGTGGCATAGGCCTCAGCTGTATCTCTGATTCGACTCTTAGCCTAGAAACTTCCAAATGCCACAGCTGTGGCCATAAAAATTAAAAAAAAAAAAAGGTGTTATAGAAACTCCATTCCTGTGGAACCCCGGTTTCTAGTGAATCTCTAACTGCAGGCAACTTTTTTTCAAATACCTGCGTAGTGTTTGAGAAGTTGGCTCCTGCACTCATTTTTAATTTGTTGGTTCCCTGCCCTCTATAGCATGTGAGTTTACTTTCCCTTTTGGTAATATGCAGAAAGCAAGAGTCACCATGTGGCGTAACTTTATTTAAACAAGAGATTCTTTATTTTGACTGAAGAGACGTGTGTGGAAGCAGGAACATTGCACACAACCTAGGCGACTTTGCCTTGGTGAATTGTCAGGATTTTGCCTGATGTGCCCTTCTACTTGGCATTGCTGCACAGACTATAGACAGCTGTGTAGTCTGGCTTCTGGTAGACAGAAGGGCAGCTAAGCAGGGAAATTCAGAGTTTAGAAACCTAGAGGTAAGGGAGCGTGGAGCTTCAGTACCTGAATGTGTCAGTTCCTGCCACTAGATTTCTTGGGGTCAGGGTTTTAGTTTTGGTTCACAATCTGGTGGGTGGTACAATTGATGGTCTAACTGCTGGTAGTCAACGAAGGGGGGTTAGGATTACAAGGTGAATTAAGCTTTTTTTCTGTTACTTTTCTTTGGATTAAAATTGACATACATCATTACATTAGTTTGAGATGTACAACAGAATGGTTTTGATAGACGTATACCTGTTTCCCCTGCCATCTGAAAGCCAAGCATCCCTGTGAAAACTGGTAGCTGAAGGATGTAAAGCGAGGAACAATTGCCTTTTTTTCATAGTCGTGAAAATCCTCTTTGGATTTCTTTCAGTTAGCGAAAAAAGGTACAAAAGCAGGTTTTTCATAAAAGAAAGGTTATACAAAGCGGATTTTCAGAAAGAAAGGGATACCTGTTTATTGCAAGATGATCACCACAGTAGTTAGTATCCATCACTACAAGTTACAAATTGTTTTTTCTTGTGGTGAGAACTTTTAAGAATTAATCTTTTCAGCTTCCAAATATAAAATACAGCATCATTCACTGTAGTCATCATGCCGTATGTTACATCCTCAGGACTTGTAACTGGAAATTTGTACTTTTTGACCCCTTCACCCATTTTGCCCAACCTTCTCCATCTCCCCGCCTCTGTTGTGTTTGTATCTGTGAGTTTGGTTTTTTATTTGTTTGTTTTGTTTTTTTAAGGTTCCACATCTAAGTGAGATCATGTGCAATTTGTCTTTCTCTCTCTTATTTCACTTAGCATAATGCCCTCAAAGTTCATACATGTTGTTGCAAATGGCAGCATTTCTTTGGTTTTTACGGCTGAATAAAATTATGTTATATATACTGAATACCACAATTCCTTTATCCATTCATCTATCAGTGGACACTCAGGTTATTTCCATTTTCTTAACTATTGTAAATAATGTGGAAATGAACATGGAAGTACACCTGTCTTTTCAGGATAGTGGTTTTATTTCCTTTGGATAAATACCTGGATGTGAAATTACTGGATCTTATGGTAGTTTTTTTTTTGTTTTTTTTCCTTTTTAGGGTGGCACCCGTGGCATATGGAGGTTCCTAGGCTAGGGGTTGAATTGGAGCTGCAGCTGCCGGCCTACGCCACAACCACAGCAACGTGAGATCCGAGCCACGTCTGTGACCTATACCACTGCTCACGGCAATGCCAGATCCTTAACACACTGCGTGAGATCAGGGATCGAGCCTGTGTCCTCATGGATACTAGTCAGATTCATTAACCACTGAGCTGTGATGGGAACTCCCAATTTTATGGTAGTTCTGTTTTTAAGATTTTAAGAAACCTCCGTACTGTTTCTCGTAGCGGCTTTTCCAATTTACATTCCCATCAGCAGTCCACAAGCTTTACCTTTTCTCTACATCCTAGTGATACTTATTTCTTGTCTTTTTGTTAATAGTCATTCTAACAGGTGTGAGATGATATCTTCTTGTGATTTGGATTTGCATTTGCCTGGTGTTTGGTTATACTGAGTACCTTTTCATGTATGTGTTGCCCAACTGATGTCTTCTTTGGAAAAATGGAGATATTGTAGGTTTGCCTCCATATGACCTCAATAAAGCAAATATCATAATAAAGTGAGTCACATTATCTTTGAAAAGCTTATGGTTACCAAAGGAGACAGGCTGAGGTGGGGGGAGGGGTGGGCTGGAGAATGGGGATGAAAATGTTGTAACGTTTTGTTGTGATGGTGGTTGTACAACTATAAATATAAATTTCATTGATTAAAAAAGAAGTGAGTTACACAAATATTTTTGTTTCTTACATATAAAACTTACTTTCACACCATAGTGTAGTCTGTTAAGTGTGCCTTAGTGTTATGTCTAAAAAAAGCACATACCTTAATTTCAAAATATTGTTAAAAATTGGTGCTCTCATTATCGCTCAGTGGAGAAACTTGAATAGTATCCATGAGGATGTGGGTTTGATCTCTGGCCCTGCTTAGTGGGTTAAGGATCTGGTGTTGCCATGAGCTGTGGTTAGGTAGCAGGCACAACTTGGATCTGCCAGCATAGCCTGATAGATGTAGCTCCAATTCAGTGCTTAGCCTGGGAACTTCCATATGCCTCAGGTGCAGCTATAAGTTAGATGGATAGATAGATAGATAAAGTTAAAAAATATTAACCATCATCTGACAATGCATTGTTGCTCTAAATCTTCAATTTGTAAATCACACAGTATCTGTAAAGGACATTAAAATAAGCACACACACAAAAAAAACGAAAACAACCAGCAAGGTATGCTCAGATCCTCTACCAATTTCTGGACTGGATTGTTTTTTTCTTTGTTTGTTTTGCTATTAACTTGTTTCAGTTCTTTATATATACTGGATATTAATTCCTTATCGATATATGACTTGCAAATATTTTCTCCCATCTGGTAGGTTGCCTTTTAATGTTGTTAATGGGTTTGTTTTGTCTGTAAAAGCTATGTAGTTTGATATAGTTATGTTTGTTTGTGTTTTTGTTGCCTTCGGTTTTTGTGTTAAATTCAAAAAATCATTGCCAAGAGTGATCTCAGGAGACTATGTTTTCTTCTCTGAGTGTTTTGGTTTCAGGGCTAATGTTCAAGTCTAATCCATTTTGAGTTAATTTTTGTGTATGATGTAAGATGTTGTTCCGGTTTCATTCTCTTGCATGTGACTGTCCAGTTTTCCAAACACCATTTATTGAAAAGACTATTTTTTTCTCATTGTATAATCTTGGATTTTTTTGTCATAAATTAAGTGACCATATATGTGTGTCTATATTTCTGGGCTCTCTATTCTAGTCCATTGATCTGTGTGTCTGTTTTTATGGCAGTACCACAGCTTTTTGATTACTACAGCTTTGTAATATGGATTGAAATCAGGGAACATGTTATGTCCAGCTTTGTTCTTCTTTCTCAGGTATGTTTTGGCTATTTGGGGGTGTGTACGTGTGTATGTGGTTTTATACATATTTTAGGATTGTTTTATTTCTGTGAAAAAATTCCATTGGAATCTTGATGCAAATTGCATTAAATGTGTAGAATGCTTTGGGTAGTATGCACATTTTAACAATATTAACTTTTCCAAGTCGTGAGCAGAGAATATCTTTCCATTTATTTATGTCTTCTTGAATTTCTTCCATCAGTGTCTTAGAGTTTTCAGCACATGGTTCTTTTACCTCTTTGATTAAATTTATTCCTAGATATTGTATTATTTTTTATATAATTGTAAATTGGATTATTTTCTTAATTTCTCCAATAGTTTGTTAATAGTGTATAGAAATCAACTGATTTTGGAAAAACTTGGTTGTAGTCTTGTTGGAAGCTTGTATTTGTCTGTTTGTCTTGCATTGCTGTTAGCAGCAGTCATTGCAGTTGAGTTTAACGTATCAGCCAGGGAGTTCCCATTGTGGCTCAGTGGTAATGAACTGAACTAGTATCTATGAGGATGTAGCATCATTCAGTAGGTTAAAGGATCTGGTATTGCCATGAGCTGTGGTGTAGGTCAAAGACATCTCAGATCCCATGCTGCTGTGTGACTGTGACTGTGGTGTGGGCTGGTGGCTACAGCTCTGATTCAACCCCTAGCCTGTGAACTTCCATGTGCTGCAGGTGTGGCACTAAAAAGTAAATAAAGTATCATGCAAAAAAAGGAGCATTTAGACAACACATTATTCATTGTGTTTATCATTAGCTGAAATATATACGTAATATATTTCTGGAAAAAGAGCCAGGAGTGTTTTTTTTCTTGCTCACAACAGCCAGCTTAATAACTTATAAAGTCAAGTAGACATGTCTTTCAAAAAGTTTAGAATGATAGGTGTCAAACTTGAAGGCATGTTTTTGTACATGTGCTAAATTTTAGAAATAGGCCCTGCATATTATTTTGTTTATTTATCTATTCAAACCTATCCAGCAGAGAATAAAATGAAGTTTGGCTTTTGTAAAATGTATAATATAAAATACACAATACAATAATATCATACTTTTCATGATCTCTGTTTATAGTAATACCAGAAATCAATCATAATCCCCCAAAATTGAATAATTATGACAATTTTAATAAAGTATTTTGTTATCCTCTCTTTAAAAAATTTTATTGAAGTATAGTTGATTTACAAAATTGTGTTAGTTTCAAGTGTACAGCAAAGTGAGTCGGTTATTCATAAATATATATTTACTTCTAAGCAAATAAATTATAAGAGAAATTTAAAATATTTAAACTGAATTAAAATGAAAACACTCCATTTACACAAACTTAGGCAATACAATTAAATCAAAATTAGCTTTAAATGAAGTTCCTTTGTGGTGGAGCAGGTTGGGGGTCCTATATTGTCACTGTTGTGGCTTGAGTTGCTGCTGCAGTATGGGTTTGATCCCTGGCCCAGGAACTTCCACATGCCACAGGTGCAGCCATACCCAAAATAAATAGCTTTAAGTGTATATAACAGAAAAAGTAAAGATTCAAAATTAATCATCTAACTCAAGCAGTAATAAAAATTAATAAACCTAAAAAAAGGACAGGAAAGGACTAATGAAATAGAAAACAGAAACCAATGAAGTACAAATTAGCAACGCTAGTTTATCCACATATGCATAAGAATTGTAAGACAATTAGACTTGTGACACTGGAGATTTGATATTAAGAATTATTGTTAATATATAGATATAAGCTTGATATTATTGATGTGTTTCAAAGGACTTCTTACTGTTTAGAGGAGCAGCACAGAAATAATTATCAGTGAAATGCTGTGATGTCTAGATTTGCTTCAAAATAATACCAGAAAAGGAGAATAGATGGAGATTTAGATGAATCAAAATTGGCCATATTTGATAACTGTAGAAGTTGAAGGTTTATTATGCTTTTCTTGCTACTTTTATAAATGTTAAAAATTTTCATGATGAAAGTATTTAAAAATCTTATCCCACCAAAAAATGCCAGGCCCTGATGATTTTTCAGAGGAGTTCTACCAAACCTGGAATGAAAGAAGATGAAAGAAATATCCCTAACCATTCTTTAAAGAATAAAAATTCAACTTTTCATTTGAGAAAAAAAATGTATTTACCAAAAATTATCAAAAATGGTAGAGATTTTCCATATGCTTCATACCCAGTTTCCCTATTTTTTTTTCTTCTTCTTAGAGCTTCACCTGTGGCATGTGAAAGTTCCCAGGCTAGGGGTCGAACCAGAGCTGTAGCTGTAGGCCTACACCACAGCCATGGCCACACTGGATCTGAGCCGCATCAGTGACCTACACCACAGCTTGAAGCAACACCAGTTCCTTAACCCACTGAATGAGGCTAGGACTCGAAACCACATCTTCACAGACACTGGTCAGGTTCCTAACCCACTAAGACACAATGGGAACTCACAGTTTCCCTATTATTAACCTCTTATTTTAGTATGGTACATTTGTCACAACTAAGGAATAAATACTGATCAATTATTTTTAACTAAAGTCCATTCATTATTCACGCTTCCATAGTTTCCCCTAACAACCTCTTTCTGTTCCAGGATCCCATCCAGAGCTGTCATTACATTTACTTTATGTGTCCTTAGGCTCTTCTTGGATGTGGCAGATGCTTAGAATTCCCTTGTCTTTGGTGACCTTGACAGTTTTGAGGAGTGCTGGTTAGTTCTTTTGGGAGATTTATCTCAGTGAGGTTTGTCTGATGTTTTACTCATGATTAGACTGGGATGTACTGGGGGAGATAGACCACAAGTTGAAGTGCCGTTTTTAGCTCATCATGTCATGGTTGCATATTAGCAATGTAACTTGTTATGTAGGTGAACTTTGACTCTCTGGCTGAGGTCGCGTTTGTCAGGTTTGCGCTGTGAAATTTCTCTTCCACCTCCCCCTTCCATACTATCCTCTTTGGAAGGAGATCTCTCTGCATGGCCCCCATTGGAAGAATGGGGGGTTGTATTCCTCCTCTTGAGGGTGAAGAAGCTACACAAATTATTTTGAATTCTTCTGCATGGGAGACTGTCTGTTCTTCCCTGTTCCTGTCTTCAGTCCTTTATATATTACTGTGATTGCATTGTTATTTACTTTATATTTTGGATTGTAAACCTACATAAAACAATTTTGTTGCTCAATTTGCTCAGCTTTAGCCATTAGGAGGCCTTTTAGTTGATTCACTTTTTCCTCTGACATGTTCTCATCATTGTTTTTTTTTAAATTACTTAATGAATTTTATCACATTTGTAGTTGTACAACAATCGTCACCACCAAATTTTATAGCATTTCCATCCCAAACCCTCAGTGCATGACCCCACCCGCAACCTGTCTCATTTGGAAACCATAAGTTTTTCAAAGTCTGTGAGTCATTATCTGTTCTGCAAAGAAGTTCATTGTGTTCTTTTCTTGGTTCCACATGTAAGTGATAGCATTTGATGTTGGTGTCTGATTGTCTGACTGACTTCACTTAGCATGATAATTTCTAGGTCCATCCATGTTGCTGCAAATGCCGTTCTTTCCTCTTAATGGCTGAGCAAAATTCCACTGTGTATATGTACCACATCTTCTTTATCCACTCCTCTGTCAGTGGACATTTAGGTTGTTTCCATGTCTTTGCTATCGTACAGAGTGCTGTAATGAACATTGGAGTACATATGTCTTTTTGAGTCACGGTTTTCTCTGGATAGATGCCCAGGAGTGGGAACATCATTGTTTTTTTGTTTGTTTTCCTTTCCTCACTTCTCTCCTTTTCTTTTTTCTTTTCTCCTTAGCACTTTCTGGCTTTATGAGATGCTTCAGACTCATCTAGTATCTTTTCTTCCTGCCACAGTTTTAGAACAGCCATTTCTCTAATGAGTGCTGATTTTATTTAATGAACAAAGATATTTGAAAACAAGATCTGGTTGCTAGGTGCCAACTCACTTTGATGAGTCTTATTTAAAGTGGGATTTGCTGAACATTAGAAAATCAATTAAAATAATCGACAACGGTTAAGGATTAAATACAGAAAATGAAACCTCAGAAGATATAGAATAAAACATTTGATAAAATTCAATACCAGTTCACAGTCATTTTTTAAAAATATAGTCAGCTAAGAACAAAACGCCATTTTCTTAAATTAATACAAGATGTCCACTGAAAATATTCAGTTAACATTTTACTTAATGGTGAAAACTTAGATGTATTCTTTTAAAATACATAACCACACCAGGTTGTCTCCTGCTTGCTGTTGCTATTATTTTTATGCTCTGGTCCTAACTAGGATATGATAAGTAAGTGATGTAAGGGTTGGGAAAAAAAAAACAAAACACAATTGGTATTATTCACAATTAATGATTGTCTAAATAGAAAATCTAAGAGACTCTTTTTTTTTTTTTTTTTTGGTCTTTTTGTCTGTTTAGGGCCACACCCGTGGCATAAGGAGGTTCCCAGGCTAGGGGTCGAATTGGAGCTGTAGCCACCGGCCTACTCCAGAGCCAAAGCCATGCCTGCAATCTACACCACAGCTCATGGAAACGCTGGCTCCTTAACCCACTGAGCGAGGCCAGGGATCGAACCTGCATCCTCATGGTCCAGTTTGTTAACTGCTGAGCCACGATGGGAACTCCTTTTTTTTTTTTTTCCCCCTAAGAGACTCTTTAGACAAACTCTTAGAAGATTTCTGGATGGAAAATGAATATACAAAAGTTAACTGAAATCGTACATGTGCATTGTCAACTCTAAAAGTTGTTTTAAAACATAGCATTTAAAATAGTCTTTTAAAATTGCACATTGAGATAAGTCTAAAAAAGAATATATTATGAGATATTGATGAAGAAATTGTTAATGGGTATAAAAAGGGGCAATAATTAGTGGAGAGTATGTCATATATTCTTGGAAGGGAAGACTCAATACATAAAGGTATCAACTTAGTCCCAGGTAATTTATACATTCCGGGTAATTCCAGTCAGAATCCTGAATCAACTTAGTCCCAGGTAATTTATACATTCCATGTAATTCCAGTCAGAATCCTGAAAGGGTTTTCATAGAAAACAAAATAATCTAGTATTAATATTTAAAAGTGAGGTTTAAGTATAGTTGATATGATTTTAAAGAAAGGTAATAGGAGGTGTTATATTCTACCATGCATGAAGATTTATCATAAAGCTAAAGCAATTAAATCAGTGTGGTGTTGGTCAAAGATATTCAAATAAATCAAGAGAGCAGAATAGAGATCCTTGAACAGACACACATATATGCTGGAATATGTAATGAAAATAGAATTACAATTTAGTCAGGAAAGAATAGACAATTTAAAAAGGATACTGTGACAACTTTTATAGCAAATTTTACAGTTTTGTTGCATCCAAGTACAATGCATAAAAGTAAAATTTGAATCAACTATATTTTAATGAAAAATTTTTAAAAAGAAAATATAACTGGTGAACAATTATATGAGAAAAAAGTAAATTTTGGATAAATCAAAAACTAAAAGCAAAATTTAAAGACTCAGAAGTAAATGTAAGGCTGTATCTTGATAATATTGAAATAGAAGAGGATTATGTTTTATATTATTTACTTATATATTAATTTTTTTATGACTGCACCTGTGGTATATGGAAATTCCTGGGTCATGGATTGACTCTAAGCCACAGCTGCAACCTATGCCACAGGTACAGCAATGTAGGATCCTTTAACCCACTGCACTGGGCCAGGGCTTGAGTCTGTGCTGCCAGAGACAATGCTGTGCCACAGTGGGAATTCCCAGGATTACACATTTTTAAATTTTAAAACTAAAGGAAGGTAAAATGTACAAAGCATAAAGAAAAAGATTGATCCATCTTAATACGTTAGGAGTAAAATTCTGTTTTTTTAAAAACAAGAAAAGTGAAAGAGATCACTAGTAAAGTGGAAGAGTGAGCTCCTGACTGATATAAGAGATTTGCAAGGCAAGCAGATAGGAAAGTGCCATGATCATAAACATTTAATATGTTCTGGCTCAGGAGTTCCTTTCGTGGCTCAGTGGTTAACGAATCCGACTAAGAACCATGAGGTTGCGGGTTCGATCCCTGGCCTTGCTCAGTGGGTTAAGGATCCGGCGTTGCCGTGAGCTGTGGTGTAGGTTGCAGATGCGGCTCAGATCCCGCGTTTCTGTGGCTGTGGCGAAGGCTGGCAGCTACAGCTCCTGTTAGACCCGTAGACTGGGAACCTCCATATGCCGCGGGTGCAGCTCTACATGAAAAAAGGCAAAAAGACAAAAAAAATTTTCTGGTTCAGAAAGATGATGATTATAGATGATTATAGATGAAAACATCGCTGGGATAGCATCTCAGGACTACCTGTTTTGAAATAATTTTGGAAGTCTAAAATGCCCATTGGCAAGCATATGTGGAGATTGGAACTCTTTTGTGTTGTTGGTAGAAGTGTAACTGATATAAACATTTAGGAAACCCATTTTGTGTTACCTAGAAAGAGGAAAGTGCAACACAGCCTCCAACCATTATAAGTCTGTTTCTATACTTTGAACTTAGAGAAACTCTGACATTTACGCAAAGGGACTTATATAAAGATATACACATGAGCACTCTTTCGGATGATGAAAAAGGCAAAACAATCTCAAAGTCCTGCAGAAAGAGAAAAGATGAGTCAACTGATTTTTTTAAACAATAAAATAATATCTAGTGGTTAAAATGAACTATATTTGCAATGAATCAATATGGAAAAATCTCAAAAAAATAGTATTAATTATTGATATACAAGTAGAAAAAATATGTGTAGGAACAACACACACCAAGTTTAGGCTAATGGATGCTTTTGGGGAGAGGGAGGGTCTGAAATTATATCCATTCATGTAATTTTTTTTAATAAAGCAAATACCATAAAATGTTTTAAAAGTTGAGGTGAAATTAAGGACGTATATTTCTGAAATATTCTCTGAATTTTTAAAATATTCTATTAGCAATTTTAAATAAATGTAAATAAAATGTTAAAAATTAAAAATATAGGAGTAAGGTATGAGAAATGCAACTATTAAGTATAGAATAAATCACAAAGAAGAATATATGGTACAACATGGGGAATCTAGCTAGTATGATATAGAGACTATAAATGGGGTATAGCCTTTTAGAATGTGAATCAGGAATTCCCTTGTGGAGCAGTGGGTTAAGGCTCGGGCGTTGTCACATAGCAGCTTAGGCCATTGCTGTGGCATGGGTTTGATCCCTGACCTGGGAATTTCCACATGCTGCAGGCACAGCCAAAAAATTTAAAATTTAAAAAAATATGAGTCATTATATTGTATACCTGTAACAATTTATATAATATCATACAGCATCTGTACTTGAGTAAAAAAAAAATACATAAAGTTAACTATGTGAGGTGATGGCTGTGTTACTTATCTTGATGTCGTGTAATGTATATAAATATATCAAATGTATATATATATATCATATCATCAAATTGTACAGTTTAAGTATATATCTATTACTCCACTGTAAAGTTTCTAAAAATTATAAAAATAAAAATTAAAGTAATAAAGTTGTAATGCCATCAAAAGAAAGATAGACATTGGAAGAAAAGATTAAATTGCTTACGGGAAAGTATTAGAAAATATATGTTATTTTTGTGATTGGGCATAGGGAAGTCACATCCCCACATGTACTTAGGGCCATAAACAGTGAAGGTAAAAGATGGGAGAAACAAATTTGCTAAAAAGCCTTTACTTCTATTGAGCAAAAAGTTTGCATAAACCGAGTTATTCTTTTAAACACCATTTTTAAAATTGCAACAGACATGAGAGAAAGACAAAATTCTAGGAATTGTCAGAGATAACTTGAGAGTAATGCTGTAGATTACATAGCTAAGTTTTAAAAGCTGAAGCAGTATAGAACCCCTTAGATTTTCCTGGGATTCTTGCTGTGGTGCAGTGAGTTAATCCAACTACCGCAGCTCAGGTTGCTGTGGAGGTGTGGGTTCAATCCCCAGCCTGGCTCAGTGAGTTAAGGATGTAGCATTGCCACAGCTCTGGTGTAGTTCACAGCTGTGGCTCAGATTCAGTCCCTAGCCCAGGAACATCCATATGCCATGGGTGCAGCCATTTAAAAAAAAAGAAAAGGAAAGAAAAAGGGAGGGAGGTAGGAAGGAAGGAAGGGAGTGAAGAGGAAGGAGAGAGTGAGAAAGAAAAAAAATGTTAGAACAATTTATTAATAATTAATAATAATATATTAATAATAATATTAAAGAATAATAATATTCTCCAAAGAGACTATTCCTACTCACCAGTTTGCCTGTTGCTAACCCCAAGCCCACAGAAGATGTAGGTTAAAAATCTTCACTTTCCTTTTATTCTGTGAGACACTGGAAATAGAGACGGTATTCTAGCAGGAAACACAGGCACTGTTCAGAATTGGTTTGGTTTTCAAACAAGGCAGAGAGAAGAGTCCCGCAGTCCTTCACATGGCTGCAGTGGCCTTCTGTGCCTCTTTGTTTTGTGTTTGAAAAGGGGACAAGGAAGCATAGTACATAAACCATGAAGCAAGTTTTTAATTAAAAAAAAATTAAGGTGAAAGTTGCTTTCAGTGAAACACATATAATTGTCCAATTTGATGCGTTTGGATAGATATGTTCCCGTGTGAAACCAACCCCTGAAATGAGAATATTGAATATTTTTATTACCATAGAGGCTTCCTTCTTAATCTTCTCACTCACACCCCCACAACTCCTATAGAAACAACCAATGTGGAGTTCCCATCATGGTGAGGCGGTTAACGAATCTGACTAGGAACCATGAAGTTGAGGGTTTGATCCCTGGCCTTGTTCAGTGGGTTAACGACTAGCTGCTGCTGTGAGCTGTGGTGTCTGTGGTGTAGGTTGTAGACGCTGCTCGGATCTGGCATTGCTATGGCTGTAGTGTAGGCAAAAAAGAAAGAAAGAAAGAAAGAAAGAAACAACAATTGATATAATTCATGTATTAGTTTTGCCCATTCTTGAATTTTATGTACATATTCTCATATAGTATGTAAATTTTTGTATCTGGCTTCTTTCCTTCAATGTAATGTTTTTGAGGTTCTTAACCTGCTATATGTTTCAGTAGGTTTTTCTTGCTTTTTTTATAGTCAAATAGTATTTCATTATATGAATATGTCACAATTTGTTTATCTAGTTTCCTTTTCACAGATTTATGGGCTGTTTCCAGTTTGGTCTATTATAAATAAAACAGCTATGAAATTCTTATGTAATTCTTACTGTGGACTTTTCAGTCCATTATCAGATACATGATTTGCAAATGCTTTCCCCCATTCTGTTAGGTTCTTGATAGACAATATCCTTTAAAATACAAAAGATTTTCATTTTGAAGCACTCTATTTTTTTCTTTCGTCACTTTTGCTGTAATAACTAAGAAGGTTTTGCCTAACCCAATGCCATGAAGATTTTCTTCCAAGAGTTCTAGTTCTTTAACTTAGGGCTGTGACCCATTTTGAGTTTTTGTTTTTGTTTTTGTTTTGTTCCTGTTTACGTGTGTGTGAATATTGTTTGAGGAAGGGGCTATCAAGTTGCATGCAGCTATTAAGTTTGCATGCGGCTATCAAGTTGTTTTAATACCATTTGTTGGAAAGACTATTCTTTCCTTCATTGAATTGTCTTGCATGCTTGTTGAAAATCATTTGACATGAATGAGGAGGTTCATTTCTGAACTTTCAGATCTATCCCGTTGATCTGTATGTTTGTCCTTCTGCTAGTGCAATGCTGCCTGTGTTACTTAACAGTAGTCAAGAAACACAAGAGCTACCATGTAGTAAGTCTGGAAGTTGGGAATCATGCATCTTCCAACTTTATCCTTCTTTTTCAAGATTGTTTGGACTATTCTAGGTCTTTTACATTTGGATATGAATTTTAGGATCAACTTACGAATTTTTGAGGAAAAAAAAAGCCAGCTGAGTTTTTTTTTTGGGGGGGGGTTACATTGAATTGGTCAGATTAGTTTTGTTAGTTATGGACTTGACATGAATGAATCTAGAGTACATTTATTTCATGTCTGTATTCTTTCCTAGCATATAATGTATTTGGATTCATCCATATCTTTGTATGTATTAGTAGTTCATTGCTTTACATTGCTGAACAGTATTTCATTGTGTAAATACGTACAATTTATGTGTTTTCCTGTTGTAAACTTTTGGATGTTTTCTAGTTTTCAACTTTATGAGTTAAGCTACTAAGAACATTCACGTGCAAGTCATAATTATGGGTGTATTTTTTTTCTTGAATAAATACTTAGGAGTAGAATTGTTGGACCTTATATTAAATGAATATTTAAATTGGTAAGAAATGGCTATTGTATTTTCCAAATGAGTCATTCTGTTTTACATTTCCACTGGCGATATCTGACATCCTTACCAATATTTCAGATCGTTAATCTTTTAAAGTTTAGCCCTTGTAATGGATATGTGGTGGAATCTCATTGTTTTTCCTATTGAAGTATAGTTAATTTACAATATTCTATTAGCTTCAGGTATACAACATAGTAATACAATATTTTTATAAAATATATACCCCATTTAAAGTTACTACAAGATACTGGCTGTATTTCTCTGTTCAGTACAATAGTATCTTTGTTGCTTATTTATATTATACATATATAAGAACATTTATTTTATATATGTATACATAGTATATATAGTAATTTGTATCTCTTAATCCCATACCTGTATCTTGCCCCTCCCTCATCTCCTCTCCAGTTAATAACCACTGTTTTATTTTCTGTATCTGTGAGTCTGTTTCTGTTTTGTTATATGCATTTTTTTAAGATTGTACATATAAGTGATATAATACAGTATTTGTTTTTATACTTTTCCACTAAGCATAATATTCTTTAGGTCTACTCATATTGTTGCAAATGGCAGAATTTTATTCTTTTTTATGGCTAATGATCCATTGTATATGTGTACCACGTCTTCTTTATCCATTCATCAATCATTTAAGATTTAGGTTGCTTCCATATCTCGACTACTGTAAACAATGCTGCTGTAAACATTGGGGTGCATGTATCTTTTTGAATTAGTATTTTCATTTTCTTTTGAAAATTATTCAGCTTTTATTTCTTTAGTACCTTAAAATCTAGAAAAAGTTTTACGTAGATAATTGCATTACATTCTCTTAAGCAGCCACATATGATGAAATATTAACTCTGTTTTTTAAAAATATATTGAGGTATAATTGATTTTCATTGTTTTGTTAGTGTCCTTTTCTTTGGATATGTGCCCAGAATGGAATTGCTGCATCATATGGTAGCTCTGTTTTTAGTTGTGGAGGAACCTCCATACTGTTCTCCACAGTGGCTTCACCAATTTACATTCCTACACAACAGTGTAGGAGGGTTCCCCAAAGGAAGGAGTAAATTGTCACTATTTGCAGATGACATGATACTATATATAGAAAATCCTAGTTTCCACCAAAAAACCTATTAGAATGAATAAATAAATTCAGTAAAGTTCCAGGATGCAAATTCAACATGCAGAAATATATTGCTTTTCTATACACAAATAATTAATTATCCAAAAGAGAAAGCAAGAAAAAAATCCTGTTTTAAATCACATCAAAAAGAATTAAATACCCAGGAATAAGTTTAACCACAAAGGTGAAAGACTGATGATTTAATCTGCATTTTCTTGATGATGAAAGACGTTAAACACTTTTTATCTGCCTATTGTTCTTTTATGCCTTTTAAATTCTTTTGTCTATTTGAGAGAAGTAACTAGTGTTTTTTATTGAGTTGCATTATATATTTTGAATGCAAGTCTCTTGTCAAAATGTGTGTTGCAAATGTTTTCCGTTCTTGGTTTTCCTATTCATTTTAAATAATGTCTTTTGATAACCAGAGACATTTTAATATTGATGAAATTCTATTTATTATTTTTTCACAATTAATGCTTTCTGTATTCTAAAAATCCTTGCCCACCCTATGTTGACAAAAATATTATTTTGACTTGTTCTCTAGAAGCTTTTTATTTCTTCTTAGATCCATGACATGTGGGGACTTAATTTTTGTCTATGCCATGAGTTAGGTGTTAAGATTCATTTTAAAAAATATAGATATCCATATTTTTGCTATCATTTTTTAAAATGACTTTACTTCCTTTATTCACTTGCTTTGCTGCCTTTGCTGGATACCATTTACCTCTCTATGTACAGGTTTATACTTAGGCTCACTTTTGTTCTTCATATGCATTTATCTGTCTTTTGCAAATACTTCTTTGTCTAATTATTGTGAATTTACAATAACTTTACAATAAAATAGTGTAACTCTTTCAACTTAGCTCTTCTTCGGGCGTTTTCATTATTCTAAGCCCCTTTCAATGTCCTGTCCACATTAGAGTCAGCTTATCAGTTTTTTCAATATACCTTTTGTGATTTATAATAGTATTGACTCTTTAGATAATAGTACTGAGGCTTTTAACCTTTAAAGATGGTATAAATCTCCATTTATTTGCCTCTTCCTTAATATCTCTTGGTAGTATTGTACAGTTGTCAGTGCAGAAATCTTGAACATATCATTGTTAAATTTAAAACTAATTACTTTCTGGGTTTCGGTGATAAGAAAATGAAACTTGTTCAGCATTTTATATTCTAAATGTTTGTTGGCGGTTATTTTGTTTCAGTACTGTAAAAACACTGTTTTGCTTCCTTCAGGCTTCCATTACTTCTGATAAGAAATTTACAGTCCTTAGATTTATTGTTCCTCAGTTTTGTTCTCTGGTTGTTTTGTGATTCTGTTTCCTTTGTTTTGTTTTTAATGATGTACCTGGGCATAGTATCTTTGAGATTGTTCTGTTGAAGCTCACTAAGCTTCTTGAATCAGTAAGATTATGTCATTCACCAAGTTTTTTCTTCAATTTTTTTTTTTGCATTGCAGTTTTTCTTCTGTCCTGAGACTGTGATCATATGCATGCTAAAATTTTTGGTATTATTCCACGGGTCTCTGAGCTCTTATTTTATTCTTCTTTCCTGAACAGACTGGATAATTTCTCTAAAGTATCTGACATTCATTGACTCTTTCCTGTTCACCTCTACTTTGCTAGAGTCAATTCAGTGAATATTTTATTTTAGAGTTTTTGTTTTCCAGTTTTAAGAATTTACATATTCCTCATATCATCTGGCACAAATGAACCTGTCTATAAAGCAGAAACAGACTCACAGACATGGAGAACAGACTTGTTGTTGAAGGGGGAGAGCGGGAGGGAGTGGGATGGACTGGGAGTTTGGGGTTAGTAGATGCAATTATTACATTTAGAGTGGATAAGCAATGAGATCCTTCTGTATAGCACAGGGAACTTTATCCAGTTTCTTAGGATAGAACATGATGGAAGATAGTATGAGAAAAAAACTGCATGCGTGCGTGTGTGTATGTGTGTGTGTGTCTGGGTCACTTTACTGTATAGCAGAAATTGGCATAACACTAAATCAAGTATACTTTAATAAAAACAAAAAAGAGTTTGCTTTTATTCTTTAATGAATTGTTATACTTCCCTTTCCAAAGTTTTTTTTTTTTTTTTCTTAATAATACCAACATCTGTGTCTTCTAGGGTTTGGTGTCTCTTGATTGTCTTTTTTTCTCATGAGTTGAGATGCTCCTAGTTCTTCATATGCTGAATAATTTTGGACTGTATCCTGGCATTTTGAATATTATGTCATGACACTTGCTTTTATTTTAATACAAAAGAGAATGTCGATGTTTTTGTTTGTTTATTTGAGCTGGTAATTGAGCAGGTTAGGTTCAAGCCTCAGCCTTCTGTGGGCTGAAAGTTCTAATGTCAGTTAGATTTTCATAGTGTTCACAGTAATGTTTGGATTTATTCTATGTATGCACTCTTCAGAGGTCAGTTTCATTTTATAGCTATTACCAAATAGATTACTAAAACATAAATGTGCAGCTCAGCGATAAGCATATGAGTTCATGCACATTGCTCATTTGGTCTTCTTTGTGTGATCTGACTTTTTTTTTTCTCTCTCTTTTTTTTTTTTTTTTTGGAACCTGCCCGGAGTCTTCCTTCTGATATTCCATCCAGGAAGCTGAGGCTTAGTTTTCCCTTCTCTTAGGCACACTCCCCTCAGTGTCTGAAGTTAAGCCACCCGAGATAGAAAGAGGAAAGAAGCAGCAAATTTCCTCTCACTTTCATCATTACAAATGCTCTAGAAAGAAAGGAGGTCACCCTCCCTCGGAGTTTTAGATCCTGTCTTGCCATCTGAGTGTCATCCTTTGGCCACCACCATTAGTGCAGAACTGCCTGGGGCTAGGGCCGGAGGGAAGGAAGAATATAAAATACATATAAAATAAATATGAGATGCCCCCACTGTTTCTGATCCTCGTGGACTCCCTTTCCTGCTCCTTGGGCTTGAATTTGAGCTACTCCTGGAATTTTCCTGGCGTGCATGTCTGAGATTTTGAACTGTCTTCTCCAATATACCCACTCATCCTTGAGATTCTGTTTAATACTTTTTTTTTCAGTCTAATTTCTCCTTGTTGTTCGGATTGTGCATTTTCTATCACTCTGTCTTCGAGTTCTTTTCTCTGACCTCCATCCTGCTGTTGAGCTCATTCACCAACTTCTTTATTTTGTCTATTGAATTTTTCAGTTTTTATCTTTCATTACTTTGCTGAGACTTTTCTATTTCTTTGCTAAGGCAGATAATCTAGTTCTAATTTTCATTTGTTCCAAACATGTTTATAATTGCTCATTTAAGCATATGTATCATGGCCACTTTAAGATCTTTGTGAGGTAATTCTAACTCTGTCGTTTAGGAGTTGGCATCTATTGATTGTCTTCTTTTTCATTCTGTTTGAAATTTTGGATTTTCATATGTGAGTAATTTTTTTTCTTTTTCACTGCACCTATGGCATGTGGAATTTCCTGGGCCAGGGATCAAATCTGTGTCATGGCAGTGACCCGAGCCTCTATGGTGACAACACAAGATCCTTTACCTACTGCACCGTCAGGGAACTCTGAGTAATTTTTTTCAGTGACATCTGGACCTTTGGGTATTATGTTACGAGACTCTGGACCGTATTGGAACCTTCTGCTTAGCCTGGCTTCCACTGGCATCAACCAATAGGAGAGCAGGGCAGCTCTGACTTGTTACTGCCAGATCAGTGAAGAAGTTCAAGTTCCCCATCAGGGTCTGTCAATACCCATGAGGGATATTACTGCTGGGCAGGGATAGGAGTTTCAGCTCCCTCCTAGGTCTCTGCCAGTAACGTCTCTGGACAGGGGTTAGGAGTGCCTTGTTCGTGTTCCCTTATGGCCTCCACTGAAAATAGGGGTGTTTGATCTTATTACTACTGAGCCTCGGTGAAAAATGTCATCTCTATACTAGCCCTCCTCTGACTCCACCCGAGCAGGACATGAGTTGGGTGTGGGGGTCTCAGTTCCTTTGGGTAGAGGAACTGAGAAGTTCAGGCTTTCCGGCGGGTCTCTACTTACACGCTGAGGATTCTGGTGGAGGTCATTACAACATGACAGTGAGGACGAAAGTCCTCATTCCCTGTATGGCTGCCTCTGACACCTCGGTGGGTGTGTTGGAGTGCCTGATGGTGGCCTCACAACTGTGGAAATCTAGACCAGAAGACAGGGAAAGAAGCGGAGAGCTGAAATAAAAACCACACTTTCACATACTTGTCACATGAAGAAGTGACAGCTGGAGGGAGCTGTGAGATCAAAGGGAGAGTTCATGTTTCTTTTGTAGTTTTTTAATGATTGGCACAGTGTATGTTTGCATCCTGAGAACACCTGTGTGGTTGAAGAGGGTAAAAGGAGGCTAAGGGAGACCGAACAGTGGTGGCTTGGGCTGTGCCTTCTGGAACCCTACTTCCTTTCTCTGACCTCAAATACAAACCTGTGGAGGTGGGCAGGGGGCCCCAGAAAAGGGATGGGAACTAAATCCCATTTCTTGGGCTCACAGCGGTCCCCTCTTCTTTCTCTTTTCTTTTCTTGCCATGGCAATGAACTCCACAGGATCTGAATTACTGTTATCCTAACTAAATGCTGTGATCGTGGGTAACTGGAAAACATGGACTTTATGGAGGCTTTTGGTTCCTACATGTGGGACAAAACCTCCTGTGTCTCTAAAATTCTTACTGGGTTCATTTTGGAAATCCATTATTTCCAAACTTGAATCATCTGCAACCTGGATTCTTTAGCTTAAACCCACAGTAACTTTTGAGATGTTATATCTAGACTGGGACCTTTTGGTTTCATATTTTAAAAATTATGATTTTTTTATCATTTGGTGGGGAGGTTAGAGAGTTTGATAAGAGAATAAAACTTTAAGCTCAAGGAGAAATTTGTTATAGAATGTTATTTATACAGATATAAATGTATTTGCTTTTAGCACGTGGGCTTCAGATGCCTGTAGTTGGGAAAGGGGAGTGGGGTCTGAACAGGCTTGGTGGACAAAGAAATTGTCGCAAAGAGACTCAATCCACATTTAAGTTAGATTTTTAAATACATTTAAAAAATATAGTCTCTTTTTCATATACATACATGCATGCTTTTCATCTAGATGTAGATTTATTGACAAGTGAAATACAAAATCATTTAAAAGTGAATCTATGGTTGCTTTCACTCATCAGGTGTTTTCTAATCAAATGACCCAAAAACCAAAAACTACTGCTTGGAGATGTCTGAGTATGGGAATCATTGTCACACAGTTGATTCAAAAGTACAAATTCCATGCTGAACTAAAGGAATATGAGTAACATTCTATCCAGAGAACAAAACATAAAGGTAAACCTTAAAGCGAGTGTATTTCATAAAGGGCATTAGCAATTTCAAAGGTTTTTAAAGTGATGTTTGGTGCTTTTTTTTTAATAAAAAGGTTCCATCTGCTACTTTTTATTCCTAACAAAAGGGGAAAAAAAACCTAGGTCATTTTGATCAATGTCCTTTTAATTCCTGGGCTCGGAAAAAAATAAATCACAGTGTTATGGCAATTCGTTTACAGTGGTTAAAGTGGTATGATGGGGTTTTCACGGTAACGTGGGTTTCACTTGCTGAGTGCCTGGGACTTTGATTTGCCATATTACCTGCTGTGGTTGTAAGTGATGCAAAATAATTATTGGGGCTCCCTTGTCACAGTAGCCTATTCCACACCTGCACCCTTTTGTTGGGAGCCCAACAGGGATGCTGGATTTGAGTCTCCACTGAATAGATGTCCACCCTGTGTAGTCTCCTCCACCGGGTTGATTTATGGATGCACCAGGCTCTTTGTTAGCGTGTAAACCCCTAATTAATTTAAAGCCCTCAGTAGAGAAATTAAACTCCTAGTTAAGATTTTTAACAGACTCAGATGGTGCTAATAATGGGAGGCAAGTCCTATTAATGGATTTACCATGGTCCGCGGCAGTGGTACGTCACAGTGTGGGCCAAGATGTGGAGCTTAGAATGGGCCCTCGGATAAAGGATGGGCTGTCAGGAAATCATTCCTTTGTCGCCTCTAACCCAATTAGGCTTATCATCTGAGTTCCAGCTACCCATCTGTGGGGGGAGAGAGAGAAAGACAGACAGGCAGACGTGGAGCAGAAGAGACAGGGGAGGGAAAGAAGAAAAGAAAACCTGTTTGGATTGCTTAAAGCTTCAGATGTTTCTCTCCAACTCGTGACTTCAAGTTAAATATCTATACTAGAGTCAGAGTAGAAAAAAATCACGGTGATTCTCAGAATGGCCTGAGAAAAAATGGATAAGATACCTTAAGTCATCACCCCTAAAAGTCTTATTTCTTTAAATTATTGTGAATAGCAATTAATTCTCAATGGATCAGGGACTTAAATGTAACTTAAAACTATGTAAGTACTCGAAGAAAATCTAGATGAGCTTTTCTTTAACATTGGTTTAGGGAAAGGCTTTTTATTTATGACTTAAATTCCAGATGCAATAAAAGTCTGATGTTTTCACATAAAGATTAAATGTTTTTATATGACCCAAACTGCTATAAACAGACAACTGACACAACTTTGTAAGTCAACTATATTCCAATAAAATTAAAAAAACAAATTGAGGCAAAATATTATTAATACATATTACAACTAAGGGTTAATGTACCTAATTTGGAAAAAAATCCTCAAAAATTAAAAGTCCAAGACCTAAAACCCAATAAAAATGGAGAGATGTACATATAATTCACAAAAAAAAGATATAAAAATGATTCACAGGCATACGAGAAAATTTCTCAAGGTCAGCGCTAATTAGATATGTGAAAAATAAAACAACATTGAGATACTATTTTTTACCTATTGAAGTGGTAAAACAAACAAGCTAGATAATATCACCACACATTCTCTTTGTGAGACTGTGGGGAAACATACTATTAACCATGGCTTGTGGGAATACAAATAGAGGCTTTCCTTCTGAGGGGAGATTTGATCACCTCTAACACAATTTCATAGGCACTTACATTTAGATAATGCAACCCTACTTCCAGGAATCTACTCTTAATGATACACCTGCAACAGTATCGAAGTACACATGCACCAGGTTATTCATTTCAGAATCTTTTGTGATTACAAAATACTGGAAACAAACTGAATGCCCATAGGTGGGCATTTGGTTAAATGAACCATAGCGTAGTCACCCAGTGGGTACTCTGCAGCTGTGAAGAGTAGCAGTGAACAAGATGATCTCTATGAATTGATCTGGAGTGATTTCATATTTGTATGTGTTCCTATATGTATTTTTTTACACACACTAACACACCTATGCGTACATATGTACACATTTTACATACTCAACCCCCACATACACACAAATACATACATGCAAGCAATATAAACAGAAATGTAGTTATGTGGTTCTACATAGATTACCATACAAGCATCTATATCCCAGCTGTGTCCACTGGAGGGACTTAGAGCAATGACATTCTGGTCACAGTGAGCACAACTAGAGCCCAGATCTTGACTTCTAAATACCTTTCTTCAGTAAATTCAACTGAGACTCTTTGGAGAAGCGATTTATCACTGAAAAAAAATGTAGGGCATATTTTTCTATTTTCTCTCCATTCTGTTTATCCTTTTCCTGGTTTCTATATTCCTAGTAAATCTATCATATGTGGGGCTGATTGTTGTTTGGTATTTCCATATCCATTTCCTTTCTTCCAGCTCCCCCCAGAGTTGCTAAATATGTCTTTTTCTAGGAAATAACAGAAAAATAGGACATCTACCAAAGTTGTCTTTGGCAATATCCCATGCCTGACCTCCTGTCATTCCCAAAGACAGGGAGTTGACCTAATCTTCATTGAGAATGAGGGGAGCCATCCTCAGAGGCCAAACAGAATAGCACCTGGGTCTTCACTGGTCACCTCTGGCATGAGGATGGGTGCCCTCTGCCCTCCTGAACTTGAACTTTCTGCATGACTTCCAGCACTGAAACTCTTTCATAAAGAGATGATAAATCCAGGCTATAGCCTCTAGCAAGTGGCAGGATTTGTGATCCAGAAACATTAGGATCATTCAGGAGTGAATATAATTTAGCAGTCAATGAAGTGTTCAGAGACAAAATGCAGTGATCCAACAGATTCTTCTGTTTGAAGTGTAAGGATTTTTGCTTTGTTTCGCTTTGTGTTTTGCCATTTCTTGGCCTCTTTGTGCTCAGCCTGTTAGGATTTCTTTAGGAGGCAAGCACATTTATGCATCACTGTTATGTAATTTTCTGTTGCTGTTGAAATTCACGTAAGCGTGGATATTTGGCACCACACTATGGTTGTCTACATTTTTGGCTTAATGATAAAGGATTATATAATCAGGGCTCATGTCTCTATTTCTACTCAACAAATTGTCTTTCTCAAAGCCTCCCTTCACAGAACTTCCTTGTGATATATGACAGAAGATACTTCTAATGTTGTAAGTTTGACCTCAGCAAGAATCAAGATGCCAAATAGCATGTTTGACATCTTGATATACTGACTTGGTCTCAGTAGAATTCTGTTAATGGCAGTTTTTCTTTTTTTAAAAAAAATGTATTGAAGTGAAGTTGATTTACAATGTTGTGATGATTTCTTCTATACAAGGAAGTGATTCAGTTTTACATACATACACATTCATTCTTTTTTAGATTCTTTTTCCATATAGGTTATCACAGAGGTAGTTAGTTCTTCTCTCAGTCCCTACATCCACATACACTGTTATAGGTATGGCTCCTTTTTCAGAGACCCAAGGATCAAAAGACTGTTTCTTACTATTTGAAGAAAAATTTAGTTCTTTAACTCCAGATGCCTTCTTTAAGCATAACCCTTGGAGAATTCCTTTGTTAATGTCTCATTTTCCTCTATTTAAAACAGGACTTCCTTTTACCCTTTCTTATTACTGTATTTCAGTAGGACTCTTTTCACTGAATTAGCATCAGTATCTAAATACCGTGCAAGAACTTTGGAGAGGCTGATGTTGTTTGATTCATTTGTTAGGGCTATTGTGTTAACAAATATTTTTGGAGTTGGATGAGACATGGGCTAAGCTCTTGCTGGCCTGCTCACATTTTGTTATCGATTCAAGCTTTCCACCAGAAGAGGGAGCCGCATTCATTTAAAATCCACATAAAGTTCTTGGTTCAGCAGGTTCAGGATGGGATGCATGGAGCAGGATACCCTGAGCATCATGGGACCAGATCTCACCTTTGGAGTGGGAATCTCAGAAGCCAGCAGCCTAGGCTGATTAAACGATACTTTCAGCCTTGGAATGAGTAGATACAGTCTCTTATATTTTTCTATGAAAACAGTAATAGCAAAACCAAACTGAAAGCCACAACAAAAGTAAAAAGAAAAACCTACATGCTTATTCTCCAAAGCCCACATTTCTGCTCAGTTGGGAAATCACATCTCTGTTGGATTAAAACGATTGGATCTCTAATTAAGCATGTAATAGCCTACTTTTCCTTATCATTCCGCAAAACCAACCCTCTCTCCTTCTGAGGGATTGATGTCACACTATGAAAAACAGGTTGTAGCCTTTGCATCACAATATGAGATATGCCTTCAAAAGCATCCTGCCTCAAAATTCTCTCTACCTACCTGTCCAGTGTCTAAAATTCTAGAGTTAAAAATTAATTTATTTGGATTATTACACTTTACTTCAGAAAGTCTTAGAATTGTTAATATTTTCCACATGGTAATACATTAATATATCAGGAGTCATTTAACTAGGCATATTGGATTTGTTAGACTTAGGAAGCTTGAGGCCTGAGTGTCCAAACCAGAAGATGGTTGTGTGGTTTTTTCCTCCATTTAATTCTATCTATCTATCTTTCTTTCTTTCTATCTATCTATCTGTCTATCTATCTATCTATTTATTTATTTATTGTATTTTTGCCTTTTCTAGGGCCACACTCACGCCTTATGGAGGTTCCCAGGGTAGGGGTCTAATCGGAGCTGTAACCGCCGGCCTACAGCACAGCCACAGCAACGCAGGATCCGAGCCACGTCTGTGACCTGCACCACAGCTCACGGCAACACTGGATCCTTAACCCACTGAGCAAGGCCAGGGATCGAACCCGCAACCTCATGTTCCTAATCGGATTCATTAACTACTGAACTACAACGGGAACTCCTCTTGTAATTTTAAATTGCTAAGAATACTTAACCATGAAACCTACCTTCTTAATGAAATTGAAAGTGATAGTACAGTACCATTGGTTACAGACAGCGCTGTATGTTAGATCTCTAGGACTTACGTGTCTTGCTTAACTGAAAATTTATGCCTATTGATGAACAAATCCCCATTCCCACTACCTCTCCCACATTGGTCCCGGGCAACTGCCTTTCCACTCTTTGACTATGCATTTGACAACTATAGATGCTACACGTAAGTGAAAATGGGCAGTATTGGCCTTTCGGTGACTGGTTATTTCACTTAGCATAATGTCCTCAAGGTTCATCCAACATTGTAGTTCCCTCTTATTTTCAGGCTGAATCGCATTGTGTGAATATAGCATATTTTCTTTATCAGTAGATGGACATTTGTTTCCATAGCTTGGAACTTGCAAGTGGTGCTGGAGTGAAACATGGCAGCACTATTAGGATGGTCATTTTTGAAGAGAACTGGAGAGAGGTTTTTCCTATGTTGAGAAGTGGCTTGGGACCCAAACCAAAGCATAAATACAGTGAGACTTGTAAAAAGACAATATAGAAAGAAGAAGATGGCAGCAGATGATTCATCCCTGGCCTCGAATGAAGTCTTGTCAACTTGGTTCTATGAAATAAGCTGTGCACATTCCCACTACTACCAGAGTTAGGGTTAGGGTTAGGGTTAGGGTTAGGGTGGAGTTTCTCAGGAGAATCAGGCTTTAGCGCTTTCTTCATTTTCTCCACCTGTTAGGACAACATGAATACAGAGTCGGACCACAAGGTCATAAAGTTAGGGCTGAGACCACTGAGAAGAACCCCTTGTTGTAGCCATTGCAGAGTTATTTGAAAATCCTCACTGGTAGCAACTACAATATACAGTAGATCATGATAACAAGGACTGATATTTGTGGGGCACTTTTTTTGCACAGGCTCTGCACAAGCTCTTTACAACCACCCACAGAAACGACCACTATTATCATTAATGCACCATTGTACTAGGTCAGAGAAGTTAAATAACTTGCCCAAGTCCCAGAGCTCGCAAGTTGCAAAGCTGGTGTTTAACCTCTGTCTGGCCTCAAAGCCCAAGTTCCCAACTCTATGTCTTTCGTTTTTTTTATAAGTCCCTAGAGGCAATGAAATGATACATTTCTCCCCATCTTTTCCCCTTTGACATGCTTAGTTTTCCAGTCATTTTAAAGACAGTTGCTTTCGCATGAATCACTAAGACTTATTTAGAATGTAATATGCCCATACTAAAGTTATTTAAAAAGAAGTCATCCAAAGGGAAGTATGTTCTAAAAGTCTGGTTATTGCAGTTCCCTTCTCCTGTACATTGAGATTATAGTGCATCTTTTGCATTGATGGGCTTGGTTATTGCTTTATAAACAAACCTAAGTTGCGTAGTGATGCCTCATGCTTGCTAACCCCTTCGTCTTACTCTCACAGCAACATTAGGTATTTGCTGTTACCTCTAGACTCTGCCAGGTATATTTCATAGTATTAATTTTTCAACCATACAAAAGCCATCCTATTTCTAAGTGGAAAGTCATGCCATCCATTGCCTTTGGCAGCACACATGGGGAGCTGGACGTCTGTGCAGGTGTGCGTTTCCACACACACTAACAACTGTGAGTGGGAACCACTTTAATGAAAAAGCAGTGGGCTCAGCAGTCCTGATAAACTCTCATCAGACGCCCCTGCAGGCGGCTAGCAGAGGCTGGATGCTTACAGCAGCAGTCCTGGGTTAATATTGTCACAAAAGGGAAGCTGTGCATAACAGCTGATAAAAGATGGCAGGACCGCTCTTCGAGAGGAAGAGCTAGATGACAAACTGTCTAGTTGTTAATGTCAGTTAAGCTCCAGAATCCCCTGGGTGAGCCTTCTTGGAAGGCAAACAGATGCACTGCTTTATCTGCTCAGTTGGACCTAGCTGGGAATGAAAAGATTTCCATCTTGATTAGCAAGAGTGAGATTTACTGTCCCACATCTCATTGGAGGTTTCAAGACTGGCATGGTGGTGGGATTCCAGAAGGAGAATAGAAGTCAGGGCATGTAATATGTTGCTCTTTCATTTACTTCAGTGAACTTTGGCATGTCAAGGTCAGAGTAACTAGACAAGATTGCTGAGAGTTGTTCAGAGGTCATGGTCCCAACTTTATGATGTTTACTCTATTGTACACATCTGCTGCTGTTGACAGATTAGGGTATATTTTTCTTATACAACTACCCTTATGCTGGGATGGGAGATCCAGGGCTGGATTCTACAAGATGACAAGGAAATTGATGAAGAATGGAGAGAATGACTTCTGTGGCCCCTTAATGTCAGGGCTGCTGGAAGAGAGTGGAAGCCTTTCCACTTGCTGGGCTGTGTTTAGAAGAGGGGAACACTGTCCATGGTGCCAAGAGGAAGTTTTGAGTCTGGGTAAACTTGGAGCACACATTGAGAAATCAACCCACTCTTTATTCGAGGAGTAGTTTCTGTCTCTTTGCTCTGAAAGAAAGCTGCACCGTTAACATAAAGAGTAAAGTGTGACCTTCCAAAAATGTAAGACAGCTTCTCTCCATGAATATTAAACATAGATGGTAAAAATGTAGAGATTGTATCTTGGAGTTTTTCTTCTTGCAGTGAAGGAAGAGGAAGCTGTTTAGGGGTCTTAGCTTCTAGTGTCAGAGTTCCTTTTGGGAGTGAATGGATTTACCGCAAACTGAGCTCAGTGATTCTTGGCTGTCTCAGAGGAGGAAGTGAGTTCTTCAGAACGTCCAGCAGGTGAAGCAGTGGAAGGGAACCAGGCACAGGGGAGGACTCCACGTTGCAAGAGGCCTCTTCCGTTGAGCCATTGCCCAAAAAACTGCTTTGGTTTTGGGGAGTCCCTATAATGAAAGTGTTCCTACAAATGGTACAGACATTTCTGTCAAGAATGTGCAAGAGTTAGAGCAAACAAACCTGGATGGGGGCTCTTCACATGAGAATATGGTATTGTTTTAGAGATGAGGAAGATTTAAGCAAGATCTATAGTCAAGAAACTTACATCATGGAAGTTCATTCTTTTTGGTGTCCTACAGTGTATGCAGTTCCTGGGCCAGGGATCAGATCTGAGCCGCAGCCACACACTAAGCCGTTCCACCACAGCGGGAGCTCCTGAAGTCCATTCTTGACGACTAATTTGACAAAATATTAAGTCAAAGACTGAGGCTTCATAGAGTGGCTGTTAAGTGCATGGGATTTAGAATTACATTGTCTGACTTTGAATCTTGACTCCAACTTTGTGACTTTGAAAATGTTACCTCTCCAGGCCTGAGTTTCCTGACTCTAGAGTGGAAATATTATTTCCACTAGAGTCATCATGAAGATTAAATGAGTTGTCAGAGAAAGTTCTTAAAATGGTGCTTTGTGCCTAATGAACAAACGATTAAAATTAACTATTTATGTTCTGTTGTTACTATTCTTCTTCCTAGTATCTTATGACTTCTTGAATCAGATCGTATGTATATAAACTTGTGGGCAGGAGGGTAAGTGATGAGGAGGTGGGGAGCAGGAATGTGTGGTGGGGAGACACTTTTTCATCATGTAAATAAAAAGAAAATTCTTTCATACAAAGTTGAAATTTCAACCTTTAGAGATCTCATGATCAAATGTTATCATATTACAAATAAAGGCCCTTGTTACTTGACTTGAACAAGGTGAAATGGCTGGTTCATACCAAAGCCAGAACTAGGAATGAATTCCTGTTCAGTGTGCTTTGAGCTGGGTATCACAGTGCAGAACAGTTGACTTGGAATCAGAGTAGGAGAATTCATTGCTTCACTTCAGTATATACTACTTCAGGCAGGTCTCTTAACCTCACACATAAAATAACAGGGCTTTCTGTCCTGTATAGCTTTCAAGGTGGGAGGATCAAATATTTTACTATGATTTATAAACTCTAAAGAACCCTGAAATACAAGCTTTGGTTATAGTTGCATCATTCACCATGCAGTTTAGAAATGATCCATGTGGGGATTGTTTTTTTTTTTTTTTTTTTAATGGCTACACTTGGGACATATAGAAGTTCCTGGACCAGTGATTGAATCTGATCTGTAGCTTTGACTTAGGCCACAGCTATGGCAACGCTGGCCATTTAACCCACTGGGCTGGGCCAGGGATCGAGCCTGCGTCTCTGCAGCGACCCAAGCTGCTGCAGTCTGATTCTTAATCCACTGTGCCATAGCAGGAACTCTGAGGATTGCTCTTTAATGGTGGCAAAGATAGAATGCATTCCAATAGTTCATCTTAGATCCCTCAAAGATAGTTCAATCATTGTTCTGCTTTCAGCCCCTCAGTGACATTCATATAATTGGGCCAAGTTGGTTAGGTGATAGTATTTTAAGGTTATCATCTATCTTCCCAGTTCTGAGCAATGCCACTTAAAATCTGTATCACCAAAAAAGACTTGAGTTTTATCGCATGACTCTACTGTAAAGAGACCAGAATTGGGGTGGATTTCTCCACATACCACAACCTATAAACCACAGGAAAGCATTTGAACTGAAATTCTGAATTTGCTTGCAATTCAGGTTAGTGGTACTTAATTCGGAAAGAGTCTTGGGTAATCCTGTCAAATATAACGTGGCCCGGTGATCGTAAACCATCCCAAGGGGGAAGTATGTAAGGTTGGCTGCCGGAAACTATGAGAAGGAAAAACATATTTTAAATTATCAGCTGGAGAAATGTCAGCCTTCTCAAACCAGGTTCTGGGTTTTAAAGTCTTTCTGTTAGCTGTGGTTCAGTTCTTCAGTTTAGGTATATGATGAATTTTGAAGAGAATTCAAGACTGTACTGAAATGAAAGATATTATTGCTTAGATAGGATGAGTGATTGCCTACACCTAAAAATTTAAATATAGGCAGTTCCTGTTGTGGCTCAGCAGGACTTGTATCCATGAGTATGTGGGCTGGAACACTGGCCTCACTCTGGTTTAGGTTGCAGATGTAGCTCGGATCTGGCATGGCAGTGGGTAGGTCAGCAGGTGCTGTTCCTATTTGACCCGTCGCCTGGGAACTTCCATATGCTGCAGGTGTGGCCCTAAAAAAATGTAAAAAAAAAAAAGGTTTAAAATATAAAAGTGATTAAGAATAATCAGTAATGCAACTAAAGGTAGACTATATAAGCACTTTTTTTAAAGGGCCCACCAGGGAGCTGGGTATTTTGGAGAAGACAAATGCATATATTTTCATAGTCTTTATAATTTTACCTGCCTTCACCAATGAAAAACAAAATGAAACAAACAATAAAAAACCTCAGAAATGCCCTGTGTTTAAATGAAACTAATAAAATGATAGAATACAAAAAAGAATAATCAGGAATGAAACATTCTTCATGTGTCTGTGTTTAAATTTAAGATAGGGGAGACTAGCCTAGAGCAGTAGTACAGAAGACATAGGGAAAAATTATGTAAAGAAAAAAACCCACATTTCAACACTCTTCATAAGGACAAGAAATTATAAATAATATAAATGATTTAAAACCAGGATGACAATAGTATAGGCAATCTGTGATATATCATGCAGCCATTTAAGTTTTTTATGGAGGCTATGTGGCAACATGGAATGAAATGATTCATTCTACAATATTAAACAAAATACTAAATTGTATGTAAATTATGATTACAGTTCTGCAAAGTATGAACCAGGTAAAATGACTGACATGAAGTATATACTATGTTAAAATAATGGTTTTAACGTTTTCTTCTCAAACTTCAGAGTTCCTTCTCTGAAATATTTCTCCCCCGGTTCTTTGCATAGCTGACCCCTTTCCATCCTTCAGCTGTCTGCAGATCCTACCTCTCAGACACCTTGTCCCCACCCTATTCTTTCCACCATGGTACCCAACTTGATGCTGCCAGAACCTGGTCCTCAGTTAGCCTAGCATTCTTGGAGAGCAAGGACCACATCCCTTCATCCCCACAGTGTGTATAGCACCAAACACAGCACCCAGCATAGAGTAGGCATTTGAACATGATGGATGCTAATGCAATTAACCAAGAAGTAATACAACTTTTGGACCTAAACTAAACTGAGAAGATAATAACTATATCAGAGCCCAGTTTAGAAGTTTTTGTAATGGACCATCCTGCTTCCATATGTACAAAAGGCATAGGATTCCTCCCAGGGCTCTGCCCCCTTTGGAACCAGGGTACCCAAGAGTTAATTAATCACCTAGCAGGTGATTAGAGAGAATGAGATTTGGTGCCAAGGAAGGCAGGTGATTGAAGGCTTAACCCCTGGAACCTGGTGACACCAGAGGGGCATCTTTGTTTCATAAACTAAGCCTTAGACCCACCAGAACCCAATGTCACTCTTGTCTGCCCTGGACCCCTGCCCATTCTGTTTCTCCAGCTCTTTTCTCTGCAGTTCTCTTCTGCTGAGTCTGTTCGCTTCTCTCTCTTCCTCTCTCAAGGTATGCAGCTGTAGTACATTCACTTTCACAGCTCTGTAGTTTAACCTTGCATGGGTACACCACAATGAATCCATTATACTACTAATAGAAATTTGGCTGCTTCTACAAACAGTAGTGAACATGACTCCTTTAATGAGTTTCTTGAAGGTACTGCCTAGTAGAATTAATAGATCATAGGCTATGAGCACCTTGAATATTATAGACTGCTGACTTGTTCTCCAAGAGGGATGGGTGCAGTTTTGCAGTCCCACCAGGAGTATATGAGGGTTACCTCTACTTTACGTCAGAGTTTAGTAGACTGTTGACATTGGGGCCAATGATTAATTGTTGGGGTTGAGGTAGGGGCTGTCTGTGGACTGTAGTGTGTTTAGCAGCATTCCAAGCCTCTATATACTAGATCCCAGTAGCATTCTTCCCACAGTGTCTCTCCAGATGCAGCCAGGTGTCCCTGAAGGAGGGGAGGTAGCCCAAACTTCCTTCTTTGAGAACCAAGGCTCTATGTATTCGCCATATTATCCAATCTTTTCACATATCCTAACATCACAAATCCTAGCCTGTTGGTACAGACCTGTCATGCCTCAGAGAAGGAATTTCTCTGGGCGTCCAAAACAGTCTAAGGCTTCCCGCTATGGTGTTTTCCTGCCATTGCCATCTAAAACAAGTGATTTTATTTCCAATTTTTAGGGCTATCCTGGTGTACTAACCCGCATGCTTTACATCTTAATTTGGGTAGATGAACGGAAAGAAGGGATTCCAAGGAGGCCGGAGGACAGGGGTTTAGGAATCTGGGCCAGCCAAACCTGAATGTGGTTGTGTAAATAGGCTGGATGTATGCAAGTCCCGTGGGAGAACGGCTGGGAATGGGTATTTATTTTCACTAGGGATGGTAATTAACAAGATAAGGAGCAGAGCCTGATTTTTTTTTTTTAATTTTTTTTAAAGTTTTATCGAAGTGGAGTTGATTTGCAATGTTGTGATCATTCCTGCTGTACAACAAAGGGATTCAGTTATACATGTACACACATCCATTCTCCCTCAGGTTCTCTTCCCACATAGAAGATAACAGAATACTGAGTGGCATTTTCTGCTGTACAGCAGGTCCCTGGAGGAGCAGGGTCTTACCAAACAATCACCAAACCTCCACTCTGTGTTTATACATCTGCATTACAAGGTATAACAACGGAAATACATAATCATAAATTAGACTTGCTTAGTGCCTTGTTATTATTGTATTGAATCTTCTGCAAAGACAAGGAAAAGGAGGCAGATAGGCACTCAAGAGTAAACAACTTCAGCAAGTCCCACAGCTAGAGAGAGGCAGTATCTGGATTCAAACTCAGCTTTTGATCCAGAGTTTACAGTTTTACCTTCTATTGTTGATCAAATATTGGCCGCCTCTGTATACCGATGCCAAATAGAAACAGAGGGAGACAGAGTTGGAGGAAACAGAAAAAGTAGCTTTAATTGCCAGGCAAAGAGGGAACACATCAGACTCAGTGCCTTAAGGACTGTTCCCCCCCCCCCCGCCCCCCGCCTTGGAGGGGGTAGTGAGGAGTCTTAGAGTGTTCAAGGAGCAGGGCGTGATGAGTTCCTGGAAATTTTCCTGATTGGTTGGTGGTGAGGTCATTGGGAGTCAGTGTCATCAGCGTTCTTCTTCTGAGTGGTCTGGGATCTATGTGCTTGTGGACAGCATGCAGTTGACTTCTTCGATGCAGTGTCCTTCAGCTCCAAGAAAATGGCTCAGAATTTTGTCTATAGTCCTTGAGGAAGAACTTGACGTTGTTGAATGTCAAGATCCTTGACACTGTCGAATGGTTAAACTAACATTGTCTTGCTTGACTTTCCCCCCTTTTTCTCTGTATTTTCTCCCTTTTCTGATTAAATCGATTCTTTGACTAAAATTTTTCTATAGATAGAAAGGCAGGTGGAGGACATGAGTGGGGGTCTGCTCTGGGAAGCCCTCAGGGGGTCCTGCTCGGTTACCCGACCAGCCTCCCCTGTCCTGGAGATGCGAGCGATGCTGTAGTCTTTCAGTATTTGTAGAGGATGGGTTGCAAGACCCGCTGTGGAACCAAAATCCATAGATGCTCAAGTCCCAGAGTCAGCCCTCCATATCCACAGGTTCTACATCCTCAGATTCAACCTCAGAGGATCATAAGCATGATCCTAGCTTGGTGGAATAGAACCCACAGGTGTGTAGGGCTGATGGTCTTTGAAAATGGAAACAAAGTAACAGTTTTGGTGAAGAACTTCTTACCCCATTTGGCACTGTAGTTGTTTTTGTAGATGGACCGCCATGGATTTTTGGTAGGGGTTAATTTATCCATCATGAAAAAAATGTTAACCTGCCTACATGGGGAGCTTCTCTGTGCGTGGCATTCCCCTAGCATGAATTTGTACACAATGAACCATTTGAAATTGAGTTCCAGCCTGTGGACTTGGAATTGCTCTTTCATTGTTTGCTATGTCTATCTTCCTTTATATTGTCTGTTTTCTTAGGCATTGCCATGCTGAAAGTAGGTGTTCGCTTGATGTTTGTTTTGTTCAGTTGAGATATGCCCATATTTAAGATATCTAAGTTTTGAGAATCCAAACTTACCAGACAGATAAATTATTCAGTCTAGATAACACAAGAAAAGGTTCTTACCCAGTTTACGCTTGTGCCTCAGAATAACAGCATATTTTTTTGCATTGGAATTCATCTAATGCAATTACTATTTGACAGAGAAGCTAAAAGCTTAGGAGTTTTAAAAATAAAAATTCCTTTGAAACAAGAATAGAGGCCAGTAGGAAAATGGAAAATGTTTCAACAAACAAATAAACAACAACAGCAACACTGAATTTTACTGCTTACTAACCATGTCCAAGAACACAGAAGTAAATATTATCTCAGCATCTCTGAATTTTAAAATTTCTTGGGCAGAAGCTTTGCATTTTAGAGTTCCGCTGCCAAATGACTTTTATTCTGAAGTTTTACTCCAGTAAATGTGTAAAGCCAGTCTGACTTAGTGTTGACCAATAACTACCAGTGGTAAACGGACACCATGATAAGGTTTTTCAAGATGTCTGAGAAATTTTGGCAAGCAAAGTCTTGTCCCTATTTTTTTTCTTTTGCTCTCTGTTAATTCAGTTTTTTAAAAAGTTTTATTGAAGTATAATTGGCTTACAAGGTTGTGATCATTTCTGCTGTGCAGCACAGTGATTTAGTCATACTTATGCACATAGCTGTTCTCTTTCAGATTCTTTTCCCACATAGATCATCCCAGAGTATTGGGTAGAGTTCTCTGTGCTGCACCTCAGGTCCCCATTGGCCAGTCATTCCAGATACCTCAGTGTGCATATGTCCATCTCAAACCCCAGCCCATCGCTCCCATTCCCCTGCTTGTCCAACCTTTGGTAACCATAAGTTTTTCAAAGTCTGTGAGTCTGTTTCTATTCAGCAAATGCGTTCATTTGTACCCCCTCCTTTTTTTTTTAGTTTCTGCATATAAGTGATATCATATGATGTTTGTCTTTCACTGTCTGACTAACTTCCTGCCAGGCTCTGTTATTACCTGTTTCAGCTCAGGAACCCGAGAATGCTTGGGTTTTCATGACAATCAGGCTTTTTTGAGCAGCTGATAAGTGAGGACTTGAGCTCAGTGCCCTTGTACCTCTACTAATAGAAGCAATTAAGTTAGAGCGCAGGAAACAACTATGATCTAAGAACGCCAGTGTGGGGGGGGCCTTCAGGACCAATCACGCAGGCAGAGGTAGAGCAGCCCTGGTGCTAGGGTGTGGTCGTCTGGAGTGATGGCCCTTTCATTTCCCCCTGAGGTTTTCAGAGTGCTGTTGGAGGTGTTTTCCTTTTTTGCTTTTATGTTTCTTGAAACTGAGTCTTCTTTTTTAAAACGTATAAAGGTAAAACATTTCAGAGCATTTTCTTTTTTTTTTTTTTTTGCCTCCATTGAGAAGTCGCATAACACTGGCGTTTCCTCGGGCAGTTCTCTTTTATACTTCTCCTTCTATGGAACTGAAAACACGGCCCTTAGTCCTCTAGTGCTCTCTTTATATCACCGATCCTTTACAATAATGCATTTTCTTACGCAGCAAACGATAACATATGGCTGTTTGGGGATCCTCCTTTTGAAAAACACTTGGTTTACCCACACAGTTATTTTAACTGCAGAAAGTAATTTAAGAGGAGTCACAAGTGGCTTTGAAATTTCTCTGTTTCCTGGCATGTCTTCTTATAAGACGATATATTTGTGAGAGCGTAAAGACTTGGATGGAATATTTCCTAAATTAAAAAAAAAAAGTATTGCATCAAAAAAGTCAAGTGGTGTTTCTGTAGGGGAAGAAAATTTTTATCCTTCCTCCCTTCTAGATTCTTTGGCTGGTCTAATAATGAAATCGACATAAGATGGATTAACATGAGTAAAACAAATTAAATTTCTTACATGTGAGAGCCCCACAAAGACATGAAATGCTCGCCAAATGTCAGCCAGTTGAGGCTTCTATGCCATCTTGATCCTAAGGAGAAGGGGGATAGGGATCTAAGACTTCAAAGGGCAGGAAAAGGATTCACAGGAAGATGGGAAAAGTAAATGTTTGCTAAGTAAATGTTTGCTATCCCATGAAGATAAGTCTTTTTGTCTTTTTTTTTTTTTTAATGTCTTTTTAGGTCCGCACCAGTGGCATATGGAAATTCCCAGGCTAGGGTTCAAATCAGAACTGCAGCTGCCAGTCTGCGCCACATCCAGGGCAACTTAGGATCCAAAGCCGTGTCTGCAGCTTGCACCACAACTCACAGCAATGCTGTGTCCTTAGCCCTCTGAGTGAGGCCAGGGATCAAACCCACCTCCTCATAGACATTAGTTGGGTTCATTACCACTGAGCCACAACCTAACTCCCCAGGTAAGTCTTTCTGATGTCATCTCTGGTATTAGCTCTCTTCCTGGTACAGGCCCTTAATCTAAATTCTTTCCGATAGAAAAGTAGAAGTCAAAGCTCTTTGGCCTTGATGGTCTTCAACTTGAAATAACTCACTTGCCAAAGTAGCACATTCTGGGATTGCCTGTCCTGAACCTCAGCCTTTCCTTAAGACTGCAAATGGGGCATCTGGTGTGGAGTTGGTTAGAGTAATAAGTCACAGTCCCAAGAGTGTACCAGAAAAAATTTAAGGACCTCTATAGATCATGTCGATTTTTTTTTTCCTCTTGTAGTGATATTTACAGGGATAAATAAATGTTCTCCATTTTTCTAAAAATAAATACGATGCTATGGCTTGAAGCATTGTATTTATACTTCTGCTTTCCATAGAGCAATCCCTTTTCAACTTAAGACAAGATAACTCTTGTAAATGTGGGTACAGTCCTTTTTTAATTCAAGATGTGCTTCCATGCAGATCTTTAATCTTTAGCACAGTGCTTTATGTGAATTCTAAATGCAGTAATTAAATGACTTCTTACCAAAAAATAAAAATTCTCTGCTAACACTGCTCCTCGGCTGTGATAGAAATTATCTCAAACTTTAAAAATGTTTCTTCATGGCCTTTTGTCTGTTTATGGAGAGCATCTTTTCTGAGGGTAGTGGTATGATGGTGAAAAACACATGCTTTCAAAAGTGGTGAATGCCTAATTATAGGTTCCGTATGTGAACTCTGCAAGAGGACACAAAATAAGAACAAGAGGAAATAAATGCAAATCTAATCCACATCATTTCCTTGGGGGGAAAAGAATTGTGTTAAGCCTCTTGAATCTGAACCCACATTTCAAGGGTTTTTCAGGAAATTAAGACAGATCTGTACTTTCTGCCTTGGCTGTAGGTCTTTGGTCCTTGTAGGGGAGGATACCTCTGAGCATCGCTTTGAGGGCTCCACAGTACCCTGTTGCATGGGGAAAAAAAATTCCTATGAGAGCCTGAGATTTGGGCACTTACTTTTCAAAATTTGAATCCCACTTGAGGGCTTGTAAGACTTAAATTTTTTTAATGTTTTCTGTTTTTATATTTTCACCTGAAAAATATGTGGGCTACCAGAGACCAGAATGCTTTGCTCAGCCTTGCGGTGACATGTAATGCGGGCGTTAGAACACTAGGTGGCGCTTGTCCAACTCTGGTTGGAAGGCTAAGTCTCAGAGCATCAAAGATAGTTTCAAGTGTAAGGCACACGTGTACTTCTGTAATACCAGCTAGTATTTAGTAGTGTTTGGAGCACTGAAGGACCCGTATACTTGCATTAAAAATGGGCCAGAAGCGTGTTTCTATGGGACAAAGCCTACTTCTAGCTTTGAATTCAGTGTTTTTAGACGTGTAGCGTTTGAATTTATTTTTAGATGGACTAATTTTCAGTGAACTCATAGACGGTTCATGCTGAGAACAGAGCATGGCTTTAGGTGCAAGAGGATTAAGATGAATCATGGGTGTGGGTCTCGGCTTCCATCTCATAAGAGGATGTCAGTGTAGTGGTTACTGAGCAGTTTATCAAAAAGTATAAGACAGTTTTTACTAACATGACATGTAAAACAAACTATCCTCCCTAGAAACAGATAATCATATGAATTTTCCTAAAGGAGAAAATTCTGGGGTTTAGCCTTGGAACTGTGTATGGGAAGTTCTAAGAGAGGACGGAAGGATGAGCAAATTGCATGCCTATAAAGTCCAATTTTGACACATTGGAAGATAAGTTATTGGTTGGAGGGGTTTTGATTCTGATCAGAGTTTTATTTGATATATTTAGTTCTCCAGCCATATTTTAGGCATTGTAATGGGTTGAATTGTGCCCCTGACCAGCCCACCTCCAAAATTCATATGTTGAAGTCCTCAACCCAGCTCTCAGGTCAGAGCATGATTTTATTTGAAAATAGAGTCACTGAAGATATGATTAGTTCAGATAAGGTCCTAAGGCAGTAAGGTGAATCTCTAATCAAATGACTGGGGTTTTTATACAAAGGAGAGACTTATACTCAAACATCCACAAAGGGAGAATGTTGTGTGAAGACTGGATGTATACCACCACAAGCTAAAGAACTAGCAGAAGCTAGGAGAGAGCCTGGAACGGTCCTTCTAGCACCTTGGCAAACTAACACAGCCATGGAATCTTTCTTCAAATGCACTTCTACTCAGAAATTCAGTGTGTGAAACCTATTCACATGGAACTGTTCTGCCTGAAGAAGAGATGGGGAATGGGGTTCAGTTACCCATAACAGGCCTGCACAGCTTCTCTTTCCTTTGATCCTATTCCAGCTTTGGCCTAGGTTGACCCCTACGAACAGCAAAAAAACTGGGAGTTTTTTGCGTTCAGCTTTTTTTTTTCTTTTAGGGCTGCACCTGCAGCATATGAAAATTCCAAGGTCAGGGGTTCAATCAGAGCTGTAGCTCCAGACTACACCACAGCCACAGCGATGACTAGCCCTGTCTGCACACGACCTACACTGCAGCTCACAAACTCTCCTTGCTCGCAGCAATGCTGTGTGAGTCCAGGGACTGAACCCACATCCTCATGGATAGTAGTCATGTTCATTACTTCTAAGCCACAACGGGAACTCTGAAACCACTGTTTATTTCATAGGCCTTACTATCCATGCTACTCAGCAGTGTTTGCCTTTCCAACTGAGCTGCTCTTTTCACAGTCATCCCAACTTGCTCATTCCTGCCCCTGCCATGTAGTTTCATTTTTTTTGAAATGCACACTTTTAGCGCTTAGTTTTTTAAAAAACTTTAAATTTATTTTTAAATTATAGGTGATTTACAATGTTGTGCCTATTTCCGCTGTACAGCAAAGTGACCTCTCTCTCTCTCTTTCTGTATATATATATCCTTTTTTTATATTATCTTCCATCATAGTCTACCCCAAGAGATTGGATAGAGTTCCCTTTATCATTTTCTTTATTCAACCAATTCAAGTTCTATTTCTTGCATAAAGCCGTGTATAACTTCTACAAGCCTCACTGACTTTTCTCTCTTCCCAACTCTTTCAAAACTTATAAAGCCATGCCAGTGGTTCTCACCAGACTCTAAATCTTCTACTTAATAATGCAATGTGTTGCTTTATAGAATAGTACTGCTCTCTGTATAGACCATTCATAGGTTCTTTGTATTAGTTTTCTATTGCTGCCCTAATAGATTATGTAATTTTAGCAGATTATAGCAATAGATATATTTTTTCTGTAGGTCCTAGAGGTCAGAAGTCTGGGTGGGCTTGACCAGTTCCTCTGCTCTTGATCCAGATCAGGGAGCTGATCAGTGGTGCTCTTGTTGGGAAGATATCTCAAGAGTTTAATTCCAAGTTCATTCAGGTTGTTGTAGGATCTGGTTCCTTGGGCTTGGAGGACTGAGGGCCTCATTTTGCCTCAACTGGGGGCCACCCTTAACTTCCAGAGGCCCCTTTTCATCCTAGCACGTGGGCCCCTATGGCTTAGATCTAGCAGTAATGCACTGAATCTTTCTTTCACTTGGAAGTTCTCCTATTTCTTCTGCCTCCAGCCAGAGAAATTCCCTGCTAAAGGCTCATAGGATTAGGTTAGCCTCATCTTTATAATCCAGGATAATCTTCCTATTTCAAAGTCTGTAACTATAATTACACCTGCAATATCCCTTTTGATAAAATTTACAGATTCCAGAGATTAGGGCATGGACATCTTGGAGGAGCCACTATCCAGTCTTCTACAGTCTTTAAGAGTCAGTCACAGGTTGTATTTGTTCTGTATCTCCTCTCCCCTCCAACCCTAACACCAGTGCCTAGAGCAGCAGTGGGTTCTCAGTAGCTCTAGTTGTTGACTAATTAATGGAATGCTTGCTCAACAGTGAGGTACCATGCTGTGCTATTAAACCCATAGCTAATGATGGAATTGTATTTGGCAAGACTGGTTGATTGAATATAGAATGGACTGAGGTCCCAAATACTGAAGGTATACAGATGGGCAAGTGGAAGAGCTCATCTGGAAATGAGGGGATAGGGGTTGCTATGGAAGTCGGGACTGGAGAGGCTCCATGCTTCAGAGGTGTGAACAGGACACCTGCATGCTGCTGTTAAAGTAGGTGGGCCCTTCTTTGTGTGCCTGGCACGCAAATCTCAGTGATATTTTTGAATAAGCAAATGAATGAATACAGCACAATGAATTTTCTCAACTCATAATTCTAAGTGAGTTCGAAAGGTAAAACTTCCATTCTGAAGATTGAAGTGTGTGTTTCCACTCATGTTCTTAAACTTGAATAGAGAAAAAGTTGTCATCATCTCGGACTTTCCTTCATAGCTCAGGAAAATATTATCTACAGGCAACAGTGTGTTTCCTTCATATTTGCCCACATTACCTGTTTCTACAGCTGCATCCAGTATACTGAGATCAAAGAACACAATGACAGCAAATATACTCAGTGCTTGCCTCAAGTAGGTTCCAAGGAAAGACTCCCTGATACTGAACAGAAAGGAGAGATGGAATGTTTTATATTTTCTAAAGGATAATTGTCTGAATTTTGCCTAGCTTTATAAATATACAGATCAGTACTCCTCTCTGGCTACCCATAGGCTCTTTCCTTTAGAAGCACATCCACACTTTAGTTGAATTGCATAAAATGCTTTATGAGCTTTATGTCATATAGTAACTATACAAATACCACCAAGTGCTTCATGGGGTAAAGAATTAGCTAGTATGCCTTCAGATATATGGGGGATTTATAAGGGAATGGAGGATCATTTTTTCAGTTGGCAAATACCTTAATTCATTGTATTATGTGGATTTTTTAATAGAAAAATATTGAACATATGTTTCTATGAATAGCAGTATTTAATAGTGATTTTTTAAACAACTGCTTCATCAAGAACATGAGGTCATTGTTTTTCTTCTGTGCCTTTTTTCTTTTATACACTCTCCCAATGTCTGTCAAATACAAAACCACCAACAATTTCATCAGCACAAAATACTCATTAATGTGGAGACCCCTGGGCCACATCTACATCTTTGGCATTATAGTCTCTGGATGTGGGCATCTTTCATCTTGAAAACCCTCTTTAAAAAGCAAGAGTGTAAAAACCAAGAATCAAAATAGTGTAGTTGCTCTTTCTGAAACAAACACTCAATAAAATTAGCTACATGTACCATCTTCTTCCCTTTTTGAAATTTGCAAAACCAGAGCACATGAGAGCTCTTTCTTCTATGTATTACTGTTGCCCTCAAGGAGGAGCATAGTAATAATAGGTGTACCTGTTAGAGAAGTGTATCTTTTCACCAGCACTGCATGTACACCTTGAAGAAGTATGTGGCGAGTGCCATTCCTGCACTATGACAATGAATGTTCTTGAGGTTTGGTGGGTACAAGAAAGTAGAACGCAGTTTGGTGAGCCCTTTGGTTACCTACAGCCTAATGTGAGAGATGAGACATATGTATATATGCTTTCAAAAAGCAATGAAATAGGAAGATTTCAAATGTGAGGTCTAGGCCATAACAAGTGAAAGTATTTGAGGAAATGACAGATCATGGTAGGTTGGCAAAGTGACAGGAATAGCATAAGAGCTAGGTTCTAGTACATACATATGAGAATGAGCAGCAGAGGGGAGAGTGTAATACAGAGTCAGAGATGTTCAGAATATGGTGAAGGTACAGGTAAAGAGCACCTGGAATAGAAAGTTAGCTTAAAGGAGTGTTAAGATTGATATGAGAAGTTTGCATAGGACCAGCTCATAAAAAATCTTGCATGTAAACATAAGAAGTTTGGGTCATATTAGTTGGCTAATAGGATGCCATCAAATTGGAGAAAGTCATGATCAGAGATTTAAGATGTAAAGTGGAAAGGGAGAGATTGGAGGCAAGGAGACAATTTAAAAGGTTAATGCAACTATCTAGGTCATAAATAACAGAATCATGAAGCAGAGCTGTGGAAATGGGAATGGAGAAGAAGTGATGGATGCACATATCATTGTAGAAGAAGAACCAACACCTAACATGTTATCAGTGAATCTTTGCTTATTGAAGCAAAGTGTTCCAGAAAGAAATTGGCATTTGGAGTCTGGAAGCAATGTATATGAGAGGCATATGTCATCTATAAGGTTTCCTAAAATTTTAATTTATTCAGTTTTAAGCACATAATTTGGGGCCACCTGGAAAATGTCTAGTACATGCTGTGTTATACTCTCGAGGTACCAAAACAAACAGGAAGACATGCGCTTTGCTAGGAGGCTTCCAGAATTGTAGAGAACCCAGAAAGTTGATCCAATATTATAAGTCAGAAAGTAATACTGAGTTTATAAGTCTGGGGGCCTATAAGGAAGCTATTAATCATAAGCATGAGCATGGCAGGAGCAGCAGGCTTAGAAGGATAGAGGGCAAGTCGATTTTTCCACTTGTTGAATTTAGGATGCATTATACCAGTTGATATTCCAATAGAAAATAGATGATACATTTGAAATAAGATAATTTGAGAAGTATTTGTTCCATAGGGACTGTTTACAAAAGTGTAGAAATGTCGATATCACAAGAGAGTGCAGACACCAGAGACTTCAAAGTGTTGGTGCTATCACCCTTTCTGTAGGAAATAAGTTCCCATGTAGGGAGAAGTTCCTAGAACCTGGAGGGGACTAAGTCCTTGTATGAGTCAGGTTCTCCAGAGAACAAAAGCTAAGAGGAGATGTGTGTGTATGTGTGTGTGTGTGTGTGTATCTGTCCTCGCTGTCTGTCTGTCTGTCTGTCTGTCTGTCTGTCTGTCTGTCTATCTATCTACCTACCTTTCTACCAATCTATCTATCTATCTATCTATCTATCTATCTATCTATCTATCTATCTATCTATCTATCTATCTAAGGAATTGACTCAGGAAGGTGATTGTGGAAGCTTAGCAAGTCCCAAATCTGCAGGTTAGGTTGCCAGACTGGAGGCCCAGGAACACGCTGTGGTTCAAGTCAAAAGGCAGTCTGCTGGAAGAATGCTTCTTTCTGGGGAGGTCAGTGTTTTTCTAATAAGTACTTCAACTGATTAGATGAGGCCCAGCCACATTATGGAGGGTAATCTGCTTTACTCACAGTCTGCTGAATTAACTATTAATCTATCTAAAATATACCTTCATAGCAACATCTTGGGTAATGTCTGACCAAATACCTGAGCACTAAGGCCTAGCCAAGTTGACATGTAAAATTAACCACTTACAGCCCTGAATAGGGAGTCACTTTTAAAGGAGCAGTCACTTTAAGTAGAAGAATATTAGAAATATTCAGAAGTAACCTTTCAGGGATGGAGCTGTAGTTGTGGTTCTCAAAGGGGTACTCTGAACAGCAGTATCGCTATCTCCTGGAACCTGTTAGAAATATAGATTCTCCACCTCCAATCCAGCCCTACTGAAGCAGAAATACTCACACTGGAACACAACAATCTGGGTGATCACAAGCTCTCTTCTGTGTGACTTTTTTTGTTTCTGTTTCATAACAATGAATTTTATTTCAATTATGGGTGTACAAAGATCATCACAAGTCAATGTGATAGATTTTGTGTCCCAAACCCACAGTGCATCCCCCCACCCCCCAGATAGTCTTATTTGAAAAACCAGAGTTTTCCAAAATCTGTGAGTCATCGTCTGTTCTTCAAAGAAGTTCATTGTGTCTCTTTAGTTTCCACATGTAGGCGGTAGCATTGGGTGTTGCTGTCTAATTGTCTGACTGGTTTCATTTCGCATGATTATTTCTAGGTCCATCCATGTTGCTGTAAATGTTGTTATTTCATTCCTTTTAATGGCTGAGTAATTTTCCACTGTGTGTATGCACCATATCTTCCCTATCCACTCCTCTGTCGATGGGCATTTAGGTTGTTTTCATGATCTGGCTTCTTCCCTCTCTAGCTGCTTTAGATGTAAAGTTAGGTTGTTTATTTGAGCTTTTTCTTGTTTCCTGAGGTAGGCTTGTATTGCTATATACTTTCCTCTTAGAACTGCTTTTGCTGCATCCCAGAGGTTTTGGAGTGTCGTATCTTTGTTGTCATTTGCTTCTAGGTATTTTTTAATTTCCTCTTTGATTTCTTCAGTGATACATTGGTTGTTTAGTAGCATGTTGTTTAGTCTCCACGTGTGTGTATTTTTTGCCATTTTTTTCTTGTTGTGGATTTCCAGTCATATAGCACTATGGTCAGAGAAGATGCTTGATATGATTTCAATTTTCTTAAAGTTACTGAGGCTTGATTTGTAGTCCAGGATGTGATCAATCTTAGAGAATGTTCCGTGCGCACTTGAGAAGAATGTGTATTCTGTTGCTTTTGGATGGTATATAAATATCTATTAAGTCCATCTGATCTAATGCTTCATTCAGGGCCTGTGTTTCCTTATTGATTTTCTGTCTGGATGACCTGTCCATTGCTGTAAGTGGGGTGTTAAATTCCCCCATTATGATTGTGTTATTGTTGATTTCTCCTTTTAAGGTTGTTAGCAGTTCCCTTATATATTGTGGTGATCCTATGTTGGGTGCATAGATATTTATAATTATTGTATCTTCTTCTTGGATTGATCCTTTGATCATTATGTAGTGCCCTTCCTTGTCTCTTAAAATGTTCTTCATCTTAAAGTCTATTTTGTCTGATAGGAGTATTGCTACTCCAGCTTTTTCTTGATGCCCATTTGCATGGAATATTTTCTTCCATCCTCTCACTTTCAATTTGTATGTGTCTCTAGAAGTGAAGTGGGTCTCTTGAAGACAGCCTATATATGGGTCTTGTTTTTGTATCCGTTCAGCTAGTCTGTGTCTTTTGGTTAGGGCATTCAGTCCGTTAACATTTAAGGTAATTACTGATATATATGTTCTTATTGCTATTGTATTAACTGTTTGGGGTTTTTGTTGCTCTTTTTTTACCCTGAAGTTTTGATATAGGGGTCTATATACAAATGAGATTGTTTTAAGTTGTTGGTTTCTTAATTACACGTGTGTCTCCAGTGACCTGCAGTTGTCCTCTCTTCTCATGATTTCTGATTTTGGTAGCATAATTGTGCACAGATGATTTAGTATCTTTACTGTATATATGCCTTTCCTGGTGAGCCTTGTCATTTGTGGTGTTTTTGTTTCTGGTTGTGGCCTTTTCTTTTCTGCCTAGAGAAGTTCCTTTAAGATTTGTTGTAAAGCTGGTTTAGTGTTGCAGAAATCTCTAAGCTTTTGCTTACCTGTAAAGGTTCTGATCTCTCCTTCAAATCTGATTGAGAGCCTTGCAGGGTAAAGCAATCTTGGTTGGAAGTATTTCCCTTTCATCACATTAAGTATATCATGCCACTCCCTTCTGGCCTGCAGGGTTTCAGCTGAAAAATCTGCTGATGATAACCTTATTGGGGTTCCCTTGTATGTCATTTGTTTCTTTTCCATAGCTGCTTTCAAAATTTTCTCTGTCTTTAATTTTGGTCATTTCGATTAATATGTGTCTGGGGGTGTTCCTCCTTGGGTTTATTTTATATGGTACTCGTTGCACTTCCTGGATTTGAGTGAGTGGTTCCTTTCCCATATTAGGGAAGTTTTCGGCTGTAATCTCTTCAAATATTTTTTCTGTCCCCTTCTCTCTCTCTTCTCCCTCTGGCACCCCTGTAATACGGATGTTGGTGTGTTTAACATTATCCCAGAGTTCTCTGAGACTCAGCTCATTTCCTTTGAATCTTTTATCTCTTTTCTCTTCTGAGTTAGTGATTTCCACTAATCTGTTTTCCACCTCGCTGATTCGTTCTTCTGCCTCCTGTATTCTACTGTTGCCTGTTCTAATGAGTTTTTTCTTTCAGTGATTGTATTTTGCATCTCTTCTTGTTTAATTTTTACATGTTGTATTTCTTTGCTCAGTGTTTCCTGTAAATTATCAGTCTTTGCCTCCAGTCTATTTCCAATGCCTTGTATCATCTTCAGCATCAACAGTCTAAAGTCTCTTTCTGGGAGGCTGATAATCTCCTCATCACTGAGCTGTTTTTCTGGGCTTTTCTCTTTCTCCCTTATCTGAGTTATAGTTTTCTGTGTTTTCATTTTTATAGGTTTTTGGTGTGGTGACCTTTTTACCAACAATATTGTTGTAGCCTCTCTTAGTTCAGGTGTTTGCCTCCCCTGTAGCTAAAGTTGGTATGGAGGGGGCTCGCTGTAGGCTTCCTGATGGGAGGGAATGATGCCTGCTTGCTGGCAGGTGGGGTTGATTCTTATCCCTCTGGTGGGTGGGGCTTTGACTCTGGATGAGATTAGAGGCTGGCTGTGTGCCTGAGGGGTCTTTAGGCAGCCTGTTTCCTGATGGGTGGGGCTGTGATCCCACCTGGATTATTGTTTGGCCTGGGGTTTCTCAGCCCTGATGGGAGGGACCAGATTTTCCCAGAAATGGCCCCCTCCAGAGAAATGCAGGCTGCTGAATGTTCCCGAGAGCTTCGCCTCCAATGCCCTTCCCCCACAACAAGCGACAGTCACCCCTGTTTTCCAGGAGATCCTCCAAGAATTGCAGTCAGGTTCCACCTGGATTCCTCTGGAGACTGCTTTGCCCTGGGACCCAGTGCACGTGAAAGTCTGTGTGTGCCTTTCAAGGATTGGGTCTCTGTTTCCCCCAGTCCTGTGGAGCTCCTGCACACAAGCCCCACTGGCCTTCAATGCCAGATGCTCCACGGGCTCTTTCTCCCTGTGCCAGATCCCCAGGTATGGGGTTTTGACGTGAGGCTCAGAACTCTCAGTCCTACAGCTGAGTCTCTGTGATACAGTTACTTTCCAATCTGTGGGGCTTCCCACCCAGGAGGTATGGGGTTGCTTCTATTGTGTAATCGCCCCTCCTACCTCTTGATGTGGTCTCCTCTTTTTCTTATGGAGTACAATATCTTTTTTTTGGAAGTTTCCAGTCCATTTGATTGAAGGCTGCATGGCATTTGGTTGTAGTTTTGTTGTTTTTTGGGAGCGAAGTTGAGCTCCAGTCCTTCTATTCCGCCATCTTTATCCAGTCTCTTCTGTGTGATTTTGCTCATTATTGAGAACTATTGAATTAGGCAAATAAATACACTTCCCTCCCTGCTTTCCCCTTCTGATTTATTTCCTGCTGGGACTCTTCAGACAGGAAGACAGAGAGTTCAAAACCCACTAATGAGGACCAGACAGGGTAGCCTCTCAGGATAGGGAGCAGTGCAGGAAAGGGGAGGGGTTGAAAATCCACAAGGGTATTATTGAAATATATTTTTTTCTCTGAAATCATCCTTATTTTTACTAAAGATAGCCAAATTAAGACTAATTTTCTTGCAAAATAAATACAGTCAGTACACTTGGCCTGTCTATTTATAAAAAGTACAGCAATAATAATGATTTGTTATATATAGACTCTTTTAAATCTACTTTGCTGTAAATTTTTATAAGGGATCTCCAAATTGAGCTTTTGATAACCTCTCAAAGCTAAGAAGCTAAGCCAGATATTTGCCATCAGACTTTCCCTGCAATTCCACAGATTTGGGTGAATTCCTCTCTTTTGAGGTTCTCAAAATATCCTGAGTTTCTTGGGCTTTCCAGGAAGTAACCTTCCTTACTCATCAGAAAGTTTTCTGGGAGTCTTGTAGGCAAGGTATAAGTCCAGTTCTTTTTTGCAAGGGACTTTATTGAGTCCTTAAAGCTGTCTGGTCACTTCTGAATCTATGTATGTATCTCAAATATGGCATTCCAGTCAAAGTTTTCATAACATAATCAGTGTTTCCAATTTTGTCCTGTTATAAGGAGAACAAATTCTTTATTTGTTTATTTAGTCTTTTTAGGGCTGTTCCCACGGCATGTGCAGGTTCCCAGGCTAGGAGTCGAATCAGAGCTGTAGCTGCTGGCCTATGCCACAGCCATAGCAATGGCAGATCCAAGCTGTGCCTGCAACTTACACCACAGCTCATGGCAATAGCAGATCCTTAACCCACTGAGTGAAGCCAGGGGTTGAACCTATGGGCTCATGAATACTAGTCAAATTCATTTCTGCTGAGCCATGATAAGAACTCCAAGAAAAGAAATTCTTATTGAACTTATGCAAATAAATATATTGCTAAGAAAATAAGCATACTCACTAAGTGTTTCAAATTCTGAAAGGATCAGGTAGAAAAATAAATGTTTCAGTTTTGCTTGCAAAGGTATCATTTTTAAAAATACTCTGAGTCATAGTGAGCTTAAGAAGAAAGGTTTCCTAATATCTGGAAAACAAAAGATTAAAGAACTAACAATATTTTAAATAAAAAGTTATTAAAATTGTAATAATCCTCATCAGTTCATTCAGCCTGTGTAATTAATTCTTGTTCTGCTTGATCTTTTATTAAAAGTTTTATGAAGCCATCAGTTTCTCCACTAGGATTCTATAATTTCTTAGTTCAGTGGTATAATTCTAAAGTTATCATAAACTTGTATGCTAGAGTAGTTTTTAGGTTCATTTCTTTGAAGTTTTTTGAAGATGAAATACATTTCCAGGAAGTGTTTGTAAAAGCATCTGAACATGTTAAAAGACTTTAAAATGTCCATAGTTAAGGTCTTCATGAGGCTTCGTTTCAATACAATTGACAAGGAAATTTGGTTATTTCTGTGACATATATTTAAGATAATAAAAGAATTACAAGCAATAAAGTTAAATGAGGACTTTTCAGATTTTTATGAATTTCATATAATCTCTAAAACTCTTACATTAATAACATTTCCCCATATAATATAACCTAAGAAAGTGTATCATCACTTATTTGACAGTGCTTCCCATGTAATTTATCATACCACATTAACCTAATTAGCTTAGTATCTGTCTTTCATAAAGAGAGAAAACAAATCTTTTGAGTTGTTCTACAAGACCTCTGGAAAACCCCAGTTATTTCTAGGACAATAAGATTTCACTTAGAACCTGAGTTTTGGGCAAGTTTATTAAAAATATCAAAAGGTTTAAAAACACTTGGTCAAATAGGATCATAGGCAGTTATGAAACAATACTTAGTTATCAATATAACCATGGTGATGATTATATGCTTCACAAGCCAATGCATAAAGTTGAATAGCCATAAGTAAAACTTAGATTTTCTAATAGAAAAGGTGCAGTTTTTTGAAAATCAAACACCTGATACCATCAACATGAAATCAAATTACTTCAATAAGACACAAAGTCTTTCCTTCTAGGTAGATTTTTTTTTTTAAGGTAAAGAAGACCTTTTACAGTCTGTCATCAGGAGCAGACCAGTAGTCCAATCAAAAATAATGCATTTAGTAGATTCAGTTTTTACATAAGTACCCTATTGATAATAAAGTTTGCTTTTAAAGCCTTTATAATAAGTTTTACTTTGGGACAAAATTACTTTCTTTTGCATTAACCAAATGCAGCCTATGTTTCCTACCTTTTCTAGAAATATATTTTATTTTCCATGCACACAATTGTTTATTAGTTTTAGGAGGCTTAATCACATATATTAATTAGAAACCTCAATTTTTAGTGATAGTTAAGAGGTAAGCAATTTTGAACTGCCTATTATACCAGAATTCTTTAAAAATTTTGAAATCCATTTCATAACTTTTTAGAAACATGCATTTCCTCAGCATAATATTTTAAATTTAGCACAAGACATGTTTACCAGTAAGCCTGTGATATAAGAGGTTAAAAGTAAGTAAACTTAGATTTGTTTAGAAAGTGATGTTTCGGTATTTTGTCTTATTTGGAAATCAACCATGTGTAGAGTGACTTCCCAACGTTGAATTTAACTGAGCATACCTCTAAGGTTTTAAGTTACCAAAAATAGTTTAGAAGATATTTTTAAGAATCCATACCATAACACATAATTATTGTTAAAGTTTATCTGAAGACTTTTAATTTTACTTGCATCTATTTAATTTTTTGTTCTGAACAGTAATACTGAGGAAAATACAAAAACTTGGTGAAATACTGGACAAAGTGAGCCATCATGTCAAGTTAATTTTCTTGCTGACACATTTTGTAACAGATATTTCATGAACTTTTTTGACTTCTGGTGAAACCAGATAGAACAAAAGTATTATACTTAAAAGATGATAACTGTAAAGACATGTCTTTATTAATTAAATCAATGTATTTAAATTAGCTTTTATTTATCTCAGAATTTTCCCAGATCGCTTAATCTTGAAAAGCATTTGGCTTAGTTTCTATTATATTTTAATTTATATAAACACTTGTTTGTTTTTAAGCCAATTAAATCAAACTGTCTTACAAATTAATTTTGGTGATACTCTCTGAGGGTAGAAAAATGCCATATTTATAATATGCATACATAGACATACATACAGATACAAACAGTTATCCTAGCTTTTATTTTAAAACTTTTAGCTGTGAATCATTAACAATACAAAATTTAGTTTATATCTAATAGTTGGAATGCATTGTTTGTTCGCTCAGATAGCTAAAGTTGTTTACTAGTTGTGGTGTAGACTTTTAAGATTTATATTCACCCTTGACAGACGCTCTTAAGATGGCTGTTTAGAATTTGGGCAAGAGAACCCTTTTAGCTGTTGTGTTTAAAACGGCCTCTTTCCACCTTTTTTTTTTTTCAGTTTCAAGTGAATCTCAGTTATCTCTCAGTGATATGGTAAGAGGTACATATTCAAGGGATAGAGAAATAAAGTTTAAGTTTTTTTTTTTTTTTTTTTCCCTAGGAGTTTTAGGTTATGTGTCTATTGTCAGAAGTCTTAGGGTAATAACTATCTCTTTTTTTCTTCCTAAGTATAAGCCATTTTTGTTTCCAATATCTTGAGCTTTTAAATATCTCCATGCATTTTGAGAGAAGCAGGCAAGGTTTGGGGACTGGTAAAGATAAGAAGGTCTTGACTTGCTTCTGGAGGTATATTTCCGGTTTTGGTGGATTTGTAAGACAAAGATGGTTGCTTCTATGAGCCCCTGAATATTGGTTTCTAGATGATCCGTTTTCTGATTATTTGTAGGAGGACCTGGGGAATTCTGGAAAAGATAGGTCTTTTATTTTTTCATTTTTTTACGGGGGAATTTGTGCTGGATTTTTTAAAGTCTAATTTCTGTTCTTTTATCTTGTTAGGGAGTCCCTAAAGCTAGCCATTTTATATGCATTTTTTGTTTTATTGCTTTTAAATTTGGTTTTAGAATATTAAGTGAATATTTTAAATATTTTTTAAATTTTTAAAAAATGCTTTAGAATATTTATTTAAGTATTTTTTAAATATAGCTAATTTAAAGGATCTCTTGTCTGGCCACTGTCAAGTAGGATCTTATATGAATATTAGATTGTGACTCAAACAAATAAGCTCTTGCATGGCTTAACCAAAGATGAAAGAGGCATCTTCCCAGAGAGCTCACAGCTCTCCAAGGTCTAAAAAGTTCACTCCCAGAGTTAGTCTAGGAAAGTAAAAGCCCTTTGTTGCTATAGGTGGTAAAAATGATGTAGTAAAAATGGTGTCTGTGGGTTCCCAAGAGGATATGGGAAGTCTCCAGTCAGGGACCTGCCCTGTGACACAGGACAGGTGCTACTGGAATAAGATCTTTCCAGTACTGACAAAGCACCAAAGGTTTAAGCAATGAAGTCCCCTTATGGACTGGAGCCCTGAATGACAAATCCACCTAACAGCTGGCACAGCCAGACAAAAAGAGTGCTGCTTGTGATTTCATGTTTTTGTGAACTGGAGCTCAGCACTTGCCATCTGCCTCTACAAGGATTGAATCATGAGCCACTGCAGCTACTGACCCTCAGCATCCCCTGAAAGATTTCAGAGTGGAGATCAGCAGTGAGGCACTCTGAAGCAGAATAGGTCTTCAGCGAGGTAGCTGTTTTCAGGAGACTTTATTTTAATTTTTTAAAAAAATTTATTGAAGTATAGTTGATTTATAGGTTTGTGGTAATTTCTGCTATACAACAAAGTGACTCAGTCATACAGATACACATACCCATTCTCTTTCAGATTCTTTTCCCACGTAGATTATCACAGAAGATTTTATGAGCCCAATTCTTGCATCTCATTTTATCTAGACAGGAAAGCACAAAAACCCTTCATGGTGACATCTCCTTCTTGTGACTAGCAATAAACTTCATGAGACTAACAGTGAACTTCTGCAAAATATGTGCTTGATTGCATGTACCACCCCCCCTTCACCAAAGCCATATATATTCTGACATTCCCCCCTACCTCTAGGGAGTGGTATGTCAGATCTGTCTGAAATGCTGCCTCCCAGACTGTAGTCCTTCTTTTGCCCCAAATAAAACTTAATGCCCTACTTTTAGGTTGTGAATATTTTTTAAGTCCACATTTTGGAACCCCAGTCTATTTGACTGGCCATAAGAGGCCACCTCAGTAAGTGTACCTTCTGGATGACAGAGATCAGAGACAGTATTCTCACTGGTCCTAAAATCAAGGTCTCAAGATATAGTGCAAGACAGTAGGAAAAACCTCATTAAGTTTTTGCAGAGGACCTGTAGCAAAGTTTGTCTAAAAGATGCCAGTCTGGTGAGAACCATTAACTCATCAGTCTGTGTGACCAGCTTGAGCAACAGGCGTAGCGGGCCTTCGCCTGCATTTTGCCATGTGTTTTTCCCTCCTAATGACAAATGACACAAAAAGGCAAAGGAAAAAACAGTGATCCCTTTTTGGGAGGAGAAGGATCAATACTCATTATCAAATTCATCAGAGCTGCTATGTCCAAGAAACTAGTTCCACATATATTTTCTCCTGCTAATCTAAATTTTAAAATACAGAAAAAAACACTTGCACCACTTCCATATCTATCAGATCCTATAGTAAGAAATCTAAGAGGCTGACATGATATAAAGTCTCACCTGCTGCTGGATCCTTGTCACCCAGGATCTCTCTGTGACAGCAGAAGCAGCCTCAAGGTGGGGGGTGGGTGGAGAAATGGGTTCCAGCCAGTACTCTGCAGACTAAGCCAGATGTTAGGGAGGGGAAAAATTCCACCTAGTCCATTTGGTTCTTTTGGCTTGTCTAGTAAATGGACAGAGACAGATTCTTGGAAAAAAAGCAAATCTCATTCATACATGTGAAAGTCTCATAGAAATGGGATCTCCAAAGTGACCAAAGGAGGTTGTTTATATAAGCCTTGTGAATTGGAGATTGCCACTTGCCATCTGCCTCTACGTGGGTTGAATCATGAGCCACTACAGCTGCCAATCCTCAACACCCCCTGAAAGAGTTCAGGGTGGAGATCAGGAGTGAGGCACTCTGTGCTCTGGGCAAACTGCAAAACGGGTCTTCCAATAGTTAGAAATTTTCAGGAGAACATTTTATGAGCCCAATACATCCATCTCCTCATGTCTAGAAAAGCACTAAAACCCTTCATGGTGACGTCTGCTTCTCATGACCAGCAATAATCCTCACTAGACTAGCAGTAACCTTCTGTAAAATATGTGCTCGGTTGCATGTCCCTTCATGGTCACCAAAAACTGTTGATGTAAAAAAATATGCACAATTTAAAAGCTGAGAGCTAAATGTGGCAAAATGAGGACGATAGCCCAGGAGGAAGCATTTCGAAAAACTCTTGAAATACCACTACAGAGAAATAGGGGGGGACGTCAGTATATATGCGATTCTGGTGGGGTGGGGGTACATGCTACCAAACACACACATTTTACAAAAGGTCACTGCTACCTCTTGATGGTTACTGCTGGTCACTAGAATCAGACGTCACCAGGAAGGGGTTTAGTGCTTTTCTAGATGCGAGGAGATGCAAGAATTGGGCTCATAAAATCTCCCGAAAATATCTAGCTATCTGAAGATCTGTTCTGCCAGCTTTCCTCAAACACAGAGTGCCTCAGTCCTGATCTCCACCCTGAGCTCTTTCAGGGGCTGTTGAGGGACAGCAGGTGTCGTAGCTCATGATTCAGCCCCTGTAGAGGCAGATGGAAAGTGCCAGTCTCCAGCTCACAGGATATTTATATATTATTTTTAGACAAAGAAACAATAACTTGTGAAAATTTAACAAAATGAAAGGGGCTTGTGCTTAGGGTAGGTAGCACACCATAAAGAATTGACAGTGTTTGTTTTGGGGTGTTTTATTTTTTTAAATTTTATTTAATTTATTCATTTATTTATTTAGGACTACAGGTATGGCATGTGGAAGTTCCTAGGCTAAGGGTCGAATCTGAGCTGCAGCCGCTGGCCTGTGCCTCAGCCAAACAGCAACACCAGATCTGAGCCGTGTCTGTAACTCACACCACAGCTCACAGCAAGCCTGGTTCCTTTAACCCAATGAGCAGGGCCATCGAGTCTGCATCTCATCTGTGTATCTTCTTTGGAGGTGTCTGTTCAGATCTTTTACATTGTATTACCTGATTTTTTATTATTGAGTTGTAAGAGTTCTTGGAATATTTGGATACCAGTCCTTTTCAGATATGTGTTTTGGAAAGATTTTCTCCTAGTCTCTGGCATGTCTTTTCAGTCTTAACAGCATTTCTCATAGAACATAAATTTTAGATTTTAATGAAATCCAGCTTAAGCAGTTTCTTTCATGGGTCAATCTCTTGGTGTTGTATTCTGAGTCACCTGCTTTTTTCTCCTGCTTTTTAAACTTTTTATTGAAGTGTGATATGTATACAGAAAATGACATATATTGCTAAAGCTCACTGAATTTTCAAAAACGGAAACTGTGAATGAGCATACAAATCAACAAATAGAATATTAACAGGTTTTTAGCCATCAATTTGAAAGGAACGTTAACTAGGACATTTAATATATACTTTGATCCCCAGAGACACGAAGTAAAATAATTTAAAATAACAGTTTACTTTTACTGAAAAGGTGTCACTTTATTTTCTCCTAAAATAAAGCCTTTTATGAAGAGTTATGAGACAAATTGTCTCTTGGGTTGGTAGAAGTCCAACTATTAAGACAAGGCATGAAATGAAGATACAAACAGAATATGTTGATCCCAAATAAGGCAAAAACTTCCTGACTACCAGGATGATGACCTGCTGACATAAAGAGGGAAAGTTCCTTTTTTTTTTCCTTGGAGACCACTAAGAAATGGGGAGGAAATGATCAGTTCGGAGCCTGCCAGTTAACAGAGACCGGGGTGAGACTGTCAGTAATGGCCCCAAATGCCCTTTTTGCTTTAAGGAGAGGCACAAGTAAAAGCAAAAATTAAACAGTAAGTTTGTGAAATGCCCAAGTTGAACTGAGGACATGCTGACATTTAATTAAATAACAAACTCTTTAAAGCCCTAATGGAAGTGCTTTACAGGATGTCTGTTACATTTGCATAAGCACCGCCAGCAAAGCCTGGCAGTATACGGTCTTTCAGATTGGTTATCGGTCAATAAAAGCTGATATGATACAATGGAAATGACTTCCTCATCACCCATTACCCTATAAGCCATTGGCTTTTGCTTGCAACCAAGGCTTCTGTGCCAGTTCCAGAACACCACTTTCAGAGGCAAATTCCGTCACCCGGATGGCATTTTCTAGTTTTATTTGATCTTGAAAAACATTTCATTATGTTTAATTTAGGGAAATGAGATTTCTTTAATTACTATCAGTAGCAGCTATTAGAAGCTCAATTACATTTGCAAATTCATTTTTAAAAGCTTTATGGTTTTCAGATAAAAAATTCAAGTTCTAACTGTATCCATTAAAAGTTACTGTTCCTCCCTTTGGTGCCCAGGCTTCCAAGAGAGAAGATGGGTTTTCTAGTGGAAAATAAATAATGCTAGAATCTGAGGATTAGCCTAAACAGGACTTGGCATTACTCATCTGAATACATTTGATATTTTGTTAAAGAAATTGGTTTATCAAATGTGTTTGCAAATTCTTTTCATTTGGGGGGTTTCGGATACAATAAGCTCTACAGCGTGAAAAGTCAGGGTGTACCAGTGGGTGGTGAGGCAGCTGACTCACCAGAGATATAGATGTTGCTCATCTATGTGCCTGCATGGCCCCGGTTATGGTCCTACAGTGAGTTACATATCACCACTATCATGTCTGGAGGAGTATCTTCTTGAAGGTTTATAAAAGGGGTTCCCTCCACTTTACTGGTCTCTTGAATACTGTCTGTGATCTCAGAAGAGACTCCAATTTCATGTGTTTAGGAGCTTTTTGTTCATGTAATTAAACTGTTATTGTCAGTAAGAAAATTTTCCCCAAGCTAGGCATTGCCCTTGTTTTCAGGCACAGTGGCACTAATAGATTATTTCTTCCTTTTAGCTTTTAAATATATATACATATATATATATATATGTATATATATATATATATATATATATATATATATACACACACATACAGAGAGAGAGAGAGAGAGAGCGAGAGAGAGATCCAGAGAACATTGATACCTGCAATGAGGAGCCCATAATAGGGCTGTGGTCTTCTCCTTCACAATCAGAGTGCATTTTGTCTGAAGTGTCTAGAAAAACAGCTTGTGCGTAGTAGGTATTTAGATGATGCTGGTTGGTGGATATGATTTGTTCAGCTTTCCTCAAGCCAGAAACAACTGTTTTCTGTACAGCTACAACCACTCCAATGTCTGTCGATCCACTTGGTGGCAATTTTGAGCCAAGGAATAGAGGTGATATCTTAGAATACGAAATAGAATGCATCTTTGGAAAAACCTTAGGGTTGGTTCATTGATTTGCTTCACTATAATGCAAAACCAACTCTGTTGGCAGTAAATATCAATGGCTGCTAATAAAAATTGTAAATGCCCTTGTTGCTGTTTGTCACAGATAAACACATGCGAGGTTCGCAAGATTTAAAATCATTGTTCCTTGGATTCTTTTTTTTGCTAATAAACGTGAAGGCGAGAAAAGACTGTAAGGTGTGTGCATTTGAAATGCTTGTTTTTGTTCTGTGGTACTTGGAAGTGTTTGCTGTTATTCTTCCCAACTTGCTTGAGTTTTGCCCAGACCACTGAATACTTATTGATGGAAAATAGAGTTGTACGCTTTAGGGATTTGTATTTGAGTGGATTAGTATTAGAGGGAGAGGACTACGTGTGGTATGGTACATGCCAGCGGCAGTCTTATGTGTTGCTTGCTGTACATGCCTCATATCCATCATGATTCCCATTGGAAGTAGCATTCAGAGACTGAATCATTTGATGAACAGATAATTGGAAGTCAAGTGCTTATAAAAGCCAGGAATCCACAGCTTAGCGTGTATAAAATCAAAGCCCCCCACAAAAAACTTGCCTTGCATATTTTATTTTATTTTATTTTGTTTTATGGGGCTTTTTTAGGGCCACACCCATGGCATATGGAGGTTCCCAGGCCAGGGGTCGAATTGGAGCTATAGATGCTGGCCAACACCACAGCCAGAGCAACACAGGATCCGAGCTGCATCTACGACCTACACTACAGCTCACAGCAATGCCGGATCCCTAATCCACTGGCGAGGCCAGGGATCAAATCTGTGTCCTCATGGATGCTAGTCAGATTTGTTTCCACTGAGCCATAACAGGAACTTCACCTTGCATATTTTAGATTCCACATATAAGTGATATCATATGGTATTTGTCTTTCTCTTTCTGACTTACTTCACTTAGTATGAGAATCCCTGTTTACATGCATGTTGCTGCAAATGTGGCATTATTTTGTTCTTTTTTATGGCTGAGTAGTATTCTGTTGTGCATATGTACCACATATTTTTAATCCATTCATCAGTTGATGGACATTCACCCTATCTACAAAACAGAAACAGACTCGTGGACATAGAGAACAGACTTGTGGTTGCCAAGGAGGAGGGGGAGGGAGTGGGATGGATAGGGAATTTGGGTTTGGTAAATGCAAATTATTATATTTAGAATGGATAAGCAAAGAGGTCCCATTATACAGGACAGGGAACTATATCCTGTCTCTTGGGATAGATGGAAGATAGTATGAGAAAAACAAGGTATATATAATGTATAAATGGGTCACTGTGCTGTACAGCAGAAATTGGCATAACACTGTAAAACAATTATACCCTAATAAAAAATAAATTTAAAAAATGTCTTGAATTTGGTGTCCAAAAGTGCAACAATTTTTTTTTTAATTTTACTTGGTTTTTTGGCCGCAACCATGGCATACAGCAGTTCTCAGGCAAGGAATGAAACCCACACCAGTGCAGTGATGATGTCCGAAACATCCAAAATCCATAACCACTAGGCCACCAGAGAACTCCCAACAGCTTCCTTTTTTTTTTTTAAATGTTAGTAATGCCACTTAAAATTGTCCCAGAACAGTGGTCTCATGAAACACAAAGTTATCACTTTTTACATTTTTTACCTTCATTTTATCTAGCTACTGCTCTTTAATAACTTTGTCACAAAGATGTAAAAACGAACATGAGCAGTGTGGTTGCAATGGTTTGAAACAGTAATAAAGGACAAAGGCATGTTAATTGTTATTCTCAGAAATCTCATGACTCAATAGCTGTCTAATTTAATAAAGTCTTGTTCCAGTGGAATGATTCAGCTATAAGAAACTTGGAAAAAATTGAAATAAGCACTGGAGTCAGTGCAATCTTTTCAAATTCTCGGGGGTATTTGTTTTTCATGCTGTCCACTTTCGGGCAGGCTGCAACGTGCTGCAGAGTTGTTTGTCAATGCCTGGGTTTATTTTTGTAAGAAAGTATTGATTACAGAGGGAAAAACATTTCGTTTAACAGCAATCAATGGTAACAGACAAAAGGACATTTGAAGTTTCAAAGTCTTTAAAATATGAACTAAATGCACAATCTGGGGAGTTAAATTATTGATAAAAGAAGAATGACCCAAGGGCTACACAAATTCTAGATTATAAACATATTCTTTCTCTCCTCAGTCAACTCAGACATTGTAAAACTGGAGACTTAATTATTAGCTCTGTAGGAAAGTCAACTTATTTAGCACATGGTAAATGTGAAACTTTTGGCAGAGAGATGGAGAAATAATTTTTTCTGCTATAACCTATAATCTACACACTAAAGAATCTTACTCTATACTCTGAGTTGTTTGTTTTAATGAGCGGTTAGACTTAAGATTTTATTTCAGCATCTGATAAAATGTGAGAGAAAAGCACCTAACAGTGTCATCTCCTGTCAACATTAAATCTTTTAGAGTATTAGAAAAAAACTAAATGTTTATCTGTATGACTAATCATCTGCCTTTCCCTATGTTATGACTAATATTCAAAATTATCTAATATTCAGATTAGTTTGACATGAAGTTGGTCCTTTATAAATTGTTGTTGACTTAAAGTAACTTGAATAATCTCTAATATTGAACACCACTGGTAGTAAATGGCGATAGGCTATTCTCTCTTGGGAGAGGGTTGGGATTCCATTCCTAAATGAGAAGAGATGTTGCCTTAATGGCTCAGCACCAAACAGTAAAATGTAATTCTATGTATAACGCAAAGCTGGTGCCTTTGTAAGGAAATGTGATCCTACAGGGAGAGATGATAGATTTTTCCCAGCATAGTAACAACAAGCACACATATTACAAGATTTCTAGGACTGCTGAAAGGTTCATCCTTTTTGAAAAATGCAAAATTCATTTTTTTGGTTGTCAACAGTGGCCACAATTTCATTAATATGGGCAATGATGTATAAAATTGTGTTTGTCTCTCAACAGTGAGACTGTTTCCTAACCCCATGGCTTCTGGGGAATTTATGGATTTTGGATTAAAGTAATACTGTCTCTTGGAAAATAAATGATTAGGATTGATTCATTCTTTTTTTATGAGATGTCAACTGGTAATCTTGATTAAGGGTCAGCAAACTGGCCGAGCTGCCCCACTCTCCCCCTGGTTTTGGAAATAGTTTATTGGAATACATCCATGCCTATCCATGAATATATTGTCTGTAGCAATGTTCATGCTACAAGGGCAGAACTAAGTAGTTGCTACACAGACCACGTGGCTCATAAAGCCTAAAATATTTACCATACAATCTCGTACAGAAAAAGTTTGCTGACTTCTGCCCTAGGTACTCAAGTTCTCCCAGTTAATTGTTTGATATGTGATCATAATAATATTCGTAATGGTAAAACCATCTTTTTTTTGAGACTGTATCTTATATCTCTTTCATACAATAGTCACTAACAGGTCATGGAAAGGGACAGGCTTAATAAGAATTCGTTGACTGGTTGAAATGGAAGTTCAGTCGACCAGGACAGAAATTTGTTGGTACTTGTAAGGAGAGGCAGTCAAGCTCTATGACCCTGGAATCGGATTGCCTAAGCTCAGACTCTGGTTCTTCTGTGTAATTCCTGTGGCCTCAGCTTCATAATCTTAAGCAAAAAATTGTTGTGGAAATAGTGCCTACAGTCCAGTGTGTTGTGAGGACTTAGTGGGTAATACATGCAAAATGCTTAGAACAATCAGTCAGGAGTCATCCTTAATATAATTCTTATTTGTGATTTAGGAACATTCCTTTTTTTCCCTTTTATTCTCACTTACTTGATTGGTCCTGGAATTGCTTTTATAATTTCTTCATGACCACGCAGATGCTTATATGCTTATTTCCTTGTTCAGCTCATCATTGGGGCTGCTGCCACCAGCTGTGGTTCCAACTGGATACCAGTGGCCCCCATATTGTTGAGTAGATGGATTCATTTTATATAAAAAGGAAAACAAAATAATGCCATGGGGTCCCAGTATTATAATAGTTGTACTTTTATGTATTCATTAATATCTTATAAATAATGTTCAATATACTGAATCCTTTGTAAATTGTGAGCTATGTAATTCTTCCTGGTCTAAGAGGTGAAAGCAGTTGTTCTGGGCATTTGGATATGATAAATGGGATGTCTGTGTAATGGCACCCATGTTTTGCTTGACCACAGTTATTAAGGGCGGTTAGATCTCACTAACTGGAACCATTTTCTTCACATGTGTTGAATCTAGTTCTTTGGTCAAGAATTTTGTGAATCTTGAATTCCCACTGTGGCTCAGCAGGTTAAGAACCCAGAATAGTGTCCGTGAGTTTGCAGGTTTGATCCCTGGCCTCACTCAGTTGCCACAAGCTACAGCATCGGTCGCAGATGCAGCTTGGCTCCAGCATTGCTGTGTCTGTGGTGTAGAGCTGTAGCTGCAGCTCTGATTTAACCCTTAGCCTGGGAACTTCCACATGCTGCAGTTATGGCCTTAAAAAATAGAATTTTGTGAGTCCTAGGTTGTATAAAAATATACACAATGCACCAATAGTCCATACCTGTGAAAGTAAAGGAACCAAGTGAAGTGAAGGCTTTATCAAGCAAGGCTTGATTAAAACAACAACAACGAAAAAAAACTTAGCTTTTAAATATTGTTGCCTCCTGAAGAAGGAAGGAAATTTTTTCTGGGAAGACTTTTAAAGATACTAATATAATAATGATTAAAATATTTTATGGTCTTGCCAGTTGATTTTCTCGCTTTATGTAGGGGTTTCATTTTGAGTTTATATGTTAACGTTTATCTTGCAAAGGCAAGTAATTGGAAATGTAGAGAAAATTTTTACATATAAATTCTACTGTTCCAGCAGTATAATTCCATCAAACTCCTAAAAATTTTTTCTTCACTGAATTACCTGGGAGGAGAAACTTTGGAGAGGTGGTTGATCTTCTCTGCACTGTGACAAAAACTTGGAGTGGGCTGGATCCCCTGGGCAGTCATCACCTTTTAGGACTGCAGGTTCTAACACGCCTTTCCAAGTATAAGGATATCTGTTTCCTTTTGATTGTAAGATCTATAGAAAAATATGTAAGTTTCCATGTGGAAACCTAGTTGAATAGCTTGGTTATATTCATTCAAGTCTGACTAAGTCCTCTGGAGAGACCACTTGTGAATGACAGAGGGCTAAACATTTAGCCAGGAGTGGAACGGGAGAAGCCAGGGAGTCATAATAAACGAGCACCTGGGATCACAATTTCTGATGCTCACTTAAATTACATACCAAGGACCTGTAGTCATGATGTAGGCATTTCTACTGTGAACTTTTCTATACCCAGCCATGTGTCAGACAGACATTCTAGTAATGGTAACTATAGTCTCCATTGCCCTTTTTTTTTTTTTTGAGATGTACCCACCACGTAAAGAAGTTCCCTGGCCAGGGACTGAAACTGCACCACAGCAGTGACCCAAGCCATTGCAGTGACAATACCAGATCTTTTACCTACTGTACAACAAGAGAACTACAACATTGGCCTATTTTTTGTGACTGTTATTTGTACTATTAGGGCCATGTTTCTCTTTGCTTCTTCTTGTGACTCTCTCCTACCACTCAGAAACTGAAAGTATTTATAATAATTTTCTCTGCCATTAAAGCGATCAATCAAGGGTTAAGTACACTTTTCCAAGAAGTACTCAGCTTGTCTTTTAATAATACACATTTTTCCCTTTCTATAGATTAATGATGCTCATTCAGTTCCTTTATAGGTCTTTAATGATTTCCCCATAAAAATTAAATTTCTGTTTAACCTTACCTCTCCAAAATAACACAAACTATAATTATTCAGTGTGTAATATTTTCAGTTTCTTCTAACTGAGGTGATTGTATGAAATGAAATACTAAGGCATTGAATCGAAACTTGTGATTAGTTCCACATTGATCTTTTAAATACTATAGCTGACCTTTTAATGGAATGATAGAATGTGAAAGTTTACATTTGCTAACAAGGATAAGGGGCACTGCTAGAAATCCTTTTGTTTTAAAATTTCATGTTTTTGAGATAGTCTAGTGTCAAAAAATAATGGAAGCTGGCTGTGTAAAAGTCAATCCAGATGTTTCTGGGGCCTTGTTTAAAAGGATTTTCAGGGGAGTTTTCCACAGTGAAACTGGAAGTATGAAGGCATTCTACTATGTTTTCCAGATGACAAAAAAGTATGTGTGAGAAATTAATATTAATTACTGAGGTCCCATAAGCCATTTCTCTGGGCAATTTAAAAGGAAAGCTCAAATAGTACCTTGTACAGTCTGTCGTTGACATTATAATTATTCTCCTATTTGAGAGGAGTGAATAATTATCATAGCAAATACTCTAATTTCCCATACACATAATTACACCCATTCATGGAGGAAAGGCAGGAATATGAGGAGTCCAATCATAGGGAAAAAAAGGATTCTTCATCTGAGTAGCATTCTGTAAAATCTAGTATGTTGAACAAAAGAATAGGAAAATGTGCTATCCTAAAAAATCTAATGGAACTATGCTACTAGTTAAGGAGGCCACAGCAAATTCTCTAAGAAAACTTTGACTTAATAGTTGAGAAGTTAAAGTGACTAATCAAACCAGAGATTTGAATATGAAGTTTGGGATTAGAATCTGTGTACTGTAAGGAGAGTGCAAAAAATGAGACCAAAGGTAGTGGTAAGGGAAAGAAAATGACAAACAGGATAACAGGTATCTTTGGGGTTTTTAAACTAAAGAAAATCTCATTATATGGTCCTCAGAACAAAGACTAAAAGTTGTCACAGATGCAAACTCTACTTGGGGTTTTATTACCAAGTGCAAGGGCTCAATCTCTAAAGAAAAGGATGCTCTTTGGGAGCCATATGACTTTCAGTGTCTGTGAGTCTGCTTCCATTCTGCAAGTAAGTTCATTTGTATCCTTTTTTTTTTTAGAGGGATGGACCAGGGGTTCAGATTGGCATATGTACCCTGAAGTATATGGAATGATTGGTCAACAGGGACCTGCTGTACTGCACAGGGAACTCTACCCAGTATTCTATGATAATCTATGAGGGAAAAGAATCTGAAAGAGAATGGATGTGTGCATGTATAACTGAATCACTTTGTTGTATAGCATAAATTATCATGGCATTGTCAATCAACTGTGCTTCCATAAAACTTTTAAAATGCTAAAAAGATGAAAGGATGCTGTTTGAAGAGATAGAGGATAATAATTATACAGGAAATGTAATATGACATTGTATAGTTTTTTTAAAAGCTAAGGTGAAATTAGGGACACTAGTGCCTGGGATAAAACATAAATTAGCTGTACAGTGAAATAAGGATGACATCAGAGAGGAGAAGGCAGAGCAACTGCTAACTTTTCTAGTCAGTATAACTGAAGTTCAAGATTGGGGTGTAGAAGAGAAAATAAAAGAGCTTGGAATCCTCTACAGTAGGGATCAAGGAAATAAATATAGTGACTCAAATTTGCAATGGCAACTAAATCTGCTGAAGAAATCCATGCATTCTCCATTGTGGGGTAAAGACAGAAAAGGAACAGGGTGGGGGTCAAATGGAGAATAAATAAATCTAGGGCCACATGGATTGGTTCAATGCTGGAAGTAAAAATCTTTGGAACTGAAATTCTCCCCCTTCCTTGTATGAAATATACTGTGTCCACTGAACAGAAAAGAATACTTAAGACTTCAATCAAAAAAGAAGGCACTTAATAAAATTGATTTCTGAGAGCCCTGAGAGGGATAGAATAATTAATAGCCCCTGTTAATTGTGATCAATGAACATGTCAACAGAGAAAGATCAGTCATCAAAGGTAGAGAAGGATTCATTACTTCTTATGAAAAGACCCATTGGTCAGTTAAATGAAGCTTTTTTTTTTCTAAGTTGAAAATTGAGCCTTTTGACCAAATAAACTCAATGAAATGATTGGACTAAGGGAAAATGTACATCTGAATTTGGCAGTTGACCATGGAAACCAAGCTTCTACTCAGTTATCAATGTCTTGCTTTAATTGGTGAGCCCCCATAATCATTGGATATTCAAAGACTTGGGAGAAAATAGTTTTCTGAGAAGCTTGTTGAAGTCAGAAAAGCAGTGAGCCAGAAAATCCTGTGGCAAAGCCTTTTCCAGCTTCAAGAAACTGTTAATGAGTGACAGTGATAAGAAAGGCACAGTTACTGTTGGTCCCTGTTAGGATCGTCTTTCACTTCTAGGGTCCCCCCTCTGAGGAAGAATGATCTTTTGCAAACATTTAGATTCTGTCACTTTCCTCTGAATCTACTGAGACCTGCTATTGTTTGGGAACCAAAGGGAAATCAGTGTCTCTGGGATCTATGTTTCGCCACTTATCTTCCAAATCGTGTAATGCCCAATTGTTACCTGTTTAGCATTGCCTACACTAGCCAAGAAAACCATACCCTCTCTCTCTTAGATCTACAGCTTTGCCTACCTCATTATCATACATGAATGCCAATCATCTTCACCCGTATATAGGATGCAATCCATGGTATGACTAGTCCTCAACATATATACACCCCCATCTTATAGATATTGTTTAATGTCATTATATTCTTTCATTGTTACTTTTATTGAAGTATAGTTGATTTACAATGTTGTACCAATTTCTGCTTTATAGCAAAGTGACCCAGTCAGAAATATATATATATTCCCTTCCTTATGTTATCTTCGATCATGGTCTATCGCAAGAGACTGGATATAGTTCCCTGTACTATAGAGTAGGACCTCATTGCTTATCCATTCTAAATGTAATAGTTTGCATCTACTAACCTCAAATGCCCCATCCGTCCCATTCCCTCCCCCTCCCCCTTGGCAACTACAGATTCTTCTCCATGTCTGTGAGTCTGTTTCTGTCTTATACATAGGTCCATTTGTGCCATTTTTAGATTCCACATATAAGTGATACCATACATGCCAGTATCCTCTTCATTCCACTAGTATTTATGTTTGTTTGTTTTTTTTGCTATCCTAAGGGGGGAGAAATTCTCCTCTACCCCCTTTGGGTCTCTGAGTTAAACTCATATAACATAAATTAACAGGAGGAAAACATGTTTTATTGAATTGCCATATGTCCGTGAGAATGTTCACAAGAAAATTAAGATCAGAGAAGTGACCAGAACAGGAAGCTGTTTATATATTTTAGATCAAAAAACAATTTGTGAAGACTTGTAAGTCAGAGCAGTTTGGGCTAGGGCAGGAAGTAATGAAGAATACTAGTGAGATAGGGGTTAGTTTAACAAGATTAGTTTGTGTGGCTTTCTTGGTCCCCAATTCTCTCTCTCTGATGATAAGGATGTCTCCCTTCCTCCTGGATAGAAAGAGGACAGTCTTCACATGAGGGTTTTGTGACCTGTTTCAGGGAAGAAAGCTGAAAGTCTTGGCAGAAGGTCAGAGTGACCTTACAGTTTCTGCTGTTTCATTAAACTGCTTCAGTTAAGGTCTTCATTATTCCAAGGTGTCATATTTAGGGGTGATATGTTCTTTTTTGTTGTTGTTGCTTTTTATTTTAGGGCCACACCTAAGGCATATGGAACTTCCCATGCTAGGGGTTGAATTGGAGCTGCAGCTGCCAGCCAATGGCACAGCCAGAGCGACACCAGATCTGAGCCATATCTGCGACCTACACCACAGCTCATGGCAATGCCAGATCCTTAAGCCACTGAGTGAGGCCAGGGATCAAACCGGCATCCTCATGGATGCTAGTCGGATTTGTAACCTGCTAAGCTGAGATGGGAACTCCTAGGGGTAACATGTTCTAAACCCCTTCATTTTGATTGTGGCTAATTTCGTGGCTACCTAAAATGTGAGGGATGAAAGGGACACCAGCCTTTAAGAAAGATACCGGAAGAGGGTAAACCTACTTCCCAAAATTTTACAGCAAATTAATGGGAGAACTGAAATGGTAATAACCCAGACCACTAGCTTCGCCAGGAATCATGATGGTGAAACTCAAGGCACTTTAAAGTGATGAAAATTGTGGGATGTGAATCAGTGTATACCTTTCCGTCCTATTTTTTTTAGATGTATGATGATAGTAAAATCAAAACTGTATTACGTTATACCGTGAATTCCGTCTTACTGCTTTATTCTTCACTTGTAGCTTTAACTGATAAATGATAAAGAGCATTGACTGTAAGCAAAAGACAACTTAATTTTCTCTCTTTGTATAGGATACCATCATGTGTTATGATTTGTTCACACATGCCTTTATCATCCATATCCATCTTGACACACCAAACCTTTGTTTTGCTATGCTTTTCTGCACAACCCACCCTAAAAATACTTCTCCCATAAACTTCACATCTGTATCTTTTTGATAAGTAATAAACATATAGATAATTTTTTCCCTAAGGAAATAAAATCATATGAAGTGATTCACCTGTGGTACTTCCTCTTAAGAGCTCTGTCTAGCATTGAGGACATTTTTAACATCTTTCTAAGTGCTCATCTGTCTTCTTTACCCTTGAAATTTCTCCTCCTTCCCCACTTTCTTTTATTTCTCTCACTCACTCTTTCCTCCCTCCTCTCAATTTTTTTTTCAAACTGAGCTCTGTGTATTTTTTTGTTGGAATAAAAGCTCTGTCTCTCTTGGGTGATGTTATCAGCACTGCGGATGTATTTTGGGCCACTTCTATCCTAGCATCTCAAAATCTGATTCTAATTCTTCTGTTACGGCCAGCAGTACAGGCTTTAAAAAAAATCAATTCTTAAGTTCCTTATCTGTTGCTTTGCTTCTAGGGTAACTGAATCTTTCATAACTAATGGGGACATTGACTTCAGGGAGCCTTACAGGGAAAAGATATTGCAGTTTGTGTAAAAAGCAAAAATGAGGCTGCAATTGAAGGTACTGGTTAATGTAGAGATTTTCCATTAAAAACCAAGTTTCATGGAAACCTAACAGTTTAAGGTTGTTGCTTATGTGTATTTGGTTTATGGACTTCAAAGGAAAAGAATCACTTGTCAATGTTAGATTCTCAGTAGGTAGCAAGAGAATTAGAACTGTTTTCCGGATCTCTAGGTAATCTTAATGTGTTCCAGTATATGTTGGATGTTGCCTGGTGAACACAGGGCAATATCTGTGACTGGATACAAATTAATAAGCAAATCTAATTAGATCTTAAAGTTTTGATTTGATTGTTGTGTCTGACTGCCATGTTTTATGTTTTGTGCCATTGAAGCAAATGTACTTCTCTAACAGTCGGTTTACTTCACATCCTCATTGCATAGTATGTAGCCTGTTTGCCAGATTCTGCATTTCTTGAATGAAGTCGTATACTTTTTTTGTCAATACCCAGGAATGTTATTTACTCCCTGTGGCCCTTTCAAATGACTTCTGTTCATTTCTCTATTTTTTTAGACCTTTTATTTTTCTGATCTATTTATTTTAGATCCTTTTATCATCCAAGATTGTTATTATCATAATTTTTTGATTATAAAATATTATGCAACAAGGACATTATAACTTGAATGCATTTCAGGGAATCTTTTGAACAGAAGCATAGAATACCTTTCTGTAGAGTATCATGTATCTTTAAGCATCACATCAGTGTGGAATACCTCTAGATGAGTTAAGGTCTCATGTCACTCACTAAGCAGAACTTAGAGGGCGTCCTTAGAGCATATGTGGGAGGCGCCTCTCTTGTTGTGGTGTTGTTTCACCTAACACAGGACCACGTATGGCACTAGAATCTTCCCAGCAAGTAGAGAAAACTCTTTCTTTCCCAAACTCTGAATCATCTGTAACTACCTTTGCCCATAGTATCTCCCACTGATGTAATTAGAGTCACCAAATATAATTAGACCTAAGGTAGAGGTATTTCTTGACTTTCTGTATTTGCAATCAAGTGTTAATGTCTTAATGTTAACTCCTGAAATTTCAGCATATCACAGACCAAGCCATCTGTTTGAGATCATAAGAGGTGATGGAATTAAAAAAGAATGTATTTTAGGGAAGTCCAAACACAGGATTACATGCATTCCAGGTGATATCTGTGATTAAGTTTCTCTCGCAGTTTTTACATTAAAATGTAATTTAAAATGTACTTCCCCTCATTATTAAAGTTGGATCTGCTAAAAAAAAAACACATTTTTGAGCTTTTGAAAAGAAATACATAACTCTAGTATTTATTTAACATGTAGCAATCATTAAAAAGTAAAATGCTTATATCCAAAGTAGCTAAAATATAGTAGATAATATAAGAATTTATCCAAAGTTGCTAAAACGTAGCAGATAATATAAGCTGTATAATTACAATTAGCTATATCTTTTTTTTTTGTATGACACTTTCAAGATTTAGTTCTGCTCCACCACACATTATCCATTCCTCACAGTGCTACCGTGAGATTGACTTGAGCGATTATAATCTCCCCTGTATGTAGAAGAAACTATTTTACAATGTTAATGCTTTAAGTGGCTTGTCCCAAACTACTTGACTAGCAAATGGTACATTCTCAACCAGTAGCTGGTAGCTTCACCACTCTCTATTTAAATATCTTCCCATTCTGCTATTTAGCCTCTTACATTAGTTCTTTGTCCCCATAGTAGTTAGATGGTCTTTGCAAAATCTTTATCAGATCCTATCACTTAATTGATGAAGCCTTGGTAAAGTGTTAACTCGGGATATAATCTCACATCCTTAATAGGACCGTCATGGTCCCCATGCTCAGCCCTTGCTCCTTTGCCTAGATCCGACACCATACCAGTCCCCTTGCTCACCAGGTTCCGGGCACCCTGGGCTTCTCTTGTTCTTTTCATATATGACTTAAAGGCATTCCATTTGCTGCTCACTCTGGCTGTAGTACTGATCCCTTCTCTTTCCCAGGTAACACCTAGTCATCACAGAGATCTCAATTCATATGTTAATTCCTTGGAAGCAGCCTTCCCCTAACCACAAACAAAATCAGTCCTCTGGCTGTCATCTTTCAGCAAAAGCAAACCCTTAATTATCTGTCGGTTTATGCTGAGATATTTATCTGTGTGATATTTCATTTAGCACCTGCCTTCTCTCCCAGTGGGTAAGCCTGTTGCAGTCAAAAACCATGTCTTTCAGATTCGTTGTTAGTCTCCTGCTCAGGTCAGTGACTGGCACATTTATGATCTAGTGAATGATAAATCCACGTAGGTGTGGACCTAGCTCTTTTCCCAAGATTTCTCTATTCAGTCAAAATAATGATAGGATCTATAGGTTTTCTCCATTTCTTGGGAACATAGAGTTAGAAATGACTTTTTTGTTACTCAAAAAAATTTAAGCAAGTCTTAGAAAAATTATCAGGAGAGGAGTTTAAAAAATAAAATAGGTTATCCATGGAAATTGTGGCATCTCCTTGGCTGGAGGGTTAATCAGAAGATAAAGCAACTGAGTAAGTTTAAGATCTATGTGAAGGCTATGGAGGTAGTGACAAGATCATTTGATAGAAGAAAGACTTGGAATTGAAATACATTTTCTTTTGTTTTTTTTTTTTTTATTTGATTCTTTGTCTAAGGCCCAAATCTTTACTTATGCCAAAGAAGGAAAGGACTTTGGAATTCTACTCTTGATTCAGTTTTGTTTGTTTTTTCTCATGTATAACATGAGAACACATAACATGTTCTCTGCTGTCACATGGCATACGTGTTCCAAAAAGTCACTGCATAGGGCTTATGAAAACACTGAAACTAGGGACACAGTACTCAAAAGCTTTATCAGCAACACATAAAAAACACAGACATCTAATAAAAATGGCAGCTAAGTTTTAAAGTGTTAAATGGTTGACCAGCATGCAATAATACAACAACTATGAAACTTTACCTTGAAAAAGACATGCAGTCTGCTGTGGGAAGGGCTGCAGCCTGTGAATTATTATGAAGCTGTGGAAGAAGCCTGGCTGAAATCAGAGGGTAGGCAGTACCTGCAAGATGTGGCTGGGGAGACTCATAACACGTGTGGTGGAAGGAGGGCCCTGGTCCATCCATCTGAGGTGTATGTGATTTGCGTGTTCCTGCTCAAGTGTGGTTTTCAGTGTTCCCTTGTGTTTCTCATGAATGAAACTGACCATAAGTAAATGTGAGATTGGTGTCATGCCCAAATTATCCCTTAATATATCCAGAGCACTGGGACAAATTGGCACTTTTAAAATAAGTGTTAGGAGGTAATCCACGATGGCAATGTAAGAAGATCCTGAATTCACCTCCTCCCACAGATATACCAAATCTAGGCTTCGTATGGAACAGTTCCCTCTGAAAAAGGCCTCCAAATTAGCTGAATTTCTCCATCATATCCAATGAGAAAAGGACCACATCAGGGTAGGTAGGACAAGTTGAGATGAGGTCCTGCCATAAACCCCACCCCTCAGCGTGGTGACCCACACTTGGGAGGGAACTCATAGTTTCTCCATGCAGAGTGAAAGGTTTGTGCCCCGCAGCAGGTACCCTAACTCTTAAGACCTGGACTTGAGAGATGAGCCTCCAAACATCTGGCTTTGAAAAAAAGTGGGACTCAGAACTACAAGATCCAAAGGTCTGTAGTGAACTGAGAAACTGATCTTAAAGGGCTCACGGGCAGATTCGCTCACCTCAGGGCCCAACACAGAGGCAGCAGTTAGAAAAGCACCCAAACTACATATGGAGGAGATTTTTTTTTTTTTTGCTAATTTTTAAGGGTTTACCAGAGGGGGAGGCATGTTTGGATTCTGCCTGGAGATGGAGGCATTGGTAGGTGCTATTCTTGTGCTCTTCCTCAGCCTCACTAAAGCCTGCAGGCACCATCCTTTTTTTTCTTTTTCCCTTTTTTTTAATTTCCTTTTTCCCTTTTTTTATTTTCTTTTTACCTTTTTTTTATCTTGGAGGGTGCTCTCTTTGCCAAGCTCCCCAGTCCCTCCATTATCTCCCCAGTATCTCCAGTGGGGTGCTTTTACAGAGGTCTGGTACCTTGTTTTTGGGGTCTGGTATCCCAGTTTTTGTGGCCACAGACCAGAAGATACCCCTTGAGCACCTGGCTCTGAAGGCCAGAGAGCTTGCTTTCCTGGGTCCATGGGAGGGAAACAATCAGAGAGACAGTTCTTGACAGACTATGATCCCCAGAACACTGCAAAGATCACAGACTGAAAGATCTCTAATCTTTCTGAGAAGGAGGCCGATTTGTGTGTCCAGCAGCTTTAGCCAGAGGGGAGTCTCCTAGCCTGGCACACTCCTTGAGGCCAACGGAATTTCTCTCAGGGAATGGAGGACAGTGGACATGATCTTTACACTTTCCCACTCCCTCACTCCAGCTTACCAGCATATCCCAGAAGGGAGCTTAAACCCTTATCTGGTACCCTGATTTTTGCAGTAGCTACAGGAGACATCCCTGCATTACCTGGCTTTTGAAGCCAGCAGGGCTTACACCTGTGCGTCCCACAGAACTATAACCAATGGAGAAAGTGTTCTTAAATAGCTACCACCTTGAAGGCAGAGCAAGAGGCAATACACCTAGAGTTCAGTATCTCTGTGAAAGAAGCCTCTATCCTTAGCATAGCTGCAGGGTAATGGACAGGCTTCTCATTTAACACACATCTAAAGACTGACTCTAAATCTTTCCAGACACCTTGGAAGGAAAGTACTGTCTTCATAAGAGTAAAGTACAGTCCCCCTACATTGTGCTTCAGAGTGCCAGGATTCTTGGCGGGGGTGAGCTCTTACATGTGTCTGGTACCATGGATTTTATATCTGTTGCCTCAGTTTCTGTGGGTACAGAGTATGCTTCTTGATCGCCTGGCTCTGATAGCCAGGGGGCACTTGCATTTCTTGACCCACAGGTCTGTAACAATATGAGAGATGGTTCTTGGTAGGTTACCTCTCCCAGGACACTGCCCAAACAGAGGAGTGAAACATACCTTCAGTCTTTCTGTGAAAGAGACCTGTTATTCTGGATCTTCAGCCCCAGGGGCAGCTTTAGGTTTACCATAAGTGTAGAGACTATGGAAGTGCTCTCTGAAAACGTAGGCTTGGGATGTCATCATTGTGCTCTCCCTCTGTCTTGCTACAGTTCTCTGACAACTTATGGAGAAAGGAGCTAATGAATTATGTCTGGAGCCCTGAATTTTCCAACTGTTGGCCCTAAGATACCTCCAGAGTGTCTAGTCTGGAGCCAGCAGGGTTCACAATTGCATTTTCAAAAGGCTATACATTTGCATACTTCAAAAGCTGCTGCCTGGCGGTATGACTTATAATCGCCCTGAAACTAGGTGCTGACAGAGAGCTTTCCCTTTGTAACACTGACAGGTCTTGGCACACCATCAACAACTGGGAGCTATTAAAAAATAAAACAGATCACTTGGCTAATCACAAAAGTTCAAGAGAAAACCAAGAGCTAGGGAAAGGCTGAATAAGTTTTATTTTCCCACAGGAGACTACCCTTCTGGACAGGGGAGATAGCTGTTTCACCTAAAACATAGAAACAAATACAAAGGGCCAAGCAAAATGAGGAAAGAGAACAATGTGTTCCAAATAGAAGAATAAGATAAAACTTCAGAAGAAAAATCTTAATGAACTGGAGATGAATAATTTGCCTGATAAAGGGTTCATATTAATGGTCATAAATATGCTCACAAACTTGGGAGAAGAATAGATGAACACAGTAAGAATGTCCATAGAGATGGAAAATATAAGAAAATACTAAACAGAGGTCACAGAAATGAGAATTACAAAAAAATGAAATGAAGAATACACTAGGTGGGTTCATCAGCAAACTAGATGAAGTAGAAGAAAGGATCAGTGATCGCAAAGATAAGGCAAAGGTATTCATCCAAACAGAGGAAAAAAATATTTAAAAAGTTAAGCTGGCTTACAGAACTAATGGGACATCAAACAGACTAAAATTTGCCTCATAGAGGTCCTAGAAGGAGAAGAGAGAGAGAGAAAGGGAAAGAGAATTTATTTGAAGAAATATTGGCTGAAAATTTCCTTAACCTGAGGAAGGAAACTGATATTCAGATCCAGGAAGTTCAGAGATATCCGATTAAGATGAACCCAAAGAGATCCACACTAAGATACATTATAATTACCATGTCAAAAGTTAAAGATAGGTGTTCCCGTTGTGGCTCAGTGGTTAACGAATCCAACCAGGAACCATGAGGTTGGGGGTTTGATCCCCGGCCTCGCTCGGTGGGTTAAGGATCCGGTGTTGCCGTGAGCTGTGGTGTAGGTTGCAGATGCGGCTCAGATCCCACATTGATATGGCAGTGGTGTAGGCTGGCGACTACAGCTCCGATTAGACCCCTAGCCTGGGAACCTCCATATGCTGAGAGTATGGCCCTAGAAAAGGCAAAAAAAGACAAAAAAAAAGTTGTAGGTCAAGTGATATTCTAAGACTGAGCCTGAACTGAGGTGCTCCAGCAGCCAGCAAACACCAACTACCAAAGGCCATCCTGGACCTCCCAGCTCAGCCAACTCTTCTGAATGAAGCCACGTGAACAAGGTCAGGTAAAATCAATACAAGAATCATCCAACTTCCCATATAAATGTTAGAAATAATAAATCATTGTTTCAAGCACCCCCCAAAAAGTCAAAAGTTAAAATACGAGAAGCTATAAGCAGCAAGAAAGAGAAACAACTTATTATGTTGTATATTATATACATATAATATACATATATGTATATTATAACCATATATAATATACAAAATAGCAGCAGATTTTTGAGCAGAAACATTGCAGACAAGAAAATAGTGGCCCAATATATTAAAAATGCTGAAAGAAGAAAATATTTCAATCAAGAATACTCTACCCTGGTGTTATGATTCAGAATTGGAGACAAAGAATCTTTCAGACAAGCAAAAACTAAAAGAGTTCATCACCACTAAACTGGCCTTACAAGAAATGTTAGAGGGACTTCTTAGTCCCCAGTGTTAAAGGACACTAATTAGTAACAACAAAATATATGAAAGTATATGTCACATTGACAAAAGTAAAGATGGTGGATAAATCTCTTATAAAGCTAGTATGAAGGCCAAAAGACAAAAGCAGTGAAAATAACTGTAACTACAATAATTAGGTAAGGATTAAAAAGATATAAAATGTGACATCGAAAACATCAAATGTGGAGATGAATGGATAGAAGTATAGAGCTTCAGAATGTGTTCAAATTTAAGCCATCAGTTTAAGTAGACTGTTATAAATATAGGTTATTGTATGTAAGCCTTTATGGTAATAAAAAAGCAAAAACCTATAGTAGACGCATGAAAGATAATGAGACGAGAATCTAAGCATGGCACTAAAGAAAATTAACAGACCGCAGAAGAAGAAAAGAGAGGAACTATAAAACAGCTAAAAAGCAATAACAAAATTCCAATAAGTACATAGCTATCAGTAATTTCTTTAAATGTAAATGGACTGAATTCTGCAATCAAAACAAACAGAGTGGCTGAATTGATTTAAGAACAAAAACAAAAACAAAACTATATGCTGTCTACAAGAGACTCAGTTCTGATGTAAAGGCTCACAAACTGAAAGTCAAGGGATGAAAAAACTGTTCCATGCAAATAGAAACTGAAAGGAAGTTGGGATAGCTATACTCATCAAACAAAACAGACTTTCGAACCAAGACTGAAATAAAAGAAAAATAAGGAAATTACATAATGATAAAGGGGTCAGTCCAATAAGAGGATATAACATTTGTGAATATTTATGCACCCAACGTAGAAACACCAAAATGTGTAAATAGTTAACAAACCTAATGGGAGAAATAGACACCAATCCAATAAAAATAGGGTACTTTAATACTCTGCTAATGTTAATGGAAAGATCATCAGACATAAGATCAATAAGAAAATATTTTAGCTTACATGACATATTAGATCAGATGGACTTAACATACAGTTGCTCCTCAGCAACCATAGGGTTTTGTTTCTAGGACCTCCCCTTGGATACCAAAATCCATGCATGTTCAAGCTCATATAAAATGGCATAGTATTTGCATATAACCTACCTGTATCCTCCCATATACTTTCAATCGTTTATAGATTATTTATAATACCTAGTACAATATAAATGATATATAACTAGTTGTAATAAAATAATAAAATGTGTTATGTAGATATTTGCTGATAGGCAGGACATTAATTTTTTTTTCTTTTTTGAGATTTTCTGCCACCATTTGGTTGAATCTCTGGATGCAGAACACATGGATACAGAGTGCTGACTCATATAGAACATTCATCCCAAAGGGAACAGAATACACGTTCTTTTCAAGTGCTTATGGAGCATTCTCTGGGATACATCATATGTTAGGCCAAAAAAAAAGTCTTAATAAATATAAGAAAACTGAAATCATACCAAGCGTCTTTTCTGACCACAATGGTGCGAAACTAGAAATCAATTACAATCAATCAATTACAAGAAGAAAACTGGGAAAAGAAAAATATGGCGAGATTAAACAACATGCTGCTGAACAGCCATTATGTCAGTGAACCATTATGTCATTAAAGCAAATGAAATTGCAAATACAACATACCAAAATATATGTGAAACAGTGCCTACTTCACGAAAAAGAAAAATCTCAACTAAACAATTTAACTTTGCATTTCAAGATACCAGAATAAGAAGAACCAATTAAACATAAAGTTAGTAGCAGGAAAGATGTTACAAAGATCAGCGTGGAAATAGATGAAATGGATACTAAAAAGACAATAGAAAATACCAGTAAAACCAAAAGCTGCTACTTTGAGAAGACTGACACAAAATTTACAAATCTGTAGAGAGCCTTACCAAGAAAATAAAAGGGCTCAAATAAGAAAAACCTGAAATGAAAGAGGGGAGCCATTACAATTGATACCATGGAGGTACAGATATAAAAGATCTTAGGAGGAGTTCCTGTTGTGGCTCAGTGGTAACACACCCAACTAGTCTCCATGAGAATGTGGCTTTGATCCTTGGCCTCACTCGGTGGGTTAAGGATCCAGCATTGCCATGAGCTGTGGTGTAGGTTACTGACGCAGCTTGGATCTGGCATTGCTGTGGCTGTGGCGTGGGCCAGCAGCTGCAGCTCCAGTTGGACCCCTAACTTGGGAACTTCCATATGCTGCAGGTGTGGCCCTAAAAAAACCAAAAAAAAAAGAAGATCTTAAGAGATGACTATAAACAATTATATACTAACAAATTAGACAATCTAGAAGTAATTGGTAAATTCTAGAGACATATAACCTTCCAAGACTGAATTATGAGGAAACAGAAAATCTAAATAGACTGCTTATAGGAAGAAATTGAATGAGTAATAAAAAAAAAACCTCCCAACAAATAAAAATCCAGGACCAGACAGCTTTACTAGTGAATCCTACCAAACACTCAAAGAATAATTAATACAAATCCTCAAACTTTTCAAGAAAATAGAAGAGAAGGGAACACTCCCAAACTCATTTAAAGGGACTGGTATTACCCTGATACCAAAAACATACAAGGACACCACAAGTAAAGAAAATTATATGGCCATATCCTTGATGAACATAGATACAAAAAACCCTTGAGAAAATATTAGCAAACCAAATTCAATAATACACTAAAAGGAATCATAAACCGTGATCAAGTGGGATTTATTCCAGACATGCAAGTTTGGTTTAACATCTACAAATCAATCAACATGATAAACCATGTTAACAAACTGAAGAATAAAACTCATAATCATATCAATCGATGTAGAAAAAGCATTTTACAAAGTTCAATATGTATTTATAATAAATACTTTCAATGATGTAGGTATAGGTGGAACATACCTCCACATAATAAAGGTCATATATGACCACACCACAACTAATATCATGCTCAACACTGAATATCTGAAAGTTTTTCCTCTAAGATCAGGAAAAACACAAAAATGCCCTCTCTTGTCACTTTTTTGCGCGTAATATTGAAAGCTTTAGCCAGAACAATTAATCAACCAAAAGAAATAAAATGCATCCAAATTGTGCAATAAGTAAAACTATCACTATTTGAGGATGACATGATTTTATATCTAGAAATAAACTAAAATCTTTGCCAAAAAGCTATTAAAGCTAATAAATTCAGTACACTATCAGGATGCAAAAATCAATATACACAATCTAGTTCTACTTCTCTACACCAATAATGAACTATCAGAGTAATTAAGATAATCTCATTTACAGTCACATCAAAGAGAATAAAATACTTAGGAGCAAATTTAACCAATGAGTTGAAAGATCTGTATATTGAAAACTACAAGATACTAATGAATGAAATTGAAGACATAAGTTAATGGAAAGATTTTCTGTGTTTATAGGATTAGAAGAATTAATATAAAAATGCTCCTACTAGGAGTTCCCATAGTGGCTCAGTGGAAAGGAGTCTGGATAGCATTCATTCATAAGGACAAAGGTTTGATCCCTGGCCTCGCTCAGTAGGTTAAGGATCCTGCATTGCCGTGAGCTATGGTGTAGGTTGCAGATGCAGCTCAGATCCAGCATTGCTGTGGCTGTGGTGCAGGCCAGCAACTACAGGTCCAATTCAACCCTAGCCTGGGAACCTCCATATGCCAAGGGTGAGGCCCTAAAAAGATTTAAAAAAAAAAAATGCTCATACTTCCCAAACCAATCTGGTGATTCAGTGAAATCCCAATCAAAATTCCAGTGCATTTTTCACAAAAATAGAACAAGCAATTCTAAAATATGTACAAAACCACAAAAGACCCCAAATAGCCAATGCAATCTTGAGAAAGAAGAACAAAACTGGAAGCATCACACTCTCAGATTTCAAACTATATTACAAAGCTACAGTAATCAAAACAGTATGATACTGGCATAAAAACAGACCCACAGGCATTCCCATTGTGGCTCAGTGGGTTAAGAACCCAACTAGTATCCATGAAGATGCAGGTTTGATCCCTGGCCTCACTCAGTGGTTTCAAGATAAAGCATTGTGAGCTGTGGCACAGGTCACAGATGCGACTTGGATTCTGCTTTGCTACAGCTCCAGTTCAGATTCGACCCCTAGCTAGGGAACTTCCATATGCCACACATGCAGCCCTAGAAAATGAAAAACAGAACAGATACATAGCTCAATGGAGCTGATCAGAGAGCCCAGCATTAAATCCATACATATATGGTCAATTACTTTATGACAAAGGTACCAAGGACATAAAATGGGGAAAAAGTCTCTTCAATAAATGATGCTGGGAAGAATAGACAGCCACATACAGAAGAATGATACTAGACCACTACCTTATAGCATACACAGAAATTAACTCAAAATGGATTAAAGATTTAATAGAAACCACAGAATTTCTGAAAGTAAACATAGTGGTAAGCTCCTTGACATTTGTGTGTGTGTGTGTGCATGTGCATGTGTGTGTATGTAAATACCTTTTAAAAATAATTTTTATTGGAATATAGTTGACTTACAATGTTGTATTAGTTTCAGGTGTACAGCAAAGTGATACAGATAAATGTATCCATTCTTTTTTCCCATATAAGTTATTACAAACTATTGAGTAGATATTCTTGTGCTATACAGTAGGTTCTTGCCAATCATCTATTTTATACAGTAGTGGTTTTATTTTATTCCCACCCTCCCAATTCCTCCTTCCCCCCAACAGTTTCACCTGTGGTAACCAGGAGATTGGGTTTTGAAATATGAGAGTTTATGTTTTGTAAATAAGTTCTTTGTTAAATAAGTTTTTTAAAATAAGTTTTTCATATCATGTTATTAGATTCCACATATGTGATGTCATATGATATTTGTCTTTGTCTGACTTACCTTACTCAGTATGATAATCTCTAGTTCCATCTCTTGCTGCAGAGGGCATTATTTTTTTCTTTTTATAGCTGAATAATATTCCATTGTATATATGTACCACAACTTCTTTAACCATTAACGTTTCGGTTGCTTCCATGTCTTGGCTACTGTAAATAGTGCTGCAGTAAATGGGGTGTATCTTTTTGATTTATGATTTTCTCTGGATAGATGCCTAGGAGTGGGATTGCTAGATCATACGGTATTTCTATATTTCAGTTTTTTAAAGAACTTCCATACTGTCCTCCATAGTGTTTGTACCAATTTACATTCCTATCAGTAGTGTAGAATGGTTCCATTTTCCCCACACCCTGTACAGCCTTTATTGTTTGTAGACTTTTTGGTGATGGCCATTCTGGCTGGTGTTAAGTTGATACCTCATTGTAGTTTTGACTTGCCATTTCTCTAATAATTAGTGATGTTGAGCATCTCTTCATGTGTTTTTTTGGCCATTTGTCTGTCTTCTTTGGTGAAATGTCTGTTTAGATCTTCTGCCCGGTTTTTGGACTAGGTTTTTTAATTTTTTGATATAAAGCTCCATGAGGTGTTTATATATTTTGGAAATTAATCCCTTGCCAGTCACTTCATTTGCAAATGTTTACTCCCATTATGTAGGTTGTCTTTTCATTTTGTTTATAATTTCCTTTGCTGAGGAAAAGCTTGTAAGTTTAATTAGGCCCATTGGTTTATTTTTGTTTTTATTTTCATTATTCTAGCAGCTGGATCAGACAAGGTATTGCTGAGATTTACATCAAAGCATGTTCTGCCGTTGGTTTCCTCTGTGAGTTTTGTGGTATCTGACCTTATGTTTAAGTCTTTAATCCATTTTGAGTTTATTTTTGTGTATGGTATTAGAGAATATTCTAAGTACATTCCTTTACATGTAGCTGTCCAGTTTTCCCAACACCGCTTTTGAAAAGACTGTCTTTCTTCCATTGATTGTTCTTGCCTCCTTTGTCACAGATTAGTTGACGAATGGTGCTTTGGTTTATTTCTGAGCTTTCTATCCTGTTCCACTGATCCATATTTTGTTTTTGTGCCAGTACCATAATGTTTTGATGACTGTAGTTTTGCAGTATAGACTGAAGTCAGGGTGCATGAGTCCTCCAGTTCCACTTTTCTTTTTCAATATTTATTTGGTTATTGGGAATCCTTTATGTTTCTGTAAATATTTTAAAATATTTTCTTCTAATCTTGGTGATGATCTTTTGAATCTGATACCAAGAACAAAAATACACGAGTGGGACTCCATCAACCTGAAGAACTTCTGCACGGCAAAGGAATCTGTCAAGAAAACAAAAAGACAGCCAACCATGTGGGAGAAAATATTTATAAGTCATATATCTGGAAATGGGTTAATATCCAAAATACATCAACCTGAGCCTGGAGGGGACCTCTAGACTTTGAATAGAGAGGGATTTTTAGGCATGAGGGAGAACATGGTCAAAGTCACAGAGGCATGGGATTTGTAAGTATTATTAGAGCACCTTGATTCATTTTCCAGAAATGGACTAATGTTTCCTTCATGGTCCTCAGGAGTGCTTTTTCTCCATCAGTTGTGCCATAGATCATATTTCATCCAGATAATTCATGATACAGAGTCATGGTATCTGGGTTATTTGGAGCCTCAAGTCTCTGCTTCTCTACTTTCTCTTTGAGAATGCAGATTCCTCCTAATCAGGCTTTGAATCTTTGGTTTTCATCATAGAATATATATCCTGTATATAAAGTGCATAATTTAGTAACAACAATAAGCACAATAGCATGACATGCTTTTTTTAAAAAGGCAGTAGCAAGAAAAACAAAAACAACATTAGTAGCTTGGCTGAGTCTGTGAGGATATGAGCTTGTGTGCTTTTTACCAGTTCTTGGAGTGAATTTTTGCTGAACCATCTATTCTGGGACTTCCAGTCCATTTTAAATCCTTGATGTTCATCCATGAGGAGTTAGTTTTCTAGGACTACAAATAAAGTGAATGGCTTAACCAGTTTATATCTGTGAAAAATCAAATGGCCACATACAAACTAATTTTTTAACCTTATTCTCATCAGCTTCATGGAATAATTAGGTTGAAATTCCAGGCCTTTCTATAAAAATCAGTAATGTTCCCTGATTTTTAAAGCATGTTCCAAAGATTGGAGGGATGAAATAATTCTGAACAGGCACTAATGGACTGACTCATTATTACTTGAATTGTTCTTCATTTGCTAGCATTATTCAGTCATAGATCTTCATCTCTGCACAGGAAACCACCTGGTTTAGTGGAAATCACTCAAGCATTAGAGTCAAATCAGCCAGGATTGAAAACTTGTTTCCTTCAGGTTTTTTATGACAGATGACTTAGATGTCTTTGATCCCTGGCTTCTTATATAATAAGAGAGTCATATTAGAACCTACTTTGTGAGGTAATCATGATGCAATTAATTTATATATAAAGTCTAGGTTAGCATTTAGTAACCGACAGCTACTACTAATTATTTTGGTATAATATTTAAGAAACACCTTCTTAAAAGTTACCCCTGTGTGCCTTTTATAGCATGAAAAGCTGATACATGAACTGGAAGAAGAGAGACACTTACGTCTTCAGAGTGAGAAGCGGTTGCAGGAGGTGACGCTGGAGTCTGAGAGGAACAGAATTCAGATGCGTGGCCTGCAGCAGCAGTTCTCCAGGTATGGTTCTGTCCTGAGGCTCTATCTTCAGGAGCTGTATCTTTCCCTGCACCAGTTACACCTTTGCTTGAATTACCATTGTGCAAGCTCATGTTGCACTGGAGGCACTAATGACCAACAGTTTAGACCTTCTCTTCTGGCCCAGCCATTCAGTTAGATTTGGACCAATTTTCTGGAACTTTCCATTTGCACCTCAGTATTGATTTTATTGACGCTTGTTGTCTTTTCTGCCCTAGTGGCTTTCCACAGTACCTTTTAGTAAGATTTGGTGGCTGTGTGCCTATAGGCATGTCCTATAAAAGGCCAGCCAGGAACATGAAATCTCATTGGTCATCATGATCCTGTTTCCAGGTAGTGAGAGTGTGAATCGTGCAGTAAGCTCTTAATTATTGTTTAGCGTAAATATTTAGAATCCACAAAAAAAATCAATGTGTTTCTTTCCTCTAAAAAGACATAACTTGGGAGTTTCCGTAGTGGCTCATAGGATTAGAACTCAATTAGTGTCTGTGAGGATGCAGGTTCAGTCCCTCTCCTCACTCAGTGGGTTAAGGATCCATAGCTGCCCCAGACTGCAGTGTAGGTTGCAGATACAACTTGGATCCTGCATTGCTGTGGTTGTGGCATAGGCTGGCAGCTGCAGCTCCGATTCAACCCCTAATCTGGGAACTTCCATATGCTGCAAGTGCAGCCATAAAAAGAAAAGACATAAGTTGAATTTGAAAGGATTCTGGAAAAGAAGCTCTTCTCTCATTTAATTCCAGCACAGTAAGAATCTTTCAGCTTTCAATTATAGTTAATATGGGGTCAGGGAAAATTTCAACCTGATATTTAGTATCTGTTCCGTATCATGGAAAAAAACCACAAATTTGTGCAATTACAGTCTTGGGACCAGATATGGGTACCCCATGAGGGACAGTTTAATTTTATTTCTGTGTGTCACTTCACTGTTTGCAAAACCCGGAAACTAATTTTTGTTTCTTTTCTCCCTCATGAGATTATCCCCAGCAGAATCAAGTTTGAGAGGTTACCCTAAAATTTTCTTCAGCAAGCTGTGTGGGTCTTGTCCCTAATTTACCATAGGGGTTTGGATGTTATTGGTGATGGATCACTTGTTTCTGCATCATGAGGCTTTTTTAATGGTAGCTTAATTGCTAAATGTGTTCCAGGGGGAGACCAGCGTTGAGCCTCCAGATAATTGATCTCATGGTGGCTGATACCACGAGTGTTGGGGACTTGGTTTAGAGGTGTTTTGGAGGAACCAGGTAGAAAGGATGGATGACTCCTCTGTGTTCAGAATCATAATTTAAACCCTGTTCAACTCCAGGAGCCCATGATAATACGGACACCGTCGAAATGCACCAATCAATACTTGAATAAACACGTGTCCCACCCCTCACAGGCTATTACTTATACAACCCTGTGCTCAGTTTTTCATTCTATTTGATGGCAACTCTCACTTTATGTCTCCAACTTTGAAACAGGAGATCCTCCCCCTACCCTCTGAAGCAACGTTAAGACAAGCACTGCTTTGTAATATTTGCCATTTGAATGATAGAAGAAAGGAGGTGACAAATCTTGCTACCCTTGTACTATCTAATTGAGATGTCTGTATTCATGCTAGTGATTTACAGGGCTGGAGGCACACCGCACAGTGAATTATTTTCATAGGATGCCAGGTCATCTACTGTAAATCAGATGACAATCCCATACGGATTTGACTTGCACAAGAGCCGAGGTGACATCCTAGGCTGAAAGAAAATAATTATCTGTAAACCACATACTCTGGTTTTACCTACTGCTTTTGTGAAGCTCGCTTTCCCCAACAGAATCAGTTTCTCAGTAAGCTCCATTGAAACTGAAGTGCAAGTCCAGTTGTAGCCAACTAGCATAAATCAGTAAAAGATGGAGGAGAAAGCATTTGCAGCAGAGAAGATAATTACACAATAATTTAAGTAGACACACTAAACCATCTCTAAGGGCCTTTTATATTTTAAACTTGGTAAGATAGTTCTCATGAGGCTTACTTAATCCTGTTCCTATCATCTAAATCTATGTCAAATTCTCAATACTGCAGAACATGTCTATTACACATCCCCCTTGGATGTGGTCAGCTCACATAAATAAGTTCTGTAGTCGAAATGATTGTATTAAATTTAAAACTTTTATAGTCATAATATTCTCTTTTTTTCTGGGTCGACAAGTTGCTTTTGTACATAATGATATATGAGATGTAATGAGACTGACTTTGAGTATCATCCATGGGATGCATGTTCCTTAAGTCAAGATGGTACATAAGCCCCAAATCATCTGCTTTTCCATGGGTCTCATTGTCTTTGTGGGGCTTCATTTTATACATAATTAAATTTGGCTTTCTCCTGTAAAAAAAATATAACCTACCTTTTCAAAGAGCGTGAACTGGCTTACCATGAAAGGTAGTTTTACAGTAAGACCATTAAAATAACAGAAAATAAAGACCGCAAAAGGGAAATGTGGCCAGTAATCATAGTTAGACAGCCTGGCATGTTTTCTGAGAGTGAGCATTTAATTTAGCTCTAAGATTTGTGGTGGAGAGATTAAAAGGAAAACACAAGAGAATATGTAATTTTAATCTCACAGACAAAGGCCACTCCCCCTTAAAGAAAGAAATGTTATCTCTAGTAATAGACTCATAGCAGAATGCATTTCATAGGCCCCTACAGAAATGGAATTGAAGGATATAATAGACAGTGGTCCAAGACAGTGCAAATTAGGATCAATTTGTAAAAGTATTCCTTCTTTTGTTATGTCACTTACATGTAACTGCAGAGTTAAGCAGTTTCATACTATACAATTTAGACCATGCTAAAGTGAAAACAAGTGGGAGGAACTCCAGGGCGCAGGGTTTTTAAGTCAAGCCCATGAACCTGAAGTTCATGGGGACATGTAAGTATACACGTGTTATGTCTTTCTAATACCTCTTTTATGAAACTCCAGCACAGAGGCGTGAGATGCAGATGCCTGGGCTGAGTTGGTTGATGTATGTATGTTCCTGGTATGTCTGATAGTCCTATAGTCATGGGGCATCTAACAGTAGTTTAGGAGAATTGGAGTGTCAGATTTAGGGATGACATGAGACATTGAAAGAGAAAATGAATAATGAAGTTAAAAACTGGGACAATTTGATGTATGTGTGAAGTAGAATGCCAGTGTCAGAATAAGCAATTCAGAATTAGTTAGAGGCTTGATTTTATGCAGTTTCAGTCAGGTGTTGGGCTTGGTGGCTTAGAGGCTCCAGGCAAACCGGAGCGTTTGCGATTATCTGTGGTAATGTGTCATGGGATCACTTAGGTGATAAAAATCTATAAAAGTGCTTGAATGAGCAGTTCTCTTTCATGTCACTACCAAACCTTCATTCATGATCTCTTCCTCCCTCTTGACCCCTGATTAGGGTATAATGATCAGCAGTGGTCCGAAATTTGGGCAATTAAAACAAAAAAAGATGTGACCGGAGGTTACATAATTAACTCTAAACTCATAAATCAGAAATTACCTGTATGGAGGGTGATTCAGGCAGCCATAACCAACTTGATTCAGACCATTTACCTTCTTAATATGAATACGGAGAAGAAAAAAAGATACTTGCAAATTAAACCTTCCTCATAGATGAAGGCATGAATCAAGCCAGATGCGATAAGGTACTACCTGGAGGCAGGTGGCAATATCATTAGGGCTACCCCTTCTTTCTCTGATTATTGAGTGGTATAAATCACAGATACTTTCCAAGTGCTATAATGGTCAGTAAACTCACTGTCTGGGGGGTGTACATGTCTGGTCATATTTTATGTGGTTTTATCTTTCTCTAACTGTTTCCACCCTCCCTTTAACTGTGATTTTTCTTTTTTTTTTGAACTGTAATTGTCTAGCCAGTCAAGGTCTATGGTATAAACTGAGGCTATGGTACCACCTTCCCTACTATGTAAAGATAATCAATGTTTGAACCCTCAGCCTCTTTATTCTACGCTGAGTGAGTGAAATGTTAGTACATCACTTAGATTTACCTAGAGAAGCAATTCCAGGGACACTGTCTGCAATCAGGTGGGTATATTCAGATGGGATAACAATGATTTCTAAAAACATACTTGTGAAGAAATAAGCAACTCTATGGAGTGCTGATTTCATAAAAAACCGTGCATGGTTTGCATGTCTTTGAATCAGTCCCTTTGGAAATAATTCAATTGATGTGTAAGTTGTTGTTGAAAGCTGCTATTTATTATCAGACATTCAGCCACCTTTACTGTGTGCGATAAGATGGAACACAGAATGTGTTCTCTAAAGTTGTAGACTCTAGATGGAGAAACCTATGTATATATATGAACCAGACAACGCATTTATAGTTTAGTTGTAAGTAAAGGGAAAGTTTGTCTAAATTCTGGACATCCAGACTTCATATTTGTTAATGGTATGTTATGCAAAAATGTGTCAAAACGGATGAAATTACTGCTTGCATATTGATGCTAGCAATGATAATACAGGTGTTTATCAAGTGACAGCTCTATGCTGCGATATATTTGAAGCTTTAAGTTAGAATCAGTTAGTGCAACCACTATGGAAAACAGTATGGAGGTTCCTCAGAAAACTAAAAATAGAATTACTAGATGATCCAACAATCCACTCCTGGGCACATACCCAGACAAAACAATGATTCAAAGAGATACATACACCCCAGTGTTCACTGCAGCACTGTTCAAACAGATAAGACACAGAAACAACCTAAATGTACATCTACAAATGAGTGGATTAAGATGTGGTACCTATATACAACAGAATGCTATATAGCCATAAAAAAAGAACAAAATAACATTATTTGCAGCAATGCGGCTACAACTATAGATTATTATACTAAATGAAGTAAATCAGAGAAAAACAAATACCAATGTGATATCACATATATGTGGACTCTAAAATATGACACAGATGAACCTGTCTATAAAACAGAAAGAGATTCACAGACACAGAGAACAGATTTGTGGTTGCCAAAGGAAGGAAAGGGATGGACTGGGAGTTTGGGGCTAGTAGATGCAAACTATTACATTTAGAATAGATTAGCAATGATGTCTTACTTTATAGCACAGGGAACTATATCTAGTCTCTTGGGATAGACCATGGTGGAAGATAGTATAAGAAAGGAAATGTGTGTGTCTATGTATATGTGTGTATGTATTTATGTGCGTTTGTGTGTGTGTATACATAGACACACATATATATATATATGACTGGGTCACTTTGCTATGTGGCAGAAATTAGCACAACACTGTAAATCAACTATATTTTAATAAACTTTAAAAAAATAAAATAGAGTGAATAGGCAGCAAGGTCCTACTGCAGAGCACAGGGAACTATAGTCAGTCTCCTGGGATAAACCATAATGGAAAGTGGATATTTAATGGAAACCAAAATTTTAAAAAAGAGTGTACATATGTTTATAACTAAATCACTTTGCTGTACAGCGGAAATTAGCACACCATTGTAAATCACCTGTAATTTAATTAAAATAAATAAAATAAAATTAGAATCAACCTGGTAGACTCCCCCATCAGGCAGTTTTGTAAACTATCTGCCGTTAGCAAACCATATCATACCCAAAACATTAGGAATTAGTTGTTGTTTCCTGGCAACTTCGAAATTTTCCATGCATGATGGGTGTGGGTGTGTGCGAGCATGTATATACACCGTGCAGTATAAATTTAAGAAAAGGAAACTATGAAGCTTTGTCACCCATAATTGACTAAGATAATTAAAAATCACCCAAATGGAATCCAAGCCTTTCACTCTCTACCTCCAGGATTTCTTTTGCACCTCTTTTGACCTTCTCTCCCTGCCCTGTTATCTGCTGCCTTGAAGCTGTTTCTTTGCTTACTGTAGGGGATTTCTCCTCTCACAGTTGATTGCTAGGCTTAAGTGCAATCTGCTTCTTGCTGAACTTCAAGGAGACATACATGGAGATGGTTTTACTGCTTAACTCGTTCACTGGTGGCTGTTCACATTATCAGCTTTCAGAGACTTTACGGAATCCTAAGGTTCATTTTCTGTTCCTGATTTGGAAGCTATAGGCACCTGGCATAGAAACGTGTGTTGGAGATTGTAATACACCCTTCAGTGTTCTGCCCACTTATCTGCCCTTGCACCTTTTTATCTGTCTGGTACATTTAAAGGACGTTTTCTCTCCATCTTTAGCAGGAGTGAAACATAAAAAGATGAGCTGAGCTGTTGGTTGACCTTTGAGCAATCAACAGCACAGAGCTCTCCTCTTCTTCACTTGTTCTGGTCCTGGACTGTTTGTCAACTTGAACCTGTCACAGAGGCTTGCTCTCCTGAGTGCCCTATTTCTCCTGATGAATGTAGAGGACAATTTACTATTGATTTGGAGTTGCTATTTCCACACCATTAGCAGTATTTATGGCTGAAACTTGTCATAAAAATGGAGGTCTCTCTTTGCTCCCCTGGGTCAATCTAAGGAGTTTAAAATGATGAAGCAGTATTGGCCAACTGATAGCTTTTCTTCAAATGGCAACAGATGGAAGAAAAGAATTTATATGGCATCTTTGTAAAATGCTTGGTTAACATAATATGGATCATACTCTGATGTCAGAAATGTATATTTTAGTGTTCTAGTGTGTATGTTCTTGCTTGAGCGAAGCAGAGAGAGGCTAAAACCAATTATATAGAGTAGAAAGAAAGGAGACTTCTTTTAGCTCCCTGAGCAAATACTAACTTAATGTGAAACATTTCTTGCTTTTCTTGTAGTTTTGCTTCTGCATAGGACATGATGACCTTGTCAGAGGTTTTTTAAGTTCTTAACAGAGCTGTATTGTTGAGTAAACATGCAAGTTACATTGCCTGTTTTTCATGCCTGGTAGAGAAAGTACAGAGTTCCAATTTCATTTTAGTGTTCAAAAGAACACTGTCCTGTTGAATGGGTTTTTTAAGATGTGGCTCTAGCCCCACTTGTAACTTGCTTAATAACCCTGGTTAAGTAAGTTGACCTTTCTGGAGCACATTTTGCTTATTTGTGAAATGAGGAAGTTGAATTGTGTTGGTTTTATATTGCTTTGTAGGCTTTAATAAAAGGCCATGTTTTAGGACTGAAATGCATTTCCTGAGTGAACTTATAATCATACTCTTGTGGCCAGGCCTTCATGAAGTTCTAACAAGCAGGAGCTTTTTTTTGCTTGGAGAACTTGAATTGTCTTATTCTCCACCTTATGATGACAGTAGTGCTCTGTGGGACAGGATTTTCACCATATCCCCATATCCGTTTGGCTACTTGACTCTGGAGAGGTCGATATGAGAAAACTGCCAAGCCCTGATGAAATATTTCTGTTGATGACAGCCAAATTGAATACTGAGGAACCTGGCTGGTAAAAGGAAGCTAAGATCCTCTACAGCGAATATAACCATTATTGCTCTTGGCTCTGATGTTGTCTGCTTTAAGATTTATTTGAACCCTTTTGGGGAAAAGCCTGCAAGAGAGAACTTTATGACAGCTGGAATTGTTTTCACTTCTAAACAATTTCTCTGAAGCCACAGCCATCAGTAAAAATACCAGTAATTTAGACTCACCTCCAAAGATTTTTTTTTCAATTACCTATTATAACTCTTAATGTGTTACTATCCCCACCCATGCTTTTTCTTTTAAGAGAATAAATGCAGGTTATAGGAGAATATGATTTATTTTAAAACTGGAAACTAAATTCATTCTTGCTTTACATGATAAATGCTTTTTTTGGTCAGGTTTACAGCAAATCCATTTTTAAGTCTGTATTTTGGTCAATTTTGACAAGCATATTCCATCATGTAACCACCACGTAACCACCACATGTCCCTGAAAAGTTCCCTCATCTCCCTTTGTTGTTCATTCCCTCTGCACAACCTAAGCCCCTGGCAGTGACGATTTCTCTCCTGCCTTTTCCAGAAAGTCTTATCATTGAAGTTATAAAATGTTGAACTTTTGTGTGTTCTTTCATTAGCCAGTCTTTTGAGATACCTCCCAGCTATCACTTACATTAGTACTTGATTCCCTTTCACTGCTTAGTCGTATTCCATTGTACAGAATTATTTACTGCTGTTTGTTTATCCATTCATCTGAGGATGGGTTTCTTCCTGTTTTGGGTGAGTTTATAGTTCCTATAAACATGCAACTTTCATGCCTGGGTCTTGGTGTGTTTTCATTTCTCTTGGGAGGATAACTAGGAATGGAATTACTGCGTCATATAGAAAGCCTCTATTTATCTTTATAAGAAACCGACAAACTGTTTTCCCAAGCTGCTGTGCCATTTTGCATTCTCACTAGCAATGTCTAGGAGTTCTGGTTGTACCATGTTGATAAGTGCTTCTTGAAAAACAAAGCACAGGGAGTTCCCTTCATGGTTCAGTGGTTAACAAACCCGACTAGGATCCATGAGGACACTGGTTCGATCCCTGGGTTTGCTCAGTGGGTTAAGCATCTGGCATTGCCTTGAGCTGTGGTGTAGGATGGTAGCTGTAGCTTGGATTTGACCCCTAGCCTGGGAACTTCCATATGCCGTGGGTGCGGCCATTAAATAAATAAATAAATGAAATACAGATACCAAAAATTACACAAAACAAATGTTTGGCTTAATGAATTATTCTAAGGTGAATACTCTTATAACCAATATCAAGTCAAGAAAGAAAACCCTACCAGCCACCCAGAATGCCCTCCAGGTACCTTTTCCCAGTCTCAGCCTTCATCTTCCCCCAGTAACTGTTATCTTGATCTTTGAGCAGTAACTTCCCCGTGTTTTTAATGGTTTTCTTTTCCTTTAATGTGTAGCCCCAGGCATTTTAATCCTTTCTGTTTGTTATAAAACTGGTTATATCTTCTAGGTTTCTTTTAACCAATAGGTTATCCTCCATCACTTACTTTTTCTTCAAATTTACTGATATACCTAGAATATTTGACCTATAGAGTTTCACACAGTCTAAATTTGTTGATTACTATTTCTGAGGCAGTTCAGTGAGCCCCTCTGTCCTCCATATTTTCTGCAAACCAGCAGCTGTTTCCATACATCGCTCTTAATAAAGATCTAAATAAAGAGTTAAAGGTTTGTGTTACCTATCCAAGGGGAGAAAATGCTTCCAATATCCCCACATATCTTCATTTAATTTTTTTTTTTTTTTCTTTTCCCTGAAGCACATGGAAACTTATGGGCCAGGTGTCGAAATGGAGCTGCAACTAGGGCCTAGGCCACAGCCATGGCAATGCCAGATCTGAGCTGCATCTGCCACCTATTCAGCAGCTTCTGACACTGCCAGATCCTTAACTCGCTGAGCAAGGCCGGGGACCGAACTTGCATCCGCATTGACACTGTGTTGTGTTCTTAACCTGCTGAGCAACAATGGGAACTCATATATCCTTCATGCTCCTACCAATGACCTTTGCCATGGTACCCATTCAAACAATTTTTGTTTGAATTGGGTTGAGAAATGAATGAATGAATACAAGAATGAATGAATACCTTCACTGAAGCAGAAAGGTACAGCTACTATATGTTTAACCTACTACGACATAGGTTAAACATATAGAAGAATTTTAAAGTAGCGTGTTCATGCTAGAAATTTGCTTTCAAGAGAGGCTTTAAAATGGTCATTCCTTGGGATCTTTAAAATCTTGATCATAGGAGTTCCCGTCGTGGCGCAGTGGTTAACGAATCTGACTAGGAACCATGAGGTTGCGGGTTCGATCCCTGGCCTTGCTAGGTGGGTTAAGGACCCAGCGTTGCCGTGAGCTGTGGTGTAGGTTGCAGACACGGCTCGGAACTGGCGTTGCTGTGGCTCTGGCTTGGGCCAGCGGCTACAGCTCCAATTAGACCCCTAGCCTGGTAACCTCCATATGCCACGGGTGCGGCCCTAGAAAAGGCAAAAAAGACAAAAAAAAAAAAGAAGAAAAAAAAACTAAAATAAATAAATAAATAAATAAAATCTTGATCATAGCCATCATTCTTAGAGTTATAAACCCATGATGGCCTGGGAGGATGAGGAACTGATTTCTCATTCCTGGGTTTCTGTGATAGAATGCTCACCTATAAAAGATGAGTTGTTTGTTTCAGAATATTCTTTGCAGAATTCCTGTCTGCAGGGCACTAAATGGAATTTGGTGCATTGAAAGTTTGCTTCCCATAGGGTAAAATTTACTTTCGGAGAGTGTTTTATGACCCTCAGATAACATTTATACCAGTCTGTCTAGAGTAGCCTATGGGACAAATGCAAAGGCAGCAGTCTTAGTAATGAGGATTGCTGTTCCGATTACCGTTTTGGTCCATAGGCAGTGCTTTTAATGAATGACATTCCCGGAGAGTATGTGTCTGCGTGCTGCTGGCAAACACTTGGAACCGTTCTTTGGGATCCTTTGTTTAATTTGTGAAAAATAATTCAGTGAAGATGGTCCTTGTTTATAAATGTCTACATCTGTTGCTAACAAACAGCCTCAAGCTTTTAAGAATGCTTCCAGAGAATAAAGTAGGGAATTAGCTATGCGGAAGCTATGGGGTTCTGACAAAAGGAATGTGTTGTGGTTTTCATTAACGTGTGTTTCAGAATTTCTGCCACATTTCTCCTGACCAAAGCCTTTTTTTTCACCGGTTGTTTGGAGTAGCAGCAAGTGACAGGATGCATTTACTCAGAACACTGAGTTTCATTTTATGTAGTTCCTATAATATTTCCAGCCTTTCAGTTTTTTAGTAAGCATTTTAATTAATATTGATAGCGACATGGACTGCAAAATGATGACATTTTATACTTTTATTTTTCAGTGTTTCTAAGAGCATTCCCTATGCTATTTCACTCAGTTCTCATTACAGCCTTATGCATGGTAAGCAGGACATGCTGCAGTATCAGAATTTAAATGAACACAGTATTGAAACTTAAAAAAGGAAGTTACTTGTTCTTGGTCACATGTCCATGGATATCATCCTAGATCCTAGGACTTTTGACTTTTGGGCAAATACTTTTTCTATTCCCACATTCATTCATTTTGTAGTGCAGGATCCATGATAGAAAATGAAGTTTCCACTGGTATCGGAAGCAGTTGTACTTTCTACCAATCTCAGCCTCGATTATAAATTCATACTTTCTGCCACAGATGGTGTTTCTTAAACTTGATCATCATCACCTGAGACTGTACCCAAGAGAAACGTGGGCCAGGGGGATAAATGAAATTATATCGATGTAAACGGAAAACTTTGGTATCTTATCATTTTCTTATTTCAGAATTCATAAGGAAAGTCCAGTCGGTATCTTTAGTGCCTCTTTTGTGGTCTGTATTGTCAAGTTTGCCAGGTGGATATGTACACTGCCCTATCAAATTAACTAGGTCGATGATACAGTTAGTATTCTAAACATCCAGACTACCATCAAATGACAATTACATTTATGACTTGGACTGTATAGTCATTGAATTTAGCTAAGATGACCCAGACATTGCCTCTGCAGTTGGCTTGAACAATATGTATTTAGGTAACTAAGCCTAGTTCCAGGTTCACTTTCTTCTTGACAGCTTTGATAACGTTCTACTTTCCTCACTATATTGTTACACAGACTTCATCTTTATCATTATACTATCATGTAATTTTTGTTTATTTATATTTTTTGCCTTTTTGCCTTATCTAGAGCCTCACCCTTGGCATATGGAGGTTCCCAGGCTAGGGGTCTAACAGGAGCTGTAGCTGCTGGCCTTCGCCACAGCCACAGCAACGCAGGATCCGAGCCACATCTGCAACCTACACCACAGCTCATGGCAACACCGGATCCTTAACCCACTGAACAAGGCCAGGGATTGAACCCGCAACCTCATGGTTCTTAGTCGGATTCATTAACCACTGAGCCACGACGTGAACTCCTATCATATAATTATAATATTTTTCTTGCTAGTGTTTTTGGACCTCAGTTATAATGTATTCCTCTCAGTACACTGTAAACTTCTTCTGGTTCTAGATTGATATATAGTGTATGCTCAGTGAATGTTGTAATCGATGAATAAAGTGGTATTTCTGATGGACCATGTTTCTGTTTTAAGCGACCATCTGCTAAGCGCTCAGTGTGGTTGACATTTGACCATTCTGGTGCCAAATCATATTTACCTAAATAATTTTTACATATCTCACTAATTTTAATTTTATTTAAAGATTTCTTCAGTCAGTATTGTTGCATTAAGAGTAGGATTTTGCCATCACTGTTGAATCAAAGTGTAATTTTTTTTTTAATGGCAAACTTGGTTTGACTCTGTGCTAAGCAAGATGATAGGGACAGGGCACAACCTGAGTCAGTTATGTCTCCTGTCCCTCAGTATCTTATGTTAAAAGATACTTGGAAAAAATTTAAGTTTAGATCAATTCAAATCTTTGTTGCAGAAAGGGAGAGAAAAATGACCTTAAGAAACTGCGCTAGCCAGAAAGGGATTCATTGAAGATGAGTATTGAAGCTTGTGTTGGGAAGAAGGATTTAATGCTGAAGAAAGACATTTTAGGTAAAGAGAATAGAAGACAAAGATGGGCTGTCAGTGTCCCCGAGGGGTTTCAGAAGCAGCTGGTAGTCAGATGTGGCTGGGAATCAGTTCCTCTAAGGCCCTTATTTAATCACACTAGCCCTTTGAATCAGGCCTTCAGCATTCCCCTGGGTCTTGGGTAGCAGAAGAGTGCTTGACCTACCTTTACAATGTTGATCTGGGGGACATTTTAATCATGCAAGTCAGTCTTAATTTGAACCCTTTCCCTGAAGACCAGCGGTCACCTTTGGTGCCAGAAACACTTTAAGAATTGATTTCTGTTCTCTTAGCAATTCATATTATTGTCAAGAGAGACCCCAGTGAAATAGTAATATATTTCTCATATTTCCAATATGTGTGACATACATAACACTTATAAGTCTATTGCCTTTTCAGAAACAATCACCAAAGCACAAGATATGTTGTCAGGAAAATACCCTACAGGTCTTTGTAATAGATTCCAATGGTTTAAAGATTCTGCAGACCCAGACTTTCTGAACAGTCCCTCTTGAGTAAAGAATTAAGGAATAGACTACAGTGAGGTTGTAGGGGCTGCCTCGTCTACCTAAAGCCCAGTTTGGGAAAGGCCAGGACCTTGAAGGTTACAATGCTGGTGAGAACATCCATCATTTAATAAAACCTGGAGAGACGAGAAGACTAAGTCTAAATGCACAAGGAGAGAACTCTTAGATGTGAATAGCGGCAAAGTTGCGCACCCGAAACTTTTATGATGACCCTTTAAACAGAAGATACCCGAGATTCATATGTTGAACTCATTGAATTTTTAAGGAGAACTAACCATGGGCCAGATACTATTCCAGGTGCCAGAGGTATACCAGTGAAATAAAATTGAAAAATGTTTCTTCCTCATGAAGGTAACATAATGCCACATGTAATTTTATTCTCAAAACAACCCTCCATGGAAAATGTTCCTATTACCTCTCTTTTATAGATGTGGAAATTGAGGCTCATATGGGTTGAATAACATGACCATCACCACACAGCCTGAATGTATTATAACTGGGACTTGAACTCAGATAGCCTAGCTCTTACCCATTAGTCTATACAATGTCCTGTTTCTATTACCTACTAAAGAACAAGTGAGCTAATATTTGTTATTAACCTTGTACTGGTAACTTTGGGGAAAGCTTTAAATATGTCATCCCATTGTTTACTTTCCTGTGAAGAAGTATTAGGATCCATACTTTATAAATAATAAAAAGAAAGCCCAGAGAAGTTGTGTAATTTACAAAAGGTCACACAGGCACTAAACAGCTGAGCCAGGATTCAAGTCAAGTCTCTCTGTCCCTTAAGATATATTTTCTGTTGTACACTACAAAAAGTAATAGATGTAAAGCTTCTGAAAAATTCAGTTATTTCTTTAATGCAGTCTTTAGAGCAAGTAAATATAGTGTTTTGGATATATGCCAGTTTACTGAAACTTTTCTTCCAATTTTTTCAAGAATCAATGAGTATCTATTCATTGCTTGTCAAATGTTCTGCATGGCTGACAAGTGTCTCTGTCACTTGGCAGAAGACAACAAAACATTATTTCAGACATATGTTTTCAAGCCAACTCACCCTAAAACTTGTAATAATTAAGTTCAAATCTAATTATTTGCACCTTTACTCAGAATTACTTGATTCAGGAACCTCTAGCAATTTGAGAAATTCATCATTAGTTAAATTTGAAGTGAACATTAGATGTAAATATGATTTTTAAAATCTGATGTTATTTCCATTATACAATTTCTCAAAATATTCTCATCTAGATTTCCTCCTTATTTTCAACATTTCAATCAAGATTTTTCTCCTATTTTCATAAACATATAATCATCATTTCACCAAAAAAAAAATACCAGATAGAGAAAGGTGAATATATGCTATAATGTATCTGAGAAGGAACTGGGATTGTTGTGTGTACATGTATGTATGGAAAGAGCTGTATTTGGAAGGATAAACTAAAACCTTAAAGATGGTTAACTAAAGATGGAAAGAGAGAGGGTTGGATAAGAATGGAAGGTGAATTTTTCTGAATAATCTTTGTTTTGAGGATTCGACTTTTAAAATATGTGAGTGTTGAATGTGATTGTAGCATAACATCTAACTTAAAACTTCTGAAAAATGGAAGCACAACAAAATGAATACATCTAACTGTAAATTAAGTTGATGACAAAATTACACAGAGAAGAATCATTTGAGGTAACTTCAAGATGTAGAAGGTCATGCATTCATAGTAGGATACATTGAAGACAAAAAGAAATACACTTTAGGCTGTACACCTAAAACTAACACAATGTTATATGTCAAATAAATAAAAATATTATAAATTCAGTTATATGAAGAAAAAGAAACACAACACATGTAATTGTTTTTAGTGATCATGTTTTAGGAGGTAGTATTGCTATTGGTACTTTGAGATGGTTTTTAAAAAGACTCATGATCCAATCTGAAAAGGCTTCTACTAGTCAAAAATGTCTCAATTTGTTGCATAAATAGATATAATAACAGTAGTGTATTGAAAAACACCATTTGTGTCTAAATCTTTTTGTTCCTAATGATACAAAACAACCCCAAACGACCATTAGAGGATGCTATGGAACCAACTCATTATTTTCAAAACCTATAAATAAAAGAATCAAGCATTTATCCCGTCTTTCCTTTAAGAACTCTAACTAAATCACTGTAGAGGGGCAAGTTTCCCTTTATAGGATATTTCAGCTAATTAATGAAGAAAGAAGGACATTATTAGAATATATTTTGCAACTCCTAATGAAACAGTGGGTCTAGGCATAGTCACTGCTTTGAGGCAGCTCTTCTTGGCCTAGGAACTTCGGAATGCCACGGATATGGCCAAAAGAGAAATGAAAACAAAACAAAACATCAACTATATAGAATGTCCAGAAAATATACAAATCTTCCAACTATCTCCTACTTTCTAATATCTCATTTGTTTTCTTTTTATTCTTCATTGAAATCAGGATCTCAATAAAGTACACACAATATTTCTTGAGACCCTCAATCTATAGGCTTTTTACCTTCCCCTCTTTTTTTTTTCCTTTGCACCTTATTTGTCGAAGAAATCAGGCAGTTCGTCCTATAGAATTTCTCTTTATAGGATATTTCAGCTAATTAATGAAGAAAGAAGGACATTATTAGAATACATTTTGCAACTCTTAATGGGACAGTGGGCCTAGGCAGCGATCATCATTGGCTGCTAACATCACAGGGAGGGGCAATTGAACTATTATGGAAATGCACAATGCCACTTATGCCACTTAGGAAACTATCTTGTCACACAATGAACCAGAATGCAATCAAGCCTGCAGATCTAGTGACCAGTTTACAGGAAACATCAGGACAATAGGTTGAGTAGATTTTAAATTATGGGAACTTCCATAGGACAAACAGCCTGTTTTCTTCAACGAATAAGCTGCAAAGGGTAAAAAAAAAAGGGAGGGGGGGAGAAAAACTGTAGCTTAAGTGTCTCAAGAGATATTGTGTGAACTCTATTGGGATCCTGATTTCAGTGAAGAATAAAAAGAAAACAAATGAGATGTTAGAAGACAGGAGATAGTTGGAAGATTTGTATACTTCCTGAGCATTTTATATAGTTGATGTTTTGTTTTGTTTTCATTTCTCTTTTGGCCATATCCATGGCATTCCGAACTTCCTGGGCCAGGGATTGAACCTGCCTCACAGCAGTGACCATACCCTATTCTTAACTGCTAGGCCACTAGGGTACTCCTACAGTTCATGTTTTTAAGTGTGGTAATATATGATCACATTTTTTAAATTAATTTTATTTTTTTTCCATTATACCCAACTGCACAGCATGGTGACAGGGTTACACATAAACATATGGATTCATCACGAGTGGTTAGACATAGTTCCCAGTGCTATACAGTAGGATCTCCTTGCTTTTCCATCCCAGAGGCAACAGTCTACAACTATTAACTCCAGGCCCCCGTACCATCCCACTCCCTCCCCACCCTCTTGGCAACCACAAGTCTGTTCTCCAAGTCCTTGATTTTCTTTTCTGCATAAGGGTTCATTTGTGCAGTATATTAGATTCCAGATATTGGTGATATCATATGGTATTTTTCTTTCTCCTTCTGACTTACTTCATTCAGTATGAGGGTCTCTAATTCTATCCATAAGAGTCCATATATTCTAAATATACATGCTGACATAAGTATGTGATTTGCTTTAAAAAGGCTGGGAGTAGGATGAGGCATAAATGTGAAATCTCACTGGCCACTAGCTGATTATGAGTAAGCTGTGTGATGGGCACATGAGAGTTTCGTGTGCTATAACCTCTGTTTCTGTAGATATTTGCAATACTTCATTAAAAAAAATTAAAAGAAGAGTATCTCAGAACATGCTATTTCTTGTTGTGGCTTATTAGTACTGCCAAAGAAATTAACAGAATGTCAAACAATTACTCTTTCATTTGTTTTTTTTTTTTTTTTTTTTTGCCTTTTTGTTATTTTATGGCCGCGGGTTTATGGCCACACCCGCGGCATGTGGAGGTTCCCAGGCTAGGGGTCTAATCGGAGCTGTGGCCACTGGCCTGCGCCGCAGCCACAGCAACGCAGGATCCGAGCCGCGTCTGCAACCTACACCACAGCTCACGGCAACGCCGGATCGTTAACCCACTGA
>PVHT020000521.1:19149531-19220693 GCA_004024745.2 Catagonus wagneri
GGTTCGTAGTCGGATTCGTTAACCACTGCGCCACGACGGGAACTCCTACTCTTTCATTTGTAAGCTTGTAATTTTCTAAAAGTAATTCGAATACAGCCCCACCACTAACATAAACCAGGGCCTTGAGTGAGAGTGAAGTGGTACCCATGTTCCTTATGTCCAGTATGTAAAGGTCATAGGTCAGGTTAGCAAACTGCCAAGGAAAATATGTCCTATTCCCTTACCTGGACAAGTATACCTTCATCACGTCCTGGAAGACCAAATTCAGGTTTAAAATTCTCAGATTCCTTTCCATGTTTTGTACCAGACAACCAGTCCCTAACTCTGGGCCTGCAGCCTCATGCTTTGGTCCCCTCCCTTTCTCTTGCCACTCCAAGCCCTGTTTTCCTTTACCATGAGGGGCCTCAGTGCATCCTTCAGCTTTCATGTCTATATCCTTTTCATAATCTCTGTATACTGCCACTCCTCGGGCCTTGGGTGTATACAGTGGACCATACAGGTCCTAGAAGTAGGCTCAGGGCTCTGTGGCAGGAAATTCCTTGTTCATAAGTACCCAGAGCATCCTGCGGCAGAGGGGAGCCACAGATTCCACACGGGCGCATCCTCATCACCCTGTGAATCCCTCAGCCGGTGGAAATTGATGGTTACAGGAGGGTCACAGCAGAGCCTGCTGCAGCTCAGAGCCCAGAGCTTAGTATCTCACGCCTGGGCCCAAGGGAGATAGGTCTCTGTTGGCTTATGTTCTCCAGTTCTTATAAGAAACCCTTAATTTGGCTCACATTATTTGACTTTGTTCGTTCCTTTTGACATTTAGCTTTTACAAACCTTAACAACTATTTAGCTCAAATACAGCTGAATACTCGTCTTTTCTTAAAAAAATATTTTTTGCTCTCAAAGTGTATTTGGCAACTTCAAAGGATATAGCTGCCCATCCACTTGGTGGAATAAACACCGACTCAAAACCTAGTCAAGGAAAAAAAAAGAAAGAAAAAAAAAACCCTCATTTTCTAAACCATCCCTAAAGGAAGGGTTGATTCTTGTTTGAGCAGCAGCCGAGGCGGGGGCCCTGGCTGGCCACCTGAGCTCTATGACACACACACTCCTGTGAGCACAGAGAGAGACACCAGTCTAATAAGTTGGCAGAAAACTTTCCCAGAATAAGGGAGGATAATCCCATGGAACAGTTGGAAACAGAATTCAGCAAGGATAACTGCCCTGGTCGCCCTCTGGTCAGGCACTTGGGACGCATTTCATTTGAAAAACTGCTGAAAGTTATAAGGCCAGCAGTAGACTCCATGCAAACATCCGGCCCTCGATCAGCTCTGATAGAAATCAGACAGTCTTCTCCAGGACAGTGGACTCCACCATGGTGACCTTCGGCCCAATTTAGTGGCATCTGGACAGTTGTAGGAAGCAAATGACAGGGTAATACTGATGATAATTTTATATGCAGCCAAATGGCTGCTACTCATCTGTCTACACACAGGCGTGGAAGGGATTCCAATTGTGTCTTACTGCAGATGGCATTGCCGTTATTGTGGCTGCTGGTTTCAGCTGAAAGTTAGCATCAGAAGTATAGCTACTAACTATACTGTTAATCTGTTCCTTCAACAGATTTTTATGAGTGCTTTACTATGTATCAGGCACTGTTATAGACATTCTATGTGTATATATGTGTGTGTGTTCATTTAATCCTTGCAGTTAACTAATTAAATGAATAGCATCATAACTATTTAAAGATGAGTAAACTGAAACTCATAGAGCTAAGAACATAAAACCCATAAGACCTTCTGTTTTGAATTTGACACACTGTTTTCCACTTCCAAAGTTTTATGCTTTCTGTGTTGTTGCACTGCCTTGATCTTCCCATTTTCTTCTCTGGAGAATTTTGCACTTCTCTATCTGGCCAGAATTCTGTCTCAGAATCTTCTCCAGTTATACTCTTAATTTATCTGGAATCTTAGTATCTATTTTTGAGGTGTGCATGTGGTTTTCCACTAATTTGTCTTTTACCCTATGGTCACGTTTTGGTATTTTTCATTTAAGTACCCTGTTGACCAAATGTTCATCACAGTCCAATGTGAATAGAATTCTTGAGTGAAATTGGAAGTAATTACAATGAAGAAACAGTTCCATTTATATCATGCTTCTCTGCACCAAAGATTCCAGGGCTCAGTCTGCTCTGGGTCATGTTACTGTAGTGGGGAATATTCTTGTTACCATGGAAATCATGGCAAAGAGGTTTAAAGTAGGGGTTGTCACAGCAGTATTTGTAGAGTAGTGTTTCTACCTGTGAAAATTCTGCATGCCTATCAAGAAAACTCAGGTCCATATTGATTAAATGGAAATGAGCTGATACCGTTCAGTGATTGATTCATAAGTATACTCTATCTCCCTCCAAACTATGTGAATCTTACACTTCTTTTTCTTTTTTCCATTATAGCTGGTTTACAGTTTTCTGTCAATTTTTCAACTGTACAGCAAGGTGGCCTGGTTACAGATACATATATAGATTCATCACGTGAATCTTATACTTCTTATGTATGTCCTTGGTCTAGGAATATAGTTGGTATCTAATAAGTCTTTGCTGGTTGCTAAGTTGGGATCATAGTGGCAGTGATTAGTTGTCGTTTTACCCAAGGTGGCCCAGGTATCAGTGAGATGCAGCTCAGAATGAGTACACAGACAGGTGATTCTACAGTGATGGTCTTTAAAAGTGATCTTTGCCTGTTGCATAATTCTGCTGAGTTCACCTTCACTTAAAATGGTCAGAGTAGAGAGTGTGTATGAACAAGCCTCTCTCTCTTTTGCTCAGTTGGTATGTATTGTGGACCTAACTGTGCTCCCCCACTGCAAATTCACATGTTGAAGACCTAACTCCCACCGTGACAGCGTTTATCCAGAGGGTTTTTAAGGAGGCTGTTAAAGTGAAATGAGGTCATAAGGGTGGGACCCTAATCCAATAGGACTTCCTCTCCAATCCTTACAAGGAGAGGAAGATGTACCATGAGCGCACAGAGAGAAGGCAGCTGTCTGCAAGCCAGGAAGAGAGTCCTCACCAGAAACCAACCCTGGTGACCCCTTGATTTGGGGTTTACAGCCTCCTGAAGTAAATTCCTGTTGTTTAAGTGACCAGTCTATGTTGTTAAGTTATGGCAGCCCTGGCAGAATAATACAGTGTTTGAAAGTAAAAAGGCAGGTTTGTAACCCTGCCTTCCTATATTTATACATGGCATATTTTCCTGGGTTCACAAATGAGAAAAGCCATGAGTTATGTGTAATTTCCTGTATGTCACTCCACCTTCTTTCCTGCTCAAGAAAATATAACGGGAATTGTGTGAATGAGGCTATTTGATTATAAAATTGACGTTCAACTTTGTCTCACCCTAACAGACAGATATACTGCGTTGCTAAAAGGCTAAGACACTTCCCTCCTAGTTGATAAAAGCTTAGGTTTCCTAAGCTTCCCTCCTCTCAATGCCCTCTGTACTAACCCATTTCTTCTCTAGTACTCTGGACCTCCCCATCAACCAGTACCTGGGAGAGCGGCACCCATCCAGGTACTGGTTGATGGGGTTGGTAAATGCCCAGGCCCTACGAGTTGTAAATATGTTAGCACCCCTTTGTAATTTAGAAATAAACATGAGCTAGCTTTTTAAAGTAAGCCATTGGCAAACTTTAATACGTCAACCTGAGGCACTTTGCAGTTGGTTTCAAGTCACGATGCCATCATTGAGAACTGCTGTAGGAGCTCCAAAAAGGAAGTCAGGGCTATGAATGAGATCATTTAAGCATGTAAGAGACTGGCTTATGAACCTCTCCAGCAAGCTTGTGAGGGATGAGGGATGATAGCATACCCCAGTTACTGCAAGTCTGCAGATGAATAATGTACTTTTTTTTGCTCTTTTATTGTGTTTCTTCTTTTGCTTTGAAGCTTTCTTGTATAAAGTCCAAGGAGATGAGTAATTTGTGTCAGCTAGAAGCAAAATCAGAATAATTAATTTACTTGAGTGACCATGTTTCTGCCTGTTTCTGTGGCTACTTGGTACAATAATGTAAGTTATGTTGCTGTTATTTTTTTCTGTGCTTCATTTTAGAATATTCCCCAACATATTCACATGTAAATATTTTGACATTTGGTTTTGTATTTTTTCAGAATAACTTGATTATATAGAGAATGACTAATGGAATTGATTCTTGATTAATATTTTTAATCCTCTAAATTACTTGAATTTAAGAAAATGCTTTATTTGAAAAAATTCTTTCAAAACATCAAACTCAAAATTGCAATGGCTATTTTTAAGAGCACACAGGTATGTTTAACTGAAATATAGACTTTCTGAGCCCCTGCAAAAGTTATGAATGAAATTTCAAAAACAGAGCAAAATCATGAATTTGACACCCAGTATTTCCTTTATAAATCTATAGTTGGTAACTATTTAATAGTTTACATGTACAGGCATAGAAGGTTTAATTCACATAATTCTCTACAGAAGGCATTACAAGGATTACTGATTTAGTGGTCAAGAGTTATTGATTCCTGATTTATTACTGAGGAAAAGTTATAGTATTTTGGTTTCCAGTAGCATATATTGTTATTTCCAAATTGCTTTGCAGAATTTTTTTTCTATAAATTCTTCAGCCCAAATCACCTCATTTGAGTTTAAAGGTCTGACTTGATCGCTCTTAGATAAGTTACAGCCAAGAAAATAATGACTGAATCCTGTAAAACACTTTTATCCTGAGATGCTTAGGGAGTTTACACCATTTTAATTGAAATGGTTCATGTAATTTGAGGCCTTGTGAACATAATCAAAGACTTTTTATCCAATCTCAAGAAGGATTTGGTGCAAGTCAGTGTAAGAATGAATGTCTGCACATTAGCAAGATGTGGAAGAAGCCACAAGGGAATCAATATAGACTTATAAAAAGTTATAAGCCATGGCATAATATTCTCAGATATTAAAGATATTTTAGGAGTTCCCTTTGTGGCTCAGTGGTTAACGAATCCGACTAGGAACCATGAGGTTGCGGGTTCGATCCCTGGCCTTGTTCAGTGGGTTAAGGATCCAGCGTTGCCCTGAGCTGTGGTGAAGGTTGCAGATGCGGCTTGGATCCCGCGTTGCTGTGGCTGTGGCGAAGGCCGGCAGCTACAGCTCCTGTTAGACCCCTAGCCTGGGAACCTCCATATGCCGCGGGTGAGGCCCTAGATAACACACACGCACACAAAAAAAAGACAAAAAAAAAAGATATTTTAATGTGGAATCTAATAAAAGGATACAATGGAGTTCCCATGTGACACAGTGGAAACAAATCTGACTAGTATCTGTGAGGATGCAGGTTCGATCCCTGACCTCGCTCAGTGGATTGGGGATCCGGTGTTGCTATGAGCTGTGGTGTAGGTCGCAGATGTGGCTCGGATCCCATGTTGCTGGGGCTGTGGCATAGGCTAGCAGCTGCAGCTCTGATTCCCCTAGCCTGAGGACTTCCACATGCCACAGGTGCGGTCCTGGGAAGCAAAATAAATAAATAAATACATCAGTAATTAAAAAGGATACCAATGAACTTACTTGCAGAACAGATATGGTTACCATACTGGACAGGTGGGAAGGAGCGGGATGGATTGGGGGTTTGGGTTTGTCATATGCCCACTGAGATATATGGAGTGACTAGACAATGGGGGCCTGCTGTAGGACACAGGGAACTCTACTCAATATTCTGTGATAATTTATATTGGAAAAAAAATCTGAAAAAGAATGAATGTGTATATATATATATACATATATATAAATGAATCATTGTGCTGTACAGCGGAAATTATCACAGCATTGTAAATCAACCACACTTCAATAAAACCTTATAAAATGAAAAAAATTGCAGAAAAATATATTTTTATATAAGGAAGTATTAATAGAGGTCATTATATTGAGAGTGGAAACACTGCTCTCTTTCCTTCAGTCATTCAAGTTGATCGAAAACCCCCAGTCTGCTGGTGATCATGTTTGATCCTAGGTCAGGAAGAAGAGCTCAAGATATTTAAGAGCATGGTGCCTCTCCTCTTCAGGGGCTCCCACGAAGACTGTTATTAAAAAGAAAGGTGCTCTCCTGGAGAGCTGGCATATAAACCTAGGTAATGTCTTTAAGCATTCCTCTCTCTCATTCCATGCTGGTCCTACCTTAACCAAAACATGCCTTGTCTTGGCAAGTATTTCTGTATATCAGCTTTGCACAGTTTTCATTCTTCCCTGATTAGCACAGACACAGGAGAAATATGCACACTGCCTACTTACTTATAAATCAAATCCATGGATTCCAGAAAACAAGCAACCAAGATGGTCATGAGGTTACGTTAGTGGAATGACTGTTTATCATCTTCTCTAAAGAGTCCATAAAAGAAGGGGAGGGAACTTGAATTACAGCTTGAGGGATTTAGGCTAGAAGTAATATAACTAGGTCTTAATAGTAAAGATAGTTAAATATTAGACCATTGGAAAGAGGTTCATTCTTTTAAAATTATAAGTGTGGTTAAATCTTATACTTGCCGAGGGCCAGGGAGATGGACTAAATAATTTTAAAGGTTATTTCCTACCTTAAAGAATGTGTCTTCTAGATGGGCAGGAGTAAGAAGATGGTGAAATGATACTCAAGCAAACTGTTTAGATGAGGCTCTAGCTTATTGTTTAAAGATCTGTTTCAACTACCAGATTTGAGCCCCCCAAGGCTGAGGGCTCTATTTAGATATTAATATTGTATATGCATCATGGAACATACCACAGGACCCACCTTAGAGTGACCGCCCAGTAAATGTCTGACTGGAGGTGCTTCTACGATTGTCTGACTGGGGACAGGGGGTGGTGCGTGGTTGTCAAAGGCATTTCCCCCACTCTCTGCAGATGGAACACTATTTTACAAACCTCTACATACGAAGATTCAGCAAATGAACATATGGCTCGACTATCATTAAATTAACACGTTATTTACATTTTTGCAGTTTTAATGCAAAGCTCCTTTGAATGGTGAGCTCTTCTGCTGCTTTTGAGCTAGAAATGAAATGCACAAAATGGAATTTGCACTGTGTCCTACAAATCTGCAGTAATACAGCTTCTGTGCAAACAAAACATGGGTACCGAGTCCATATGGAATTGCACTTGTGCTACAGTCACGACCCATACAACATGTTGGAGCCCATCAGCGCCCTTTCAGCCTGTACAGTAAGGTGATGACAGGGAGCATGCGGACACTGGTTGTGGTGTGCTGACTGGAGATTGGCACTTGCCATCTGCTTCTACAATAATTGAATCTTGAGCCACTGCAGCTGCTGACCCTCAACACCCCCTGAAAGGAGCTCAGGGTGGAGATCAGGAGGGAGGCACTCTGTGCTCTGGGAAAACTGAGAGAGCAAGTCTTCAGATAGATATTTTCTGGAGATTTTATGAGCCCAATTCTTGCATCTCCTCACATCTAAAAAAGTATTGAAATCCTTCATGGTGACATCTACTCCTCGTGGTCAGCAGTGATCTTCACAAGACTAGCGTGACCTTCTGCAAAATGTGTGCTTAGTTGCATGTACCTCCCCCTTTATCAAAATCACATTCATTCCACCTACCTCTTTAGAGCAGTTTCTCAGAGCTATCTGAAATGCTGCCTCCCAGGCTATAGTCCTCATTTTGCCCCAAATCAAACTGAAATCAGAACTCTCATGTTGTGCTTCCCCACCTCCCTCCAGTGGACACGTCCCTCCTACCTTGTGGGACTTTGCAGAGCAGAGTATAGAAGGTTTGCTATAGTTTTACCTGAAGGCAGCAAGGGCTTGCAGATGATCCCCTCTGACCCAATGTTTTGGAAGCTTTGGTGGTTTAAAAATTACCTTTACATATTCTGCTATTTTGGATTCAGGCAGCAGTGGGATAGGCTAAAAATTGCTCCCACCTAAGGCCAGGTTAACAAAAAGACTGACATTTGAAAAGAAAACAGTTAGACAGTGTCATATACTAGAAAACTCACCAGACTAGTTTTTGCTTTGGTTCCAACCCCATGAATACGATGTTGAATGACCTTGAGCAATTCCCTTAATTTCCTGGGACCCCGGTTTCCTCACTTCTAACGTAAATTCTTGGGTTCTTTCTCAGTGTAACATTTTATGAGTCAATAAAAATCTTCAAACTTCCAGAGCAGCTGTTTTCACAATCCTGTTCCTTCCTTCAGTAGTCTGGTTGAACCATATTTTTAAAACAACTGCTATTTCTAGAGTCACACAAGTGCTGTCTCACTACTTCCCAACAGCATTTAAGGAAAAAAAAAAGAGAGAGAGAGAGAGAGAGAACATCATTACTTAGAAAGGACTGAACTCAAATATCATGCTTCACATATTTCCTGAAACTGATGACCTTGATTTAGCATCTGCATGAATGGGAAGAAACCATTTGTCTCCCACTGGAGAGTGAGTGAAGCTAGCATCTGGGAAAATGTCTAATCATGCCTCAAGTAATTGCCCACTAAGCAGGCATTTCCAGTCTCGATGAATCCAAAAACATGCTCTGATGTGACCTTCTTTTCTCCATAGCTCCTACAAGTTATCCCCTGGCCCAGCCTACACTCTCTTTCTCCAGTACAGTCAGCTTCCTCTATATTTTACTCTCTTAGCAGGGAAGACAGCTGCCAAGGGAGGGAAGGAATAAAGTATAAGGTGGGTGGGTAGGTGAGAAGAACACATATGGTGGGATTTTGGCTTGAGTGAATAGGATTTATGTTTTATTTCTATGGCTGTGAAAGCTTAATATAAACATGTTGGGAGAGGGGCAAAAAAACTTTTTAAACTAAGAACGTAAGCAGGAAGTTTAAATATAGTAACAACCCAAGGCATATGAAGTTCCTGGGCCAGGGATTAGATCTGAGCTGCAGCCATGAAATAAGCCACAGCAATACCAGATCCACTGTGCCAGGCTGGGGATCAAACCCACGTTCCTAAACTCCCAAGCCACTGCCGATCACATTGCACCATAGTGGGTGCTCCAAAAACATTTCTTTTTTTTTGCTTTTCAGGTCTGTGCCCACAGCATATGGAAATTCCCAGGCTTGGGGTTGGGTCAGAGCTACAGCTGCCGGCCTACACCACAGACACAGCAAAGTGGAATCCGAGCCACGGCGGCAACTTACATCACAGCTCATGGCAACGCTGGATCCCCAACTCACTGAGTGAGGCCAGGGATCAAACCCACATCCTCATGGATACTATTCATTTCCTTTGAGCAATGATGAAAGCTCCCAAAACATTTTTTCAATAGGTGTTTCATAGATCTTCCCTTCAGACTCTCTGCCCTTTTTCTCCTATAACTATCAAGGCATATGCAGAACACCAGTTATGGACTCACTGGGTTTAACCATGGCAGCCAGCATGTCTTCTTAGAGCTTGGTGTCAGCATGGTAGAATGTCCAGTGAATTGACTCTGTGCCTGAGTTGTTTGCATGAAGAGCCTATTCATGCAAGTAAAATGGCTAAAGTAGACAAAGCCCAGTCTTGCAAGGCAGAGGAATGAAGGGACACAGAATTCAAAGGAATAGATGGAGGAAATGCTCCCAAGCAGAGTGATAAAGTCAGAGGGAGAGACTGAAATGGAAACTAGGATTCTATCCTCTTATAGATGAGAACAATTAGAATTCCCCAAATTAAAACCAGTAGAAAAGATAGTCATTACGTCCACATTGTTTCTGTCCTTCTAAACCACCAGCAAGTAAATAAAAAGTAATGTCCCTCAGCCAGTTGAGGTTGGGATGGTTCTAAGCATCTGTGTTCACTGGTTACAGGTTGAAAATAAAGAATAAGTCATTTGAAGGTACATATGTTCATGTACAATTTTTAATAAGGGTATAAATACAGTAGGTGTGATTGATAGGGAGAATCTAAAGATAGCTCTAACAGTATGAAGGGCTAAAGTATAGAAGAATACAAGAAGACTCATGTGATATTCCTAGAAAATGAGGTGAAATAGAATGAAGTTGCATGTGTCCACAAGATAGAAGAGAATTCTCCCAGAGGAGGATGCTTGCCACATATTGCAGTAAGAGAGAGAGAGCACGAGAGAGAGAGAGAGGGGAGAATCATGTAGCAGGAAGGCTGTGAAATCCTTAACAGCTCTTCTGTTCAGCCTTCACTACAAAGGTTAATAGTCAGAGGATGCTAATACAGGAACAGTTAATGAGCAAGTGGATTGAGTGCTTATCTGGAGCAGGTTAAGTCACACTTCAATAATTGAATCTGTTGAAATCGTTGAGGTTTGATGAAATTCACTGAAGAGTCCTAAAGGAAATAGTTGAAGGAGTGCCGGTGTGAGTGAAATGATCTCTGAGTATGTAGGAAGGATGTGTTTGGATGTAAAATGGTAGGTTTGTTGTTGCATAAGAAGATAGACGTATAGTTTGTAAATCGACTGACTTCAATAAAATGAATTTTAAAAAAGATAGGAAGTTCCCATGTGGTTCAGTGGCTTAAGGATCCAGCATTGCCGTAGCTAATGGCACATGTTGCAACTGTGATGTGGGTTTGATACCAGTCCTGACACCTGACTTATTCTTTATTTTTAACTTGCAATCAGTGAACACAGATGCTTAGAACTATCCCATCTTCAACCAGCTAAGGGACATTACTTTTTCATTTATTACGTGCATGGCCGGTAAATAAATAAGATAGAGATATAAAAGGCTACAGGAAAGAGTAGATTAGAACAGTAATAAAAGGATCAGAGGCTCACTTCTTAAAGGGAATCAAGGAAGAAAAAAGCAGAAAGCAGATGTAAATGGAAAGCATGGCCTTTCTCACCTCCACCCTCTACAGACCCCTGATACTGACGCCAGTTCCATGTGTTGTTTTGCACACTCATGATTCTGAAACCTGTATCTCAGACTGCCTGAACAAATTTGATCGATCAGGAGAAGTGACCAAGTTCAGATTTAGAATCTATGAGCTTCTACATGAAGCAGCAAAATGTCAGTCTTACCAGGAATACCTCTGGTTTCCTGATCAGGGATAGGGGCGGTAGTCAAGGACATGCCCTTAAGCATTTGGCAAATATTACATTACTCAGCCATAAAAAAGAATGAAAGAATGGACCTGGAAATTATCACACCAAGTGAAGTTAGTCACTGAAAGACAAACATCATGTATCACTTATATGTGGAATCTAAAAAAAAAAAAGGGATACAAATGATCTCATTTGCAGAATGGAAACAGATTCACAGACTTTGAAAACAAATTTATGGTTACCAAAGGGGATAGGTGAGGGGGAGATGGACTGGGGTTGGGGACTGGCATATGCACACTGAGGTATATGGAATGACTGGCTGATGGTGACCTGCTGTACAGCACAGAGAGCTCTACCCAATATTCTGTGATCATCTGTCTGGGAAAAGAATCTGAAAGAGAATTGATGTGTGTACATTTATAACTAACTCACTCTGTTGTACAGTAGAAATTGTCACACACTTGTAAATCAACAGTATTTCAATGAAACTTTAAAAATTAAAAAAATATATATATTTTCAGCAGGAAGAAGTTCTGGTGGGTTTGTAGCCACATCTGTTTGGTGCTATATTTAATATCCAACCAGAGGTTACACTGGAGCTGGCTGATTTACCTGTGTCAGTTAAGAAGAAATCATACTTTTGACTTTTTTTCTAAAACGGGTAGTTTTTCTCAGTTCTTTCAGTGATTTTGTTTCAGATCAAAGGGGCAAGAGCCCTCTCTCCACTTGGGAGGATAACATTTTAGCCAGAAATAGTGAAAGCTTGTTCCTGGAAGTTGTAGTCATGAGCATTGGAAACAACATAGGGTATGATCAAAAATAGAAAGTCAGTTCATTTAGTTCATTGTTTAAAAAGGAAGTACCTGGACTCCTGAGTGGATGGAATTGTTCCTCTTTATCTGGTCTTGCTTAGTGTTCATTTGAGTAACTTCTGCTGAACTAGTGTTCTGTGGAGATGAGAAGACATCGGAAACAACAACAATAATAATTTAAATGACAATAATGGGGAGTTCCCTTCGTGGCTCAGTGGTTAACGAATCCGACTAGGAACCATGAGGATGCGGATTCGATCCCTGGCCTTGCTCACTGTGTTAAGGATCCAGCGTTGCCGTGAGCTGTGGTGTAGGTTGCAGGCGCGACTCGGATCCCGTGTTGCTGTGGCTGTGGCGAAGGCCGGCAGCTACAGCTCCTGTTAGACTCCTAGCCTGGGAACCCCCATATGCCACAGGTGTGGCCCTACATAAAAGGCAAAAAGACAAAAAAAATGACAATAATGGTAACAACTCCAAATAATCATGTATTATATATCTGGCATCCAGTGCATACTGAAGGTGCCATTTCTCCTTTAAGTCTATCAATAACTGAGGAGTTCGTCACTATTATTCATTTTATAAATAAAAATACACTTAACCATGTTACATGATCTGTCCAGTGTTTCAGCTTGAGCAGGTGACTTCAAACCCAGGCAGTCTAAATCCAGAGCCTTGTCACCTCATCACTGCCCTTCATGGGTTAGGAAATAGTATTCAAAAAGTAGCCGTAAAAGAAAATAGTGAAAAATAGAGACAGAACTTCCGAGGATGAAGATAACTTACATCGTTCATTCATGTGGAAAAGTGATGGAAGGAAAACATCATAACCAACAAATATGTAAAAATATGTAATGAGATTGCTAAGGGGAAAGCTATCAATCATTCTCACTGGGGAGAATGAAAAGAAATGAGCTTTTAGCACCAGAGAAGTAGGGTGAAGTAGCAGACATGACTCATAGATGATAAAATAGCAGAGCTGAAAGGAACATCCTCTGATCCAAACCCACCATTTTTCAAATGGGGAGACTGAAGCTTCAAGAGGAAAGATGACATTTCCAGAGTCAATGATTAAGTGTCATGCTGGGATCTGAATCGGGTTCCCCAGGAGCTCAGTCCCAAATGTGAACCACTGCAGACTTTTATGATTAATGGTGTAAAGGACTTAGGAGACATTTGCACACATCCATGGATGTGGGTTGGTGTGTGTTTATATGGTTGTCCAAAGTATCCGTTGAAAATGATCCAATTAGCAATCCCAGAGCCAAAGGCATATTAGTGGAGGCAGTAGAAGGTGTGAATAAATGGTGGTAAGAGATGTATTAAAGAACATGCAGTTTTCAAATTTTGTAAGTCTGTTTCTGTTCTGCAAATAAGCTCATTTGTATCTTTTTTTTAAGAGTCTGCAGAGTTTGAAAACAAACTTAAAGTTACCCAAGGGGATGGGTGTAGGGGGAGGGATGGACTGGGAGTTTGGGATTGGCATATGCACAGTATGGTATATGGAATGACTGGCCAATGGGGACCTGCTGTATAATACAGAGAACACTAAACGACATTCTGTGATCATCTGTATGGGAAAAGAATCTGAAAAAGAATGAGTGTGTGTACATGTATGGCTGAATCACTTCATTGTATGACAGAAATGATCACAATGTTGTAAATCAACTGAATATCAATAAAACTAAAACAAAAAAATTCCAAGTAGAAGAAAAAAAGGAAAATGCAGTTTGAACTTGGCCTTTGAAATCCAGATTCTGCAGAATGAGCTGAATTAAGTTTCTTAGATAGCAGTTTAGCAAACACCACAAGGAAATTAACAAAACAAAACAAAAAAAGCCCCTTCCTTCCTTTATTTCCTTCCCTTATTCTCTGACTTGTCATTTCCCAGAGCTAAGGAGCCCATTGATTAAAAAGGAAAAAAAATCAGTTTAGCTTATTTCATTCTTAGTGACTGCATGCTTTCTTCTACAATCATTGCTTTCTTTGCCAAGGTTTTACAAATCTTTAAAATCACGTTTTTTTCTAAAATATATTTTTCCTGGAAACTTTTTATTTTCTCCTCAATTTTCAGAATTGGGCTGTGCTCTGAGGAGCTTGACTGATATGCCATTGAGGATATTAGTGACTGATTCAGATGCCATGGGATAGATTCAGCACGTTGTGTCTTTCATTGCTTTCTGCAGCCCAGCATCTCTGAGGACACCTTTCCTTTTTAACAGCCTTGCCTGCTTAGCCCACAGTGTGCCTCCATGCGAGACTGGAAGCCTCAATGGAACAGTCTTCCAATTACATCTGGAGCCATCTTTTCATTTCAGGGGCTTGCCTTTCCACCTGCCTCAGACATTGCTTTTGGTATTTTTTTTCACGGAAAATTGTTACTTTTGTACATCAACATTCAGTTATTATATCCATAGGACAAGAACCATTAAGAATATGAACATCAACAAAGTATTTCTAAAAACGATAAGTTTAATCTCACCTCTGTACTGGGAAAATCACTGAAAAGAAGTGTTTTGAGATACTTTACTTTTCCAAGCCACTGAACAGAGTTCATTTGAGCCACTTAAATAGAAATGATTACTACTAATTTGATCCAAAGAGAAATGACATTTGAGGATATTTATGAAGAGTTTAAAATAAACGAGATGTGTTTTGCAGGTTTTTGCAAGTTCATTTTAAGCAGTAAGAGTGTTTTGACCTGCTGCTACAATCCAATTTTTACTTTTTAAAGTTCGAGGGCCTCAGAATATTTGAGGAGCAGAAATGCAGATTACCTCAGAGGCAGTGCACTGTCATGCCTGGACCCTGGAGTCCCACCCCACTGCCTGGGCTCAGCTCCACTTCTTCATTTTACTAGTTATACATCCCTTAGACAAGTTCCTTTAACTCTGGGAACTTCAGTTTGTTATTTGTAAAATGGACCAACTACATGTGATTATTGGGGAGGCTAAATCACATAATGAATGTAAAGTATCTAGTGCAGGGTGACAGAAGAGCTCAGAAGTTTGATAAGGTAATACATAATTATCAGATGATTAATAATCATTAGAAGAAATTAAAATGAGGATCCTTACCCTTCCCTTTAAATGCTTATTTCAAGTGGATCCTTGGAAGAAGGTTCTTGACATTCGTCCAAGATCCATCAGGATGTAATTCACCATCCACCTGTTGACCTCTATCTTAGCCATTTCCAAGTGCTTTCAGATGAGAATCAGAGGAGTTCTACAGCACAAAACCCCCCAAGGATCCGTGTTTTAATACATAAAGGGCCAAAGAGTAAATACTTAAGGCTTTGTGGACTGGGTAGTCATTATCACAGCTACTTTGCTTTTGTAGCACAGATGTAAGCATGGATAAATAATAGGTACAAGAAGAGCTCTATTCCAGTACACTTTTATTTGCAAGAGCAGACAGCATCACAGATTTGGTATGCAGGTCTTGGTTGGCCAACTTCCTACTCTAGGGAGTTTATATAAGAAAAAGGGGGTGAGGGTAACAATGGAAAAAAGGTGAGATCATCTTTTCGAGGAATGTAGGATGAAGGTCAGAAACATTTTGTGAGTCCCAGCAAATGAAAAGGCTTTTATGAGAATATACTCTACTGTCTGCCTACTCTTTAGCTAAGTATTGTTGGGAACATAAAAATAAAGATATATGAGACATAGCCTGTGTTTCTTAGAGGTTACAGTTGACTTGGGGCAAATTTAGCAGATAGCAGTAGCTAGTTAGTGGCAATGATGCCAATTATCTGCTCAAATTTCTCTTCATTGTCCAAGTGCGTTGCTGGAGAAATGGAGGCAGGGTTTCTAACTACAGTGATAAATACTGGGGGAAATTGATTAGCTTTATTCCAAAGAGCTCAAAATGTTTTTCTCAACATTGTCTAATTTACCTCCTTTATATGATTTTGAATGGGGAAACCAAGTCAGAAAAAAATGTTGAATCTATATATAGAAAAGAAATTCCAAGAGATCGTTGGGTAAATTAGAGATAAATTCAAAATTTAGACCCAAGACTGTTTTCGTACCAGTTTAAAGCTATTCTCTCAGTATATGCTTCTGCTCTTAAGAGCATTTGCTTTTTTCAGTCATTTGCTAAGTTGCTTGTGGGGCTGAGAAAAGCCGGTTCTAAGAACCACAATATCTTGTACAGTATTGTATTTGTCTTAGAAACTACCTTTGTATCATACTAAAACAGAAAAAATAAATCATTTTCCATAAATGTTTGTTTAATGTCCATTTTCAAGTATATGATTATTTTACTAAGACACTGCCAAGTCTGGGTCTGATGAATTACTACCAGGTTTTCTCCTGAGAAATGCTTGCAAGTGCTTTATAACCTAAGCATCTTCCATAAACAATTAAACACCAATTTATGCTTTACTCTTCATAATTTCCAAAAACGTTGCAAAAGAAATCTAACAATTCAATAATATCTACTTCTTCAGAACTGGTAATGTGTTGCTTTTTTCTGTCTCACTGTACATGTATAGCCCGAATTGCATGAATTATTTTAAAGAGAATTAATATCAAGGTCTTAATTGTAGCCAAGTATCTAATTACACAGCTATATTGTTCAAATATAACTAATGTGTTACACACATTATCTGCTATTAGTTACTTAAAGTGGATAGTTCTGCTAAATTTTTTGTTTATTTTAATATTTACTCATTAATGAGGTTGACCTTTTAAGGAATACTTGTCTCTGGTTTTAACTCAGTAACCATTAGCAGTAAGTTTAATTGCAGGGTTTTCATGAAACATAACTCTAAAATCATGGAAAAATGTCAACACTTTAGAATAAGTGGCTAATCATTTTGATTCTCCTGGTATTTACTGTAGTATCATTAATCATGATAGAGTCATTTGATACTAGTATGGATGTAATATCTTATTCTGCAGATATTCAGCTGTAATTTTGCAACAATTACTGTCCACTTATTATAAAGTGATGCCCAAAACCCTAATGCAATTATTTCATTGCATTTTGCTCACATTATGCAATGCCATTCAAGTTTGCAGATGTTGCAAGAACTTTCGATGGATGCATTTGATTAAAAACACATTACCATTATGTTGGAAATTTTTTTAACTTGAGGTGTTTATGTGGGTATTTCAAAAGGCGCTCCTCATTCCATTTTTGGGTGAATTCTAGTTTACTGCAGTTATTTTCTTGTATTTTTTTCTCTGTGTATTTGCTTTGGGGAAGGCAAATTGTTTTAAGTTAGGCAGCTTTTGAAGAGGATATAATAGAAAGATTGCCAAAAGGTCAACGATTTTTCAGGTGACTTCCCAGCAAGGAGCTTTTGTTCACTGGGGCAAGAAAGTATCAGCTACAATCCTGGGTTAACAGGGTTCACCCATGTACCATATGCGCCTGTTACTGCATGGGAATCTTCAGACACTTCAGCCCTTACAAGTCTTCTGATGAATTATGCTGGTCGCCATGTGCTTCACATGCGTTCCTTGATTTTCATTTCATAGCTCCCTGCTATTCATTTAGAGCGAGGTGGCTTTATGGTTCTGCTGTGCCTCTGTGGAGTCCAATGCATGTGGCCACGCTGTGACATTGGAGTAAATTGCTGTGATATCCTTTGTATCTTTGCCATTCTCTCCTAAGAGACAGTTCCCGCACGGTTGTAATCACTCACCAAATGCTCAGGGAACTACCATTTTCCTCCACTCTTATGAAATCCTGTTCATGGTAATGAATCTTATAATCAAGTAAGAGAGGTGGGAATGGTGATCCGGTAAAACCATTTGTATTACTATCATCAACTGAAAAAAATTGCAAAAATTTTTATTTGAGACAAAAGGTAGGTGATAGCTTGGGAGACAGTGTTTCAGATTGCTCTGATGAGCTGCTCTGAAGAAGTGGAGGGGAGGTCAGTATATATGTAATTTTAATGAAGGGAGTGATGCGGTCATGAAAACATTTGGACAGAAGCTTGTTGGTCACAAGGAGCAGACATCTCCATTAATGCTTTTAGTGCTTTTCTAGATATGAGAGGATGTAAGAACTTCTGCTCATAAAACCTCCTCCTGAATATATCTAACTGCCTGAAGACCTGTTCTCTTATTTTTTCCCAGAGAACAGAGTGCCTCACTCCTGATCTCCACTCTGAGCTCCTTTCAAGGGGTGTTGAAGGTCAGCAGATGTGGTGGCTAGTGACCTAATCCTTGGAGAGGCAGATGGCAAGTGTCAGTTTTTATTTGGCACTATGGAAGAAGTACAGAGCTGATCCTTGGGGATAAACACAATCTGCTGCACGTTACTGTGTAAGAAGAATCTATGCCTCTGCCTCAGCAAATGTTTTTCAAGACACTTCTTTGTAAATAAGTTCATTTGTATCATTTTATTTTTAGATTCCACATATAAGTGATTGCATATGATGTTTATCTTTCTCTGTCTGACTCACCTCACTTAGTGTGATAATCTCTAGGTCCATCTATGTTGCTGCAAATGGCATTATTTAGTTTTTTATCACAGCTGATTAGTATTCCATTGTATATATGTACCATATCTTCTTTATCCATTCCTCTGTCCATGTGTAATCAAAAAATATGATACACATGAACTTATTTACAAGGAAGAAACAGATTCATGGGCTTTGAAAACAAGCTTATGGTTACCCAAGGGCAAAAAGTGAGGGGAGGGATGGGTTGGGGATTTGGGGTTGGCATATGCATCCTATCGTATAGGGAATGGATGGTCAATGGGGACCTGCTATAAAGCACAGGGAACTCTAGTTAAAATTCTGGGATAATATATATGGGAATTTATTGTGTGTATATGTATGACTGAATCACTTTGTGGTACAGCAGAAATTAACACAACATTGTAAATCAACTATACGTCAATAAAATTTTAAAATAAGAAAAAAAGACACTTCTTAATAAACAGGTTAACAGGTTCTAGATATTAATTAGCGATTCAACCCCTCAACCTCGACTCTGATATCAATATCAACTTTGATATTGGCACATGGATGGATAACCCTGTTATCTGTGGAGCAAGACATTGTTATGAATATTCTTACCTATCGAAATGATATGACCTCCTACGCTGGGGCTTCCTCCCACCATTTAACCCTACTCCAGTGTCACTCCCAACCCTGAGGTGAGGTCTACTCGTGGAACATTAACTCAGCTTATATTACTTTAACTATCCTACAAATAGGAAGATATATCCATTTATCTTAAAATAGTCACCTGTAATAGATCAAAATGCCTTGTGGATTTTAGGAATTTCACATCATGTTTGCTAACACTTCTCGCATTTGAGATTGGTTCATGTTAGGTTGGTTGCACATTGAGCCCTGGGTGACTATTTTTATTGTAATAGAGTTCTAGAAATATATCGATCAAGGGTTATAGGATAGTATTATATACTGATAATAGGAGCACAAAAGATAGTCACAGTAATTTTTCAGCATCTGTTAAATTTAGAGAGTGCCTGTTCTGTGATGAAATGATTCAACTGCCTGGTATTCACTCTCAAGTGACACCTGCTGCCATGTACAGAGAGGCACATCAAAGAATAGTTGGGGCAGCTTTGTAAGGTTGAACTGCATGGAATTGCTGATATTTGACCAGTTTTGACTTATAAAAATGGCACTTTCACGTGATTCAATTTGGTAATGTTTTAAAAATATCATCAGTAGGGGGATGGATAAACTTTAATTTTCATAATTTATCTATTCATGATTAGCTATTATAACATTATTTCTGCATAATAAACTACCCCAGAACTCAGTGACTGAAACATCAATGATTTAGTATTTCTCACAATTCCTTGGGCTACCGTATGGGCTTAGCCTAGGGGTTCTTCTGCTCTACAGACATTCTTTTCCAGATCATCTGGAGTTTGTCGTGGGTCCTGATTTCTCTCCCCCCTACCTCTGTCTCTCCTGTCTCCCTTCCTTTCCTCTCCATCTCTTTCCTTTCTCCCTCTCCCTGTCTCTCTCTTCTCTCCCTCCCTCCCTTCTCCCTTTTATGACCTTCCCCACCATGTGGTTTACTTTGAGCTTTTATATGTGCTACTTAGAGAGCCAAAGGGCAAAACCAAAAGCCTCAAGTTCTCTCAAGATCTGAACTTAGAAGTTCTAGAACATTATTTCCACTTAGATATTGTGGTGAAAACACATCACAAAGCCAGGCTACATTGAGAGGGGGAAATAAATAACAAAGTACCATGTTTACACCGTGATGGTAAAATGGGTGGTCACCATCTTTGGAGATGATGTACCTCCATGTGCAATGGAATGTTGTAGAGCAGTGAAAAGGAATTAATTAAGGTGCTTAAGTTTATAAAACATACTCTTGAATAAAAACAAACTGCAGAATGATATGTGGTATCAACTTTCCATTGCTGTGTAACCAGTTCCAACAAATTTTGTGACTTAAAAGAACACACATTTTCTAATTCATACTTCTGTGGGTCAGAAGTCTGAGTGGACTCAGCTGGGTTCTCTGCTTAGGGTCTCACAAGGCTGAAATTAAGTTGTAAGCCAGAGTGTGTTCTTATCTGGAGGCTCTGGAGAAGAATCTGATTCGTGTTGTTGGCAGAATTCAGATCTTTGCAGTTGTAGGACTGAGATGCCCTTTCCTTGCTGGCTGTCAGTGGACATGGCTGTCATCTTCTTGGCACATACTTCCTTCCATTTTTGAAGCCAGAGATGGTACATCAAATTCTTTTCATGCTTTGAATCTTTCTGACTGGCCTTTGGCTACCACTTAGAGAAAACTCTGCTTTTAAAGGGCTTGTGTGATTAGATTAACACACTTGAATAATCGCTTTTAATTAAGTCTAAGTCAATTCATTAGAAGCCTTAATTATACCTTCAAGATGCCTTTTGCCACATAACATAATCAGAGTGTGATAACTCATCGTATTCATAGTGCTGGGGAATAGATAGGACATTTTAGGGGGGCATTTTAGCGTTTTGCTTACCACATATGTAAATACATAGATAACACCCAAGGTGATAACAAACAAAAGGATGTGACTATATGTGGAAGGTTACCTGAAATGATGTGACTAGGTTAATAACGGTGGCTAACCTCTGAGGAATAGACCACAATTTGGAAGGCGGGCAGTAGTTAGCCTTCATAGGAATGCTTTAATTTTTTAACAAGGAAATTTTATTCCCACATTAATGTAATTAGAAAGTAAAATGTGTTAAAATAGAATTTGAGGGATCAAAACCTCGACCTCCCCCCTCTGTAGAGCGAAGTGTGTCTGTATCCACACTCGGTGGTACCTCCCATTTCTCTCTGTTATCGTTTTCCATAACATGACCACGCCAGGCTTCACCTGCCATCATTGTGCCAGTCAAATTCACCACAGTCTTGTCCAGGGCCAAGATTTACAAGCTGGTGCCTTTATTGCCAAATAGTTGTTACAAGGCTAACATATCTCCCTATTGGTTAGGAAGTAGCCACTGTCCCAAGCTCTCTTGAGTGTTCTGCGATCAAGCAAAGTCTCCTCCCATCCTAAGACTTGGCATACTATTCCTTCCTTGATATACACAGACCAACTGCAGTCCAGCTAATAAATGGTTCACCCCTGATGTGGCAGGGCCCCCCCTGGACTGCTCCAGGGTTCATGCAAGTGTCCTTTCTTCCTCACTGGACAGGGCTCTCCCACTCTCATTGGGTTCCACATAGTGTGTACATTGCTCTTTGCCTAGTCTAGGTTTTAGAAGTATGAATTCATAAGGTAGCCCTTCTTACATGTATGTCCCTTTTTCCTCTACCCTATGGTATAGGAGTGATAGCCATAGCTATTTTCTTTGCATACCTCACAGTAATTACTATGTGCTCTGCTCACTCTGATTAGTTGTGCCAGAAACCACTGCAGATAACTTTATATGTCCTCTCCTTTACCATTTAGAAGGAAGAAAGCAAGACTTGCATTTCCACTAGAAATACTTTCTACATTAGGGAGAAGAGGTTGAACACATGACTAGATGTTAAGATGTTTAATTATAACAACGCTACAGAGAAAGGTGGGTTTCCTGGTCTCCATAGTAGGTGGCATAAAGGTTTACTGACTTTGAGTTTCACTCAGAAATCCTCACAGGTTGTCACGCTTCCTAAATAGTAACTTGGGCAAGTTCAGATGAGCATAATTGTTGTATGGACACTGCTATTCCAAAATGGAGTAACTTTTGCATTTCAAGGTAACCCGTGCAGTCAAACTCCTGAGTAATCTGCGAGGAAAATAAGGCCCTCTATACACAGAATCAAAGTGTTTAGTTAGAGATGGCTGTATAATAGCCACCACAGAGTTAGGGGTTTGTTTCCTAATTGAATGGAGTGATGACTTATTTTTAGCTTTCACTCAAGCCAGTATTAACCACAGTAAGAGCTAATATTTATTGAACAGCTATTGTGTCTCAGGAACCATGCTAAGCATTTTGCAGGCAGTGAGAACTCAATGAGGAAGGGATGAATATTATATCTATTTGACAGATGAGGAAATTAAGGCATAGAGCTCTTAGGTAAATTAACCAAGGTCATGTAACTAGAAAGAAGCAGGAACTCTAATAAAAATCAAGAAAAATCCTCCTGGCCCCCGAGCCCTTCTGTTCAGTATTAGCTTCCTCAGGTTACACTCATTTGCAATCTTCTCCTAGAGCCGAGCCCCTAAATTCCCGTAATTCTGTGCTTGCTATCTCATTATCTGATGGCTGGAAGTGAGTGATAGAAATGAAGTTACTGAGTCAACACTGAGGGATGTCAGTCTGTAAGAAACAGGTAGAACTGTAAAACATACCAGTGGTTGACTGGTACTAGTTTTTAACACTGTTGTAACAAAGTACCACGGACTACTTTAATGGTGGCTTAAAACACTAGAAATTTATTCTCTCACAGCAATGGACACTACAAGTCTGAAATCCGGGAGTCCCCAGGCTCATGTTCCTTCGAAAGGGTCCAGGGAAGAATTCTTCCTTGTTTTGTCCTATGCTTCTGGTGTTTGCCTGTAGTCCTTGTCTTGTAGTCACATCCTCTCATCTCTGTCTCCATCCTCAAGTGGACAACTTCCCTCTGTGTGTGTATCTCCTCTGTATCTCCATGTGTTCACATATTCTCTTTATAAGGACACCCATAGTTGGATTTCAGGACCACCCTCATCCAGCCAGGGGGACCTCATCCTAATTGGCAACATGCACAAAGATCCTATTTCCAAATAAGGTCATGGACACCTGTTCTGAGTAGGCATGGATTTTATAGGGACACAATTCGATCAACGAAACTGGCCAAGAACTGATTGTGTTCAAACACTGAGTCAGAAATTGGGTGATGAAAGCACTGGAAAAGCCATTTTAAATACAGTGCACGGGGAGTTCCCATTGTGGCTCAGCAGGTTAAGAAGCTGATGTTGTCTCTGTGAGGATGTGGGTTCAATCCCTGGCCTCGAGCAAGTTCTGGCATAGGTCTCAGATGCAGCTTGGATCTGGCATTGCTGTGTCTGTGGCATAGGCTGCAGCTGCAGCGTAGATTCCACTCCTAGCCTGGAAACTTCAATATGCTACAGGTGTGGCCTTAAATTAAAAATAATAAAATTCAATGTGTCAAAGGATCTACTCCTTACAACATTTCCTTATACTACAAAAACAAGTTTAACTATTGCTGTGAACCTAATGACAAGTGTTTCCTTCAAATAAAAACATCTGTAAATAGTTGCATATAATTATTCACTCATAAGCTATTTATATACACATTCTTCTACGCTAGACACCATACCAGGCTATAGAAAACACCGTGGTGACGAAAGATACCCAACGTCCTTCCCTCAAGGAGCCCAAATTCTTATGAGGACTCCAGTATTTGCCAAAGACTCACAGGAGTGAATGTTTACCTGTAAGATGAGGTGAGCGCTCTACAGCATGGAAAACAATTCTATTCCAGATCATATAAAGGAATCTAAAGATTTTTCAGGGGAAAGAGAATCTTGCCATAAGACCCATAGCCTAGATGTAGTGGAGAGGGACTGAGTAGAGTATTCAAGAGAGGGACAACATGTTTCATTCTCTCTTTTCTCCCCAGTGCCCAGCCATTTTTAGGGAATATAAAAGCTTTATGGGAAAACAAACACAAAAACATAGCATGGTATTAGACTTCTGCTCTGGCTGGCAACTAACTCACCTGGTGTATTAGTCTTGTTTGGTTGCTATAACAAATTAACACAGATTTATACTGTCACAGTACTGTGATTTAGAAACTCAAAATCAGGGTGTCCACAGGGCTGAACTCCTTTCTGCTCCATAAGGGAAAATCTGTGTTTTGCCTCTGGTAGCCTCTGTTGGCTGCCAGCAGCTTTTGGCTTGTGGCCACATCACTCTAGTCTCTGCCTCCAAAGTCACATTGCTTCCTCTTCTTTGTTTCAGTTCTGCCTCTTCCTCCTATGAGGACACTTGTCATTGGATTTAGACCCAAATGGATAAGCCAGGATTATCTACTCAGCCTAGTGCCTTTAACCTCATCAGAGCTGCAAAGCCTTTTTTTTCCCTTGATTTCCAAATATAATTTTGAAATACATTTTCAGTGCAATTTTTAGAAATTCGGCTTTATTCTTAGCTGTAGGCTCCTGCGGGTTCCTGTAGATCTGGGCTTCCTCTTTCCTCTTTCTTTCTTTCTTTTTTTTTTTTCATTTTGTAAAGTTTTATTGAAGTATAGTTGATTGTCAATGTTGTGATGATTTTTGCTGTACAATAAAGTGATTCAGTTATACATGGAAACACATCCATTCTCTTTAAGAGTCTTGTCCCACATAGATTATCACAGAATATTGGGTAGAGTTCTCTGTGATATACAGTGGGTCCCCATTGGCCATAACGTGCATATGCCAGTCCCAAATCCCCAGTTCATCCCTCCCTCCACCTGTGCCCTTTTGTAGTAACCATAAGTTTGTTTTCAAAATCTGTGAGTCTATTTCTGTTCTGTAAATAGGTTCATTTGTATTTTTTTTAGAGTGCATATATAGTTGATATTATATAATGTTTGTCTTTCACTGCTTAACTTCACTTAGTATGATTCTTTCTAGGTCCATCCTTGATGCTGCAAATGTCATCATTTCATTCTTTTTTATGGTTAATATTCCATTGTATATCCTTCCCCCCCCCAAAAAAATAAGCAAACCTTCTCAGGGTTCTAGGGATTTGACTTAAGTATGTTTTCAGGGGTTACTTTTCACTCTGCCACACTTGGGATGGCTCATAGCAAGACATGTAGAAACACAGGATGGAAGATTCAAAGCTCTAGGGGAGAACTAGAAGACCAAATAGTATGAGCTTTTGGCTCTTCTAAAACTAATCCCACAAAGCAGTGGTCTTGATTAGGAAAGTACTACCCATTAAGTGATATTTTGGGAACTTATTGGGGTTGTGTTCTTATCCCCATTATTGTAGGTGTGCCCTTGGCTTTTTATTCTGGGGAATCAAGGTGTCCTTCAACATGCAATAAAGATTCCCAGACAAAGAGTTGCCCCTGGTTTGACTGGACATTCATATATATACAGAGAATACAGGTAAATGCCTGGAACCTAACTCCATTGTATCCATATACAGAAAGTATATTTTTGCATGGTTTCCCAGAATGCATCTCTTAAAACCAAACATTATTAAATTAGGGGAGATAAGTGAAGCTAAATAGACCTCATTAAATTATATTATTAACCCTTAATTTAAAAATGTTTTGGGAGTTCTCGCTGTGGCACAGTGGGTTAAGACTCCAACAACAGTGGCTTTGGTCACTGTGGAACCACAGGTTTGATCCTGTCCTGCCACAGTGAGTTAAAGGATCTGGTATTGCTGCAGCTGTGGCATAGGTCACAGCTGCAGCTTGGATTCAATGCCTGGCCCAGGAACTTCCATATGCTGTGGATGTAGCCAAAAAAATCATAATTATCCATTTATATATATGTGTGTATGTATTGTGTGTGACACAAACAGTGTCATTTACATACAAATTATTTGCATATGTGTGAGTGTGAATAATTTTGGTAATCCAATGATAGGAAACCTGTAGGTTTTGAAAATTCTTTATGAAAAATTATTTGTTTTGGTTTTCCTGCATTTTTCCATCTCATTCTATCTCAAGAGGTCACCACACACTTGTTCTTCCACCTCTGGAATTATTCTTTTACTTTCACATCCATCCTTTATTTCTTATGACCCGTTGAAGAGTGCATGGTCCAAAGTTTTTTAAGTTAACAATGAAATGCACACCTCAGCAGGTGGTGGAATTTTGGGATGAGAGAGATTTTCTCCGGTATTTATTGACCCTGTTGCATGTCATTAGTCAAGTAAAAATGTTGACACTTCATTTATAAATAAGGCTCAGATCACTTATGAGAACATCATACTTCGCCATCACATGTCTCCATTTCGGCAGTCTGTGATCTGTCTCTGCAGGCTTTCTCTAATTAAGGCTGTTTCCTTCTAAGTCTGATCTGTTAATATTTAACCAAACTTTAGCATCCACTTCTACCTTTGTCCTTTTATATTCTTATATGGAACTTAGAAAAACTACTTTGCTTCTTCTAAATCCAAAATTATTCATTATAATTATAGGTAGGTGCAAGGGTCTGCTTAATTCATTATGTGTTCTAGGAGAGCCTTCCTCAATACATATTATTTATTCCAAACAACTTCCCTTTTATTCCTCCTTTGTAGTAGTGTTGGGGCATCATATTGATTTTTTTTCTTAATGTTGTAGGAAAGTTATAGTATCTGTTAATTTTATTTCAGGATAGTAAAGGGAGCATTGCATAACATTTGTTATAAAATGGAATGTTGCACCTGATGGGGTTTGGAAACCATTACTGTAAATAGCACGGTGCAATCTAAAATGTGAGAATGTGTTCGGTGAAAGGCGGAAGCAGCGGTCTTTCTAGCGGTAATGAGAAGAGGTGGGGCGAGGAAGGTCAGAGGAGATTTAAGAGAGGGCAGGTTAGGTAGGGCCTATCTAGATGGGCTTGGTAGGGGAGAGAGACATCAAGCTTCAAGCTTCATTTGAAAAGAAGAGATGGTCTTGGACAGAAAGAGCAAGTCTAGTTCATGTTTGAGAGGCAAACGGGGTAAGACTGGAAAGCAGAAGGATGAGGACTAAATTCCAGAGTCCACAGAGATGCGCATAAGGCTTCTGCAGCTGGGGATGAGGTGATTTAGAGGCAGATTATGTTGCATTAATGTGCCCATGCGTCAAAGACAGTTGACATCACTTATATGCTTACTGAAGGTGGTGCAGGATTTAACAACAAACTTTGTTTAGGTCCTGTGCTACCCATAGTAATCTTGATTTCACATTACACATATGGAGTTCTAGGAATCAAGGATTTAGTGTTTCCACAAAAGATCAAGGCAAAGACTCTACAGTTAATCCTATAGATAGGTAGGTAGGTAGGTAGGTAGGTAGGTAGGTAGGTAGATAGAGATAGATAGATAGATAGATAGATAGATAGATAGATAGATAGATAGATAGATACAGATAGAATTTTAGAAAGTCCTGTTGTCATGAAGAAACAACAGGACTTTCACACAAATAAATGAATAGAACTGGGCTTTTGATGGTGAGATGGGAATGAAGAGAATTGTGTTTAAAGGCAGTTATGGTGAAGAAAAAGATAACCCCTGTAATATCTCTCCCAATTTATTACTCTGCATTTACTTGTTTGTTAAACTCAGTGGTCTATGTCCCAGTAGAAGAGGAGCTCCACGAAGAAAAATACCGTACCTGTTTCATTAAAAATATGTACAGACACCACAGTGCCTGGAACAGAATAGCTGCTCACTTAATGTTTGTTGACAGAAGAAATGAAGGAATGTCTTAGTTAGGAGCTCTTGAACGTCTACATTAAACATCTGTGTAGTACCATCCCGGGTTTTAATGATCTTCTGTTGCTATAAGAATTATTAATGCTGAAAATAATGAGATTAGTTCTAGTTGTGTGGTATTTTCATTGTAAGATATTTGCAGAGCTATTAACAGCAAAGATGTGCATCAAGTTCCATTGTCAAAATAAATGGCTAACACACTCCCTGGCATCACTGTTTGGGGGAAATAGCCAAGCAAAACGTTTGTGTAGCAGAGCCTCCATCCTGTTAGAACACAGATTAGGTCATTAAGAATCAATGCATTTCCTCCACTTACCAGTGTTTGCATACAGTGAAGTCTATTATTTGAATGAGCAGAGAGCACACTGATACACACCATCTCACTCCATCAGAGGATTACTTCTCTGTCTTTTTCAAGAGTTTATGCCTTTAATCCTGAGAATGGATGGAAAAGAGAAATAGCAAATTTTTAAAAGACCGTTCTTTTTGGTCTTTGCATTGCTTTCTCACTGGATTTGTAAATTTCACTCCTAACTTCCTTTCCTTATAGAATGCCCCGGGAGTCACACATTAGGTCTGAACCCATTTGCGAGAGTAAATGAAAGGAAGTAGGTAGGAAAGTTCCAGCAACTTCTCTTGGTATCAGAAGGATACCGAATGGAACTGGGCAGCAAATAACATAACAGTGTGTTCATTTAGACTTTTAATTAAACTCAGAGATTAATAGATCTCGAAAGGTGTTTTAAAAATTATACAGCTGAGAACTCTCCTTGGTTCTACCTTCTGTGCTCCCTACTCTTAAAAAATTGTTCATGGAGCACCACTCCTGGATTCACTCACCCTTCCTCGTCTACTTCTCCAAAGGGAAGGGGGTGACTATTCTTATTTAGGGTTGGTTTATTCTAGTCTTCCTTCTGCTGTGAAGATAGAGGGGTCCTGCCCTATAGGGAGAGACCTGCAGTTGTCCGGTGTATCTAAATGAATGATGAAGTAATGGCTGAGCCTGCCTACCCAGAGACCTAAGACTTATGCCACTAACAGCTTCATCAGTAATAAAGGTCATACTTGATCCTGCATTTACCTGATACAGCGCTTCCAATTGATTCCAAGACTAGAAAGAAGAAATAAGTGGATCTTTTTCTTTTTACATCTGCAGAGATTCTAGCAATAAGAAAACAAATTCATCTTCCCCAAATCAATCCCATCACTCAAATATAAGCACTGTGAAAAATCTCATGGATTTTCTTTCATTGTTTTATTGCATATGTGAGTGTGTGGTTATAAATCTGATTCAATGTTTAAAAATCCTCTTGGTGATGACGTGTCTACTTCTGCGTTTTTTCCTTTTGAATACCAAGAAATGTAAAAGCAACCTAGCTGGTTAGTGCTTTGCAACGCCCTGTTAAATGCTGCATCATCTCTAAAATGTTGTTGAAATGAGTAGATGCCTGATGCTCATTAAGCGATCTTCACGTCCTTTGGGAACCCACTAGCAGTGCTGTTTTTCAACACTCCTTGAAAGCGATTATACAGGTGAGCTTCAGTGGATACCATTACCTTATTGTCCTAATCCAAGGGTTGGCAAACCACAACCCACAGGCCAAACCTGCCTCTCCATTTCCCCTCCCTCACCTGTGTTCATACGGCCAACTAGCTAAAGATGGTTTTTCATTTTTAAAGAGGTTCAAAAAAAAAAAGATATTTGGGCTTCCCTTGGTGGCACAGCAGACGTGAATCCGACGAGGAAACAAGAGGCTATAGGTTCAATCCCTGGCCTTGCTCAGTAGGTTAAGGATCTGGTGTTACCCTGAGCTATGGTGTTACCCTGATCACAGACGTGGCTCGGATCCTGCATTGCTGTGGCTGTAGTGCAGGTCAGCAGCTGTGGCTCCAATTTGACTCCTAGCCTGGGAACCTCCATATGCCACAGATGTGGCCCTAAAAAATAAAAGTGAAGAAAAAAAGAATAAGAAGAATATTTAAGAGAGATCTATGTGGCACACAAAGCTTAAAATATTTACTATCTGACCCTCTACAGAAAAACTTTGTCAGCCTCTATCAAGATTATATTTATATGTATTAATGAATATTCGAAATTATCCAATCACTTAAGGAGCATGTAAATATGCTTTGAAATTTGTGAGGCTTTGAGAAGCCTAAGTGCACCATCTGAATGTGTAGGATAGCATGTATTGATGCTTAGTGATGCTGAGGTCAGGGATTATGGCTGGAGGCCTCTCGAAAGAGGTGACTTTCAGGGATGAAAAACTTTATTATTTTCTATATCCTATTCTGTTTCCCAGAGAACCCTAACTAATGCAGTATGGATTTGGGGGGGGCCTATATAAGATGCTGTGATCATAAAAAGAAAACCCTATAATCCTCTTATAGAAGAATTTCAGCAACTATCAAATAGTTATTAATAAAGTAATGACAGGACTTTCTTTTTTAGCCACTCTCACAGCACGCAGAAGTTCCTAGGCCAGGGATCGAACCCGCGCCACAACAGTGACCTGAGCAACAGCAGTGACAATCCCAGATTCTTTAATCACTAGGCCACCAAGTAACTTCTGGCTGGGCTTTCTTATTATTTTTTTTTCTTTTTATGACTACACCTGCAGCATATGGAAGTTCCCAGGCGAGGGGTTGAGTCAGAGCTGTATCCACAGCAACACCAGATCTGCGCCACAGCTCACAGCAATGCCAGATCCTTAACCCACTGAGCAAGGTCAGGGATTGAACTCACACCGTTATGAATACTAGTTGGATTCTTAACCTGCTGAACCAGAATGGGAACTCCTGGCTGGGCTTTATTAACGCCACTTATAGACAGGATCACAGAGGCCAAAGAGTTTTCTGACCCACTTAAGATGCTCTTTTTTCCCAGCTCTGCAGTCTCTGTGGCCACTCTCTTGAGGCCCTTTTGCCTTTCTTGGTTTCTGGGAAGGAACAGTGGGCCCAGGGCAGGGAACAGCATTCACACAACTTAGTGCAGCCAAGCCCATATAAATACTGCATCGTTTTAAATTTTTATAAACTGTAATCCATAATGGCTCCCATAGCACGAGCTACTTTCTCTCCATGACATATCGTGCATTTTTAACTGTCTATGATGATACAATTAAACAGTAAGCCATCAGGGCTCACAGGAGTCATTAGCTCAAAACGTTTCAAGTTGCATTAACCTGGCACCAGGGACAGTTTTTCCCGAAGGAATGATGGCTCTCTTCACCTGGGTGCCCAAAGAAGGAGAGCCCCCACTCCTGGTCCACTGTTTCTCAAGGGAGCAGGACCCTTAACTGAACTTGAACTTGGCAGAATGGACTAGGAAAGATGGAAACCACAGCACCAGCCCAGGAAATAGGAAGGAGGTCCCAGGCCAGGAGGAGATGGAGAAAGTCACCTCTTCTCCACCCTTATTATCCCTCCCGGTAAATGTTTTTTTTTAATATTTATTTATTTATTTATGAAAAAACACCAAAGATGTCCCTCCTCGGCACACTCAGCCTGACACGACACTTTCTATAAAAAGCCTGCACTTTTGGGTATGTAGCTTCAGTGATTCAAACCTATATCAGTCTGTATTATTTTAACACATTGCATAGGTCTAATATGCGGTGACACAAAAATAATAGACTGAAACAGTGATACAACCCTGACCTAAGTGTGCTGAGAATAATACCTACAGCATTTTATACCAGGATGAAAAATTCTCTGGTGGCATTTTCGATGTATTTATTCAATAACCCTTCCTTCATTTAAAACTGCTGTTAAATTTTTCTCTAAAAAGTTTCTCCTAAAAGATCATCCCCTGTGCCTTCACATAGAAAGTATTGATAAAGAGGATATATTTAATGTTATATTCATCTCTGCTCATCCATAGCATGTAAGAGTATGTTCTGCAGTAATATTGTTCACTAGTAATGGCCATACTGTAAATATATTTTTCTTGGCAAGTTTTAGAAATCATTTTGAATCTTAACATTGATAAACAACAAAAATAGAGAACTTAATTGAACAATGGCATTTGTGTTAGCCTGAATGAAAGAGAGCAAAGGATAAGCAGATACGGTATTTCTGGCAAATTCAGAACACTTAAACTGGGAGCTTTGGCAAATAGTAAGTGGTGGAGATCAGTCTGTACGTTCTTTTGTGTTTTTGTTTATTGTATTCAGGTCTTACTTTTTCCTCATCTTTCTAATGTTTTGCCGTAGTTTTGCTTTGGTATCCAGGGTTTGAAGAAATAAAATGTCAGAATTGGAAAGGAGAGATAGGAGTTGAGACATTATGAACTATAGGAAAGGATTGTACAACAAAAACTGCTTTATGAAAGCATTCTTTGCTTCAGTAAAGGATGTATTCTGGTTTCCTTTAAAAGAAAGTGAATGCTTTTGAAATACAATGTGGATCCATTTTACTTTCACATGCACCACACAGCAGCTTCTTTAATGCACTTGTCCACCTGCATTCTGGAGGGAACCCTACCTCATAGTTCCCTCCTTGCTTCCGACATCTCTGCTTCTTCTGATGTTTCTGATTCGAGAGGAGTCTACCCTTCTTCCTTCATGCCCTGAGCTCTTCTTCTTCATGCATGAGCTAACTCAGGTTCCACCTCTCAGTGAAATGTTGCCATTTTTCCAATCCCACCTTTTCTCTCCCTACTCTGAAACCCCTCAATATTTATATCTTCATTCCAGTCCTGTCTCCCAACAACAGAATACCTTTCATGACTCTGATTCTTACATATCTATCTGTTTCGTCTCTACAAGGATATTTTAAGTTCCTTGAGAGTAAGCAGCGTGCCTCCTAGTGTTCAGTAAATGCTTGCTAACTGATTTTTATGGCTATATCATTAGTTTCTATAATGGAATACTACTCAATCATAAAAAAGAATAAAATCCTGCTGTTTGCAGAAACATCTATGGATTTGGGGGGCATTATGCTAAGTGAAATACGTAAGATAAAGACAAATACTATATGATATCACTTTTCTGTGGAATATTAAAAAAAATGGGAGTTCCTATTGTGGCTCAGTGGTAACAAACCTGACTAGTATCCATGAGGATGCGGGTTTGATCCTTGGCCTTGCTCAGTGGGTTAAGGATCTGGTGTGGCCACGAGCTATGGTGTAGGTCACAGATGTGGTTCAGGTCTGGTGTTGTGACGTAGGCTGGCAACTGCAGCTCCAATTCTACCTCTAGCATGGGAGCTTCCATAGGCCGCAGGTGTGGCCCTAAAAAACAAACAAAACAAAACAAAAACCCAAAACAAAACAAACTAGTGAATATTAAAAAAAAAAAAAAGAAGCAGACTCAAAGATATAGAGAACAAACTAGTGGTTACCAGAGGGAAGGGGTGGAGAAGAGCAGTAAATGGGTGGAGGAGTGGGAAGTACACACTATTGGGTGTGAGATAGGCTCAAGGATGGACTGCACAACACAGGGAATACAGCCTATATTTTATAATAACTGTAAATGGCAAGTAACCTTTAAGAACGGTATAAAAATTTTAAAAACACTTCAAACAAAAACAATAAGAAAGAAACCCACAAAACCTCAAATGCTTATGTAGAAACTAACAGAAGGGATTAACATTTTCTGGAAAGGCTCAGAGTAAGTATTTTAGGCTTTGTAGACCTGATGATCCGTGCTGCAGCTTAGCTCTGCAACTGTTGCACAAAAGCAACGGAGACAGTCTGTAACCCAGGGGGTGTGGCTGTGTTCCAGTCAAGTTTCATTTACAAAATAGGTAGTAGGTGAGATTTTGCTAGACCCTGATTTAAAGCCTAGGAATACCTCTCTTACAGAGTACCCCTTTTAACCTTTGAGCGACTAATGTAAAGAAGATATTGTAAATAATATGGGACACACGTCACATTCACCAAAAAATGTCTATCATATCAGAGTTGCCCTGACATGTCCTAAAACATCCCCAACAATGTTTCAGTGGTTACTCGGAATTTAAAAATCAACTGATGAGTTCCCATTGTGGCCCAGCGGAAATGAATCTGACTAGTAATCCATGAGGATGTGGGTTCCATCTCTAGCCTCGCTTGCAATGGATGGGAGATCTGGCATTGCTGTGAGCTGTGGTGTGGGTCACAGACACGGCTAGGATCCTCCATTGCTGTGGCTATGATGTCGGCTGGCAGCTGTAGCTCTGATTCAATCCCTAGCCTGGGAACTTCCATATGCCACAGGTGCGGCCCTAAAAGTAAATAAAAAATAAAAAATAAAATAAATCAACTGATGAATTTTGTGTTTGTTTTAAAGTAATATTTATTTGGGGCACTTTCCCACAGCTGTCAGGAGTATAAGTTGTTATAACATTTCCAGAAACACTTTGATATTATATATCATAAATGTATCCATAGTCTTGTATCCTTTAATTCTTTTCTGGAAAGTACGCTGAAGCAATCATTAATTTATTCCATCTATACTTACCTAGGGCCTGCAGTGTGCCAGGTACTGTGCTGAGGTATTGCGTCACTGTGGAAGTGACCAAAGATTAAGCTCTCAGTTGTCAATTACAAGATTATTTACCACAAAGAAAAATCAGGACCAAGTCTTGTATCCAACAATAGGTAGAGTTAAACTCTGGTATACCCATATGATGAGTTATTCTGCAATCATTAAAAATAACATTGTATAAGAATTTTAAGGAGATGGAAATATATTCAAATGTCATAGTAAGTGAAAAAGTAGGTTAAATGCTTATAGAAATCTCTCAAAAGAAACTTTAAAATATGTAAGTAGGCTTAGATACAAGATCATGGTAATGACAGACACCAAATATTAACAGTGACTTTCTGTTGATGGTGAAATTCCCAAAGACACTCTCCATCCTTTTGCTTCATATTTCATATTTTTTTTCTAAAATAGCTGTCTATCATTTATGTGGAAGCAAAAAGAAACCTAAACGATATTTTTTTGCAAATATTTTTGTGCAAAATTACTAACAATAAAGCATGGAAAAAAGGAAAGTTCTGCCCTGCCTGGCACTCCGCCCTGACCCTGAAGTGCAGACTTCCTGGTGAACAAGAGGCTTGTGTGTCCTCACTGAAGCTGCCCACCCCTTCTCTTCCCAGACTCTGGCCTAGGGAGGTGTGGCTTTCTGCTGGGCAAAAATAAAAATTGGATTCTAGTAAGATGGCTGCTGAGTTGTCTGTAAGATTATAAATGTTCATCTTTGCGCATATTTAAATATTTAAATCTTTCTCCATCAGCCAGAGTATTGAGTAGCATTTGGGTCTTTTCCATTTCATTTTGAGTTACTAAGGGTTAACCAGAAAATCCTCTGTTTCAACCCTTTTCCTCCTGCTCGTCCCATTTGCTGCTGTGGCCCATCCAGTCTTAGGAATGTAATTGAATCTCCTTTTGATGATTCAGTGTGTTGCAGGACCTGAGGGCTGTAATGCTGACCATCAATTATCATTGTAGAGGACAGAAGATATAGATGTGGAAGATACAGAATATTGAGCTGAATGTGAAATGATTCCAGAATAGCCTCTGGAAATTGCTTCACTGAATAAATCCCTAGTGTCATTGAGTTGGGGTTGTGTTTTTTCTTCTCAAAGTTTGCTTAGTTCAGGAAAAAATAAAGGAAATAATCCAGTGATTTGAACTTTCTAATTACTAAGAGCCTGGTCACCCCAGATTACTATTCCATGCCTTTCATCTCCTTTTTATCTCAGATAAAATATGAAATACCTGCTCTTTCTCTTCTGCCATTTCTGTCTTTCCATGAGTCCTGAGGGCTTCTTTAACCTTGACTGGAGCAGACCAGGTCTGTGTCTTGGAGCCAGGAGACCCCAGACATCTCATCGTGTTTCATCAGCCCAAATCCTTACACAGTTCAAATCAGATTGGCGTGAATAAACAACAGAGGGAAACGAGGTTGTAAAAGGGTGTTCACTGATCTACTTTATATCTTTGTTCAAGGGGACACTGTTCTATAGAGTTCTTTTCTGTCTATGTTGGGTTTTGATATCAGGGTCATGGGTTAAGAGTGGGAGAGGGAATACATGAGAGGCCCATCTCATACCCTTTGTCTTCCTGAGGGTAGCCAGACTTTCTGTTGACTCTCATGCTGGTCTGAGTCTCTGTAGCTCTAAGGTCAGCCTTAGACTGACCACTCTAAGGTCAGCCTTAGACTCACCAATGGGCAGCAGAGCGAATGGCTCTACCCAGAGTGGCCCTGACAAGGACAAAACCGCAGGTGCCAGAGTGCTGCGTAATGTATTTGAAAAGCTGAGCTGACATTTAGACTCCAGCTTCTCAACTACTGCGTGGAACCTGGAATTACAGATGTATTGAGGCACAGATTCCCCTAGGCCCTCGGGGCCTCAAGGAGCTTCTTACATTTATGGCAGCGTAGAATGCTAATATTATGGCCCTCTGTATTTTCATAGCCATGAGGGTCTTGGAACCAGTTTTCCAAAGATACTTAGAGACGACTGTCTCTTCATTTACTACAGGCATCGTGACTTGAAAAGTTGGGAAGCACTGACCATGTTTCCAAAAAGATGATCCAAAAACATTTTTTGCTGCAAGATAAAATACCCGACCAAGTTTGGGGTCAAATACGTGTGTGAGTCAGTGTCCTCTCTAATCTAGACCAGCCCTCTGATTTTACAGCTAAGGAACTTGAATCTAAGATATCGTAGTTAGCTGGTGACAGAACTGGGACCAGCACGTTGGTTTCTTCCCTCACTTTTCTGTCTCCCATTTTCTGCCCAAGTAGCTGAAGAGATTTTATGCTTGGCTTCTCAAACATAAAAGCATCTCAGAGTTGGTAAGAATGTACTGTGCAGGAAGTCAGGAGACCTGCGTTCATGCTCTGTTTCTGCCTCTTGGACAAGTCACCATGGAAGACATTAAAGATTCTTCTAGAATGTGCACAAGCTTGACCAGAGTGGCAGAAGCTAAGAGGAAATAACATGGACAAGTTGTAACAGCTAGTTGGTGGAAGGCTTTGCCTCCCAAACTTTCATTCCTTGAGCATCACCCTCCACCCCCACCTTGTGTTTTCTACTGTGTTGCATTTCAAAGGATGTTGTTACATTAGGAGAAAACATTTTGTCCCATCATCAAGGCTTGTTTCTGTGTTGGCAGGAAACAAAATGCTAACAGCGTTAAGTAGTGAGAGGTTTCTTTTTCTGGCTTTTACCAGAAAGAGATTCTTTCTGAAGAGTCACCATCTGGAACGTGTGAAGCTGTGAAATGACCTTTCATCACTGTAGGCCTCTAAGCTTCTGGAACAGGGTCAGCAAGCAAAATCCTTGCATGAAGAAGTGGGGATCAGTCTAAAAGCACATCTTTCTGTTTATTTTTTTTCCAGTCCAACAAGAAGAGAAGAAACATCTGTGGTTAATTCCAGTTAGATTTAGCTCAAACGTATTAATCTTGAAACCCTGAAGATAGGGTGATTCTTTAATTTTGAGGAATGGAGTATCTCTTAGTATGTATTCAAACAACTGTGTTTGTAATAACCATCATATCTTAATGCCTTGCAGAAGGATTACTAGTACAGCTCCAGTTTTATAACTCCAGTTTTATGAATAAGTGAATGGAATTCTTTGTTCTCTATTTTTTCTCTTGTTCAATTCCATTTACTTGAGTTAGTTTTCTAAAATAAGATTCTCCAAACAACTAATGCAAAATATGTGACTTACTGTCTAAATAACTAGACTGCTCTTCGCCTTCCCAATAGTCATTCTTTTCCTTGCGGGACCTCTGTATTCTTGAACATGACAATGAATGTTTAACTTTTAAAAACTACATTTCACAGCCTCCTTTGCAGAAGTAGGTAGTCAATGGAATAGAGGGTGGAATTTGTTCATGAACCTTCTAAGATGTCTCTTTAAATGGGGATTATTCAGCTGACAGACACCCTTTTACTTTCTCCACTTCCTTTGTTCCTCCTGCTTCCTTTTACGTGACCTGATGGTTATAGATCAGTAGCCATCCCATGACCCTGACTAACCTTTACGGTGGCAGCACTTGTACTCTAAGGATTACAGGACAATTAAATGGTTTAAGCCTGAAACATTGATGCTATTGTATACTCAATATCATCCGTGTAATTCAGGTAACATTGAATTGTCCACCTTTTTGGTAAAGGCAAAGTAATCTCATAATTTGTGTAAACCACTGTTCATTTGTCTCTCTGTTACAAGTAACTGAACATTCTTACCAATTGAGATAATAATCATGCAGATAGAGTGGCATTATTAAACTTTTACAATCAACTTTTTTCTTTTCTATTATGTAGGATTGATCATCATGTGATTATAAAATACGTCACTTAGAAAGTTCTTCCTTTGTATTAAAAATATATAGAATTTGTAGAAGTAAATCAAGGACACAAAACTATGGGGAAGGTAAATTTTTTTATTTTACATGCATAAAATCTACTTTTTAATGTACAGTTTTATTTGTATTTGTGATAAATACATAAAATATTCAAATAACACCACAACTGAGATTCAGAAAGATCACTCCAAAAAGTTTTCTTATGCTGTTCTTTCGTGGGTCTAATTATTGGACTCTGTTCTCTTTCATTGATCTATGTGTCTATCCCATTGTCAAAACTGCACTGTCTTGTTGTACTATAACATTGTAGTAACTCCTAGAATTAGATAGCCTGGATTTTCCAATATTGTCATTTTCAAAAAAAAAAAAAGCATTGGCTACTCTGATTCTTTCCATTTCCATATAAATTTTATAATCACCTTGTTGATGTCTGTTTCTTTTTTTGCAGCTAATGTAAATGATACTATTCTAGAAATGTCAGCTTCTGATTGTTCTTTGCCAATATATAGAAACACAACTGATTTTTATACATCAGTCTTGCATCTGCAACTTTGTACTTATTAATTCTAAGTAATTTTCTTTTTTTGGTAGATCCTTGGGGATCATCTATATAAACAATCAGGTTTTCTGAACAGAGACAGTTTTATTTCTTCCTTTTCAAACTGGATTCTTTTTCTTGTCTTATTTCTTTGGGAGTTCAGTATGACATTAAATAGGAATGCTGAGAACAGCCATCTTTTCTCATACCCAATTTTAGAAGGAAAGTGTTCAGTGTTGTAACACTAAGAATTACATTAATTTTTAAATGTCTTTTAACCTATTAGATAATCATGTATTTCTCTCAGTCTATTAATATGGTGAATTACTTTTACTGACTAGTCATTGGACTAGTCTTACATTTTTGTGTTGAACGCCACTTGATTGAGATATGTTATCATTTTTATATATTGTTGGAATATATTTGGTAATATTTTGTTGAGAATTTTTACACCTGTGTTTGAGCATACTGTTCTATACTTTTCTCTTGACTGATTTGGGTATCGGTGACCATGCTGGCCTCATAAAATGAGATAAATGTTTGCTCTTTTATTTTTTGGAGGAGATTGAACATTAGTATTCATTTCTTCTTTAAGTGTTTAGTATAATTCATATATGTGACTTACTGTGACTTACTGTCTAAATAACTAGACTGTTCTTCGCCTTCCCAATAGTCATTCTTCTTTCTTTCCCTTGCAGGACCTCTGTATTCTTGAACATGACAATGAGTGTTTAACTTTTAAACACTCATTTAAATAGCCAAGAGTATTCTTTCTTGGAAAGTTTTTAACTACAAGTTCAATTTCTTTAATATATGACTAGTCAGGTTGTTTATTTCTCCTTGAATGAATTTTGGTAGTTTGCATCATTCAAGGAATTGGCTTATTTCATCAAAGTTGTTGAATTTATTAGTGTAGATTTGTTGAATAGTACTGCTTTGTAATTGTTTTAATGTTTAGAAGGCGATGGGGATGCTCCCTCTTTTGCTTCTTATATGATCAATTTTATTGACCTTTTCAGAGAAACATTTCCTGGTTACATAGTTTTTCCCTATGTTTTTCTCTTTTCAATTTTATTGATTTCTACTCAGATCTTTATTATTTGATTCTTTTGGTTTGCTTTAGGTTCATTTAACTTTTTTTTTTCTACTTTATTGTAAAAAGTAGATGGTTGATTTGGGAACTTTCTTCTGTACTAATGTAAGTGTTTAATGCTAAAGATTTCAGTCTAGCACCTTTATAACTCCATCTCACAAATTTTGATATATTGTATATTCATTTTTATTCAACATGAAATATTTTTTAATGTTTCTTGAGACAGATACCCTCTGTGACCCATGGATTACTAAGAAATATGTTATTTAGTTTCAAAATATTTGGACATTTTCCAGTTATCTTTCTGAGATTAGTTTCTATTTCAGTTTTGTTGTCATCAGAAAACATACTTATTATGACTTTAATCATCTTAAAGTTGCTAAGGATTATTTTATGTCCAAGGATATGTGCTATCTTGGTGATTGTTTCATGTGCACTTGAAACAAAGGTTTATTCTGCTTTTGATTAGAGTGGTCTGTAAAAGCCAGATGGACCCGATTGGTTAATAGTGTTGTTCAGATCTTCTATATCTCACTGACTTTCTATTTACTTGTTTTACTAATTAGAAGTGTGGCAGTTTCTGACTGTAACTATGAATTTGTCTCTTTCCCTCTTCTGTTCTATCAATTTTTGCTTCATGTGCCTTTTTTCTACTATTTATTTATTTTTATTTTTTTTTAAAGTTCTGTTGAAGTATAGTTGATTTACAGTGTTGTGATTATTTCTGCTGTACAACAAAGTGATTATATTATACATATACTCACATCCATTTTTCTTCACATTCTTTTCCCATATGGATTATCACATAATGTGGGATAGATTTCCCTGCTTCATGTACTTTGAATTTCTGTTGTTAGGTACATACACGTTTAGAATTGTTATGTCTTCTTGGTGAAACTGACTTTGTTATTATATAATATTCCTCTTTATCTCTGATAATTTTTCTTACTCAGAAGTCTAGATTGTCTAATATTAAACTCTACCTAATTTTCCTTTGATTGGTGTTTACATGGTGTATCTTTTTCTGTCTTTTGAATTTTTGATATTTTTATATTTAAAATGGATTTATGTAGACAGATGAAAATTGGATATTATTCTTGTTTTCTGATATGATTATCTCTGTCTCATTATTGTGTTTATTCTAATCTAATAACTGATGCATTTGGATTTAGGTCTTCCAATTTATTATCAGTTTTCTGGTTTTCCCCTGTCTTTTATTTTCTGTTTCATTCCTCTCTCTTTCCTGTTTCTGCTTACTTTTGTGTTGTTTAAAATTTCTAGACTTATTTGTTAAGTTTAGAATATATTCCTATGTGGATTTTTTAGTGATAGATTTAATGACTGCAATATCTATACTTGATTTTTCATAGTCCACCTGTAGTTAATATTTTACTTATTTGAGTAGAACATACAAATCTTTAACCATGTAGGTCTCTTTTGTAAAGTTACGTGTATTACATTTACCTTCATTGAACACCCCTATAAACAATTACATGTATTTTTTTTTGCTTTCAACAGACATACATATTTCCAAGAACTTAAAAGAACAAAGTAATATGTTTACCCAGATATTTACCATTTCTGTTTTTCCTTCATTTCCAACGTCCTGAGTTTCCTTCTGGCATCAGCTACCTTCTTCCTGAAGAAATTATTTTTTATTATTTCTTTTAGAACAGACATGCTGCTTATGAATTCCCTTTGTTTGTCTTCATTTGACATTGTCTTTATTTTACCTTTGTTCCTGAAGGATATTTCATTAGATATAGAATTCTGGGTTGATAGAATTCTTTTCTTTCAGCACTTTAAAAATACAATGCCACTATCTTCTGACCTCTGTGACTTTTTATTAGAAATCTCCAACTACCCAAACTGTTGAATCATTCATATATACAATATGTTGTTTTCTTCTAGCTGCTTCTAAGATTTTTTTCTTTATGGTTTCTGGTAATTTGATTATAACATACCATATGTCTGATTTTTTTTTAAACTGGTGCTCATTGAGCTTCTTTTTTTTATTAGAATATAGTGGATTTAAAGTGCTGTATCAGTTCAGCATAGTGACCCACTCATACATACATATGCATTCTTTTTTTAGTACTATCTTGCATCATGTTATACCCCAAAAGACTGGATATAGTTCCCAGACTTCATTGCTTATCCATTCTAAATGTAATAGTTTGCACCTACCAACCCCAAACTCCCATCCAGCCCACTCCCTCTCCCCTCCCCCCGGTAACCACAAGTCTGCTCTCCATGTCCATGATCTGTTTTGTGGACAGTATCACTTACGTTATATTTTAGATTCATTCCACATATAAATGATATCATATGGCATTTGTCTTTCTCTCTTTGACTTACTTTACTTAGTGTGAGAACCTCTAGTTACCTCCATGTTGCTGCAAATGACATTATTTCATTCTTTTTATATGTACCACATCTTAATCCATTCATTTGTTGATGGACATCTAGGTTGTTTCTATGTCTTGACTATTGCGAATAATGCTGCAATGAATATGATGGTGCGTGTATCCTTTTGAATTATAGTTTCATACAGATATACACCTAGGAGTAGGATTGCTAGATTATATGATATTCTATATTTAGTTTTCTGAGGAACCTCCCTACTGTTTTCTATAGTGGTCGTACCAATTTACATTCCCACCAACAGTGTAATAGGGTTCCCTTCTCTCCACACCCTCTCCAGCATTTGTTATTTGTAAACTTGTTAATGAAGGCCATCCTGACTGGTGTGAGGTGGTACCTCAAAGTAGTTTTGATTTGTATTTCTCTAATAATTATTTCTTCCTTTGATAGTCTCTTCAATAAGTGGTGGTGGGAAAACTGGACAGTCACTGAGCTTCTTATACTGGAAATTTGTCTTTTATCAAATTTGGGAATTTATTAGCGTTTATTTCTTCAAATATCTTTTTTCTCTACCAGTCTTTTCATCTTTTTTTTCTATGAATTCAACGACATGAATGTTAGAAATTTGGATAATTTCCCACAAGTCTCTGAGGCTGTGTTCTTTGTCTTCCTTGATGTTTAAATTAAATATTTTCTATTAATCTTTCTTCAAGTTCATTGATTCCTCCTTCTGCTGTCTCTATTCTGCTATTGAGCCCATACAGTGAATTTTAAATTTCATTTATTATATTTTTAATTCTACAGTCTCTATTTGGTTATTCATGTAATTTCTTTTTCTTCACTGGAAATTCTGTATTTCCATTCATTTCCATAGTGTTTGTCCTGGAGTTCCCATGTGACTCAGTGGGTTAAGGTTCTGGTGTGGTCATTGCAGTGGCTCAGGCTGCTGTGGTAGTGTGGGTTTGATCCCTGGCCAGGGAATTTCATATCATGGGTGCAGCCAAAAAAGAAAAAAAAAGAGTTTTTGTCTTTACTTCACGGAACATGATTACAAGAGCTGCTTTAAATTCTTTGGCTGATAATTCTAATATCCGCATCTCAAGAATGGTTTATGTTCATTGCTTTTTCTCTGGAGAGTTAAACTTTTCTCATTTTTATATGCTGAGTGATTATGGGATGTATCCTGGGCGTTTTGATTATTATATTATGAGAGTGTGTTCTGTTAAAACTGTTTCATAAATGTTGATTTTTTTGGTTTTAGCAGGCAGTCAACCTGCTTAAAACATGAGTCCCCTTCTTTCCTCCTATGACTGTGGTTCTAGTAGTTCTCAGAGCCTCTGTGGTATTATTCAGACCTGCCCAGCATTGTGCCAAGCTGACATCCATCTGGACTTGGGCAGTAATCTAACATTCTAGTTTAATTTTCAAAGCTCTTGATATACTGCTTCAAGCCAGTTCCAAAAATGTGTTTCTTTGGAATGGATTAGGGACTTTATACCCAGAGTTCCTGCTATGGCACAGTGGGTTAAAGATCTGGCTTTGTCTCTGCAGTGGCTTGGGTCACTGCTGAGGTGTGGGTTTATCCCTGGCCCAGTACAGTGAATTAAAGATCCAGCTTTGCCACAGCTGTGGCATAGGTTACAGCTCAGATTCAGTCCCTGGCCTGGGAACTTGCATATGCCATGAATGTGCCCCCCCCCCAAAAAAAAGACTTTATACCCAAGATTAGGGACTCCCATCTGCCAACTTCTTTCTCTCTGTGATTTTTCCCCCATGCTTTCCAGCTCTTAAGAAGTCCCTTTCCCTGGTTCTGGTTACAGAGATGGATTCTAAGCTATCCACACTGTTGCTGCTTTCCCTGAATGGATCTGCCTTTGTGGCAAAGTAGGAAGACAAGAGTAAAAAATAATAGGAGTTTTCTTCACACTCCTCTGACCACTGAGACTCTCTATTCCCAGTTCCTCTGGTCAGAGGGAAAGATTTTCTCTTAGAGTTGTAGGTATCAGAAAGCTTGGCCCTCCAGTGGGAGGGTATCCTCCTCACTAGGACTCCACTCGGTACATGGCAGGGAAACTAGTAAGAGAAAAAGGAAAGGGAAGAGAAGGGAAAGGAAGGAACAGAGGTATTCCTTCCTTGTCCTCTGGCCTAAAATTAATGTCTTCTCTTGGCTCTTTCCTGGTTCGTGCAAGTTCTGCAATTTGAAAATCTGGCCTGTTCTCAAGCCCAAGACAAGACATATAGAAGGAACAGAGACACGAATTCATTGCCTTTTTGAGTCATTCTTGGAGTTCTGACCCTTCCTAATCCACCTGCTGTTTTTTTTTTTTTTTTAACTTGCAGTGGTTGATATGTATCTCCAGTAGTTGATATATGTCTTTTGTTCAAGTTTTTTCATTGTAATCAGTGAGATAGATAGAATGTGCTTCTTGCATCTTAGAACTGGAAGCCCTACCTGTTTTTTTTTTCAGTAAATATTATGAGGCTCATTTTTATATTCTTTTGGCCAGCTTTTATAATAATTCTTAAAATGTCATTGGCACAATTATTTTTGAGCATGACTTGATAGTTTAATTTTTTAAAGCATATTTTTTCACAAGTGCAAATTTGCATCTGAAATACCGTTGATTGCTACATTGGCTTGCCTTTGGAATGTTTTTAATCATTAGCTGCTTATGAGCAGGGACATTGTTTGTTTGGAGTTATAGCCCATCTCTTAGAATGGTCCTGGCACACAACTGCTTGATAAATATTTGCCAGTGAATTGAAAATGGCATTTAATGTACTATAATTAAGAACTGAATAATTTAGAATAATTAGAACATTGGGGTTCTTGAAAAACAAAACTATTTTTAACGTGCCTATTTATAATAATTAATAACACCATCTTTTCAAGGAAGAAAGTACTGGACCCTCCCTAATGCATTTCATTGAACTTAAGACTTTAATTCGAAGTTTGACTAGGTCATTGGCTTGTGACCAAGTGGAAAAAAAAACACGAACCTGCATCACTGGGAGGACTTAATGCAGATATGTAGGTTCTTCCACTGGTGTAACTTCTGGCTAGAGAGCACCTGTCTGTACATTTAGCATGCCTAGAAGAAGGTGATTCTCAAACTGGAGCATGTGTCAGAATTACCTAGAAGACTTGTCAAAGATAGATCACCAGGCCCCACACCAGTCTCTGATTCAAGAGTGTTGGGATGGTACCCAGAGATCCGTATTTATGACAGATTCCCAGATTATGCTAGTGGTGCTGGTTTACGGACCTACACTTAGAATGGTTGTTCTAAAGATGATATTTAGTTGGTGTTTCTCTCTTGATGAAAGCAGGCTATTAATTTCTACCAAACGTGTTTGCTTCACTTGTCATCCTAAACACAGATACATTCTGGTAAACGAGTCTCTCATTAAAACTGTAATACGTCACCTTCATATGGAGGGTAGACTCAGGAAACAAGCATGAACTCTGGATTGAGACAGATTTTGGTTCACATCCTGGATCCTGCTTTTACCAATTACGTAGTCTTCAAATCTTTACTTCACCTCTCTCTGTCTTGCGTTATTCATACATATCAAGTATAAAATAGGAATGATAGTGTTGTAGGGTTTGCATACAGATTCAGTGAAGAAACATACTAGGCCAGTACATGTAGAATTCTTGTAAATGTCTGGCAATGGACTAGAACCTGGGAATGCAATGGTGCTGTCAAGTTTCCTGATATTAGGCACACAGTGAAAGGGCATGGTGAAATGAGAGCAGGGTAGATTTCTCATCGTGGCTCCGAGGGTTAAGGACCCAACCCCAGGGCTGTCTCTCTGAGGGTTCAGGTTTGATTCCTGGCCTTGCTTGGTGGATTAAAGAGCTGATGTTGGTGCAAGCTGTGGCATAAGTCGCAGATGCAGCTTGGATCCAGTGTGGCTGTGGCATAGGCTTCCACTGCAGCTCTGATTCTACTTCCTGGCCCGGGAACTTCCATATACCACAGGTGTATCTATAAAAGAAAAGAAAAAAAAAGAAAGAAATGGGAGTGGAGGTACCTATTGTAGTCTGGAAAGGTCAGGCAATGCTTCTTAGAAATGGTGAGAAGCTGAGCAGGAAATATAAAGGAAGGTAGGAAGAAGAAAGGTCAGGGGAATTAGAAGAGTCCATGAAACATGTAAGAGAGGGCCCAACATGTGATAACAAAAACAATAGCTAACTGTAGTGAAGACTTACTATGCTCTTCAATATTATTAATTCCTGTAATAACTACAACACCATATGACACAGCTTGTGAATGACAGAGCTGGGCTCTGAAATAGTCTGTCTGGCTCTGAGCCTCTACTGTTACCCACTTTGATATTCTGTCTTTACATAGGAGGCTCTCCGAAAATGTTAATTCTCTGCTTTCCTCTCCCTTTCAAAGCATATGGTATCCTGGGGTATCCTGGAATGCACTGATATTTTTTGCTGAATTTCAAAACTCAACTAGTATATCTTTAAGATCATTGGCAAGAAGATTGGATTCTATTTTCTGCCTAAAAGTACATAAGACTCAGAAAGAATAAGACACCTTCCATGGCTCTGTCCTCAGGGCATCTCAGCAAACCAGAGCACTGCCCAGCTCCATTAATTTTATCTGGCTTCTATTAAATGTAATTTGACTGGCAAGGGTAATATAAAGACTGAACATTTCTTCTATGTGGACATTGCACCGATCCTGGCTCATGAGACCACTGTAATTCTGTTGTCGGTCTTTTTGCTCTTGCTTTTCCTGTTTGTATTTTACCCTGCGAGTGCGTTATTTTTTGCAAACATTTTAGCTTTTCTCTTGCTCCCTGCCAGTGTGATTGGTCTACAGTCAAAACTTTCTGGAAATGAGTAGTTATGTGCCTTGCTTCTTGAGTGTCATCTTTTGCCTTTCTTGTGCTTAAAGCTGTTTCATCAGTTTTCTCTGAAGTAATTGATGGATGTGTGATCAACTCTGCTTGAATTCTAATTAGCTAGAGCAAATTTTCATATACATTTAAACCGCTCAATTGTTAAGATTAGTAAGTATTCCTGGGATTGGATATTCCTGTAATTTCTGTAAAAGGAAGCTGTATATAGAACCTCTATGTATATTAGAAGATGTACAGATATGCCCACTCTTCCGGTATACCCTACTGTCTGTATGTATGTGAATTTGGAGGTTATTGCATAACCTTTTGTTGACTTTATCATGCTGGGACCTCCAGCAGCAGTGACTTAAGGAAGGTCCACTCACTGCTTAAGGAAGCCAGGTGCCCTCCCGAGTTAGAGGCTTGGGGCAGTGGTGAACATTCCTAACTCTGTTGGGGGGGCTTTATCTTCTCTAGGAAATCAGAACTTAGAGGTTAGTCCCTTGGGAACCCAGAGAGATGGTACAAGAAAAATTCCCTTGCCATCTTCTCTTGGGTACAGACAGATTGAAGTGTAGGTGCCTCTCCTACAAAGTGAGTCCTCAGGTTGCCTCTTTGTAAGCAGCACGACCTAAAAGTTGATCCAGGGTTCGGATGAGAAGAATATGCTGGTCTAGTGGGGAAAGCATATCTCATTAGCCATTATTATCCCATTTTAATATACTCTTGCCCTTTAGTTTCCATTCATCATCTTTACTTATTAATTCTACTCACAGGCTTGAGTGCTCTCATTGTATTTTTTATTAGGTAAGGAAACAACATTCTCATGCAGCCTTTTTGTTGTTGTTGTTATTGTTTTTGGCCGAGCCCACATGTGGTGGTTCCGGGGTCAGGGATCAAACCCATGGCACAGCAGCAACTCAAGCCACTGCAGGGACAGTGCTGGATACTTAACCTACTGTGCCACAAGGGAACTGCTCACACTGCCTTTTACAGGACAATTGTAAACTGACACTAAAATGATAATACTTACCCATAAGCAAACTCTATATGTGATATTAATCTCAGAATTGGCCAAGTTGATTTAACTCTACCTTTTAGATTCACCATATATGCAAGGTGATATTGAAGGCATTATGAAGGTTTCTTTGTCCAAATATGCTTTCCCTCATACCTGCCTTAGCTGTTGAAATTTCTACCATAAATTATCACTTTGGAATACGTAATTAAAGATACCTATTGGAAAGCAAATACTGGAGTCTGAATGTAGTATATATCTGCTGAATAAATCAATAAAAATTATAAATATTTATTGGGTGATTTCTGTAAATGTCGGGTACTGTTTTTTTCATCCCATTACTCTGCTTTTATTTTTTATAAATCACCTGTACATTTTTTCTGCTCTCATTCAGTCATTCACTTTCAAGCAACTACCCTGTAAGCTATACTTACTTTTCCCAGCCACAGAAACCATACCATCTAATAGGGCAGAGAGGAAACTGGAGGCTTTACTGTGATGCTCTCATTCTTTGCTATATGTTAATAGGAATTTAAAGGCTGCTGAATAAAACATCAGTATCTGTCTATATATGGGATAGTAGCCCATGAAGTAATGACAGCCATCAATGCCTTAATTTTTATGTTTTCATGAAGTGCCTAATAGGGAGGAGTTCCTCAGGGGAAATGAGATAAAAGATTTTGATTGGAAATCAAAGGAAAATTTCTGGAGCATGGGATGTTGCCCACATCAGTATATTATCTCCTTTAGTGGTTATTTCTAGTGAGCTGGAAAACAAAGTCAATTTGGGGTCTGAAAGAGTTTCAAGATACCCCACAGAAGGAAAGGATTTATGAAAAGAGTTTTAAAAGGTATTAGAGTAACAACAATAATAACAAAATTGATCTCCCACTGCTTTTCTTTTGCAAATTATTTTCTACTTAGGTTGGAAGGGATCCATCGAAAGATCTTTAGGCATCTAACTTTCAGGTTCTTCACTGAATCATGAATGAATTACGGGATCCATGTAACGTTGGTCCCTCCCAAATCTCTATGGCTTACTCCTTGGGCTTCAGTTTTTGCCTTACTGTCACAGTTTACATTACTATCAAATCGAGTTAGCAAAGGAGAGTGGTAATCCAGAATCATAAACTTCCTGATTTCAAACTTGGATTGTAAGTAGTTGAAGATTTCCTCTTTTACATTTAGATTCATACCTAACTGGCTTTTTAAGCTAATTTGTGATGCGTCATGTTGCTAGCTGCAGATCTGTGGGTTGAACCTTAAAGGAAAGACTCTTTCCTGGTTATTGTATATTCTAAAATCCTGAACTGTGTGTGAAGTTGGTTTGAGACATCTCAGGGCAGTAGATTGAATCACGAGTGAGCAAGCCGACCCAGTTTAATGGTTCGTGCTTCTCTGTTTACCCAGTGAGTCTTTAAGGAATGATTTCACGTTTTTCCTAATTCTGTTTTCTCTTTTCTTTAGACCCAGAGTTTGAGTTATTGTTCTAACAGCCCCAGCATCAATCAGGGAACCTCTCTCTGGAATAACATCTGAAAGGAGCCCCTGGCTAAGTTTGCTTGGCATCCTGAAATTGAGCACAAGGGCATTGTTTATTGTCATCCACATCCCTTTTTTTATGCCACCAACAGTCTCTTCAAGTCATGCCCATCTTATTACCATTATGGTCACTAAAGAAATATGGATGATATAAGTTAACTGATTATCCAGAGACTCTGAGGATTTATACTGTAACAAGACAATTTCTGAGTGTCTCTGAGGAGATTCGGGAATGACCTGTATAGCTCTCTCTTGCTGATACCAAAGCTTAGGACCTTGTGTATCTGAGTGAGCCCTTGGCATCAGAATGCCCTACTAAATTCAGGTCATCCTACCCCCCGCTTTTACCACTAGACTTCTCCCTCAATTGCCTGCTGAGCACCTGGAGTGGCCACTTGGATGCACTATCCAGATCTTTCACGTTGGGGCTTCCTCTTCTTTCCTCTAGCTACTGGGAGTGGGGACAGAAGACAGCGCTCTGCTGAATCCCTCTCTGGAAGTCTCTATCAGGTAAAGAAAGACATCTTGCCCAAGTTCATGATTCTTCTCAGGGTCAGACCACATCCAGTGACTAATTCATGAGGGGCATAAAGGCCTGGTTGTGTGACCCCCAATAGGTGGCAACTCTGTGGGTCTATACTAGTGACTTTCACCCAATCCTCCCTTCCAATAAATTTCCTAATGTGTTAGTATCTGGTCTCAGAGTCCATTTCCCAGGGAGACAAACCCCAACTGCTCTTCCATGAACAGAGCCCACCATGTCCTCCTGTAATATATCCTGGACCACTGAGCCTCTCACAACCTAACTGACCCACCTCGGCCTCTCCTTAGGCTGAAACCTGTCCTTAACACTCCCAGCTTCTGAGAGGCATTCTCCTTTGCACATGTGTCATCTTCCACTTGACTTGAAGTTTCCCCAAGTGCTTAGCCCTCCCATCCACCATACTGGATCCCCTTAGCCATTAGCATCTCCTGGAAGCAGGTCACAGTTGCCAGCCCCCCTGAACACCCTACTTCCGGCTCCCTCTGCTAAGGTCAGTTCTAAAACCTAATCATTTGTGTCCGTCCCATTTTTAGATGATCCTGGAATCCTTCTTTTCTTCTCTTAGAAGCTAGATTCCAGCAAACCTCATGTCCAAATAATCCTAATTTTAGTTGCCTGTTTTCTCTAAGGCAGACAAAAATACAGTGTCTTCTGCCCTAAGCATAATAAATGTAGGTGAAATCAGTATATCTTTGCAGGGATATCTGATAGGCTATTAAAAATACAGAATGGGGAGTTCCCATTGTGGCGCAGTGGTTAACGAATCCAACTAGGAACTATGAGGTTGCGGGTTCAATCCCTGCCCTTCTTCAGTGGGTTAACGATCCGGCGTTGCCGTGAGCTGTGGTGTAGGTCGCAGACGTGGCTCGGGTCCTGCGTTGCTGTGGCCGTGGTGTAGGCCAGTGGCTACAGCTCCGATTAGACCCCTAGCCTGGGAACCTCCACATGCCGCGAGTGCGGCCCTAAAATGACAAAAGGCCAAAAAAAAAAAAAAAATACAGAATGAAAGCTTACATGAGAGACGACAAAATCCCCAATATGGACAGAGAACTTCTAACTCACTGTTAATAATTAAAAGCTGATGACACACCTGGAAACCCCTGTTAAATAGCAGCTACAAAAATAGCATGTCATTTCCTCCATTCTGTTCCCTCAGAGTCTCAGGAAAACTCTTAAAGAGGGTAACTGCTAAGTCAAAAATGGTTTAAAATTGAAACTTGCCACTCTTGCACCTAAATTGAGATAATGTCTCTGAACCATTGTTGATGCCACTAGAGTGCTCATTAACAAGGACAGGTCTTTTATGATGAAGACTAGCTCTGATTTTAATATTTCCTTTTCTCACCCCATCATTGCAGATATTTTTGCAGATGTGGTATTCTAATGTTTCTGGCACCAGAGTAAGAATAAAACAGAATTTCGGCTGGAGAGGGTGGACAATATTTCCTTTTAATTGCGTGGAAACGAGTTTATTCTTATTCAGCGTAATGGAATCTATAGCACATGGCACTCCATTGTTTTCAGTGTTTTTCATCTACGAATGGTGTGTGTAAGTGAATGTGTGAGTGAGAGAGAGAGAGGAGGAGGGTGGGAGAGAAAGAGAGAGTGTGTAGGCCTGAATGACTGGGAAACAAATGTAGTTTCTATATTTTGGCAGATTCTTCTTGAGTTGCATTGGCAATATCCAGCTTACAATTCTAATTCATCTGAAGAACTTAGTTTATAGTTTTTGTGATGGATTTGAGTTTAATTCTGAGATTATTAGAAGCATTTAAAGGGTAAAAAAAGGGAAGACAGTTTTCTAGAGGATAAGAAAGAGGAGCACTTATTGAACACAAAGAAATATGATGACGAGGCTGTTTCAATTGTGAGCTCTTCTGACATGAATCATAGTTTTTAAATAGCTTCTACAGTTTGGTAATTAAGCCTTGAATTTGTCTTTCATTGTATTAATGTACTAGAGCTCCAGATTTCTCTTGCTTTATTTCAGCTAAATTTTCTCGTCATCAATTAGGCTTCCTTCAGTTGTAATTACCTTAATGAAGCATATGAGGGAAATACATACACGAGTGTGTATGAAGGCACACACATAAATTACATTCCTTAGCTTTTTATTTGAATATTTGACATTCAGGACGAGTAGAGCCAGTGTTCACATTTAGGTAAATGAAAATAGAATCAAAAGATAATATCTGTGAGTTGTATATTACACTGATATAAGCAGTTCTCTAAACATTCATTGTCTCATGCACCATCTCACACTGACATCAGAGTACAAATGAAACAGCAAACAATTCTCTCCCACGACTCCAGGGAGCCTGACCTCTCAGTGACTCAGCTGAAGTCACCAGGCCACCTGATGCACTTAGGTAGGTGTCCCGATGCCTTGCCAGTAGCCTTTTAACTGTACTAGCCTCCCTCTGAATTGTGTGTTTATATCCCTCCGTATGATAGACTAACTTACAGAGAGAACATTTTCTATTAAAGGAGAAAAAGACAGAAATGGCCTTTTTCACAGCTATTTTTACCCTTCGAGTTTTTTAAAAAATTACAAGGATGGCTATTAGATTGTGGATTTAGGAGATGTTTCCTTTCTGCCTACGCCGGTGGCTGGAGACGAGAGAACGTTCTTATCATAACTTTTAGGCAATCGACACATTCAACAGGGGAACAAGGCTCAATGACTCCTTTCATGGTTCTGATAATTTCCATCCAGTTTGGCTGCTGTGAGGCTCTGTAAAAATACTGCTTCCAAAGCCTCTCGGAACACTCTGATTTTAGTCACATGCCAGGGGGGTTGTGCTTATTCTCAGATGGACTGGTCCGTTTACTTTAATGGTTTAAGTTCTAGCAGAATTTGAAATAAAATAAACCAAAGTTATGAATGTGGTTACTAAACGGTTATGCTCAGGGAGACATTAGAACACACTCTTTTATAAACAATATAACATTTGAATTATAATCATAGTTGTTGGCATTTTTTTTTCCCTTCTAGCATCTAAGTACTCCTTATGTAGGGCATTTCCCACCCAGAGCAGTAATGGGCAGTATCATTTATTTTTCACGTGAGCAGTAATTTAAAACTTCCTTATTTACCAAGCGTTCTTTGGCTTCTTACAACATTTCTAATAGTTGAGTTTCTTTCTTTCTTGAAATGGTTTTATTGTAATAAAAGAAAAAAAAACTTGTAGATGTTTTTTCTTAATCTGATTTTTTCAACTGTCTCATCATGGGAAAGTGGCATTATCTGCTTAGAAGTAATGTTGGCTTTCAGTTCCGCATTCTTTCTGGCACATATATGATTTTTATGTTGTTAGAAGACCCTTTCTGAAAGATTTCGTCTCATAGGCAAAGCTGTAATGAAACAAAACACTGCACTTAAAATATCAGGGTACTGAAAGCTTTATCATCCAGTTGTGATCACTGTTGCTTGCGGAGGGGGATATGCTTTGAAAGCAACTTGATAAAGCACATTTGTTTATGTAGAGTATAGTTCCCCAGTAATGTTTTATTTATAGTTTTATAGCCAGTAATGAAAATCCTTGCTAAGATGAAGACTGTATGAGGTGGGGCAGCATCTGTTGATGTCAGCATTTTTTCTTTGCTCTTTTCTCATCATCCCTATTAGGAAAGAAATGGAATAGGAATCTTGATTCATGAGTCGTTGGGGCTGAGTCCGATTTGGTGGCATCTGGTGCCTAGGAAGGGAAGTTTTCAGGGTGTGTGGTAACCAGGGACAGTTCCTGAAGGAATGAGAGGTTGGTTGGCTACTTCTAGTTCCCATACTTTTAATCATATAGCAAATCTAATGGGGGCCTGCTGTATAGCACAGAGAACTCTACCCAGTATTCTGTGATAACCTTTGTGGGAAAATAATCTGAAAGAGAATGGATGTGTGTACACATATAACCGAATCACTTTGTTGTACAGCAGCCATTATCACAACCTTGTAAATCAACTGTACTTCCATAAAACTTTATTTTTAAAAAGACAGAGAAAAGTTTTTTTCTTCTTTTTTCCTTTTTTTTTTTTTGGCTCCCCCATGGCAGCATGTGGAAGTTCCCAGGCCAGGGATTAAACCCACACCACAGCAGTGACCAGTGCTGCTGTGACATGCCAGATCCTTAACCTGCTGAGTTACCGAGGAACTCCAAATTGTGTTTTGTTTTTTTTTTTTCCAATCCTGATGCTCAAATGGTAGCAGTTTCCCCTCACAAAATATGTAAGTTAGGTAGTCTGAGTTTTCCTTCTTTTAAACAAATTGAAAACCTATTGTGGGCAGGAGAGTCAAAAGTTTATAGTAACTTGCTTTGCTCAACTTATATTGGATGTGATGGGAGCCATGAGTAGAGAGAAAGAAAAGCTGCTGGGGCCTTCCTGGGTATCAGGACACATGTGAATTAAAGTGCTGAAAGAGGCCTGAGATTATGGTGGTGCATTCTAGAACAAAGAGGCTCGCAATTGATGGTAGGGAAAAAACATTGTGATGGGTTTTCCTTTGTGCTAGTCACAGCGGGCCTCAGATCTTCACCACATAAAAGCTTTAGAGGAAACTCATATTCACTTATCAGAAATTGCTTCCCCTTGATTTATGATCTGGTCAGGCTCCTTGGTAAGCTGCGTGAACTCTCCCTACCAGAAAAAGAGAAACTGCAGATGGATTCTGCACATATAAATGTATGTTGGCAGTGGATATATAACTTCAAACAGCTCTGAGATAATAAATTGAGTTCCCTGTCAATGCCAGCTGAATAAACACATTTGTTGTAAATTATCTGACAATGGCATTATTGATTATAAATCCACAATTTGACATTTGGAATCACATCTCCATTTCATGCCTAAGGAAGGGAGCGACTCTTGATCCTTTTACAGGGGTGACTGGGTAACGTCTCTGGCAACTCAGCTTCGTTCTGCTGTGATTAATTAATCTGGAGTCGCTCTGATGTCTCTCTTGTGGGGGATTGCATTAACCTTGCTTTGCTTATCTGGAATAATATGGACAGCTAGTGCCTTTCCTAGGAGCTGTGTTTTGCCTGCCTGTTCTAGCATTTTCTACTTTGAAGTAGGAAGAGAAACACCCCCAGGAGAGATTGGACCAATGACAGACAGTGTGTCTGACACATTAAAATCCTTACTCTGTAATTTAGACATAAGTATACTGATAATACAGTCTCGTTATTTGTTTCTCCATAGGAGTCAATTTCTGGGTGCTTTCTACTGAGTCTTCTTTGGTTTTATAAAGATTTCTGTGTAAACCTTGTCAGCAATCGAACTATAGAGATTGATTCCCCGAGAAAATTATTTCACAGAGCATTTTGGTTCATCTGACTTTGTAGAGCATTAATCTCACCAGAAGTAACATTAAATGTGAACTATCTTTTAAATGTGTTTTTTAATATATAGCCCTGCTGTTAAAAATGTCTTCAGCCATCCACCAGGTCACATATTTAAGTGCCTCTCAAAAGAGGAGCAGAATGTTTCATTCATTTCTACCTGAAGGATTTGCTTTATTTTTTACGATTGAGTGGCTTGTTTGAAGGACACAGGAGTGTTTATTTCTTCAAAAATAGTGCCAAATTTTCATATCTCAAGTTTTACTTTTGTACTTTTCTCTATGGTAACTTAGTCAGAGTCATTGTCTTGTTCTTTTGAAAATTCTCTTTAGTATGTATGCTGCAAATCTGCGTAATACACTGACTTACCTGACCTGTTGGATGTTGCCAGAGAGCTTTGCTTCATCTCTCATCTAATGGGAGATATGGGGCCAGGCCTCATGAAGTGTTACATCAACTTTTTCTTTGGTCTCTCTTTCTGTTTTAACCAGAACTCAAAATAACAACCAAGTGTAAATAATTGGCCTTTTTATCTTCACCATAGATGTGGAAGTTGAACATTCAATTTATTTTTAAAGAATTTTGCCCTGGCCAGTATAACTCCTTACAAAAGCATAGCACCTAGCGCTCATTTGTAACATTTGGCTTGTTCCTTTTCTAGGACTATTTATGTTTTATCTTTCGTACTCACCAGAAAAAGTTCAGAAAACAGAAGCATAGGAAGACTTGAATGATATTTTACATAACAGCCACTGAAAAACAAAACTAGTTTCCATATCCATAAGTGCCAAAATATGCAGAACAGGCCTGAGTTAAGGTATATTTTTTTTTCATATGAATTGACCAAACAATGGGCATGATAAAAGAGTCTGTAAGTTTTCTTTTCTTTCCATTATTTTTTGTTTTAGTTATTATGGCACTTGATTTTTTAAAATTAAAGTATAGTTGATCTAAAATGTGCCGATTTCTACTGTACAGCAAAGTGATCCAGTCATACATATATATACATTCTTTTCTTATATTATTTTCCATCATGGTCTGTCCCAGGAAATTGGATATAGTTCCCTGTGCCATACATCAGGATCTCATTGCTTATCCATTCTAAATGCGATAGTTTACATCTATTAACCCAAGACTCCCAGTCCATTCCACTCCCTCCCACTTCCCTCTTGGCAACCACAAGTCTGTTCTCCATGTCTGTGGTTTTGCCTCTGTTTTGTAGATAGGTTCATTTGTGTCATATTTTAGATTCCACATTTAAGTAATATCATACGGTATTTGTCTTTCTCTTTCTCACTTACTTCACTTAGTATGAGGATCCCTAGTTGCAAGAGTCTCTCAGTTTTCAGTGGCACCTAATATTTGGAAGACAGAGAAAGGTATTTAGGTGGTAAGGGGCTTATCTGTGTTTGGTTAAGATGGAATGGCCCTGGTGGCCCAGAAGCCACCATAAGCTAATAGTAAATGCTTGGTCCTCTAAGTCTTTTTCTCGTCTTTTATTTTCATTTTCTCTAACATATTCAAAGAAGAGGTTTAATAGTTCCAGCAGACAAAGGATCCTTTGTATCCTTACTGCAAATCTGAATCCAGTGCCTGGCCCTCCTCTTCATCTGGTTCTGTGTTTTGGAAAGAATGAGTCACTTCTCTGAGCCTCACTGTCTTAACTATGAAGTGGAGAAAAAATCATCTCTCTTCAGAGGGTTTTAAAGATTTAATGAGACAGTACAGATGAATGCCTCAAGAATGGTGCCTAACATAGGGCTCAAAAGGTGTTTGGATCTGACTCTAAGCCAATGTAAAAATCCAATATCTTGACAGTCTCTGAATGGAGCAAAGTGTCAAAGACTAAACGATGTTCTTGCATATTTTGGTACTTGTGGGCATGGAAACTAGTTTTGCTTTTCAGTGGCTGTTACCGGTGCAGTTCATCTATTTACTCAGATGTACCAAGAATGCAGCCAGTCCCATAGTTTTCTGAGGATGAGTTAGTCCTCTGGCATATGAGCAGTCCCCAAATCCAGCAAGGAGAGTGGAGAGAAGCTTTGATGATGAAGCCACTAGGGGAAGAAAAATGTCATGGAAGAAATAAGGTATTCAGAAGGCTGCCCAAACAATGCTTCCTAATAAATCATCAATTTCTGCCAAAGAGGACAGTGATGTCTTTTTATGCTGGTGTACGTTATGGGCAAAGCTTATATTCCTCACCACCACATGCACGTTTATCTTCATAGGTCATAAGAAAGGAAAATTGGCCCATGTTTGACATCTCCATTCAATTTTACTATTTTAGCGTCTTGATGGCTTTTAAATAAAAATGAGGAAAGGATTATAGTTGGCAGCAAAGTGGATTTCAGGGACAGCTAGAAAACAAGAGGGAAGACAGCCTCTTATATTTTGATTAATCTAGTCTATGAAAATGTATACATGAACATACAGCTATAAAATATATTGACACTGAATGCTTTTCCTTCGGTGGTATTTATATGTGGTGATATCTGAAATTTTGAATGAGCTGTTGTTTTTGCTCTATAGAAACTTATTATGACAGGTGTGTTCTTGGAGACGTTTTCAGGATAGCGCTTTTCCTTTTGACTTCTCTCTTCCCAAAATGGCCTTTCATGTAAGCTTTCCATTTTTCTTTCCCAGAACACATGCACCACCTGCTACTTGTGTATGTGATGTCTGCAGTCATTAACGAAAAGAACTTGTTATATATATAAGATATTACAGTCATGTCACAATTTCGACTTTAAAAAATTAGCTGTTAAGTGTAAGTCCTTATTTTAAATAGCTTAATGTCCAGTTCTTAGGATGATTTTTCTTAGTCTAATTGAAGTCTTAGAAAAAGCAAATATGCTTTTTTAATGCATTTCTTTAGGGTTGACTTCAATTTGGTCCTGTGAGGGTAGGATTTTCTGGCTGCAGTATCTGAGGCTGTCCTAGTAGTCATGAGATTAATTCAGCTGATTTAATTGGGGAAGAGACTTTCTTCTTTCTCTCTCATCATCATATACTCCAGGACCTATATATTTGATCAGAGTGAAACTACCATTCTGATGTTCTTCAGCTTTGGAGCCATGGATGTCTAAGCACCACTGGCCAAAATTTTCAAAGGAAATTGTCTGAAAAGTCATTCTGCTCTCAAATGCTCCCACTCATGTTGTGCCTATAAGAGAAGTGATGGGAAAGTTTGCCTGCTTGTCATCAGTGGTATGCATTTAGTAAATGCTTGTTGGCTTAGACAATAATAGAAGTCCATATATCTTTAACCACCCTGATCATATTTAGCACAATTTCTGTGTCTAGAGTTATCATTTGATATGTAATTGGCACAAATTTTCACTGAAAACAAAAAGCAACATCAACACATACTTTAAGGTTTAGCATTTAAGGCATTGTAAATCAACTATAAAAAAACTTTTAAAAGAAAGAAAATCAGGAGTTCCCATAGTGGCTCAGTGGTTAACAAACCCAGCTAGCATCCATGAGGACTCAGGTTCGATCCCTGGCCTTGTTTAGTGGGTTAAGGATCTGGTGTTGCTGTGAGCTGTGGTGTAGGTTGCAGACACAGCTCAGATCCCGCGTTGCTGTGGCTGTGGTGTAGGCCAGCGGCTACAGCTCCATTTATATCCCTAGCTGGGAACCTCCATATACTACAGGTGGGCCCTAAAAAGACAGACACAGACAGACAGACAGACAGACAGACAGAAAGAAAGAAAATCAGATTTTGTACCCAGCCCTTATTTTATTTTTTAAAAAAATTTGTTATAATTGATTTACACTGTTATGTCAATTTCTGCTGTATAGCAAAGTGACCCAGTTATTTACATATATGTGTGTGTGTGTATATATATATATATATATATACACACACACATACTCACACATTCTTTTTCTCACATTATGCTCTATCATGTTCCATCACAAGTGATTGGATACAGTTCCTTGTGCTGTATAGTAGAACCTCATTGCTTTTCTACTCCAATGCAATATTTTGCATCTACTAATCCCGTCCCACTCCCCCCCACTTTGACAACCCCAAGTCCTCTCTCTATGTCCATGAGTTTGTTTCTGTTCTATAGATAGGTTCATTTGTGCCATATATTAGATTTCAGATATAAGTGATATCATATGGTATTTGCCTTTCTCTTTCTGAGTTAAGAATCTCTAGATCCATCCATGTTGCTGCAAATGGCATTATTTTTTTCTTTTTATCACTCAGTAGTGTTCCATTGTAAATATGTACCACATCTTCTTAATCCATTCCCCATCCTTTTTAAACTTTCCCTAAAGGTTAAAGAGGACGGAATAATCCCAAAGGCACTCTATGAAGCCACCATTACCCTGATATCAAAACCAGACAAAGATAATACCAAAAAAGAAAACTATGGGCTAATATCTTTGATGAATATAGATGCAAAAATTCTTCAAAAAAATTAGCCAACTGAACCTAACAACAGACAAAAAATATCATGCACCATGACCAAGTGGGATTCATCCCAGGTTCATAAGGATGGTTCAGCCTATGCAAATCAATCAACGTCATCTACTATGTTAACAAAAGAAAGTCAAAAAACATAGGATCAATGGATGATGAAAAAGCATTTGATAAAATCCAATCTCCATTCATGATAAAAACTTACCAAACTGGGTGTAGAGGGAACATACCTTAATATTATAATACCTAACAGAGAAAAGCTGAAAGCCTTCCCACTAAAATCTGGAACAAGACAAGGATGCCCACTCTCACCACTTTCAGAATAGTATTGGAAGTCCTAGCCATAGCAATCAAACAAACAAAAGAAATAAAAGGTGTCCAGTTTGGAAGAGAAGAGGTAAAATAATTTCAGATGATAAGATCATAGGGAAAACAGCACAGATGAAAGAATCCACATTGAATAGAAAATTCAGTCATGTATTTCTCCTGTCTAGAATATAGGTTAATGTTGGAGATTCAAGAGTAACCTGATTAAATATGTAAAGTAGGAAAATAAGGAAAGGAGGGACAGATAAATTGAGAGATGGGTAGAGGGATTTATTTCTGTCTATCACATAATAGTCTTTTTATAACTGTCCCAAATGATCTTAAGAAGAAACATTCTCCTCTGATAATTGAAGCTCATGGTGAAATGAACACACTCTCAGGGAGGCAGACAAAGTCAAGAGCAGGTTAGCCAGATGTAAAATTCAGAGATGTCACCAGAAAGAAATTGTACTTGAAAATTCTCTAACCAAAAGAAGGGTACCATTGCTGGAAGTTATGTTTTCTTACACCTCTGCATTTGGCTATTATAATGAAACCTGGAGAGAAAATCACTAGTAGGTAGACTAAATAATGAAATAAATGTCACCCCAAATTATTATTTCATCCTCTGTGTGCACATTTCAGAGCTTAAATTCACTATAGCCATTATATGTGTTTTATTTTGACATTAATAATTTTTGTTTGGATCGATTGAAAGTGGCATCTTTGCTTTTTGAGTACTCTCCCACATTATAACCTACCATCCTGGGCTTTTTCAGTATGGCTTGCCTGTTCCATTCCATAACTTGAGATAAAAATGAACTGCTTCAGTTTATTTGCTGTTATTTAAAATTAGACTTAACTTTTTGTTTTCCACCCTGTGTAGCTTCTTTGCTGTCTGTCTTCCACTTTTTTTGGTTGAATGACTCATCCAGATTCTTCTTTTTGGCTAATTGGACTGCAATTCCTCCTTCACTCTTGGATTGGTATCCTCCCTGATGTTTGGGGGGGCTTTTGTTGTTGTTGATGTTATTTTTGTTTCTTTGTATGGCCACACCTGCAGCATATAGAAGTTCCTGGTCCAGGAGCTGAATGGGAGCTGCAGCTGCTGGCTGTGCACAGCTATAGCAGTACCAGATTTCGGCTCCATCTGTGACCTATGCTGCAATTTGTGACAACGCCAGATCCTTAACGTACTGAGCAAGGTCAGGGATTGGACCCACATCCTCACAGAGACAGCCCTGGGTCCTTAACCTGCTGAGCCACAAGGAGAACTCCCTCCCTTATGTTAATGTCAACTGTGGAGTCTTAAACGATAACTGCCTTCCTGCAATTTGGCCTTTTGTGATAACATCATCCCTGACTCCTATCTCTCCACTTAATTCTTTGAATTATAATATTTGATTCCAGTAAAGGCAGGGTTTTTCAAAACAGACTTCAGAGGTAAATCTGTGGAGAGGTATAAGGATCCTAAAAATATATATAAAATTAAAGTTTTCATTGGCACTTTTCATTTGGTTTTCAGTTTTGTGTGATAAAATTAAAATGCCTTCCTACTTACAGACCAGAGCCTTAGTAAATATCAATCCATTACTCATGATTTTGCTGAATGGTGAAACCCAGTAGTCTCATGGATATCTCAGTGCTGAGGAAATCCCAAATCAGATTTGATGAAGAGTGGGAGTGTGTCATTCCACCTTGTGGATCACAGTTTTCTTTCCAGTTTTAAATTTCCTCTCTGAACCATTTTATATCCCTGGCCCCGGTAAGAATACTTAAAATTCTCCCTGTCTTCAGTGGATTAAAAGTCAAAACAAATTCCTTGGTCTGTTTGTAAATTCACTTCATTCAGCTCCCCTAAGACATCAGCCAACTTGACACTGTATCTATAACCATAACCACACCCAGTGCTTGAAGTGTTTCTTGGAGTATGTGCTCTTCTCACAGCCAGCATCTTGGTTTGTTCCACTGGTGAAGGGCCCAGCACAAACATTCCATTTAGATGAGGGCTTCTCCCAGTACCTCAGCCAGCAGTAAACCCCTTCCATCCGTCTCTCATAGCACATTGTGCCTTTCTTTAGCCCTTAGTAGATTTTGCTTTGCTCTGTGGTTATTTCCGTATATGTCATTTCCCCTCTGAGGCAAAGATGTGACATAGCCTTGTATTCCAGATACTTTATTGAACAAAGTATGAGCTCAGTCAATGTCGGTGGAAGGAATAATTGAGTTTCTGAATGAACATTTTGGAACAAAGTATTTTGGGATTAATGAATAATTAAATGCTGCCTGCATTTCCTTACAAGCTCAGATAGTTTTACCCTTAAATTTTGTACTAGCCTCTGACTTGCCTTTGCCATTTTCCTTCATTCTGATAAACAGGACGGGATTATGGTATATGTGCTAACTTCAGCTATGATATACTACCCCTGTTCATCCATTTATACTGCACAAATACTTGAATTTCTAAAGGCAATTAATATGAAATTTTGAGGTTAAATTACATGTATGCTTTTTTGAATCAATTGGCTTGCAAGCGCTGTGTTTTAGGGAATTCTCTCATATTATTTTCTTTTGCAGTTTAAATGGATTACTTAAGTATCAGGAGAAGGAAGAATTAAAGGATTTACAGTGTAGCGTAACAAAGTAGTGTTTCCTTAGTAACAAAAACCAAAGTTATATGAAGGCACCAGATACTGGAGCTTGTTTTGAAATCTTACTCTGTAAGCAACTGAAAAAATAAAATGGAAATCTGCCAAAGAGAGTAGAAATCATAAGGGAACAGATGAAGCTAGTGCCAATTTTCATGGCCATGCATGGCACCGTGAGGTTTAGAGAGTAAAGAAAGTTAACCGTTAGTTTTTCAAGGTCGCTTTGCACATTTGTCTAATTAAAATTTTATTTCTATAGTCAAGATGTATTTCAGAAAGGAAATTTTGATTGTAAAATCAAGAGTCTGAAGGTAGCGTTGTGATTAAGATAGTTGGCAAGTAGGGGGCAGGCTCCTTCCTGGAATATGAGTTACCCCAAGCAATTGAAATTGAGAATCTTGGATGACTAGGCTAAGGATGGCACATTTCCAGCCATGAGACAAATTCCTCCTCAAACAGATGACATCTTGCTTTCTGGACAGTGTCATTTTTGTCATGGCTATAGCCCAGGGGGAACGAACTGTTAGACCTAGCCTCGTTAGCATAAAACCTCTCCTAAGACTGAAGCAGAAAAAGAGCTGTGATGAACGGTTTACCAGTAACCAGATGAAGACACGGAAGGCAGGTGATTAGTTGGTTAGTTTGTCGCTCTGGAAGTTATAGCTCTAGTGAGTAGAAAGTAAAATGTATCTCCAGGTTAACTGTGCCTTCCCCCCCCCTTTTCTCTTTTCTTCTATTTTTTTTTTCTTTCCCTGTCTCTCACCCTCCATCCCAGGGAGCAAGCCAGAGATACCAGTTGTAGTGTTATAATGCTGATTACATTTCTCACTGATATTGTTTAATCATTGCCTTCTTGCAACTTTTCTTTCCATCCACTCCTTCAAGGAGGCTTAACATATTTGTATTAAATGCCTTTCATTGTTTATGAATTTAAAGAAGATAAGAGATTTTTTTCTTTAGGTAAAATATAAATGATTTTTTACCCCCAAACCTCCATTTTCCAATCCCTTTGCCCATCCCCCACCTCCACCTTCACATTCCTTTCTAGAAAGGTGGAGAACCAGCCTTTTATCCCTATGGTCATTGCCAACCACTAACTTTAGAGTCAGAACGTTCTGGTAGTTGTGGCCTGGCTCCAGACTGGGCGTTTTCTGGTCCCTGGTTAGTCTGGGAGATCCTAATTTCGTGACTGCACAGGGCTCAGAGAAAGAAGAGGCTGAATTGGTGTCATGGTCTGTGTATTTTGTAATTGATGAAAAGTAAATAGCCAGATTTTCTGAGCTTCTGATGTGTGAACCTGGAGATTTCATGTGCACATTTGATGGAAACCAGTAATCAGTGCAGTGTCATAGACCCTCAAAGGGAATGTGCTTTTTCACACAGGAAAATGGTAGTTTCGTTCATCTTCACCACCCTAGTTTTCTTGGCACCTAGTGGGCCTTCAGTTAAGGTATACTGAAAAAAAATGTGTATGTGGGCTTAGATATTTTGTGTAATTTCTTTAGACCTCACCCTGCTCCTCTACACAGTGAAGATAATGAATCTGATTAGTAAATGACCTTTTAGCTTTTTCATTTCTTCATTTATGTTTATCCATGCAGCCTTCTGCAAATACCTCATGATACCCTACCGTTTTCTAGGTCCCATACTCAAAAAAGCACTGATGGTAACTTAGGGAGGATATGTTTGAATATTTTAAAACACAGCAAGATCCCTTCAGGGTTGGCAGAAGACGATTCTTTTTGATAGTTGCCATGCATTATAAAATAACAGATTGACAGTTTTGTCATGGGCTTTAATCCATATATCCAGTCACTTTTAATGCTTTGAGGTGTTTAGGGTAAGAACCTACTGCAGATCTGGTCTGGCATGCTGGGGGTACCAGCAAAACATCCCATCCATGGACCCCAAGACTTCCACAGCCCAGCACCTGTTCCCGTTATGACCAGGTCAGTTTGGGAACCATTCCAGCTTCTTTTCTTTTTCCTTCCTCACTAACTTTTAACTGAAGTCTCATCTGGTAAAAGTAATTTCTTAAGACCTTTTTGGTTATCACTCGCCTACCCTGTGTTAAACATCAGAAAATTATTCTGATTGTAGGGGAAGCCAGCTATCTCTAAGTAAAGTTTTTAGGGCTGCTTAATTAAAGAAAAAGGAGTTTAATTTGTTAAAGAATAAGTTTAACCCTAGATCAGCTGCAGTCTCAGAGGACCACACAGAGGGAATAATTAGGAAGCTGACTTACGTCTCTACACAGCCTCAAGTCAGTTCTTTTTTTCAATAACGAAGTGAAAAACATCTGATCTTGAATAGCTCAGACTGCCGACAAGATTAACTCAGAAAAAAAATCCATTAATCTGATTACTTTACCTTTAGAGTATTAAAGGATTCAAATTCCCAAGGTTCGCTACATTGTAATGATTCCGGGAGCATTTCCATCTGAGAATCTCAAAGAGTTTCACAGAAGTGTGCAGTTGCACACGATCTTCAAAGCCAGCATTTTTATTCCCCTTTCTTTTTGCTGAATATTGAGACAAAGGTTAACAAAGATTTTCAACTATCAAAGGCTGCTTGGTGATAAATGAAGACTTTAGGTGACCTTTTATTTAGTTCATCACTCAAATAGTTAGTCAACCTTTTACAGAACTGATGTAGGCCAATTCCCCTGAGAAAATATGTATAAAACTTAAGGGACATGTTTTAATATTAAAAACTAGAATAATATTACTGGAATAATGTTTCAGAAAATAAATAGCAGCAGAAAATAAATGTGCTCTGAATTACAATTTTGTGTATTATATTCCAGGCTGAATTGAGCGAACAAAGAAAATTTTGTTGTTCCTTCTCTAAACAGATTTAGCACAAAGTGTGTTATCATCTTTGTGTGGCTTTCATTTTACAAATAGGAAAGATTACTGTCTATTAGCCAGTAGAATGCAGATTTCAAATGGTGCAAAGGTTGCTCATTTATTTATTTTTCCTACCTAAATAAACTCTCCCACATAAAACCGTCTTTTTTTCCCTCACCAGCATGCTATTCTTATGCCTTCTTCTTAAAAGCAATGTTGCTTTCTCCCAGCTTTTTTTCCCTTCCTACCCACTGAATCTTCTATTCACAATTAATTAATGTATCTCTTTTGAGCCCCAATTTTGTAACCAAGACTATGCCAGGTGTTGTTGGAATCCTCAAGAAGAATGACACCCAGGCTCCTCCCCTCAAGTGATGGGCACTCCAACCAAAAAGCTCTAAAGATCATTGGAAACGCTCAGAAAGCCCCCAGAGGAGTACCTGTTGTGGCTCAGTGGGTTAAGGACCAGATGTAGTCTCTGTGAGGATGCAGATTCTATTCCTGGCCTCGCTCAGTGGGTTAAGGATCCAGCATGGCTTCAAGCTGTGGTGTAGTTCAAAGATGCAGCTTGGATCCCATGTTGCTGTGGCTCTAGTGTAGTCTGGCAGCTGCAGCTTTGATTCAACTCTTAGCCTGGGAATTTCATATGCTGCAGGCATGGCTATTAAAAACAAACAAACAAATAAAAAACACAGGCACCAAATTGTCAATTACTAGTGGGTGATCAGAAATGGGAAAGACCAGCAGAACAGCGATGGCCACAACCCCTCAACTCAATGGAATATATTATCTCTCTTTTCTTTTGATTCTTAGCACATCAGACTGAATTAATAATTACCTATTTATGATTACTACTTTTGCCTCCATTCTGTTGGAACTTTGCAGAGGTGAGGGCAGTTTTACATTGGTATACCTTTTGTCTTTAGCACAGTCCAGGGCGTGATGAATGATTCAGTATTCATCCGTGAGGTTTCTTTGAGTCAAACATTAAAAAATGACCTGGGATTTAGGAGGAGTTCCCGTCGTGGCGCAGTGGTTAACGAATCCGACTAGGAACCATGAGGTTGCGGGTTCGATCCCTGCCCTTGCTCAGTGGGTTAACGATCTGGCGTTGCCGTGAGCTGTGATGTAGGTTGCAGACGCGGCTCGGATCCTGCGTTGCTGTGGCTGCGGCGCAGGCCAGTGGCCACAGCTCCGATTAGACCCCTAGCCTGGGAACCTCCACATGCCGCGGGTGCGGCCATAAACCCGCGGCCATAAAATGACAAAAAAGGCAAAAAAAAAAAAAAATGACCTGGGATTTAGATTGACTGACCAAAGCATGGAGGAGACCTGGAGCTACCTGCTCCAGGCTTGTTGGTGGAGCTTAGTGGGATGGGACTCTCCGATATGGAGGAGAACATCCTGGCCAGGTGCAACTGTGTGCATTTATTACAAGGGAAAGTAAAACCAGTTAGTCTTTTCCACTGCTTCTAAATCATGGCTGTTGATTGCTTAGATGCACTGTATAAAATCTGCCTGTGCTCAAAATCTACAGGTCATTGTGAGGACATGATGAAACAATGAATCTTAAATTCGTTTTAGACATTTAAAAGCCCTTTGTAGGAGTTCCCTTGTGGCACAGTGGGTTAAGGATCTGGTGTCATTGCAGTGGCTCAGCTCAGGTCGCTGTTCTGGCATGGGTTTGATACCTGGTGAACTTCCACATGCTGTGGGCCCAGTCAAAAAAATTTTTTTTTTATTTAAGCATTTTTTAAAATTCCTTTGTAAAGATGAATATTAGTGATGATTACCATTATTATTCTGTTTCTAGCCAAGTATCTGCAGGAAGTGCCAAAACTTTAATAATAGATGAAAACCAATCTGGTTAAATGCGATATTGTGAGTATTGTTTAATTTGCCTATTAAATATGTTCATTCAGAAATCCTTATATTGTCCAGAGAATTTCTGATATAGGACTTTTTATTAATCCTACAAATTATCCACACATAGCTTTTGTGTAACACACAGGCTTCGCTCACTGGCTATTATAATTTACATAATTAAATAAACCAGTCATGATGGCTTACTGAAAACTTTAGTTTTTGAAGTTAAAATACATTCAGACATCAAGCATCAGAGTATTAGGAGCTGTGGACTAGCTACCTGAAGGTTAGCCCTTTGTTTCAACATTTTTACCACCATGAACTATGTGTATTGCAGGCCTTCTGGATGTCAGACCATCAAATCCTCCATAAAACTCTGCGAGTTATCTCTTCATGTTTGCATTATTTTAAAGGATACAGACTCAGAAATGCTAGAAGATGCCTGAGGTTATACGTGAGCCAAGTGCCTTAGGTAGTAGGGCACCTGTTCCACTGCTCTACACATAGCATTTCCTTCTAAACTTCTAAACTAAATCCTGTGCAGGACTGGAGTGTGCCATCCCTTCAGTCTTATGAGCATCACCTTATAGTCAGGTCTGTGACTGAGGAAGGTGTGCAAATCATTCAGTCTTCAAGTAAAAGTGACTAAACCCAAAGCGATAGGGACTGTATCAGTTTCACCAATGTTTTTAAATGCATGTGTTTTGTAGGGATCTTTCTGTCTACTCTCCAGTGTATGTACAGGCCAAAGTTCTGGCTGTTTTTGAATGTGGGAGTTCATTTATATTCTCAGCTTTTTTTAATGATTTTTATTTTCTATTATAGTCGGTTTACCATGTTCTGTCAATTTTCTACTGTACAGCAAAGTGACCCAATCATACACACACACACACACACACATATACACACATACATTCTTTTTCTCACATTATCCTCCATCTTGCTCCATCACAAGTGACTAGATGTAATTTCCAGTGCTATATAGCGGGATCTCATTGCTTATCTATTCCAAATGCAATAGTTTGCATCTGTTGACCCCAGATTCCAAGTCCATCCCACTCCCTCCCCCTCCCCCTTGGCAACCACAAGTCTGTTCTCCAAGTCCATCATGAGTTTCTTTTCTGTGGAAAGGTTCATTTGTGCCAAAGATTAGATTCCAGATATAAGTGATATCGTATAGTATTTGTCTTTCTCTTTCTGACTTACTTCACTTAGTTTGAGAGTCTCTAGTTCCATCCATGTTGCTATCCTTTTTTTATGGCTAGGTAGTATTCCATTGTGTACATATATCACATCTTCTAAATCCATGCATCTGTCGATGGCCACTTAGGTTGCTTCCATGTCTTGGCTACTGTGAAAAGTGCTGCAGTGAACATATGGGTGCATGTGTCTTTTTCGAGGAAAGTTTTGTCCGGATATATGCCCAAGAGTGGGATTGCTGGGTCATTTGGTAGTTCTGTATTTAGTTTCCAGTATCTTCAGCTTTGTAAATCATTTTTTAAAAGTGGTAACAAGCTTTGCCAGCCCTGCTCTCTCCAAATGAGTGTGATAACTGGTTAATCAGAGTGGTTAGTGTGAGTAAATGGATGTCGTAATGTGAATAATTGTAAATGCTTACTCCTTGGTCCCCCTTGCAAACAAGCTGGCACAGCCAGCTTAATGAGGTTTTCCTGAAGTGTTTACAAATTTTAAATAATTAAAGTTAAATTGAATTGAAGTTCTTTGTAATTAAAACTGCAATTACATCATTATCATCCTGGCAGTTGGAAGGAGGTTGGGTTGGGGCAGGTGAGTTCTTTCGTGTTTAAAGTAGTTCATGTTGAAAAAAGATACCACATAGTCTGTAAAGTTTCTCATTTCAGTGAGCCATTGGAAAAAATACTTGTTTAATCAGAAGATGTACTTTCAGTCACCAAGGGGAAATGCTGAGGGGAGGGGTAAGTTAGGAGGTTGGGATTAACATATATACACTACTGTATATAAAATAGATAATTAACAGTGACCTACTGTATTGCACAGGGAAATCCGCTCAGTACTCTGTAACAGCCCATTTGGGAGAAGAGTCTGAAAAAAAATGGACATATGTATATGTATAACTGATTCACTTTGCTGTACACCTGAAACGAACACAAGTCAACTGTACTCCAATAAAATAAACAAAATATTCTGAGAGTTTATAACCCAGCACATTTTTTTAAAAATTGCCTTTCTCAAATGTATACAGATTAGATTCACTTCGTGAGAAGGTTTTTAGGGATCCTCATCGATCTTGGCAGCCTTAATGAATATTAAAAGCTCAAGGGAAAACAGTGGTTCAGTCTCGGACCCCTATGAATCTCATGGGTGTGGGGCGTAGAAGGCTGCTTTTGGAAAGTGCCTAACACAGCACTGTTTATAACTTGGTCCTTAGTAAAGAATTTTGGATTGGAAAAAACAAAGCCCACCCATCAGGTTCACGTTGCAGGCATGAAAATTAGCCTGGAAGATGAGGGCAGGGTCCAATTTGCAATCATAATGGCCAGCTAAAGTAGCCAGAAACAAATGTAATTGAATTTACTGAAGACAAGTACAGACTCTTGTGCTTTAAGTGGGTCTCGGTGGCCAGAGGAGAAACAAGGGCAAGTCGCTCACAAATTTTTCCTTGACATGAGTTATTTTGATAAACTAAGCAATTAATTTACTTGGATTGTGGAGATAGAGCCAACAATGGAATAGGCAGTTACAGGGATGCTTGGCGATACTAACTCCAACAAAAAGAGCAACATACTTTCCAGACCCTTCAGGTTTCTTCCCTCCTGGAGAAAACTCATGCTCATATGTCCATTTCCAGAAACTCTCTCTTCCTTTTTCTGAAATCATGTAAAGAATTTGTGATACTTTGCCAGTTGCCATAGATAGTTTTTAAACTGTTTCTGAGGGCTGGGTATTTTTTTCTATTTAGTGAAATGTGAAAGTTCATTGGAGGGTCTTTACTTTTTAAATTAAGCATGGTTGATTTATAACATCATGCCAATTTATGCTGTACAGCAAAGTGATTCAGTCATACATATATATGCATTGTTTTTTAAATTACTTAATGAATTTTATTACATTTATAGGTATACAGCAATCATCACAGCCAATTTTATAGCATTTCCATCCCAAACCCTTAGTGCATGACCCCACCCCCCAGCCTTTCTCATTTGGAAATCATAAGTTTTTCAAAGTCTGTGAGTCAGTATCTGTTCTGCAAAGATGTTCATTGTGTCCTTTTTTTAAGATTCCACATGTAAGTGATAGCATTTAATGTTGGTGTCTCATTGTCTGACTGACTTCACTTACCATGATAATTTCTAAGTCCATCCATGTTGCTGCAAATGCCGTTATTTCTTTCCTTTTAATGGCTGAGCAAAATTCCATTGTGTATATGTACCACATCTTCTTTATCCACTCCTCTGTCAGTGGACATTTAGGTTGTTTCCATGTCTTAGCTTTTGTATGGAGTGCTGTAATGAACATTGGAGTGCATGTAGCTTTTCGAGTCATGGTTTTCTCTTGGAAGATGCCCAGGAGTGGGATTACTGCATCAAATGGTAATCCTGGAGTTCCCGTCGTGGCGCAGTGGTTAACGAATCCGACTAGGAACCATGAGGTTGCGGGTTCGGTCCCTGCCCTTGCTCAGTGGGTTAACGATCCGGCGTTGCCGTGAGCTGTGGTGTAGGTTGCAGACGCGGCTCGGATCCTGCGTTGCTGTGGCTGCGGCGCAGGCCAGTGGCCACAGCTCCGATTAGACCCCT
>PVHT020000521.1:19221693-19252909 GCA_004024745.2 Catagonus wagneri
AAAAAAAAAAAAAAAAAAAAAAAAAAATGGTAATCCTATTTTCAGTTTTCCAAGAAATCTCCATACTGTTTTCCACAGTGGTTGCACCAATTTACATTCCCACCAAACAGTGTAATAGGGTTCCTTTTACTCCATACCCTCTCCAGCATTTATTGTTTATAGATTTTTTGATGATGGCCATTCTGGCTGTTGTAAGGTGGTATCTCATAGTGGTTTTGATTTGCATTTCTCTAATAGTGATGTTGAACATCTTTTCATGTGTTTTTTTGGCCATCTGAATGTCTTCTTTGGAGAATTGTCTGTTTGGACCTGCTCATTTTTTGATGGTTTTTTTTTTTTTTTTTTGGTATTGAGCTATAGGAGGTGTTTATTAATTTTGGAGAGTAATTCCTTGTCAGTCAATTCATTTGCAAATATATTCTCCCATTCTGTGGGTTGTTTTTTTCATTTTGTTTAGGTTTTCCCTTGCTGTGCAGAAACTTTTAAGTCCTATCTGTTTCTTTTTGTTTTTATTGTCATTACTCTAGGAGGTGGATCTGAGAAGATGTTGCTGTCGTTTATGTCAGAGAGTGTTTGGCCTATGTTTTCCTCTAAGAGTTTTATGGTATCTGGTCTTATATCTAGGTCTTTAATCCATTTTCAGTTTATTTTTGTGTATGGTGTTAGGAAGTGTTCTAATTTCATTCTTTTACATGTGGCTGTTCACTTATTGAACAGGCTCTCTTTTCTCCATTGTATATTCTTGCCTCCTTTGTCATAGATTGGTTGACTATAGGTATGTGGGTTTAGTTCTGGGCTTTCTATCCTATTCCACTGATTTATATTTCTGTCTTTGTGCCAGTACCATACAGTTTTGATGACTGTAGCTTTGTAGTAGAGTCTTAAGGCAGGGAGCCTGATTCCTCCAGCTCCATTTTTCTTTTTCAGGATGTCTTTGACTATTCTGGGTCTTTTGTGCTTCCAAACAAACTTTAAAATAGTTTGTTCTAGTTTTGGGAAAAATGTCCTTGGTACTTTGATAGGGATTGTATTGAATCTGTAGATTGCCTTGGGTAGTATAGTCATTTTGATAATATTGATTCTTCCAGTCAAGAGCATGGTATGTCTTTCCATCTGTTTTTGTCATCCTTGATTTCTTTCATCAGCATCTTATTATATACATTGTTTCAGTACTATTTTCCTTCGTGGTCTATCCCAGGAGATGGGATATAGTTCTCTGTGATATACAGTAGGATCTTTTTTTTTTATCCATTCTAAATGTAATGGTTTGCATCTACTAATCCCAAATGCCCAGTCCATCCCACTCCTTCCCCCCATTCCCTTGGCAACCACAAGTCTGTTCTCCATAGCTGTGAGTCTGTTTCTGCTTTGTAGTTAGGATCATTTGTGCCATAGTTTAGATTCCACATATAAATGATATGTTTTCTATTTTTCTCTTTCTGACTTACTTCACTTAGTAGGATAATCTCTAGTTACATCCATATTGCTCCACATGGTATTATTTCATTCTTTTTTATGGCTGAGTAGAATTCTGTTGTGTATATGTACCATGTCTTAATCCATTCATTTGTTGATGGACATGTCATTTGTTTCCATGTCTTAGTGATTGTGAATAATGCTGCAGTGATTGTAGGAGTGCATGTATCTTTTTTGAATTATAGTTTTGTCTGGATATATTCCCAAGAGTGGGATTGCTGGGTCATTTGGCAGTTCTATATTTTGTTTTCTGAAGAATCTCCATACTTGTTTTCCGTAGTGGTGAATGTACCAATTTACATTCCCACCAATAGCATAGGAGGGTTCCCTTTTCTCTACATACAGGGTTTCTACTTTTAAAGCTTTCATTTGTTGTAAGAACGTAAACTTTGTAAAGAAATTTAAAGCTTTAGAAAAATTATTTAAGAAAATATATTTGATTGTTTTAGATATTTTAAAAAATTAAATAATCACAACCCACCCCAGTGCCAAGTAATAAATAAATAAATATTTTGGTTCTAAATTTTTTTTTGATGGGCAAGAAATAGGTTTATTAAGATAGGACACTTGTGAGAGATGCAAGTGGGCAGGCAAAGAGGCTCTCCTAATTTGTATAAAGAATAATAAACACTTAAATTCTCAATACCCAGGTTAAGAAACAGAATATTACAAATAGAGTTAGGGTCATCCTTTTCCCCTTGATCTGATTCTCCTATTTTCCATCATGGAGTTAACCTGATCTAAACTTTAGTGCCTATTAATCCCATTCATCCCTTTTTACTTTTACTACATATTTATGGATCTCAAGTCCATATATAGTATTTTTTCATGTATTTGTTCTGTATGAGGGGAATTGCTAAATACCTATAAAACACACAAAAGTAAGGCTTACCAAATGGAGAGAAATTAACCTATTATTGGAAATGATGTCAACATTTGAAGTTCTCTCTATATTAATTTATAAATTTAACACCGCCCTCTCATAAAACTAGCAACAAACTTCCCATGGGTAGACAGAGAAATAAACATAAATGTGTGCACACACGTGTTAGTGTTCATACATGTATTTTCTAGCTCTGTCTGCTAAAAGGGCCTAGAAGCAGTGACACCCAAGAAGCAGTGAGTAAATGTATGGCGCAGGTCTTTTTATTTTCATTTTCTAATAAAAAGAATCAGCAGTCCTTTAGAAAGTGGTTGACTCCAGAGTGGAGGCTTAGAAAATACGAAATGAGCCTGAAATATCTTGTGGTACCAGCAAGTAAGACAGTGCTTAAAAACTGATGGACCTCTTTGATAGGATAGGAATCACTTGAAGGAGCTCCTAATGCCAAATCTAGGACAACTTGAGCAATAATAGCAAATGTCAGAATTAGGTTATAGCCCGCAGAATAAAATAAATATCTATGAATCCATACTGATATTAAAAGTAAAAGAAAAGTAAATGACCTTTTGACTAAAACCAAGGGTGGCATCTGTTCTTATTTGTTTTCCATGTACAGAACAGTATAAAAGTGCTGGTATACTGTATGTATTCTGCAACTTTCTCTTTCTTTGATTCAACATTTTGTTTGTGAGGTTTATCCCTGTGTTGATAGGATGCCTATTTTTTGTGCTGTGTAGTATCCCATTACATGAGTGAGCTCCAATTATTTATATTTCCTTTGTGGCTCTTACAAAAATTGTGGCCATTGATATTCTTGGTAATGTCTCCTTGATTACATGTGCAAGAACTTCTCCAGGGGCATATAAAATAATAGAAGTGAAGTTACTAGGTTGTTTGATATGCTCATTCTTGACTTTATAAGATCTTGCCAAATTTCTGTCCAGAATGCTTGCATTAATTTATAACCCCATTGGGAGTGCTTTAAGTTCCCAGAAGTCCACATCCTGCCCGTTTTGATTTTGTCAGACTTAATTTTTTTAAGTCACTCTTATGTTTGTCATATAATATCCATTGTGGCTTTACTTTCAACTTACCCATTACCAATGGTGCTAAGCATCTTTTTACACATTTATGGGCCATTTATATGAAGTTCGTCTTCTGCAAAGTTCTTTTTCATGTACTTTGCTTAGATTTCCATTGAGTTGCTCTCTCTCTCTCTCTCTCTCTTTTTGGCCCATGCCCACAGAAATTCCTGGGCCAGGATTGAACCCTTGCCACAGCAAAGCACCTGAGCCACAGCAATGGAGTTGTCTTCTCTTTAGTGTGTGGGATACCAATCATTTTCTGATTATATACACAGCAAATCTCTTCTTTTACTCTGTGACTTACTTTTTTATATTTTTTATGTCTTTTGGTAAACAGTATTTTATTTTTGTATAGTTTTATTTATCATATTTTTTATTATTTGTACATCTAGGGTACATCTAAGGAATGTTCATTGTTTGCTACCCTAGACCATAAAGATATCCTGTATTCTAAATATTTGCTACCCTAGACCATAAAGATATCCGTATTCTAAATATTGACCCTTATGTATGGTATAAGGTAAATGTCTAATTATGGGATAAGGAGTTTCACAGTACTATTAATTGAGTATCTTTTTCCCATTGTTCTGCAGTGATAGTTCTGTCAAATACCAAATTTTCATATGTATGTGGGTCCGTTTCTGGACTGTCCCTTCTACAGCTTTTGAATCCCTAATGAGTCTTAATCTTCCATTGGGCAAGAACTACATCTTTATATGTTATTTTAAGCATACTAATGTAGATATAATTGAACCAGACTATCTTCCACCCAGTCAAAAAAAACTAGCACAGAATCCTGGGCTACATGCTTGGAACTGAGCTAGAAAGAATGCAAGAAAGTACACAGGTGACTAAAATAGGAAATAATGTCTTTGCTATCAAAGATGAGTAAGAGAAGCAAGAGAGACAAGCATTTTTTAGATACCCAGTCTGAACTAAGCATGTTATGAGAAACTCCAGGTAGTTTATTAACAGTCTTTCTTGGGATTTCCCATTGTGGTGCAGCAGAAACAAATCTGACTAGTATCCATGAGGATGCGGGTTCATTCCCTGGCCTCGCTCAGTGGGTTGTAAATCCAGCATTGCCATGAGTTGTGGTGTAGGTTTCAGACACAGCTGATATCCTGCGTTGCTGTGGCTGTGGCATAGGCCAGCAGCTGTAGCTCCAATTCAGTCCCTAGCCTGGGACCCTCCATATGTCATGGGTGCAACCCTAAAATGCAAAAAAAATTCTTGGTACATAGTGTTATTTCTTGTGCAATAGTTAGATGGCACTTTTGGGCAAACTTTGTGTTCAATTATACTTTTCAACCTGTAAATGCTAGACTAGTTCAATGAAGTGTTTGGCACCAACCATGGTTTATCCTTTCCTAAAGAAGCAAAAGTGGGATTTTACGATGGGTAAATAGGAGGATCAATAAGTATTAAAACTGGGTCTTTTGAAAATCTAGTCTGTTGGTCTGTCAAAGCTAAATTAGTTCCATGGCAAACATTTCTAACTCTTTTTCACAGACTGCTATGTGAAATAAAATGTTTAACTCCCAGCGTAAACTTCATCATGGTTCTCAAGGAGTCGCCCTCCAACCCTAATGGACCTGAGGTAGGAAACTCTGCCCACTAGAAGACCAGCACAAGACTGACCTGTGTGTTTTGGGACAGCCTAGAATGTAAGATAATATAAGAAAGGGGGGAGTTCTCGTCCTGGTTAAGTGGAAATGAATCCGACTACTATCCATGAGGATGCAGGTTCAATCCCTGGCCTCACTCAGTGGGTTAAGGATCCAGCATTGCTGTGAGCTGTGGTGTAGGTCACAGGTGTGGCTTGGATCTGATGTCACTGTGGCTGTGGTGTAGGCCAGCAACTGCAGCTCCCATTCGACCCCTAGCCTGGGGACTTCCATATGCCACACGTACGTCCCTAAAATGACAAAAAAAAAAAAAAAAGGCAAGAAAGGGAATGTATTTATATGTGTGACTGGGTCACTTTGCTGTATAGCAGAAATTGGTACATTATAAATCAACTATACTTTAATAGAAAATAAATTAAAAAAAAATTTTGGTTTGCATCACTTGAGTGACCTCTGCTATGGGGGCTGTCTCTAGATGTCTGGTACCTGGCCCTGAGTGATTCAGATAATGGAACATTACCCTGTAGAACACAAGAACCAGAATAGAGGAGGTGGTTTGGAGTATGGGGTGTGGATCGGTTGATTTGCATATGAAAGGCACACTCCAAAGGGGGCATTAAATACCCCTGAGGAGGGGCAATCTGTCCTAGGTCAGCAAGGACTCAGACACCAGAGCACCAAAAACACAGAATAAAAGGAAAAAAAGTTAATATATATGGCTATAATCTTATGTTCATATAACGTTGTTATTTTTCAGAAATATTAACATTGGCCTATCAGATACAATTCTCCAAAAAGGTTTGATGTATTTAATGATCCTATAGAACTGTTTGTATTGATATAAAATCTAGGGACTTGACAAAAAGAACAATGACACTGAGATGAACTAGGTAGACCAGATCCCCCAGAAGCTTGATTTTCACCATCATTTACTTGCAGTTAAGTTAAATAAGGCCAATGAAAAGTTGTTCCAGTATGATTAAATCTGTAGGATTCATCATATCTAATTAATATTAAGCTTTAATTATGGGAAATAGGGCAAGAATGTGTTTGTGTTCTCTCTCTCTCTCTCACACACACACACACACACACAAATCTAGACCAGTTTACAGTGTAGTTACACTATTTCTATTACGTACCAGAATTTTAGTATGCAAATTAAAGCAATTTTGAAAGAAGTTTGCCAGATCCAATGACCTGTCAGAGAAATTTTTAAAAGCTATTGTATTTATTTCCCTTTTCAAGAAATAAATATTTAGTTTCAGGTAGGAATTATTTTTTGGTCAGCTCACCATTGTTTGGAAGATCATCTTAAACCGATTAAGATGTGGCCTGAGAAAGAAATTACCTGCCTCTGTGATCTCCGCCCAGTCCAGCCACTTACTTTCCATTGTACACCAGCAGCCCCTTCGCAATGCACCAAGCAATAACTACATGCTCACTCTATCTGCCAGACATTGAACTAGGTGCTTTCTACATCTTACCATTTTGTTGTGATAGAGCTGTTGAATGCATAAAGAAACTTGAAAATCAGTGGGGAAAAAAATCCTATAAATTTAGATCGTGTGGCTGTTTTTTATAATAAGAAGCAAGCCAAATCCTTGCATAATAAAAATGACTGATTTAATTATCAGATGATCTTTGGATCAAATCATTAAGCATGTCATAAAAATAGAGGCAAGTCAATGGAGTAAACGATATTCTTTAGTGTATTTGTCATTCACAAAACATAAACTGCAGTGAGATTGTTAAATAAGAATTTTCATTAGAAAAAGTATTCTGATAAAACTCCAGTTTCTTCCTTTATTTTACAAAGAATGTGCATTATGGCATTTTTAATTTCCCTCTTGTGAGTGAGAATGTTCTATTTAGAAGAGTCAATGTTTGCAGTTTTAATCAATATAGAACAAAGGACTTGTATATGTTCACTGCTGAGTACATTGGTCAAATGTTTGATTAAACTGGATTTTTTTCCTGCAGTGTATATCTTGCCTCATGTAACTTTATAGGAGTTTATTTAGCAGATGAAGCAAGACAGCTTTTTTCCAAATGCAACTGAGTTAAAGCTCAGCCTAAGTAAGACAATTTCAGTTCATTTACCTAAGAGTAAAGACCAATTCAATACCATAAAAATATATATGCATATCAATCTTCAATAAATATGTCTTTCAGTGTATCTGTCTACTGAATAGGTGTGGTGATAGGAAAAAAAAATTCCTCACATGAATATTCATAGAGCATGTGCAGTAAATGAAACTGCTTATGAAATACTTGCTTATAATACTACTGTCATCAAAATTTTAACTAAAGTAGTCATTGTCAGTTCTTGTTGTCATCAAAATTATCATTCCTTTGATAGTGACTGGTTTTGTGTTTTCTTCTTTTTTTTTTTTTTTTTTGTCTTTATCTAGGGCCGCACCCGCGGCATGTGGAGGTTCCCAGGCTAGGGGTCTAACAGGAGCTGTAGCCTCCGGCCTTCGCCACAGCCACAGCAACGCGGGATCCGAGCCGCATCTGCGACCTACACCACAGCTCATGGCAATGCCAGATCCTTAACCCAGTGAGCAAGGCCAGGGATCGAACCCGCAACCTCACGATTCTTAGTCGGATTCGTTCACCACTGAGCCACAAAGGGAACTCCGGTTTTGTGTTTTCTGATTCTGATTTGTTAGAGGGTAAAGTTATGATTTTTTCCAGTTCCAGGTCAAGCATGTATAATAAGTATCTTGCCGTGCCCTCAGCTTTCCTTATGCAGTTTGCTTTTTCTTCATCCAACTTTAGTTCTAAAGCAACTCAGAGAGAGGTAAAGAACAGCTTTGCAAAATTTTACATTCACTGCAAGTAGAATGTGCATTTGTAGTCCACCAAAGAATCAGAAATATGCAGAACTCCTTTTGGGTATTTTACGAAATCACCACAATTCTTAGACTGTTGCTTTTGCGAATAAGTTAACATTTGTCATTGCATTCAGGTCATTCTGAACCTTTTATCTACTCCAGATTTGAAATGGATAGCCCAGAAATTATCCAAGAGAAAATTCAATAACTTTTAATTAATTTTGCATGGCCTGGAGAAACAGAAAATTGCAAGTAACCAGTAACGTTGCCTGTGTCAGCTAAATCTCAAAGGTTGACCAGCCCTCCGATTCAAAGGTATCTAAATCCAGTCCCCTCCTAAAGGAACTCATTCTTAGGACTGTCTGGTTACCCCCAAATGCCTCAGTTGAGATGCCCTTCTGCCTTAGCCTTCATTATTCTTTCAGAGGTTGACAACACCCTGTATACATTTTTCTTTTCCCTTACTTCTTTAGAAAACAATTTTGAACCAAATTAGTACACTTACATCAATTTTAAAAATGCACACATAGGGAGTTCCCTTCGTGGCTCAGTGATTAACGAATCCGACTAAGAACCATGAGGTTGCAGGTTCGATCCCTGGCCTTGCTCAGTGGGTTAAGGATCCGGCGTTGCCATGAGCTGTGGTGTAGGTTGCAGACGCGGCTCAGATCCCGCGTTGCTGTGGCTGTGGCGAAGGCCGGCAGCTACAGCTCCTGTTAGACCCCTAGCCTGGGAACCTCCATATGCCGCGGGTGCGGCTCTACATAAAAAAGGCAAGAAGACAAAAAAAAAAAAAAATGCACACGTAGACTCATATAATGAGGTATGTAATTGCTCTGGTATTAAGAAGAGCATGCATACTTCCCCTTAACCTAATTCAATAAACTTCTGTTTATATCAGCTTTGTTCAGGGCAGGGTTCTGAGGATGCCATGACCCTGATTCAAAAGACGTAGTTCAGTGGGTGGATGGCGTTCACATAAATGTGCCTCACAGTATAGGATGTGAGAAATAGAGGAGAGGTATAAAAGTATAAGAACCAGTTAGAGGATCAGGAAGAATTTATAGTCTGTGCCTTAGACAAATCTGTATTAGGCAAAAATTGAAAGTTGAAGGGTGTTATAGCACACTTCCATTAAGTCTCAGTTCTTTTAATTAAGGTATGCTGGAGGTGCTTCTGAATGACTACAGAGGTTTATGGTTTTTTTTCTAGTAAATGTTTAGGATGTGAATTCTAAGTCAAGGGGACCTAGGATTTAAAAGCAGCATTCAAAAGAAGTAAACTCAAATCAAGGATCCTTCAAATTAAGAATAAGTTTTTAATAAATTAAAAATATGTTTAAAATCCCAGAGCTAGTGTATATAATCCACAGCTTCAGTTTATGGTACATTAATGTGGAATATCCTCCAGTGATGGATAGATTTTTTTTTTCCCAAATAATTCTGGTTGATTTTTTAACATTCATCTGTCTTAGGGAAGTGTTTTTCTAAGTGTGGTTCCTGGACCAGGTAGAGCAGAATTACTTGGGAAGTGCTTATTGAATCAGAAACTCTAGAGCTGGAAACCCAGGGCCTGCATTTTAACTGTGTCCCATCCTAGGGAGCCTTTATGTCTGCCAGAGTTCAATACCGTGGTCTCAGATTATGTAACTTGTTCAGAAAAGTAGTAGAATTTGTTTTCATGCATTCCTTAAGACAAATTTTCACAGATGTACTTCTCCCCTGCTGTTTCTATTTAGAATTTCACTGACCTGTTCTGTTTTTCCCTTTAATTCCTCTTCATTAAATGTTGAGTAGATTGTCTAGACATCATTAAATCACAAATTAAAGCATTTTGTAAAAGAAAATCAAAAGAGGAATTTTCTTGTGGCATAGTAGGTTAAGGATGTGGCATTGTCACTGAAGCAGCTTAGGCTGCTGCTGTGGCGTGGGTTTGAGGCCTGGCCCAAGAATTTCCATGTATCACTAGTATGACCAAAACAAAAAACAAACAAACAAACAAAAAATCAAAGCAAAGCTTCCCATGGGAAAGCTTTTCATCATGACTACTCTAAGGAGTTTGCACACTGAATATATTCCCAGTTTTCCAGTCTTTGTGGCTTGTGGGTGCTAGCATTCAGAGCTGGCCGGTGGCTGCCTGGTACCAAAGGCCATGCCAGTCTCAGCCTCTCTGATGACTGTACCTAGCTCTGGGCTCTGTGCTCAGTGCTCAGTGCTCCAGACCTGCACCTGGAGGGATTGCTCTTCTGTTCCCTCTGGGAATAAAAGTTGTGTATGTTACATACAGGTTGTGGGATGATGCATTCTTGCATACAGATGGCGGGATGATGCAGTCCTGATCTCCTGGCATCCTAAGCCCTAGGTCAGGGCTAAACCTTACCGAGAAGAATCGTGTTCAAATTTAGTTGTGAATGATCTTGAGGCAGTGAGACTGTTACCTAGGGTTCAAAATCAGGGACTTGATCCTAAATGAGAAATAGAGCCACATGGATATGTTGACTATCCTTTACTTTTATTTTAAATTTGTTATCTATGTTTTTCCTCCATATGTTGTTTTCCTCCATGTATTTCCTCCATATACTGTTTTAGTATACTTTTTGAAGGTTACACTCATTTTACAGTTATTACAAAATGTTGGTTAGATTACTAATGTTGTACAATACATCTCTGAGCCTTGCTCCCAGTGGTTTGTGCCTCCCACCTCCAACCTCTATATTGCCCTTCCCCTCCCCCACCAGTAACCACTAGTTTGCTGTCTACATTTGTGAGTCCATTTCTATTTTGTTATACTCACTAATCTGTTATGTTTTTTAGATAAGTGATACCATACAATATTTGTCTTTCTCTTTCTGACTTATTTCACTAAGCATAATGCCCTCCAAGTCCATCTATGTTGTTACAAATGGCAAAACTGCATTTCTTTATTGTGAATGAGTAGTATTCCATTGTGTGTGTGTGTGTGTGTGTGTGTGTGCATGCGCGTGCACATGCACGTTGTGTACACCACATCTTTTTATCTATTCATCTCTTGATGGATACTTAGGTTGCTTTCATGTCGTAGCTATTGTAAATAACGCTGCTGTGAACATTAGGGTGGATGTATCTTTTCAAATTAGTGTATTTGTTTTTTAGATATATACCCAGGAGTGGAATTAGTGGGTCATATGGAATTTCTAATTTTAGTTTTTTGAAAAACCTTCATACTGTTTTCCAAAGTGGCTGCACCAATTTGCATTCCCACCAGCAGTGTACAAGGGTTTCCTTTTCTCCAAATCCTTACCAGCATTTGCAATTTGTGTCCTTTTTGATGATAGCGATTCTGATAGGTGTCTTTTATGTTTCAACACAAATTTTAAAATTATTTATTCCAATTCTGTGAAAAATGCCACACACTGGTTTTGATTTGCATGTTGCTACAAATGGCAAAATTTCAAGATTAGCAATGCTGAGCATCTTTGCATGTACCTGTTGGCCATCTGCATTTTAAAAGTTAACTAGCGAAAGTAATCTAGAACCTCTTGTCATGATTAGCTCTACAGAATTTCAACACTCCAAATATTCCTTCCATAGAGGAACTGCTGAAGTTTATATTAGATCATTGAATATGCATCTCAGCAGTATGGATTTCACCTGCATTTGTCCATTTGCCACCTGGCAGGTCAGCTGACCTGAAAACTGCTGCTCCTGTAAAAACCCATGACCGGATATGTCTCACCATTGCTTTGGGACTCCTCTGGCCCTTATGAACAGAAATGGGCTGTGTACAGGACTCCTAAGGTGATAATGGCCCATACCTTCTCCTCTACTTCCTGTCACAAGGATTGTCTGTGTCAGTGACCACTTCCTGGTCTTGTCTGCTTGAATTCATTCATTGAAATCCTGTAAGGCCCTTTGGATTTCCCAGAATTGAGATCCTGCAGTGTGCTCTGGGTTTTTGGAGACCGTTTGCAATCTCTATTACCTGTCCCAATTCCCCGGGGATCGAATGGCAAGTTGTCAGAAGATGTCCCCATTCCTTATATATAGAACTTGTAAATATCACCTTATGTAAAGGAGAAACTCAGGTTTTCCTTCCTATGTAGGGAAAAAAACAGTTCTTCCTTACTCTGTTTTTTCCTTCTGTGTCTCCTTTACTGCTCACATGAAACACTTTTTTTGTTTGTTTGGTTTTTTTGGCTACATCCATAGCATATGGAAGTTCCTTGGCCAGGGATTGATTCCCAGCTATAGCTTCAACATACACTGCAGCTACAGCAAAATTGGATCCTCTCTTTAACCTTCTGTGCCGGGCCAGGGATTGAACCCATGCCTCCACAGTGACCTAAGCCCCTGCAGTCCGATTCTTAACCTACTGTGCCACAGTGAAAACTCCTAGAACACTTCACTTCTGACACTTCTGACACTTTTCCTTGACCTTAGCTGGGTGTTCTATAATTCAACTCAATTCTAGCACTGTCTACCTGGACACAGTGTCAGATTCCAGGTTTTAAGGGCTCAGTCCCACAAGACTGCTCCCACCCCATTTCAGAACCAATCACAACTAGTAGGTCCCCATATTACCCACAACTTCTGTCCAATTTGACTACCAGTTGAAGGTTCACATGCCCCCTCCTTGCATTTGATTGATTTGCTACCAGTGGCTCACAGAACTCAGGGAAATACTTACATTTACCTGTTTATTAACGGTTATGGTAAAGGATACAGATGAACAGCCAGATGAGTAAATAGGTAGGGCCAGGTTTAGGAGAGTTCTGAGTGTGGGAGCTTCTGGTCCCCTGAAGTTGGGGTGCATCTCCTCCTGTTTTGGATGTGTTTGCCAACACAGAAGCTGTCTGAAACCCATGCTATGGGGATTTTTATAGAACCTTCCTTATGTAGGTATGATCAGTTATTAAACTCCATTTCTAACCCTTCTCTGGAGATGGGATGTGAGGCTGAAAATTCTAAGCTTCTCATCATGACTTGGTCTTTCTGATGACCAGGCTCCAGTGCAGGAGCCCATCCAGGAGCCCACCCAGAGTTACCCCATTAGAACAAAACGTGCTGTTAGTGCTCGTATTCCTTAGAAATTTACAAGGGTTTTTTAAGAGTCCTGCCTCAAGGATGGAGTCAAAAATAAGCTTTAGAGTGAGAGATGCTCCTAGCATTCTAGTTGCTTGGGAATTTATAAGGGTTTGGGGAGCTCTGTGCCAGGAATGGGAAGTAAAGATCAATATATATTTTCTACTATCTCACAGCATATATGACAAAAATGTGAATGTTACTATATATGGCAAAAGATGTGATAAGCTGAAGATCTCGAGAGAAACTGCATATCCTGAGTTATCTCAGTGGGCCTGAATGCAATCACAGGTGTTCTTATAAAAGAGATGCTCAGAGAGAAGACAGATAGGAAAGCAGTGCAAAGACCAAACGGGGAGAGAGATAGCCACAGCTTAGGATGCCGGCAGTGACGGGAAGCTGAGGAGGCAAGGAGCAGGTTCTTGCCCAGAGGAAATTTGGCCCTAAGAAAGCCTTGATGTTGGACTTCTGGCCTCTAGAACTGTGGCAGTTAAATATCTGTTGTTAAATTTCTTAGTCTGGGAATTCCCTTTGTGGCTCAGTGGTTAACGAATCCGACTAAGAACTATGAGGTTGCGGGTTCGATCCCTGGCCTTGCTCAGTGGGTTAAGGATCCTGCGTTGCTGTGGCTGTGGTGAAGGCCGGCAGCTAGAGCTCCTGTTGGACCCCTAGCCTGGGAACCTCCACATGCCATGGGTGCGGCTCTACATAAAAGGCAAAAAGACAGAAAAAAAAATTTCTTAGTCTGTGGTCAAAAACGACCACAGGAAACGAATACAGCACTTGATTTGCCCGCTGCCCCCTGGCTGAGACATTGACCAGTGCCAGCTTCCATTCTCTGAAAACAGCTATCACTGAAATGGACTTAGCCCAGCTGCTGGCCACTCACTGCCGGGGCATTGGATGTGGTAATTTTACTGAGAGGAACATTTGGAAGCCGCTGTTGTGATCCAGTGCCATCCAAATGGCCATATCTAATGTAAAAGCACAGTTTGTCTTATTTGAGGTGGGAGGTGGGGAGGCTGGCACCAAACAAATGTGGTCAATATCCTAAACACCCCATCTATCCATCCTCAAGGGTCACCTGTATCTGAGTGTCTGCGGTACTTATGACTTTATATTAAGCAATAATAGCTAATGCTTATATAGCTTAGGTTTTAGGTCTTATCAGAATTTCCACATGTCAACCTGGCTTCTTTCCAAATGGCCAGGTAGAATGTCCTATACTTATCTGGAGTCACCTGCCTGTCTTCTGAATCAGAGATGAAACTGACATTCTGGAGGGCTTATGCAGCCCACAGATCCTGTCCCCAGTTTAAAATCTGTAAAATCTAGATGTATGTCCTCCCTTGAGAAGTAGATGGATTTTCACACAGGATGAGCTCCTCACAGCAGGAATGATCAGGAGACAGAACCAGGCTGATCCCCTGGCTGGTCCCTCAACTTGCTTTGCCTGTCAGGCCCCTATAGACCTTGAGTGTGAGACCCTGGTGGGGAAATCTAGTGTCCAGGCACTCAACCATCACCCTGAGAATACCCTACCCCCTACACTCCATCATCAGCCATCCCTCTGTAACGCCAAGGTCATTCCCATTTCTGAATCAATTCTCTGATGTTGTTATTTGATGAGCAAATCTCTCAGCGATCAAACTCTTGCATTTTCTTCCCTGAAACCTAGCCTATACCAAAGAACACTATTCTGTATGTGTATACCAGGGAGCAAGTTTCTGAAACATGCTGTTTCTGTGGAGGAGGGGGATTTGGGTAACAGCTTCTGCAATTACCTGTTTGTATTGACAGCTGAGTACATAACTAAGAGGATTTTCATGATCTGGGCAGCCAGTCTCACTGGGACCTGAGGGATATTTTCTTTTCTAACAGGTTTAGGTATATAACTAGAAAAATCCTTGTTAACATTTCTTTTTCCCAAATGGGTCTCCAAAGTCGATTATGGCTTATTTGAAGCAGGAAGACAAATGGAAGTGGACGGTCTGCAAGTGTTTCTCTTTTGAAAGGCTTATTCTCTAGAGTGAATGTTGCTGTCATCCCAAATTTCAGTGTTGAAATCTAATCCCCGGTGTGATTGTGTTTGGAGGTGGGGCTTTTCAAGGATGATTAGGTCATGAGAGGACCTAATCTCTTGAGAGGACTGTGCTCTTACAAAAAAAGGCCCTCGAAAGATTCTCTTGTGGTGGAGTTCCCTTCGTGGCTCAGTGGTTAATGAATCCGACTAAGAACCATGAGGTTGCGGGTTCGATCCCTGGCCTTGCTCAGTGGGTTAAGGATCCGGCATTGCCATGAGCTGTGGTGTAGGTCGCAGACACGGCTCGGATGCCTCGTTGCTGTGGCTGTGGCGAAGGCCGGCAGCTACAGCTCCTGTTAGATCCCTAGCCTGGGAACCTCCACATGTCGCGGGTGCAGCTCTAGATAAAGGCAAAAAGACAAAAAAAAAAAAAAAAAGATTCTCTTGTGGTCTAGCAGTTAAGGATCTGTTCTTGTCAATGGGATGGCTCAAGGTCATTGCTGTGGTGCAGGTTCAATCTCTGGCCCAGGAACTTCTGAATGTTGTGGGTGCAGCCAAAGAAAAAGAAAAAAGCCTCAGAGTGCTCCCTGGCCCTTTCTACCATGTAGGACACAGTGAAAAGATGGCTATCTATGAACCATGAAGCCCGTCCTCACTAGACTCTAAATCTCTTGTTGCCTTGATTTGAACTTTCCAGCTTCCAGAACTGTGGGAAGTAAGTATTTGTTGTTAGTAAGCCATTCAGTCTGTGGCATTTTGTTATAGCAGCCCGAGCTGACTCAGACAGCCTAGAAAAGTTGGGTTGAATCCTTAGTTATATTCTTATCCATTGATAAGTTTTTTCTTCCCTGAATCTCTTCCTTTTCTCCACACAATTAAGGTAGTTGTTAATGTTATTCTGGCTTTGCATTCTTGTTCCACTACATTCTAAGAGGCCTGGGCAAGATACTTTACCTCTGTAGCCTTTATAAGATAGTTCAAACAGAGTAATGCCCACTTTGGAAAGTTGTGGCAAATGAAATGTCAAATTACATGTGACATGCTTAGCACGGGATCTGCCATAAAATATCCATCAGTGTGCTTACTATAGTTAAAGTTACAACTGCTGAAATGGTGGTAAAATGTGTATGAAATTTACTTACATGGTGAATTCAACTTTCTAGAGTACAGCTGAGAATAGAAAAGTAATAAAAAGTTTTTTGCAGTAGTGAAAACAAACGCCTCAGTCTGTATGTACTGAATTGCACAGACTTTATTTATTTATTTATTTGAATAGCACTGTGCTTCTTATAATTGGCTTATTTCTGTTTCAGACACATTGTTCAGCAAGTTGCTTATGCAGTTTCTAAGTTCATAGCAACCGGTATGGAAGGTATTATATGTATACAAATAATTGTTAGAGGCAAGTATCCTAATGACAGCGTCAAACAAATAACAAATTGAAAAAGGGACAGGAAAATTATGTATACTCAGCAATTGATATAGTGACTATTCTAAATGGTCCTGGAAAAGTTACCTTCAGATCATGCCCATAAAGCTTAAAAGTATGTAGAATTCCCGTTGTGGCACAGCGGAAACAAATCCAACTAAAAACCATGAGGTTGCAGGTTTGATCCCTGGCCTCACTCAGTGGGCGAAGGATCTGGGTTGCCATGAGCTGTGGTGTAGGTTGCAGATGTAGCTCAGATCTGGCGTTGCTGTTGCTGTGGCTGTGACACAGGCTGGTACCTGTAGCTCTGATTCAACCCTTAACCTGGGAACCTCTATATGCCACAATGTGACCCTAAAAAAAAAGTTAAAAGTATGTGATCCAAAAAGATTTTTTTTTAAGTTTGTTTGATTGAATAGGTAGTTAATAGTTATCTAAAAAATTCACTTGTTTGGAATATTTTGTTTTTATTCCTCCAAGAATAAAAATGTTGGGAATAATAGTAACATATTATTAAATTGCCTAAGTTATGAGAAAATATATTCTGAGGTATTTTAAATAATTCCCTCTAGGAATTTTATTCTGAGATCATTAAATTTAACACACCAATAGAGAGATTCAGTGTAGTGCTATATGCATATAGTATTTTGTAAAAACATATAGATCTGCAAATATTGAATACTTAAGAAACTGTAAAAATTAAATAACTAAAAAAATTAAATCAGTGTATTATTATAGGTATAATTGTACTTTAGCATATCACACATATTTTTGGAAAGATCATTGTTTAAGTAAAAAGACAAAAAACAAAAACTCTTCTTGGGATCACAAAAATTTCAAACTGTAGGGAACTGAAGAGTTTCAGCTTAGACTTCCTTCCAACAAACACTGGAGTCCCCTGTACAAGTTCCCTATTTTATAGCCGCAGGTACATAAGAAGTTTGGATACCCAGTACTATAGTCAAACTGTCTGAGTGCATAGTCCGTTCTTCTAACAGTCTGTTTGACCTTAAGCTCATCACTTAGCTTGTCTGTCTCATTTGCTTCATCTAATTAAGGGGAGTAGAGGTAATAATAGTAGTTACTCATAGAGATTATTATCTTGAAAATTATATGGTTTAGCACATGCAAAGCACTTAGAATGTTGTTTGGAGTATAAATGACAGTACATTGTTGTGTTTAGTGATTTATAATCTCCATCCTTTAAATTAAGTTGCCCTGGGTGAAAAAGAAACTCAAGGCTGTTTACCACGTGGTTTATGGGTGCTACCTGCAGGGTGTTGTGTGTGAACACATCTGCCTGAATAGAACCATTAGATCTCAATGCTTGTGGTAATTTTGATGTCACAAGTCATTTCCGTGGTCACTAGCTCAAAGGAGAAGAAAGCATAGGGAGTTGCTATTATTCCTAGAAAGGAGAACTCTGCTGGCCTGTCCCTGAATGTCTTGCCCTCCCACATGCATTTACTACCAGGGAAGTGAGTTCCTTACCCCCCATGCAACAGCGTGGTTCACAGCTACCACTTAGGATGCATGGGAGTAAACTGCACTGGAAGGTACCCTGGTTGAGTTCAGCAGGAGCAGGACAAGGCATATATACTCAAATGTGATGCTTATAGGTCTGGCTAAATCCCTGGTCAGGATATAGCTAAAAATATTTGTCAAAGGGGCAGTGTATCTCAAATGAGCACAGAGAACTGGAGTGATGAAGATTTTGTCTATGGAAAGATTAAGAGCTGGAGATTATCATACTAAGTGAAGTAAGCCATACAGTGAAAGACAAATATTTATCATATCATTCATATGTGGAGTCTAAAAGAATGATACCAATGAACTCATATATAAAACAGAAATAGACCCACAGACGTAGAAAACAAACTTATGGTTACCAAAGGGGAAAGGAGTGTGTGAATGGGAGGTACATTAGGAGTTTGGGATTAACATATACACACAACTATATTTAAAATTGATAAACAACAAGGACCTACTGTACAGCACAGGGAACTGTGCTCAGTATTTTATAATAACCTATAAGGGAAAAGAATTGAAAAAAAAAGTATGTATGTATGTATAACTGAATCACTTTATACTTGAAATAAATACATTGTAAATCAACTATTCTTCAATTTTTTCATTTTTAATATTTTATAATAGTTGATTTACAATTTTCTCTCAATTGCTGTTGTACAGCAAAGTGACCCACTTATATGTATACATTATTTTACTCATGCTAGCCTCTATCATGTTTCATCACAAGTGATTGGATATAGTTCTCTGTGCTATACGCCAGGACCTCATTGCTTATCTATTACAAATATAATAATTTGCCTCTACTGAGCCCAAACTCCCAGTCCATCCCACTCCCTCTGCCTCCTCCTTGGCAACCACAAGACTGTCCATGAGTTTGTCTCTTTTCTGTAAATAGGTTCATTTCTGCTGTATATTAGATTCCAGTTGTAAGTGATATCGTGTGATATTTGTCTTTCTCTTTCTGAATTACTTCACTTAGTGTTCCATCCATGTTGCTGCAAATAGCATTATTTTGCCATTTTTATGGCTGAGTAGTATTCCAGTGCGTTTAGTACCACATCTTCTTAATCCATTCATCTATTGATGGACATCTATGTCGTTTCCTTGTCTTGGCTCTTGTGAGTAGTGCTGCAATGAATAGAGGTGCATTTTTGAATGAGAAAGCCTTGTCCATATATATGCCTAGAAGTATGATTGTTGGCTCATATTGTAGTTATATATTTAGTTTTCTGAGGTAGCTGTGTACTGTTTTCCATAGAGTTTGTACCAATTTGCATTCCACCAACAGTGTAGTAAGGGTCCCCCTTCTCCACACCCTCTCCAGCATTTGTTATTTGTAGACTTATTAATGATAACCATTCTGACCAGTGTGAGTTGGTACTGCATTGGAGTTTTGATTTGTATTTCTCCAGTAATTAATGATATTGAGCATTTTTTCATCTGCCCATTGGCTCTCTGTATATCTTCTTTGGAGAAATGTCTATTCAGGTCATCTGCCCATTTTTCAATTGGTTTCTATGAGTTCTATGTGTTGTTTATGTATTTTGTAGATTAAACCCTTGTCAGTTGCATAATTTATAGATATTTTCCCCTATTCTGTAGCTTCTCTTTTTTTTTATAGTTTTCTTTGCTGTGCAAAAGCTTGCAAATTTGATTAGGTCACATTGGTTTATTTTTGCCTTTATTTCTATTGCCTTGGGAAACTGACTTAAGAAAATATTTGTAAAGTTGATGTCAGAGAATGTTTTGCCTGTGTTCTCTTCTAGGAGTTTTAGTTATCTTGTCTTATGTTTAAGTCTTTAAGCCATTTTGAATTAATTTTTGTGCATGGTGTAAGGGTGTATTCTAGTTTCATTGATTTATATACACCTGTCCAGATATCCTAGCACCACTTGCTGAAGATCGTTTCTTTTTCCCATTTTATGTTCTTTCCTCCTTTGTCAAAAATTAATTGACCATAGGTGTATGGGTTTGTTTCTGGGTCTCTATTCTGTTCCATAGGTCTGTATAACAGTTTTTGTACCAGTACCACACTGTATTGATTACTGTAGCTCTGTAATATTGCCTGAGGTCTGGGAGAGTTATGCCTCCTGCTAATTTTTTTTTCCTCAGGATTGCTTTGGAAATTCTGGGTCTTTTATGGTTCTATATAAATTTTTGAATTGTTTGTTCTAATTCTGTGAAAAATAGCATGGGTAATTTGATAGGTACTGCACTGAATATGTAGATTTCTTTGGGTAGTATGGCCATTTTAACAATTTTAATTCTTCCAATCCAGGAGCATAGAATATTTTTCCATTTCTTTGAATCCTCTTTAATTTCCGTGATTAACATTCTATAAATCTCAGCATATGTGTCTTTCCCCGCCTTGGTCAGACTTATTCCTATGTATTTAATTTGGGCATACAATTTTAAAAGGTATTGTATTTTTATATTCCTTTTCTAATATTTCATTGTTAGTATGCAGAAATGCAACTGATTTCTGAATGTTTATCTTGTATCCTCCTACTTTGCTGATTTTATTGATCAGTTCAAATAGTTTTCGTGTGGAGGTCTAAGGATCTTCTATATATAGTATCATGTCATCTGCATAGAGTGACAATTTTATGTCTTCTCTTCCAATTTCGGTACATTTTATTTCTTTTGTTTGTATGATTGATGTGGCTAGGACTTCTAATACTATGTTGAATAAAAGTGGTGAGAGTGGGCATCCTTGTCTTGTTCCAGATTTTAGCAGGAAGGCATTCAGCTTTTCTCTGTTGAGTATTATTGGCTGTGGGTTTGTCATAAATGTCTTTGATTATGTTAAGGTATGTTCCCTCCATACCCACTTTGGTAATAGCTTTTATCATGAATGGATATTGCATTTTGTCAAATGCTTTTTCTTCATCTATTGAGATGATCACGTGGTTTTTGACTTTTGTTAATGTGGTGTGTGACATAGATTTGCATATATTGAACCATCCTTATGAACTTGGGATGAATCCCACTTGGTCGTGGTGTATGATCTTTTTTTTTTTATATGTTTTTGGATTCAGTTCACTAAAATTTTGTTGAGAATTTTTGCATCTATAATAATCAAAGATATTAGCCCATAATTTTTTCTTTTGGTAGTTTCTTTGTCTGTCTTTGGTATTAGGGGGATGGTGGCCTCGTAGAATGTCTTTGGGATTATTTCTTATTCTTTGACCTTTTGGGAAAGTTTAAAAAGTTCTTCAATTTGAAGAAAAAGCTCAAGTAACAGAAAAAAAAAGATGAAGTAGCAGATGACTATATCATAGTGTGTTAAAATGAAAAATAAATAAATATTGATCCCATAATCCCACTCCTGGGCATCTATCCAGAGAAAACCATCACTCTAAAAGATACATGTACTCCAGTGTTCATTGAAACACTATATACAGTAGCCAGGACATGGAAACAACCTAAATGTCCATCGACAGAGGAGTGGATAAAGAAGATGTGGTATATATACACAATGGAATATTACTCAGCCATAAAAAGGAAACAACAGCATTTGCAGCAACCTAGATGGACCTAGAAATTATCATTCTAAGTGAAGTAAGTCAGACAGCGAGACACCAACATCATATGCTATCACTTAAAAGTGGAATCTAAAAAAAAGGCCACAATGAACTTCTTTGCAGAACAGATACTGACTCACAAACTTTGAAAAACTTATGGTTTCCAAATGAGACAGGTTGGGGGCTGGGGGTGTGTGCTAGGGGTTTGGTATGGAAATGCTATAAAATTTGGTTGTGATGATTGTTGTATAACTATAAATGTAATAAAATTCATTGAGTAATTACAAATAAAATAAAATAATAAAAATAAAAAAGTAAATAGGCAAAAGAGTTATTGGTAAAAGGAATGTGAAGTCAGAACCAAGGACAGTTCCCTAGGAGCCTTTTGTAGCACTGCCTTCTCAAAATCAGTTCAGCCTCTGAGACAGACTCTCCTGTGATTTAAAATGCCTGGACCGAAAATGAAATCTAATAAAACAGGTTTAAATACTTTTAAAGAAAGCTGCATCTTTTTTCTCCCAAGAAGTCTTCATATTTCTTTTTTTTCAGGATAGCAGCAAAACATCCTTTAGCACAAAGGCAGTTGGTTTTCCCAATTTTTGAATGCTTTGTCATTTTTACTTTCTTCTAGAATCCTTTGTCTTCTTCTAAAGCTGGGGAAGTTTCTGAAAAGTTAATCTTAATGATTTCCCCCCCAATTATGTTCTTAAAAAAAATTAGAATGGATGTTGTTGGCTGTGACTTTAGATGACCATGGTGAGAAAAATGTGCCATTGTCATTGAATGGACCTACAATGGCCACCATCTCTGTAACTGAAGAATGAACTTGGCTTTTGTAGCTCCAGTGGAAATATTCCTAATAGGCTGTCCTAGAAAATCTTCTGTTCCCATTAATCCAGGGCTATAGTTGTTACTCAGGAAATTCTGTGTTCACTCCTCTTGGTCTTATCTTTGTTCCTTGCTGACATGTAGTAAAGTGTTGATGTCATAATTAGCAAAGTGTCAGGTTTTCTTTTAGAACTCTCATCTTCCGACAGCACCCAGAGGTGTCTGCTGAATACATATCACACCTCTCACAGACATTGAAACACTCAGGAATTAGAAGTAATACATTGTTCACCCCGACCCATATTCTTTCTACCATAGAGTCATGTTTCATTGAGACAGGTTGGGGGGTGGGGGATGTGCTGGGGGTTTGGGATGGAAATACTATAAAATTGGGTTGTGACATGATCTTAGTTTTCTGGAAGCAGAAAGCCTTCTGGAAAGCCTTTGCTTTCCTCAAAAATCATAATTAGTCTCAAAGAGAAATTTTAGATCAAATATATCACACGCTGGCTGGTTAATACCTTTTTTGCTATAGATATCAGCCAGCATTTAGTCATCTTTGGCAATATGGGCACTGAGAGCCATTTTATCCAGTGTAAGAAAAAGTTTTGGATATTTGACTGATTTTTAAACCTTCTTGATACATCATACTACAAAAGGCAGTGGGAGGAATAGTTGTAGAAAATTGGATGGTAATAAGGATGGTAAAATGATGGAGAAAACTCATTTCTTTGTCCTTTTCTCTAAGGTGGTAATTGGACAAATTCATCTGGTATTATCATTCTTTGCAAAACACCTAAAAGCGTAGTCAGAAATACCAGGCAAATAGAAGACTTGGTTATATTTTCAGACCTATCATCATATTCTCTGTGGCATGTAGTCAAATGCATTATCACTCCAGGAAGATACATGCTGGATCTTTTGTAATCTGTCTAGGCATACACAGGAAGCATCTGTACTAGGCAATGGGGAGTAAGTTCGAAAATCCAAGAAAATATGTCATAAAATGTTCTCTCATAAATTACCAAAACTGTTATTCATGTAAAGTTGATACATAAGAGAAAAAGATTGAGAACACAGGTTTCTTTATGAGTGTAAGCAAGAAAGCCACTCAGTTTTGCTTCTTTATTTCCAAATAGTGTGTAATGAGATAGAATGATTATATAGTAAATCATGTTAATTACTTTCATCCACAGCTGTTGTTTTCAATATGGGGAAATTATAATTGTTTAAAATAAGTGTATAACTTTCTTTCACATTTAGTGTACTAAATACAAGTAAATGAGGTTTTCAACATCTTTTTAAAATGGTTTGTTTATCCTTAGTAAAAGATGAGTTAACTATAAATTTTCAGAGTTAAAGTGCCATTATTTACATTTGCTTATTAAGGTCTATTATTTTATTGCACAATGAGCACTATATTTCTAGATAATTCTATGAGTTGTGCATACAATTTCCCTTGGAATTATTCTATTTTGATAGCTTGTGAAGTTTTAGTTGTTATAATCATTAGCTTATATGCTGCTAAAACACATATATAGAGAGAGAGAGAGAGAAAGAAAGAGCGGGAGAGAGGAAGTGTTTTTTTTTTTGTTTACGTGACTTATTTTGAATTTGGGCAGTAAGTGAGGATAGTAATTTCTGGTTAGGAGAGTTATTTTTAAAAGTCCTTTGAATGTTTTATGAATGAGCTTGTACTATAGCTACAGAATTAATCCAAAATCAGCACTGAGGGACTGTGAAATACAAGCAGTTCTGTATGGGTCATAGGTCTTTATACTGTGATTAGATATCCTTCATGCTCTTATATAGTTGACAGTCATGTCATCAGGAAGCAATTAATACATACATGTATGTTTCAGATATAAAGAATGTACATTGAATATATCAAAGAGAGCTAGTCCTGGACACAAATATATATTGGAAAGAAGTTGTTCATTAATTGTAAAGAAGGTAGTAGTTTGCAACCCAGCCATTCTTTTTAGGGCCACACCCTCATGGCATATTGAAGTTCCCAGGCTAGGGGTCAAATCGGAGCTGCAGCTGTTGGCCACAGCCACAGCAACTCCAGATCCAAGCCGCATCTGAGAACTACAATGCAGCCTTTGGCTACGCCAGATCCTTAAGCCACTGAGTGGGGCCAAGGATGGAACTTGAAACTTCATGGATACTAATCAGGTTTTTTACTGCTGAGTTACAACGGGAACTGCAACCTAGCTATTCTTAAAGGAGTTGCAAAGAGAAGAGGGAACAGGATGAGGAACTATAAATAAATTACCATAGACTATATCAATATATCTATATATAGTTTGGCAAGAGTCAACATAGGGAAAACTTTACAATTTGCTTTGTTTGAATCGAGAAGATATGTTTTAACATTTGGCTCTTATGTTATCTATTGCCTTGTAACAAATTACCTCAGAACTTCACCTTAACACAACACGTATAATTATCTTGCCTCATTGATTTTGAGAGTCTAGAATCTGGACCTGGCTTAGCAGCATTCTCTGCAGCACGGTCTCTCACCACCTGCATCAGATAGGTCTGCTGGGATTATATTCACCTTCACCCTTGGGGAAGGACTGGCTTCCAAGCTGTGTAAGTTGATCAGATTCACTTCCTTGGGGGAGATGGGTCATTGGCATCTCTTAGTTCCTGGCCGTTTGGGCCTTTCCAACATGGCAGCTTGCTTCATCCAAAGCATGCAGGTAGAGAAGGTAGTACAGGAAATTTGCTAGTAAGATGGATGTCACAAATTTTTGTAAAGTGGTCACAGAAGTGACATCCATCAAATGGACCGTATTTTGTTGATTGGAAACAAGTCACTAAGTTTCTGCCTATCCTCGAGGGCAATATACACAGTACTTGTCAGGAATAGGATGCATCAGGACACAAGGATCACTGGAAATCATCTCCGAAGTGTGTTCACCATTGACCTTGCTCAATAGCAAACATAACCCATGCATTAAGTATAGTGTGCATATGTGCATGTACACACACATACACACAAATGTGTCTAGACCTATAGACACATATATACATATACATTCACACATTTATAAATAGAAATATGTTCGTGCTTTTTCATCAAGGCTTTAGATATAAACATTCTAACACATATTTAGCCCCAGGAAAAATCTAAATTAGACAAAAAGAATATCTTTCTTTCCTCTCCCACATTTAGGGGTCTATTCATTCATTCCTGGCTTCCCTTGCCTCTAGGACCACTGCATCCAATTTCCTCCTGTTGATCCCCAGATAACCCTCTGATAGGGAACCTAGATGTCTAGGCCTTGAATATGTTCATGCTTCTTTCTAATAAAATCTTGGCTTCCTGTGACCTATTTCTCCAAGGGCAGTGCTTTCTGAAATGTTAAAATTCATAATTCATCATAAGTATTTGCTCCTCTTAAGTAGCAGAAGTCTGGTCTAAACTGCTTATTTTGAGTTCCCATCATGGCACAGTGGAAACGAATCCAACTAGGAACCATGAGGTTGCTGGTTTGATCCCTGGCCTCACTCAGTGGGTTAAGGATCTGGCTTTGCCATGAGCTATGGTGTAGGTCACAGATGGTGCTCGGATCCTGCGCTGCTGTGGCTGTGGTGCAGGCTAGCAGCTGTAGCTCCGATTTGACCCCTAGCCTGGGAACCTCCATATGCCTCAGGTGCAACCTTAAAAAGACAAAAGACAAAAGAAAGAAAAAAAGATAAACTGCTCATTTCACTAAGACTTACGGGGTGTGTGTTGGGTAGAGGTTTAGTGTGTGCCCCGAGGTGGGTGGGGAGGTTACTTTGTTATTTGTGTCATTATCAAGAGTGGGTAGCTGTTGGAGTTCCCACTGCAGTGCAGTGGGTTAATGATCAGACTGTTTCTGTGGAGGTGCCAGTTCAATCCCTAGCCCAGTGCAGTGGGTTAAGAATCCAGCGTTGCCGCAGCTGTGGTGCAGGTTGTAGCTCCAGCTCAGATTCCATCCCTGGCCTGGAACTTCCATATTCTGTGGTACATCTGAAAAAATAAAATAAAGAGTGGGGTAGCTGTGGATACATTGCCTATCCTAGTGCCATGTGGAAGATTTTCTAACATCCACCCCCTTGAGCCCTTATGACTTTGCACTTGCTGATCCCTTTCTCTGGTGTAGACTTGCTTCCCTTGTCTGTTTGGTAGATGCCTCTCCACCTCTCAGGACCCCACTCAGATTTTCTCTTCTGCTGTAAGGATGTCCTTGATGTCTTGGGACTTAATTATTTGCATAGCCTGCCTTCTGCCTAACCTGCGTCTTATACATATTGAATGCAGCTCACTAATTGTATTTATTTTGAACAAGTTCTAATCTCCTGACCTTTTCAGCCCCTAAAGATCAGAATGCTTTTAGTAGAATGAAGTGAAATATAAAAGTAAAACCACACCATCCTAGCTAGATTCCAGCCAGCTTCTCTTTTTAAGGATCCTCTGTGGAGGATCATCCAGTCCCATCAAGTTCCTCTAGCTTTCCTTCACCTTCACTCATTCCGGTAATTATCTTTGAGTCCTGCTGACTCCTGAAAAGGGCTGTGTGACACATCTCTTTATTTCTCTTCTCCTGTTTCCTACGGCATCTCCATCTAGATCATCCTCATCTAAACGGAGTGGGCCTTGCTTCCCGCTGACTATGGGACTCAGCTCCTATAAACCTTCTTCTGTTAGGAGTTTACTTCTTTAAAACTCTCATTGTTCCTCATCTAGCCATAGGATTAAGTCCAAAATCCCTTGATTATTATTTAATACTGATTTTTTTTTTTTTTTAGGGCTGCATCCATAGCATCTGGAGGTTCCCAGGCTAGGGGTTGAATCAGAGCTGTAGCCACTGGCCTACGCCACAGCCACAGCAACGTAGGATCTGAGCCACGTCTGTGACCTACACCACAGCTCACGGCAACGCCGGATCCTTAACCCACTGAGAGAGGCCAGGGATTCAACTTGTGTCCTCACGGACGCTAGTCAGATTCATTTCTGCTGAGCCATGGTGGGAACTCCTATTTAATATTCTTTTTTTTTTTTTTAATCTTTTTGGAGCCACAGCTGCAACATATGAAGGTTCCCAGGCTAGGTTTCTAATTGGAGCTGTTGCTGCCAACCTACACCAGAGCCACAGCAATGCCAGATCCGAACCACGTCTGCAAGCTACACCACAGCTCATGACAACACCAGAACCTTAACCCACTAAGTGATGCCAGGGATCGAACCTGCAACCTCATGGTTCCTAGTCAGGTTTGTTTCCGCTGTGCTGCAATGGGAACTCCCTTATTTGATATTCTTAATGCTCTATTTCTTAGCAACTTTCTGTTCACAAACAAAGTTCAACTGAGTACATTTTAAGTATCTGATTGGCTTTATTCAGTGATTCATGAATCAGGCCAGCAGCCCATCTAGCAAATAGAAAGAAGCTCCAAAGAGCTGTAGAAAATGGAAGCATTTTTTTATAGGCAGAAAAAGGCAGAACAAGGAAGTTTCTAGCAAAGAATGAATTGTTTCAGGGAAGGTCATCTTCCTTTGGGGAGATAGCAGAGATCTGTCAGGAATATTACATCACTAATGCTGACCCGGTGATTTTAGACTGACTGGTTGAGAATGCATTTTTGAAAGAGGCTGAAACTGCATTTAGGTTAAGTGTTTAGTCTTGGTTTTCTGACATGGGGCTTAGCAAAAGTGACTCCATTTTAGATCTCTTATCTTTTTTTTTTAACAATTTCTCCCTTTTAATCAGACTCTCAGCTTGACTGAGAGATGTGATCAATATTCAAGGTGTTAATGCCACTCCTAGCTACTTCTCCAAAGTTCTCACAGGTTTTGCTGATCCTCTCCATAGTATTCACAGGACATTTTTTTCTGAATCTCTGTGATACTCACAGGTCATAACTTCAGCTTCACATTATTTTATTAATTCTTTGATGTTCTAGTCTTAGAGAATTTGCTTGGTAATTAATGGCTGTGAACATACATTTAAAGCCTCTGAGAGAACACAGTGCACTGGGGAGGCAACTATATATATTATCAGCAGGATAATTCTTACTGTCTGGAGTGTACTTCAGAACAATAGTCTCTAAAATCTGAATCAGTCTGACTGAAATAAGTCAAAAAAAGCCCCCCCTCGGAGTTCCCGTCGTGGCGCAGTGGTTAACGAATCCGACTAGGAACCATGAGGTTGCGGGTTCGATCCCTGGCCTTGCTCAGTGGGTTAACGGTCCGGTGTTGCCGTGAGCTGTGGTGTAGGTTGCAGACGCGGCTCGGATCCTGCGTTGCTGTGGCTGCGGCGCAAGCCAGTGGCCACAGCTCCGATTAGACCCCTAGCCTGGGAACCTCCACATGCCGCGGGTGCGGCCATAAACCTGCGGCCATAAAATGACAAAAGGCAAAAAAAAAAAAAAAAAAGCCCCCCCTCATCCCTGAAGGAGTCACTTTCTTAAGCCAAATGTCTTGCTCAGTGATCTTAGCTCATTTTCACCTTCTCAAGAAGTATTAATTTGAGTGCAGCCAGTGCTGTTGGTCATAGCACACTCACCTCCTTCTTTAGCTAAAAAATAACCAAGGACTGTCCTAATATCAGGAACAATTTTGACTTTGCAAAAGTGAATACTGCCTGTGAACTCTTGAAGTGATTGGGGGCAGATTTTATGTAGATAACCACAAGAAAGCTGAGGCACAAACATACTGCACTTTTATAGGTACTTGTGTCTAGTTGGTCAAATACTATTATAATCTGAAAAAGGTAAAAACAGAGCACTGGGTACTCTGGCTATAAAAGTGGACTTTGTAAGTGACTTCTAAGGGGTTCTAATTGTATGTAACTTACAGAGACATTGGGAATAGAGGAAAAGTTGATCAGGTGGAGGACCAAGAGGTCTCTGGTATTATGGTCAGGTTAGTGTTTTTTTTTGACAAACCTAGCAGTCCGAACCGTAACCCCCCTTGGCAATGGCCTAGGGGGTATAGATGATTGTGTCATCTCTCCAGGACAGTACCAAAGGAAAGGAAAGACAAAGAAGAAAGGTTTTCATGATTAGTTAAAATATGAAGTCTTGATTTGGCATCTTTGTTGGAATCTCTCTACCTTGGTGTCAGCTACTTCTCTTCCTGGGCAGTTTGGTTTGGATGTGAGATGTGTCCTTTCAAGCAGTGTCCATAGTCAGGAGCACTTGATAAAATGCCTTCCATGAGTCTCACTTTTATAAAAGCGTCATATTAAAACAATAAGTGACAAAAGACTTAAAGTGTCCGTTGTTCAAGACCTAATGAGAGCTTATTACAAGGAAATTGATAAGAAAATATAATGTTATGTGACACATAACATTTTAAAATAATAACTGGAATTATGACTGATAACATTATGTCAGGACATCTTTCACATGTCTGTTGGTAATCTGTATGTCTTCTTTGGAAAAATGTCCATTCAAGACCTCCTCCCATTTTTTTAAATTGGGTTATTTATTATTTTTGATGTTGAATTTATGAGTTCTTTGCATATTTTGGATATTAATCCCTTATCAAATATATCATTTGCAAATATTGTCTCCCATCCAATAGGTGGCCTTTTCATTCTGTTGATATTTTCCTTTCCTGTGCGAAAGCCTTTTCATTTGATGTAATCACATTTGTTTATTTTTGCATTTTTTTGTCCCTGGCCTGAGGACACATATCTCAAAATTATTGTTAAGACTAAAGTCAAAGAGTATCCTACCTGTGTTTTCCTCTAGTAGTTTTGTGATTTCAAGTGTTACATTTAAGTCTTTAATCCATTTCTCTAGTAATTGAATACTTGATAAAGACAATGTTAAATGCAGGAAATTATTTTGATAAGACAATAATAGTTGTTTTATAGGCAGATTATTTAAAAGGAGAAAATACATTTTATAGTCTCTTGTCAAGAATTGATCAATAGTTCAAGAAAATGTCCTTTTAGCAGAGAAAAAACCAAATTCTGTTATTGTACGGCTTATTTGTTATATAAAACTCATTTAGTTTTTACTAAAATAAATTCATTTTAATCTTAACCAGTTGAAGATTAATTTTTTTCCCAAGTTTCCTTTTCCAAAATCCTCTGCAACTTTATTTTTTGTGTTCAGATATTGTCCTCAATTTTTCTCTTGCTCATTCTGAAACAACCTAAAACCTCACTTCAGGATGAAAGTACTTTTTTTTTCACTTGAACAAAAATATGTTTCCATTCTTGATATCATCTTTTACCAAAAACATATATTCTACTTTCCCCACATATGGAAATGTTTCTCTTATTATTTCTGGTAGCATTAATTACAAATATTAGAATTTTAACCCTTAAAAACCTAAACTTGTAGTGAAAATAAAGAAGTAAACAATTGAGAACTTTCTTTTACATTAGCATTCTGTGGTTTGGCAAATTTATAAGTACATTTGATATTTTTTAGAAATATGATTTCTTATAGTAAATTTTTCAAGTGTGACATATAAAATGTTACTAATAGACTCAAATACCATTCAATTTCTCTATAAAAGGAAGTTAAAACTGGGTAAACCTTTGCTCGGTAATTGATGTTATTTTATCTTGTCTGGAAATGATATAGGTATTGAATGAATTCAGTTTAACTCAATATTTAATTTAACTTAAAACTTTAAAGTTGCAAGTAACCAAAAAGATTTTGGATTTTTTTTTTTTGTAAAATAGACAATACAATACAATAAATCATATTTATTATTATTATTTTTTTTTTTTTTTTTTGCCTTTTGTCATTTTATGGCCGCGGGTTTATGGCCGCACCCGCGGCATGTGGAGGTTCCCAGGCTAGGGGTCTAATCGGAGCTGTGGCCACTGGCTTGCGCCGCAGCCACAGCAACGCAGGATCCGAGCCGCGTCTGCAACCTACACCACAGCTCACGGCAACGCCGGATCGTTAACCCAC
>PVHT020000521.1:19253009-19283451 GCA_004024745.2 Catagonus wagneri
ATTTATTATTGAAACATTTACATTGAAAGCTTTTATCCCACTTATACTTATTTAACTCATTTTTTTAACAATTATGTTGTGATTACGTATGAAAACTTCCTGAGAATTAGACAAAGTCAGCCATTATCCCAGCTGGTTTTTCTTGCTAATAAACTTTGTAAGACATAACAGGAATTGATTAGGCTTTTAGTAAAACTATGTAAAATAAAACTAGTGCTGATAACTCTAAAAACATGCTTTAATTAAATAAAACTAAACAGTATAATTTTTAAAAAATTTAAAAAACTTCCACTGCGTTTTATTTTCCAAAGATTATCTTAGATCATGTGAACTAGAAAAATATTGGGGTTCATTTCTCTTATATTTCTGAGAGCTGTAATGTTCTCAGATGGCTATGGGGTGAGAATACTGAACCCTAACCATTTGATGTAGGTTCCAGGGACTTGTCCTTTTGTAGACAGAATTCTACAAGGAGATTGGGGATAGTAAGGCAAAGAAGTGCTTATTAGAGAGAAAAGAGAGAAGATAGGTGTGGAGAAAGCACAGGCAGGCTTGGGGGTGGGACACGGTGGAGAGAGACACAGAGACAGAGAGAAAGAGAAAAAGAGGAAGAAAGCCACAGTGATTCGGAGGTCCTTTAAATCACTTGTATGGGCTTGTATGGGGGCTGTCATTTCAGGCTTCCTCTAATCATCTTGCTTCATCTGACTTTGGCCTGACTCAGAGCCCTTCCCTGTGTGCTTGTGCATCTTTAAGCCAGGATGGACTCTAGCAAAAGGGTTTCCGGGAAGTTGACAGTCTGTACTGTGGTCTGGTACCACTCCTTTCTCTGACCCCTGAGGAACGTTTCTGTGAGTGTGTAGTTCCGGAGGTCTCCTTAACCTCAAGAATGAGAAATAGATGGTCGCTGTCTTTCAGCTAAGCAGGACACAGCTTTTATCTTGAAGTTGTCTATCCACAGGGAACAGATTACACTGGTCTATCCTGGTACCCATCTACCTCCTGCTTCGCTGGGAATACTTAATTCATGTGAGTGCTTAATTTCCTTTAAGCCACTTAAATAGAGTCTTTTGCTCTATTGCATATAAATTTTGGCTATGTCTTTTGACACTAGAAAATACCATACATCTATAACACACATATGTAGGCACACATAAAATAAACATAGACATAATCAAAGATCTTTTAGCTTTTGTTCTAAAAATTTAGTGATGAATCAGGTAGAAAAATATATAATTCACTCATTAAAGAAAAAAAAAGTTATTCTATCCAGCAGGTAGAATATGTTAAGGTAACCTGCTCAGATGACTAAAGCTTTAATTAATATTTGTACTAAAGACAAGATTTTTCTTCTAGCCAAGTTCCAAATAACCTTGCCTCCTTTATTTTTTATGATAAGAATTACCTCCTTGAGGCTTATGTTTCAAAGAAATGTCCTAGAAAAGAATTCCTGGGAAAAATCAGGTAGAATATTTACATCTCAAAGGCGCAGGGAAAGAATGCAGTTTATCCCAAGAAGGACTTTTGTTCCCTAAGGTCAGAATTTTTACATTACTTACAAGCGTTTAGAGATAAATAGGGGAGGTTTGGGGATTGGTAAAAAGGATAGGTGGACTTTGAATTGTTTCTGGAGCTGCATTTCCGGTTTTGTAAAATTTGTAAGCCAGAAGCAGGTGCTTTTAATTTTTCAAGGAATTGGATTGCAACTTAAATGACACCATAGGTTGATCCACCCATCCAGCTGTATTATCCTCAGTCTATTTCTTTATATCAGGGAGAGGATTTCCAACTAGCATGTAAATCAAAAGATTTCTATGTTCTAGATTTAGAGCTGTGTGTCTTTGAAAAGTTTTGGTAAATTCTCTCACAAAGGCTTTAGAAGGTTTTCCTTTCTCTCTGGGTACATAGTTTTATTTTAGCTTGAAGGAAAAGACCTTTTAAAAAAGTTCCCCTCAGGCTTGGAGTTCCCATCGTGGCTCAGTGGTTAATGAATCCGACTAGGAACCATGTGGTTGCGGGTTCGATCCCTGGCCTTGCTCAGTGGGGTAACGATCCGGTGTTACCGTGAGCTGTGGTGTAGGTTGCAGATGCAGCTTGGATCTGGCGTTGCTGTGGCTCTGGCGCAGGCCGGTGTCTACAGCTCCGATTAGACCCCTAGCCTGGGAACCTCCATATGCCACGAATGCAGCCCTAGAAAAGGCAAAAAGAAAAAAAAAAAAGTTCCTATCAAGCTTTGAATATCAGTTTCCATTTTGGCCAATATATGACCATAGAACTGTTGCAGGAAGAGGGACCCCTTCTGGGACCTGAAAGTGGGCTCTTGTCTAACACTCGGAAATGACTTGTCCAGGGAGACACACCTGCTGACAAAGCAAGAGACTTTTTTGAGAAGGGGTGTCCAGGCGGAGAGCAGAAGAGGGAGGGGACCCAGGAGAACTGCTCTGCCACGTGGCTTACAGTCTTCAGTTTTATGGGACTGGGGTTAGTTTCTGGGCTGTCTCCAGCCCGTCATCTTGCTGGGCCCATGCTTGGTCTGGGTCAGGGTCCTTCCTGATGGCGCATACTGCTCAGCCAAGATGGATTTCAGCACCAAGGGTCAGGGAGGTTGGTTTTCTCCTCCCTCCTATCAGCCCCTCCCAAGTTCTCCCAGTTAGTCTTCAGGGCAGCACCAGTTTCCTTATCAGGGCCTCCTGCTGTGAGGCAGTTCAAGTAAGCAGCTCTTGTTGTGCTTGGCCGAGGTGGGCAGTTTCAGCCAAGAGTTCCCTAACAGAACTGCTTTAAAAAACTATTTGAAGTATCTTGTCAGTTTCCAGTTTTTCCAAACAGTAAATATTTCTGGCAGAACTGAACAATGCCTCAGACTCAAGAGGTATCCCCAATGAGGATACAAAAGATATTTTCTTCTCTCTATCAGGTACCACAAGGCAGAGACCTAGGAGATTTGACCCTGTAAGAATTCGCACCCTTAAGTGGCTTCTGCAGTTTTCCCAGGACCCCGTTTGCATGTTCCAGTATCTACCAGAATTTGCCAAGGCTTATCATTAATTTTAGTTTTAGTTTTGCCTTGGCTGTTTAAGGGAATAATACAGTAATTTACCAGAAAATCCATCAGAGTCTCATTTCTCCTGAAAGGGGTCCATATGGGGGGAACACTCCTTCAAGGGTAGATAGAAGAGTGTCTGTAAGGCCACAACTTGGCAGAAGTTAATGGTCTTATTCCAAAATCCTTTCAAAGCACTCAGTTATGGTCATGAGTTCAGATAGACCAGTGGCCTCCCATCCATCTTATTTTTTGCCTTTTTATCAATCCATTATTCTCTGGACTTAACCCACTCACAAGAACTTTTGAAGATGCATTTTGGGAAGGAAATTATTTAACTATGGCCCTCAGTGAAGTCTTTGACCAAGGAGTGAAAAATCCTGAAAGAGGATTGCCTGGAGCCTCAGGTCATCTTCAGAGTGGAAATACAATTCAGATGTAGGATTACTAGAATGACTACTCAAATAAAGGAGGGTAGAGGGGAATGAATGATAGGAGTTACATCAGGTTTATGGTCTTTTGTTTTAGGTGTTGCCTATATCTTTAAGATTTCATTAGCCTTTCAATGAAGTTATTTGGGGACCTTGAAGCCTTTTGGAAGCATGTGCATGCCAGCTAAAATAGGTACCCCATTCTGTTTGGTTTGGGAACATTTGCTTTCAAGTGAGGTTGTTTTTGTGTTGTGTTTTTTTTGTTTTTTATTGTATGTTTGTTGTTTTCCCAAACTCGACCCTCCACAGACACCCAAGCTGCTGCAGTCAGGTTTTTAACCCACCGCACTACAGCAGGAACTCCTCAAGTGCACTTTTTAAATAAACAGTAGTGTCTAATTTGAAAGACTGTTCCCCAAATGGCCACTGTGATGTAATGCTAGGTTATCTTCAGTAAGATTTTGCCATTTTTTTTTAGATACTTATAGCTTCTGGGGCCATAGTTCTTAGACATAAAATAGGCAGGTACCAGGAAGTCATATGATAGACCCTTTTTTTAATTTAAAGATCCCATTTCTTTCACTAAGACTTTGGGTCTTTCAGAGCCAAATTAATATACTAAGAGGGCCATACCACTGGGTTGGGGATTGTGGACTGTTTTACAGTATACATCATTGTATGGAAATTTTCTTGAGTTTGGCAAGTGACCAGGTGGTTATCTAACCTGTTCCGTGACCAAATTTTCCAAACATGGGAGTCTAAGAGTGAGGTGGCACGCACTCTAATAGCCGTTTAGTGCTCAGTCTGTACCCACTAGACTGAGGTTCCCATTAGCAAGAGGCTTTACCTCATGTGCACCTTCACACACCAACGGTAACCAAAGAGGTGTTACTGTGGTCTGGCTGTAAGAAAGCCTTGTAGGTACTCCAGGGGGGTCTGAACCACGGGTTAGGGGCTTGGGTTCTGGCTAGAACTGTTTGCTAGCTTAAGCTAAACTGCCCTGGGCTACAAAACCAATTAGATCAGAAGTTCAACACAAAGAGAGCCGAGTACAGAACTAAGAGGAAGGAGCTTACCACGGCCCTCAGGAATGGAGAGAAAGAGAACTCAAAGGGTTGTGACCACCAGGACATGTATCTCCCATTGTCCCTGAAACCAGATGTCTCCTTCAGGTCCCACAGCTGCCATCAGATCTGTTAAAAAACAAAATTCAGAGTTCCCGTCATGGCTCAGTGGTTAACAAATCCGACTAGGAACCATACGGTTGTAGGTTCAATCCCTGGCCTCGTTCAGTGGGTTAAGGATCTGGTGTTGCCATGAGCTGTGGTGTAGGTCGCAGACGCGGTTCGGATCCCGCGTTGCTGTGGCTGTGGCGAAGGCCGGAGGCTACAGCTCATGTTAGACCCCTAGCCTGGGAACCTCCATATGCCGTGGGTGTGGCCCTAGAAAAGGCAAAAAGACAAAACAAAAACAGAAACAAGACAAAATTCAACCAAGTAAATTTTAGATATCTCATTGGTTTTCTTCAACGGTTCTGCCTAGCAAATAGAAACGAACTCCACCAAGCTGCACAAAACAGAAGGCTTTTATAGGGAGAAAGAGGTGGGACAAATAAGTTACTAACAAAGAATGAACTGTTTCAGGCCAAGGTCACCTTCCTTTTGGGGGGAATGGAAAAGGTCTCTCAGGTGAATTACATCATTACTGCTGACCAGGTAATTTTAGACTGACTGGTGAAAATTACATTCCTGAAACTGCAGTTAGGTTAGGTATTAAGTCTCAGTTTGGTAAAATGAGCTTAGCACAAGTGGCTCCATTTTGAGCCTATTGTCATTTTTAATACTTTGCACCTCCAGTTGAGCAAAGATGGACTCAGTCAGAGTCTTGTTTTGATTGCCTAGATATTTAGGGCTGTGCTAAATACATGGTAGATATCTAAAATATGTTTGTTGAAGTAATAAATAACTTCATTTAAAATTACCTACATGTATCATTTATGGTTTCATTCTTATATGCCAGGCAAATTTTAATTCATGAGTAAAGTGAGATACAGGGGGATAATAACTGGCCCGTGGTCACACAGCTTGACAGCGACAGGACAGGACAAGAAGGCAGGCAGGGAACACCACGTCAGCTCCTTTCACAGTTTTGCAGAGTTTGACCCAGACAGGCATTTCTGAGTTTCACTTAAAAAGGGTAAACTAGGACACGTAAGTTGAAGATTTGTTTTTGACAGTCATTATCACGTTTCAGAGATGATTATATTTTTATCCTTATTCCAGTGTGATGGAACCTACAATTAGCTGAAATTTTCAAGTAATAAGCTTCCTTCTCTTGGGTTTTGTTAGTTTGGGCAGCTTTCTCAACTTTTTGAGTGTGATTGCGCATATGCAGTGCCCACTGGGGACCCTGAGGAGCATAGCTAGTGCCTCCTGGTCAGTCTTTTTGGCTTCATCTCTCTTTGGTAGGGAACAAAGGTCCTTGACTTGGATGAGAGTCAAGTGTGAAATTTTTGAAGGACTCTTGTGCAGAACTTCATTAAGAAATTTTAATTAAGGTATAAAAGAGTGTGAAGGGAGAGACGAAGTTACACCCAGGTCAGGCCCAGGGATTCAGAGCAGGTGAAGTATGCTTCAGCTTCAGTTGTCCTCTGCTTTGACCATCCTCCTGCCTCCATGAGTCTTCCCACCGCTGCTCAGTGCCTCCCTCTGCTTCTGTCTCCTCCATCAAAAAAACCTATTTTAGTAGAATGAAAATAATTTTCCCTTTGAGTTCATCTGAGACCGCCAGTGATAAAAGACAAATTAACAGGAAAAAAATGAACAGAAGTTGATCAGGATGTGTGCCTCACATCTATATGGGAGATGCCTGGGAAAAATTAGTGACACAAAGACGTGGCTTTAGAATTCAGGATTAAATATTACCTTAATAGGGAAAGAGGAAGGAGGGTGAAGGCCTCTTAGTGGAGAGTAAATGACTTTGAGGAAGGATGAATGGGCACTTAGAAGGATAGATGGAAGGGGTAATTGCTGGTGACAAAGTCTGTCTGGGTGTGGTGGCAACAGCTGATCATCTTTTCTGTGATGAGTCAATTTTCCCCAGTTAATGACGTTCTCAGGGAAGAGACTGATGACAGTCTAGCTCCTTTTGGAGGATCTGTCTTTGGGCAGATAAGGATAGTTCAGAGAAAATTTCTCCGTGCATTTGCTGCTTTTCAAGTGCCTACAGCTCAAAATAATCAATGTGCGAAAGCAGGGTATTTGGGGGTGACAGGTCCTGAACTCCTGCAGTCCTACCCTTCACTGTCAATGAACTTCTGCTTTAGAAAAATCTGGTAAATTTTCCTCAGTGATTTGAAATGATAAAAATAAGTAGAAGCTTCAGAAATAAATAGAAGCTCTTTATTGGTTGCTTTCTGTACACCAGGTAGTCCACTATGTGGTGTCCTTGTCTTATCTCCACTCCAAAGAGCAACTCAGTAAGGTATCACTGTTCTTCAGTTGCTACAAGGGAAGTAAATTTCTTAATATTAGACTACACAACAGAAAAGTGTAAGAAATAGGATTCTATATCGGTTTATAAACATTCCTGTGGCCACACCTGTTTTCTTCATTCATGTTTTCCCTCCAAGAGCCTTGGCATTTTGTTGGCTTATTGATTATCCTTTTTTCACCACCAAAAATGTATTTTCCATCAACATACAGTTGATTCCCTTGATCTGTTTCATCCTCCCCCTGCCCCTTCCCCTCTGGTAACCACTACTTTGTTCTCTCCCCCATGTTCGGTTTTGCTTGTTCACTTGTTTTGTATGTATTTGTTTATTATCTTATTATTTGTTTATTATCTTATTTTTTTATATGCAACATTTGGGTGAAATCGTTTGGAACTTGTCTTTTTCCATCTGACTTATGTCACTTAGCATAATACTCTCAGGGTCCAAGGTCCATCTTGCAAATGGCAAGATTTCATCTCTCTCTCTCTCTTTTTTTTTTTTTTTGGCTAAGTTACTCCATTGTACATAAATACCACATCTTTCTTTTCTTTTGGCTGTGCCCACAGCATGTGGATGTTTCTGGGCCAGGGATCAAGCCCACACCACAGCTGTAACCAGAGTCACAGTAGTGACCCTGCCAGATCCTTAACACACTGAGCCACAGGAGAACTCCTGTCATATGTTCTTTATCTGTTCATCTGTTATGTGCTTTTCTCATATCTTGGCTATTGTAATTAATGCCAAAGTATACATGGAGGTACAGATATCTTTTTGGATTAGTGTTTTTGTGTTTTTGTATAAACACCCAGAATTAGGATAGCTAGATGATATAGTCGTTCTATTCTCAATGTTTTAAGGAATCACCTTAATGTCTTCCATAGTGGTTGCAGGAGTTTACATTCCCACCAACAGTGTAAGAGGGCTGCCTTTTCCCTTATGTTCTCTAACACTTGTTGTTTCTTGCCTTTTTGATAGTAACCATTTTAACAAGTATGAGGTCATATCTCACTTTGGTCTGATTTGCATTTCCCTCATAATTAGTAGGCAATAATTTAAGCTAAAGAAATTAACCTGAATAGTTGACTTTCAAATATCAACAGAGCTGGAGGATTGGAATTCTTTTAGGCATTCACCACTCATCATACCTTACAAACCTACTCTGAGCCTTTGTGTAATGCCAGCCATGAGCTTGTTTCTTTTTAAGACAAAATTTCCCCTGAATTGTAGCTGGAGATTTTTCACTCCACCTGACTCTGAGGACCCACAAAAAATAAACTGGAAGAAAAATCCTTCAGAGAGCTTTTCTTTCAAGAGGTTTTGATAATTATTTTATACCCCTGAGTGAATGATAATTATACATTTAGTGAGCATGTGAACAATAGGAGCACTTGTGTATAATTCTAAGTGCTTTAAATCCCTTAAACTCATGTCACCCTCGAACCTCCTGAAATATGTGGTGAGCATACTTATCATTGTTTGAGGGACAAGGACACTGTGGCACAGAGATAGTAAATCTAGTAGAACTCAGGCTTCCTAGAACCAGAAGTAGTAATCTTAACCATTTTGCCCCCTGCCTTGTTGTTGTGATCTTGATACAAATAATGCGTTGTCTCTTGGGGAAGATAACTCCATAAAACACACAACATGAGAGCTGTTTCACTTTTATTTAGGAATCTTACTGAGGACTCTAGCCTAGGATACAGCTTCTCAGAGAGCTCTGAGGAACTGAAGAGGTAGGGGAGAGGCTATCGTACATGTAATCTGGGCAAAAGAGTACATGACATCCAGTATATGCCTTGGTAGAATGTTACTGCTAATCATGAGGAACAGACATCTCCGTTAATGATCTAGTGCTTTTTTAGGCATGGGAAGACACAAGAATCTGAGTTGATACAAATTTTTCCTAAAATATATCTAACTACCTAAGGCCCTATTTTGCCCGTTTTCCCAAAGCACGAGGTACCTCATCCTGTTCTCTGTCTGAATTCCTTTCAGGGCAGGTTGTCAGTCAGCATTTGCAGGGGCTAACGACTCAAATCCTTGTAGAACTGGGTGATGGGTGATGTTCTTTGTTTTTACACAGTCAGTATACAACTACTCTGATGACCTCTGACTTTAAGACAGAACAAAAACAGGGCAGTGTTCCTACAGGACCTCAGGCCTCTCCTTTGTGGGTCCATAGCACAACCTGATTGGAGGCCACTTCGGAGGGGCGTAGGTGTGGGCAGGGCTGTGTTGTCTCTGGGACCATGGGTCATGGGTAGAGTCAAAGGACCATGTTCTGTTTTGGCCGGATTTAGGCAGGATCCCCAGCCAGGACAACTGCAAAGAACAATGGAAGACAAGATGCTGGCAAAAGAATACTGTCAAGGACAAAGAACAAGGAAGGAGTTGTGATGATGGAAGAATCAACAACCTAAGGGGTCAAGGAGAGCTTCCTGGGGAAGCAGGAACTTGAGTTGGAGGACTTGGGCAAGTTTGAAAAGATTCTCCACCTTGCCCTTGCTCACCCTCCATTAAGAGCTTTGATTTGCTACTCTTTCATTTTTTTTTTTACCATCTTGTATGACCCCACAGGAAATGAAGTAGCAGGTGAGAAGTAGTATCCATTGAGAAGCATGCTTTTGATTATAAAGCTGTGTTCTGGGGTCTCCGTTTCAGTCCATGGAGATTTCTTCAGTGTTCACACTTCCACATGTCAGGGAAAGGGCAGGGAGGAGCCGAGAAACTCGCTTTACAAAAAAGTCCTGGGTCATCCATCAGGCTTTGTCAATGGAATGAGTCTGGAGCCTAATTCAGTGAGGAATAGAGCGTTAGAAAAGATTTCTCTTCAAAATCTGCAGGCAAGAATGCTGTACCTTGCTCTATTCATTTCTAATCAGGCACCTTCAGCAATGTTCTGTTCAAAAATAAAGGAGAATTACAGGGATTTGAATAATGGTAATCATGACATATTTCACATATACTGAAGTTTGAATAGTTCACCTGAACTTAATTGCAAAGTGAAATACTATGTTTGTGCATAGCCCTCTGGTCCTATATCAGGAAGGGAAAGGCATATTTTACTTCCACCCCTCACCCAGCTTTGGTTTTAGGAATTTCTTTAATGAATCTGAATACCCAGGGGTTTCCCAAAGAATGTGAAATGCCAGAAGACTGCATAAATGCCTTGAAGGTGGCCAGGATTAATTTAATGGGAAATGGTTACCTTCAGAACACATAAGAAAGGAAAAAAATAATAATACAAATAGGTTTTGATATGAGATATTAGCAGATAGTTTTATATAGGCATGGCAGTATTGTCTTAGCACTTTGGTAGTAAAAATTCTGCAGACATTGTTCATATTACGTTTGTCAGGAAATGATTGGGTAAATAAAAATACAAGATTGGTGTGGAAGGAATATAAATATTAAATAAATCTTACACTGCTTATCAATCAGTGAACAATGGGGTGGTTTCCTTGTCCTTTGCCATGATTTAGTGCAAAGTTAGGAAGTGTGGAAGCCATTAGAAATGTTATGTCATTCAGTTACATATTAAAAGGAAGTTTCATTTGTGTTACAATCCATAAACATTGCCCTGTCTCCGTTTTTCCTTCAGAATACATTTTCCTATTAGGTGATCAGGTGTCTTCTCTGTGAGGCTGATCACCTTGGAGGTGGCCATTAGCTCTGTTCTGTTGGCCACACTCAACCTGTCCCTTCCTGAACCTTTCAGACACAAAATTTTAAGCAATATAATAAAATCCTTCCTTACACTGAATATCGTTAGCAGCGTGTCCAGACTTGGAAAACCTCTTGCTTTATTATGATTCATTTTAGATAGCAGACAACATGTTCTTCTACAGCATTAATACTGTTTAATTAAGGATTCCAAAAGACCAGTTTCTTTGTCTTATTTTGTATTTAGACAAAGAACATGCCGAAACTGTGGGGAAGGCTGCTAAATTATTTCTTAATAGGGAAGGCTTGGGAAGATTTGTTTCCATCAGATTTTGGTGAAATGCACATTTGTTAAGTTAAAGAGCTTCTATTACCAAAGCAGGTGGAGATACAACCTTCTTTATTTTCATCAGCTTTTTGTTCAACTTTCCAAAATTTATTATAATAGACTTTGTGTGATGGTGATTCTTCTACTTCGTCCACACCAAGCTCTCTTTTATAGGAGGGTCTGGGCCTTAGGGTCATTGCCATCAATCTGGTCACTGTGTGCTAGCTCTGAATTATCTAGTTTTATTGATTGGTATATGGGGCCACTACTTTTACTTTCATTGGAACTTGCCTGAAATCAAGAGCAAAGTTTACTGTCTTCCCTTTTTTTTTCTTTGTCCTTCCTATTTCCTTTCCCTTTCCTACATCTTTCCCCTACTTCCACTGTATGGACCTATCCCTAAGCCACCAGGTACCCACAAGGACCAGAATATCCCAGACTCTTTTGTGCCTTTGCACAAGCTGTTCTCTCTCTCTGAGCATCCTTTTCTCAAGCTTTTCCAGAAGTTAATGCTTCACCCCAACAGAATCAGTTTTTTTAAAACCACTGCCAGTGGCCCATGTCTCTACTCTCAGCACATACAGGCTGAGAGCTCTCTCGTAGAGACTCTGTGCCATTGTTGGTGCTGACACACTTGTTCAAGCTCCGTTAACCAATAGTAAACTCCTTTTGAGTAGAGACTGGGTCTTTTAGTGTTTTTTGCACCCAGCAATGTTAAGATCCAATAATTTTTGGATGGATGAATGGATGGGTGAATGGATTGTTTAGGTGAAAGTAAAACATCTTTTCTGTGGTCTTAGAAATGAAACACATTAGGCATACTGTCTTATTGAACCTTAAATTTAATTGGGAAATTTTAACATATACAGGGCTGTGAACGGAGGTAACATATGTGAAGTCCAGGCAAAGGAGAGGGAGAGATGAAGGATTATATAGTGATACCACACACAGATCATAACCTCAGCAATCATGGAAAGTTTTGAGGAGGTGGTGGCATTTAAGCTCTTCTTTGAGCGCTGTTTCTCTTCATTCTTATTTTCCTGATACTGCCAAGAGAGGCAAGGAATGTGAAAGACCCCAGAAGCAAAAAGTAGTTATTTTTGTATGTAGTGAAAAGTAGCAGTTCTAGAGTAAGTTAGTCTTCCTTTGGATTCTTCCACTGCTTACTAGCTCAATGACCTTGGACAAGTTCCTTAGCCACTTGAAGCAGCAGTTTCTCCATCTATCCAATGGTAATTAAAACTAGGTTGCTGTAAAGAAAGAAAAGAGATGATCTATGTACCATTTTTACCATGATGGTTGGTATCCAGTAAGGACTTAGTAAGTATTCGCCACTGTAATTGTTGTCATCGTTAAAGCCCTTTACCATGAAGCATATATGTTCTTAAATAAATGTGTTCATTCTGCCTTTTATATAGATTCTACCTTCCGTATACCCTGTTGTGAAAGATAACACTGAAACAAAAATCTCTTTTAATGTACTTATCAGGATGAAGCATGTAAAACTATCATTTTTACACATCAAAAATGGTCAAATACCAGGAATTTCACACAGTTCAACCTTAATATATATGTATTTATCTGCTTAGAGTCCTAGATTTTACCTATAAGTCAGAGAGTCTTAAAATGGAATAATTATATATGAGAAAGTTTGAGCTCTCATGATTCACTGATTTCAAGCAATGGTCTCTAAAACTGTTGTTTGGCAAGGATTCAGGCAGGTAACTGGAATGTATCATTTAACTAATGATGAGGTGAATCCTCGATACCCAGATCTCAGTCAGGTTAAGTTCAAGCTTGGCTCACAAACACGGCAAGTGAACTTAGTCCCATGTTTTCCTGGTCTTAAAATTTACCAAAGCAAATACTGAAGCCTAGTGTAGAGAATACAGGTTACGTGGCTCCCACCTTGGGTCACAGGGACTGAACAGCTGTTGAGAGACAAAAACAGTAGGATGAGCTATAGCAGTCAGGTTCAGAATGCTGCAGGAATCCATCAATTACGGGGATTCCTAGTGACACTGGAATTGGTTCTTAAAAAATTTGAATAGCTTCATGGGGGAGGTGGAGGAGAGTCACATTCTGGATGCGAAAATCACAGGAAGTAGGTCTGGAGGCAAGAAAGCAAGGGTTCTATTGTAAGAGTGGATTCTAAGTAGCCATGGTTGATTGTACATATGGTATGTGAGGAGGGGAAAGGGGAAATAAGACCATAGGAAGAAGGAACTGTTTTATATGTTATGCTGAGTGGTTCATTCTTTGTCCTTTCAGCAGGGAGGAGGGGTCCATTTAAGGTTTATAACCAAGTTCTTAAAAGCTTAGGCATTATTGTTTGACTAAGATTGACCTGATGCCATGTGAGGATGCTGAAGTGACTTACTAGTTAGGGGAACTAGTTAGAAAATGTTTAGAGCAGCTCAGTAACAGAAAAGAGAGCCTGATCAAAGTAGAGACATTGAGGAGAGAGGACATGAAAGGGAAGAATTGGCAGTGCTTGGAAAGTGGTAGGACTTTGGTGAGAAAGAGGGAGCCATTCAAAAAGAGGCTATAGAACTCTCATCCTGAGTCACGGAGGGTAGGGTGGTCTCAGGATCAGTCAAGAAAAGAAACCTGTCAAAATATTTGCAGCACAGAGGGGTTCAATCCAGGGGAGTGAATCCCTACAGCCACAAAAGGAAGGGTTTAAAGAGCAAACGTAAGGGGACCTCTTCTAACTGTCAAGTTCAAGCTAAGCTGTGGGCCAGAGTTAGGAGGTTGTTGCTGCTGCCAAAGGCAGAGAAATTGGGGAAACTACTGCCAGTGTCGCAGGAGCCCTGCGGTCTCAACACTGGTAGCAGGCAGGGGAGGTCAAGTCCAGTCAACTGGAGGAAACCTGACGTTGTCAGAACCCTCATGGTCTCCAGCACTGTTGGAAGGGAAGAAAACATGCATCTTTTCAGCCTTCAAAATAATGTGAGTGCATCTCATTAGCAGAACCTGAAAGCAGGCAGTGGCTTTGGGAAAGATGCAGTTCCCAAGCTTTTTGCTCCTAAGCCATCAGGAAGAGCGTAAGAGAGGCAGAAAGGCTACCAAGGGCCAGCAGACAGTACCAGACCTGACAGGGAAGACAAGGGAAGGCAAAGAGTCTAGAGAATATGTCACTGATGAGTGTGCGGATGCTGAGTGTGAGATTCTGCCTGGGCGTGGGTTTGAGTATGTGCAGTTGGTCATTGGACAGCCAGATCTGGGCTTGAAGATTTAGATCTGGAAAGATGAAGTGAAGGAGGTGTTAGATGAGATTGGAGAGAAAGACAGAGACAGAGCTAGAGAGAGCTAACAGAGAGCAAGAACAGGTTACTGAGATCCTGGCCGTGAAGTGTGGCCATCTTTCGGTGATGGCAGAAACAGACATGTTTAGATAGGAAGGAGGATAATGTGGAGAATGTAGTCATAAAAGCAAGAGAGAGAAAAACTTCAGTAAGGAAGGAGTGGACAATGTAGGCAAATTCACAACTCAAAAGACTTGGGAAAGATTATTGAGTAAGGTGATTTCAGGTCTACTGATGATAAGGAACTACTCTGAGTCTAGACATCAGAGCAGAAGTTGGGTGAAAGGTAGTTACTGAGATGAATTTGGTAGGAAAAACTGTAAAAACAACATATAAATTATATTTTAATATAGGTGATGGAGTACAACCACTGTGGAAAACAATATAGAGGTTCCTCAGAAAGCTAAATATAGAAGTGCCAGCAATCCCACTCCTGGGCCTATATCCAAAGAAAACTGTAGTTGATAATGATACATGCACCCCAATGTTCTTTGAAGCACTATTCACAGTAGCCAAGACGTGGAAGCAACCTAAATGTCCATCGACAGATGAAGTATTAAAATGTGGTGCATATATACAATGGAATACTACTCAGCTGTAAAAAAAAAATAGTAATAATGAAATAATGTCATTAGCAGCAACATGGATGCAACTCGAGATTCTCACACTAAGTGAATTAAGTCAGAAAGATAAAGATAAATACTATATTATATCACATATATGGTATCTAAAATATAATACAAATGAACCTATCTACAAAACAGATTCACAGACATGGAGAACAGACTCGTGGTTGCCAAGGGGAAAGAGGGAGAGAGTGGGATGGATGGGGAGTTTGACATTATTGGATACAAAACTACTACATTTAGAATGGATGGACAGTGAGGTCCTGCTGTAGAGCACACGGAATTGTATCCAATCACTTGTGATAGAATATGATAGAAGTTAATATGAGAAAAGTTATATATATATATATATATGTACGACTGGGTCACTTCACTGTACAGCAGAAATTGGCACAACATTGTAAATTAACTATGCTTAATTAAAAACTGTATAGGCGGTAAGGAAAGGAGAGAAAAGGGGAATCCACAGTTTGACATCTAATTATTAAAAAAAGAGAGAGAGCTCCTGGAGAGAGAGGGAGGGTAGAATAGCTGCCAAAGGAACAGGATAAGAGCAAAGATCCAGAAGAGATGTGAGAGGATGGAATTCTTCAGTCCAGTATTAGCCATGGCAAAGAGGTTTAGGGATCTCTGTATCTTATGTTTTCTAAGTGGCCTTGCCATTGAGATGATCATGGCTGTGTTGAATGTCCCCCCAGAGAGTATGGTGGCATGTCCAAGGACCACAGCAAGTGTTTCACAGAGTGATAATCATCCTATATGTCCAAAGAGAAAATCTGGAAATGAGCACCAGTCAATATGGATACAAATCCCATCTTCTATACACTTATTACCACTGTGTGGTAACAACATTTTGTTGCAGGCTGTGGTTACCGTCCCTGCTCACTCATAAGAAGCCCATTGGCATTTTATTTACTCAACTGCACTAATCTATTTCTTGGCTGTAGAAAAACTGCAGTATCATTTTAGAGGCCCTATTATAACCTAACAGGAGACAGATAATTAAGTCCTAGGGGACCCATGTTCTAATAGGTTACCGCAGAATGGGCCCTTTCCCTCCCCTTTCCAATCTGGGAGCAGTTTCTGTACTTTGTGATTAAATGTGTTTTTCTTCTTCATTTGGGGGAGGCAAGGATGACTGGAAGAATGTTGAATGTGCTGCTTATTACTTGGTTTTGTACATTTGTGTAGTATAGATCTGTAGAATATGGCAATATTGCAAAACCCACATAAATGGATAGAAAGCAGAGTTTGCAAAGTTTCTCATGTTTATATAGAGAGAAGGAAAAGGACTTCAGATCATGGATCTGAAAGTCCCCAAATAGCATGACTTCAAGATAAAAGGTAGTTAATATTGTATATTGCTATGTATACTATCTTAATGGTTTCTAGCAATTCAACCAACATAGCATATCATCACTCATCATTTACTTTTAAAAAATCCTGTGCACTTGGCAGATTTTCAGTGTTTATCAATACTGAGTGACTGTTTCACTTCTTTCCTTTATAATAAATCTGAAAACTGTGCTGCTTTCCCTGGTGCTTTCACATATCAAAGAACATTTCTTTTTTTTTAAGTTAGTTTCAGTGCAGAAGTCCTCTGCCCTTTCCCCTAAGCATCCTTGCTTCTCCTTTTCTGAAGCATTGACAGTTCAAGGATAAATGGGCACTATTTTCCCTGAAAGTCACTGTATTTCCAACATCCATTTCATTGGGCAGAAATGTGCAGTGGAAGTGCTGTAAAAAAGCTTGTGTTCCATGATAAGAAGTACTTGAAGACAATGGACTCTTATATAATGTTAACCTTGTGGTTGGGGAATTTTGCAGTTATTGGTGCTTGTTTTATCAGACTAGTACTTTCTTAGCAACAGGTATTATGATGTTGTTATTCTTTTATTTTCACATAGACATCTAAGGTCAAGAAGGACACACTCTGAATACTGGAGGAAATTCAAACATCATACATTGTGGGGAATATATACAAAGGTACATAGAACACGATGAAACCAGTGCTCCGCTAAGGAATAGGTACCAATCTGGGGAGAGTTACCCAGATGCCCTGATAACATTGTTTGAAATGTAGTTAATAAACTTGCATGAAACAGTGAACATAACTTTAAATATATGCGTTTGAGTTGAAAGAATCTTAACTGGCTTGGCTAACAATGATATAAAATGCTTTGCATTTGATTAAAATGCCAACACCTGCACAGTACTAAAATAGAATGCTCTTATATTCAATAGACATTTGGACTACTTTGCACACACTTAAAGCGTAGTTCTCATTAAGAAAACTCGTAGTTAGCAATGTAAAATTTATAAACAAAATCGTCAGTTCATTTGAAAATCCCTTTTCCATCAAGCTGAATTCTACGCACTTCCAAAAATTCAGTACATGCCAATACCTCCAAAGAACCTCTCTTAGCCTCTTAGGTGTCTTCACTTCCATGGCATCTTCTGGCACTTATTGCACGCAGGGTAATTGTTGGTCTGCCTGTCTCCCACACTTAACCATTTTTCTTGATTCAAGTTGCTGGTTACAGCACAAAGCACATAGTAGGCATTCAACAAATGAGTATCAAATAAAGAACTGGATAACCGAATGAGGAGATAATGAACGAGTAAATCAGTGAATGGGGTAGTAACGATTCATATTACAGAAGGAGTTGTTTTTAAGTTTTCCACCATTGAAGTTAAAATTAGATTCATCTAAATATATTTTCCCTCCAGAGTTCCCATCGTGGCACAGCACTTAATGAATCTGACTAGGAACCATGAGGTTGCAGGTTCGATCCCTGGCATCGCTCAGTGGGTTAACGATCCAGCGTTGCCGTGAGCTGTGGTGTAAGTTGCAGATGTGGCTCGGATCTGGTGTTGCTGTGACTCTGGTGTAGGCTGGTAGCTAAAGCTCCGATTAGACCCCTAGCCTGGGAACCTCCACATGCCACGGCTGTGGCCCTAAAACGACAAAAGACAAAAAATAATAATAAAATACGTTTTCCCTCTGTTTTTATGTGTTTTGTTTGTTTTTTGTTTGTTTTAGCATTGACTATACTGTACCCCAGATGGAGGCAATCAGTCTATAACTCCACAACTTAGGGATGTTTCATCCACCCAGGACAAATTCATACCCCACTGTGTGATGTGGATACTAGAAAAGACCTGAGATGCACACACTTGGGCTCTAACAAGCTCACAAATAGTTGAGAAACCTATCCATGAAAGCATTTCTATACTATTTAATAGTGGCAGATAGTATATAAATAAGTGCTTTAGGAGGAATTGATAATACAACCGAGACTCCGCATTAGTTAATGGGCTTGTAAAACATGCTTGTAAAAAATATAGATTCCTGGACCCCACTCTTAGAGATTCTGGATCACTGGGTCTCAGGTGGACCTGGGAATCTGAATTTTAATGAGACTCTTCCTTCCACCTCTGCCACCCGTGTGATTTCCAAAGTGTTCTGGAAAAACACTTTTCAGTAGACTAAGGAGAGACTCCTGTGGGCCCAAGTTATCAGGAAAACTGGGGATGACACTCAGGTTGGAGCTGGATGGATATTTGGATGTGATATTTGGATAGGCAAGGAAGGAAGGGAAGGAGTCTCCTTTTTCTTATAATAATTGGCAGAAACATCTCTCTCCAATACCAGATGATTAGGGTGACTGACAAAACACTCTTTCAGGATGTCACAGCATAAGGCATAATACTCTGATATTTCCTTTTCTGTTTTTAATCTAACCTAGAAGTAGGTATTAAATTGACTTCTTTTCTCCCAGTTTTTACTTCTGCCTGTTAAAACCTGACACATTTCTACACTTCAAAGTTTCTAAGGATCAAGCCTGCCAGTTATTGCTCTATCTTGCATGGTGATGATATTTTAAACAATTGGTTGGAGAGCAGTGGAACATTAAATGTCTCCCTCTGTTACGACCGCCAAGACACCACCTCTTCAATTTGCCTCATCAATGCAACTTGGATGGTTATGAAAGTTTTGTGGAAATGCAGGTTCCTCTTCCATGTTTATACTTAGTCACCGTCAATAGACTGCATCAAAAACATGTCTATCAACTGTCATGCTGAAAGCTTGATAGTGTGTTCTTCAAAGCAGAGCAGACTTTGAAGGTGCTTTGAAGATTCCCATCAGAAGGAACACATTTGTGGACAATTCAGAGAGCTCAGAGGGACTAATTGCCTGGGCTGGCAATCACTTTGGCATGAGTGAAAGAAGGGTGACAATCAGTATCTAGTTGGGAGAGAGGAGAGAAGAGTCTCCATAGCGACAGCTCAATTCTCCAGCAGATGGAGACAAGTAATACCCAGTGGGAAAAGACCAACAGAACTAACACTCACTTCCCTGTCTCGAGTGTCAGTACTCAGTCACCCTAGAGATGACTGTGTTGTCAGACAAGCAAGGCAGACACTTACTGAGAAGTAGTTCCACATATGTCTTCAAGTCTGACAATGCAGATGCGGAAGACATTATATTAGCAGCAATGTCTAGTTCTCGTTCCCTTGCTGGGTGCTCAGAAGGCTACATTTACCAGCTACTTTACCTGTGACTAGTTCTGGCCAATGGCCTTTAAACTGAAGTGAGTTCTGGAATGAGACAATAAAAATCCTGACAACATTCTCCAGTTTCACTTTTCCTGGCCCTGCTAAAGGCCTCATGCTGAGAGGGTGAGGCAGCCTGAATACTTGTGTTATTCCATTTACAGAAAGATCATCGTATTTATCATACAACCATGACAATGGTGGAGTGAAAAGAGTGTTATTAATAATTATTCCAGGGCATACAGTAGGGAAACTAGGACATAGAACCACTCTACTCATGGAGGATGGATGGCTGCCAAGGTACCCAGACCTTGCGTCAACAACAAATTCAATTATTTTTTAAGTCACTGAGATGTTGGGGTTGTTTGTTACTCCAGAATAACCTTTCCTGTCATGACTAATAGAGTAGGCTATTTTCCAGATCAGTTATTTTCTGAAGTTGGAGAATGATGCTGGGGTCTTCTGTACTTTTGGAAAAAAGGCAAAGATTGTAGGTGATGACTTGATTGGCTGATGTCCCCGAGGAACCTATTTTCTGTCCTTTTCACGTGACTCCCAAAAGATCTTTAATCCAAAGGGCCTTTATTCTTGAAAGACTGTTAAAGCCATAAGAAAAACAAGTACCAACTTATATAACTGTCACATTTTGTCTCATTGCAACCTCACAGCATCTCTCCAGGGTAAGTAGGACTGGCGTGATCTATCCATTTTACAGATAAGGAAATTGAGGTTGAGGAAATACTAGTGATTTGTCCAAAGTTATGTAGCTGGTAGGACTGCTGGTCTCCACCCAGACTCACCTATACCACCTATACCACTTTAGGGAGGCCAGGGGACTCCTGTACGTAGATTGACTGTACTGTGGCCACAGTTGTCAAGGCTGGGAGAGGATTTGGTAATAACACTTTCCTGAATGTGCTGTGGTTTGCAGTACTATCTGCTTGCTTAAGAGAAGCCACCCCACCTGGCATATTATAGTCCAAATGCCATAAGAAGCGTGTGAATTAAAGAGCAAGCCTATTGAAGAATGCCTGGTGGCATCCATGAGGCTCCAGAGGCCAGATTTCTAGATTCCTAAAACATCTCTTTGTCAATATTGCACCTTCTTGCCCTAAAATTTGACACTTTAATATGATCACAAATGTTGCTAATTAGATTTTTCCTGCCTTCTCTAATAGTCCCACCAAAAGAAAAAAAAAGAAAGAATGACAGACTCACTTACTGAACATTATTCAGATCCTACTATTGGTTTGACTTCTCTAAGTTTTAATGACTAAACACTTGTCAGGGTCCTCAAAACCGCCTCTAAAATGTGGAAACTGAGAATCAAAATCAAGATGAATTCCTCAGTGAGAATTAACTATAATCATATCATTCAAATCTTAATTTTTTTCTGGGTCAGAATCCCAAAAGGGTCTTAAAGCATGACAGAACAGAGCGTGGTCTGTTTGGTGAATTCTAAAGGTTCATAACCATTTGGTGAGCAGCTACACACACTATGGAGAAAATTATAACTTATCTGAAGCATTTGGTGAACCGCATTTTGTGTACCTGACTTTGTTACATTTCTAGATTTATGCTTCAAAAACATGGTGCAAATTAAGAAAGGTATCATGATGGTTCAGTTCACATTCTAGCATTTTTTTTTTTGACCAAGGTAAAGTGATAAAATTCTCTTTTTAAGAAATGGGGGAGATGAGGTTCCAAATAGTTACATTGTTTTACTAAAACATAACAGCCTCTAATTAAAACTGAATATGTATGGAGTTCCTGTTGTGGCTCAGTGGGTTAGGGACCCCACATTGTCTCTGTGAGGATGTGGGTTCAATCTCTGGCCTCGCTAAGTGAGCTAAGGATCTGATGTTGCCACAAGCTTCAGCATAGGCCGCAGATGTGGCTCAGATCGGTGTTGCCATGGCTGTGGCATAGGCCTCAGCTGCAGCTCTGACTCAACCCCACCTGAGAAGTTACATATACCACACGTACAGCTTTTAAAAGGACAATAAAATGAATAAGTAAAATTGAGTATGTATTATCATAACATCTTAAACTATTTTTATTCCTATCATCATCAGCCAAAAAGAATAAACAGTAAAGGCCAATTATGAATAGAATTGTCCATTATCTTCAAAGTTTCTTTAACCTTTGAATACTGAGCTATCTATCAAAATCTCTCCCCCAAACAGTATATTTATATTAGAAGTAGTTGTCTTGGTGATTCAAAGTCCTTTTTGAGTGGTATCAGAGTCATGTGCTTCAGATTACTCAAGAAAACAATATTTGAAAATAAAACCTAAATCTTGGTTTATTTGTGGAAAGCCACTATTTTGAAGTGTTCTGTTAGGGTACATTATAAGGGTAGATTGAGAAGCTAAGGAAACAAGCTTATGAGATTGGATGTGGGGGGATTATATTACCTGTTAACTCTTTTGTATTAATGAAGCTTGATAATCATATTAGTAATTATTGCATTAATTAAAAATCCAACTCCATGGAGGGGAGTAACCCATTTTGTAGACCTCTTCCGGATTTTGGAGATACACTCCTTTCTGGCATTCACTAGCCCACACAGGGATCTCTCTCTCTGTCTGTCTCTGGATGATTGTGAACTCTAAAGACGTACATCTATAAATGCAGTTTTTTTTCCATTGCTTAATGAATTTTATTACAATTATAGGTGTACAAAAATCATCACAACTCAGTTTAATAGCATTTCCATCCCAAACCCTCAGCGCATTCCCCCACCCCCCAGATTGTCTTATTTGGAAACCATAGGTTTTCCAAAGTCTGGGAGACACTATCTGTTCTGCAAAGTTCATTGTGTATTTTTAGTTTCCACACGTAAGCGGTAGCATTTGATGTTGCTGTCTAATTGTCTGACTGATTTCACTTCGAATGATAATTTCTAGGTCCATCCATGTTGCTATAAATGTTGGTAATTTGTTCCTTTTAATGGCTGAGTAATATTCCACTGCGTGTATGTACCATATCTTCCCTATCCACTCCTCTGTCGATGGCATTTAGGTTGTTTCCATGACCTGGCTATTGCATAGAGTGCTGCAATGAACACTGGAGTACAAGTGTCTTTTCGAGTCATGGTTTCCTCTGGATAGATGCCCAGGAGTGGGACTGCTGGATCAAATGGTAATTCTATTTTGAGTTTTCTGAGGAATATCCTTAATGTTTTCCACAGTGGTTGCACCAATTTGCATTCCCACCAACAGTGTAATAGGGATCCTTTTTCTCCACACCCTCTCCAACAGTTATTGTTTGTAGACTTTTTGATGATGGCCATTCTGGCTGGTGTAAGGTGGTACCTCATAGTGGTTTTGATTTGCATTTCTCTAATGAGGAGCGATGTTGAACATCTTTTCTTGTGTTTATTTGCCATCTGTATGTCTTCTTTGGAGAATTGTCTGCCTAGATCCTCTGCTCATTTTTTTGATGGGGTTGTTTGTTTCTTTGGTATTGAGCTGAAGGAGGTGTTTGTAAATTTTAGAGATCCTCCAAGAATTGCAGTCAGGTTCCACCCAGTTTCTTATGGAGACTTTGCTTTGCCCTGGGACCCAGTGCATGTGAAAATCTGTGTGCACCTTTCAGGAATGAGGTCTCCTCTTTCCCCCAGTCCTGTGTGGGAGCTCCTGCACACAAGCCCCCTGGCCTTCAATGCCAGATGCTCCGGGGGCTCTTTCTCCCTGTGCCAGATCCCCAGGCCTGGGATTTGACGTGGGCTCAGAACTCTCAGTCCTGTAGCTGAGTCTCTGTGATACAGTTACTTTCCAATCTGTGGGGCTTCCCACCCAGGAGGTATGGGGTTGCTTCTATCACGTGATTGCCCCTCCTACCTCTTGATGTGGTCTCCTCTTAGTCTTCTGGAGTAACAAGTCTTTTTTTGGAAGTTTACAGTCCATTTGGTTGAAGGTTGCTCGGCATTTGGTTGTAGTTTTGTTGTTTTTTGGGAGAGAAGTTGAACTCCAGTCCTTCTATTCCACCATCTTAATCCAGTGTTATAAATGCAGTTTTATATTCTGCCAGTGTTGTGCACAAACACTTGAGATTTGCTTGTTAACATTCAGGGGATTTCTTTCAGCTCCATGTGGAAAATGGGACTTTTTCCTTGAATGCATCTCTGTTTCCCTGACCTCTCCAAACCTGCCTCTCTCCGTGCAGTGAGCTCCCCTTGCAATATCAGCACAAACTGGCCTAGGAGAAAATTTATGTTGCTTTCTGCACACATACAGATGGCCTGGGAGTGAATATGATGAGGAGTTCAAATTAGATGAGCACCTTTCAATCTGTTTATGAATGGTGTTGCATCCCCATCAGTGAATTAGAGCACTGTTGTTTCTGGGCAATGGTATTATTCTTGCGAAATTTGTGCTGAATTAAAAATATACATCATCTAGGAAAGAAATAAGAAATCCCAGACATCCAATATTTACCCAGAGTGAGTTTCAGTTTCACTGCAGTTTTTAGTTATCGTCGATATAGATTTACTACCCCTAACTATTATGTCTGGGATAAGCAGAGATTGGGTTAAGAGCATCAGTGTCACAGCCAACCTGGGGATTGTCCCTGCTTACATGCTTAGATGTGCTAGCTTCTAAGTGAGGAAGCTCATTTGCCAAGGAAACAAGTGGAGCAGCTGGGCAGAACCCAGTTCTAAACTAGCAAAGTTTCTACATGAGCAATTTCCTCTTGAAATTGAAAATTAGTCAGCTCTTCAGACTTGAGGAAAGCTTTGCACTGCAATTAAAATGGGTGTTGAGGAAAACGATGGACGTAGAGTGGGAAAAAAGAAATTTAAAAGCCAACGTATGGGAGGCCATGCAAACTATGTTCTTTGTTAAGATAAGTCTCCCATCCTTTCTCCCAGAGCAACAGAGCATTGGACTCCAGTCTGCCAGGAAGCTGATGTTGCTAAAGGATGCCCAAGCTAGGAATTTAATAGAAAATCCTGGCCTCATTAGGATAATGCTCTAACCATCTAAGCTAATTAGTTGCTGATGAAGCAGCTTGACTGTGGACTGCATATTGTGTTGCAAAAAGAACAGGGAGTTATTCCTGGGAGATGTTAGCTTTGTTTTACTGATGACCAGGAGCCCTGCATCTTAGCCCAAAGTATCACAGTTTAAGACTTAGTTCCTCTTGTCTTTCTTGTACCTCTGAGTTGTTACCATTTCTCTCTGACCTGTTAGATCCACATGTCAGTCTGGGGGGGAATGAAAATATAAGGACACGGGATGAATGAATGAAAACACTATTTGATTAATTCATTCACTCAAAAAAGAATATATCAAATACCACGCATTTTTCAAAGTCTTTAAGTCTGTTTCTGTTCTGCAAGTAAATTAATTTGTATCCTTTTTTAAGATTCCACATGTAAGTGATATAATGTTTGTTTTTCACTGTCTGACTAACCTACTCATTAACACTAGCTATTCTTAGTTGTTAGAGATCAAATAAACAAGAGACAGTCACTGACCTCAAGGAACTCAGAGATCATTAATAAGATGCTCTGAGGCTATGATGGGAAGGTGCTCAGAGTGTAAAGGAAGCACAAAGGAAAGACTTCTGCTTAGAGGAAGAAGACCATCCACTTGGTGGTCAACTAAACTTGAACATAAAGGAGACCCTGGGTTTTACTTTTCCAGGCTTCTTTTAGACTCTGGGGGTCTAGAAGCTTCAGTAGAGACCCACTGAGTCTGCCGTAGCAGGTCAAGGACATTCTTGCAGCAATGTCTGGAGACAAACTGCCGTATCAGCTATCTAGGAGGCAGCGACCAAGATTCAGAACAGTGTAGCAAGCACAAGCTAATGTCAACATCAGAATACCATACATTCTGATCAAACAGAACCCACAGACTAGGATCAGCCTCAAGACCTTGAGACCTAGAGCCAGAAGGTCCAAAGCGACTTATCTCTTGATGACACCATGCCCAAGTCTCCTTACACTACAAAGATCATGATCCAAACAACCAGACCTGCATATGCCTAGGGACATCTATGGAAACAAAGCAGTGGCTTCATTTCTATATTTTCAGCCAAGATATAAATGGTCCAAATTTAAAAACAAACAAAACTTTGTCAATAATTTAAATAGAAAATGGAATCAACTTTATAGTGAATATTGTATACCCACCAACTAGATTCTACCACTCGTATTTACTGTACTTGCTTTTCTAAAGATGCAGTCATCTATCCATCTCTCTCCATCTATCAATCTAATCATTGATGCATTTCAGAGTAAATTTCAGGCATCAATGTATTTTACCCCAAATTATATACATACTTGAGCATATATGTTGTTCCTTAAAGTTACAATTTTTGTTTACGGGGCTTTTTTTCCCTTTTAAGATAAACTTTGCATACAATAAAACACAAATCTTGAAGATAGCCTTGGATGCATGCCAACAAATGCATACACCTGTGTAATCCAAACCCCTAGGGAGGTGCGAACCATTAGCATCATCCCGGGAAGTTCCTGGCGTCCCTCTACCCGTCAGTCTCTGGCCCACCCCTGCCCTCCCTGGCAATCGCTGTTCTTAAATATTCCATCATAGATTGATCTTTCCTGTACTCAAGTTACACACAAATGGAATCACAGACTGTTTAGTCTTTTGTGTGTATGGCTTCTTTCACTTACTGAGATGTTTTAGAGATTCTTCCATATTGATGCAAGCGCAAGATTTTCTTTTCAATTGCTGAACAGCATTCCAATGTAGGAAATATATACAGGCATACATCATTTTATTGCACTCTGCTCTGTTGTACTTCCCAGAGACTCCATTTTTTATAAATTGAAGTTTCGTGGCAACCCTGCATTGTCAATGATAGCTTTTTTCTAGCAATACAGTATTTTTAATTAACATATATACATTTTTAGACATAATGCTATTATACATTTAACAGACTGCAGTATAGTGGAAACATAACTTTATATACAATAGAAAACCATTTATGTGACTTGTTTTATTGTATATGCATGTTACTGAAATTGTCTGGAACAGAACCCACAATATCTCCAAGGTATGCCTATTACACAGTTTATGTGTTCTCTTGTTGATAGACACTTGTCTCTCAATGCATTTAAAAATTTTTTTAAAAATCCATCTTGTCAAAGTCTAGGATTTAAACTAATATTTGGGACAAAATTTAATGCCAGTTAGCATGTGGGAGCTCAAGAAAAAGATGTTTGGTTGTATACAAAGTAAATGAATTCAATTTTTTTTTTTATTATCCCAGTGGTAGTGTGCCTAACCTTTTTAACCTTGCTAATAGGCTTCCAAAGTAAGACTTTCTTGTAAGCATTTTTCTTTCTTTCTTTTTTTTTTTTTTGGTCATGGCCATTGAGCTTGCAGGATGAACACTGTTCTCCATATAGGATCATGTGCTGTGGTTTTGTAGAGAGGAGCCTCCAGCTGAAGGAAGGGTGCTGCTGTGACTCAAGCCCCTTGATTTTCTTTCTTTTTGAACCCCAGTCCCTGTTTTTTTTTTCTTTTTTGGCCACACCTGTGGCACGCAAGAGTTCCCAGGCCAGGGTCTGAACCCATACCACAGCAGTGGCTCAAGCTGCTGCAGTGACAACACCAGATCTTTAACCTGCTGCTCCACAAAGGAACTCCCTCCAGTCCCTTTCTTCCTGTCTTTAAAATGAAATTTTTTTTCTCAGTGTATTTTATTTTATTTTTAACAATTTTATTTGAGTATAGTTGACTTACAGTGTTGTATTAGTTTCAGGTGTGCAGCAAAGTAAATCATACACATACATATATCCATTCTCTTTTCCCATATAGGTTATTACAAACTATTGAGTAGATTTTCCTGTGCTGTACAGTGGGTTCTTGTTGATCATGTGTTTTTCTCACCCTCCCAAATCCTTCCTCCCCCCAATGGTTTCTCTTATGGTAACCATAAGATTGGTTTGGAAATCTGTGAGTTTGTTTCTGTTTTATAAATATGTTCTTTTGTATCATTTTTTTATTAGATTCCACATGTAAGTGATGTCATGTGGCATTTGTCTTTCTCTTTCTGACCTACTTCACTTACTATGGTTATCTATCCATGTTGCTACAAATGGCATTATTATGTTCTTTTTTATGGCTGAGTAGAATTCCATTGTATATCTATACCACATCTTTTTTTTTTATAATTTATTTTTTTTTTTTTTTGCATTATAGCTGGTTTACAGATTTCTGTCAGATTTTCCAACTGCACCGTGTGGTGACCCAGTTACATGTACATATATGGATTCGTCACATGTAATTAGATATAGTTCCCCGTGCAATACAGTTGGATCTCCTTACAATTTGATAATGGCGGTACCCTTGCTTAAATTGACACACTTTCTCAAAATGAAGAGATTGGGAGTCCAGTACAGTGAAGCAAATTACAAGTCACAGCAGCAGCTCTTGACAGACTTCACGGTGTTGGTGAAGAGAATGTGGCTTGTGTACTTTTAGCATAAGTGGTTGGGTTATGGCCTTGCAGTCTCTCACATAAGAAAATATGAGGGAATGTTAAGCGATTGCACTATTCATTTCCTTATCATTTTTTATGACTAATTAGGAAATACACATGTTGAAATATTTCTTTGAAGTGAAAATATGTTTTGATTCAGATTTTAGTTCAAAGAGCCTTATCAGTTACTCTGTAAGTGTTCATTTTGTTCTATTTTTTTTTTTTTTTGTCTTTTTGCCTTTATGTAGAGCCACACCTGCGGCATATGGAGGTTCCCACGTTAGGGGTCTAACAGGAGCTGTAGCCACCGGCCTTCGCCACAGCAACACGGGATCCGAGCCGCGTCTGCAACCTACACCACAGCTCACGGCAATGCCGGATCCTTAACCCACTGAGCAAGGCCAGGGATCAAACCTGTAACCTCATGGTTCTTAGTTGGATTCGTTAACCACTGAGCCACAAAGGGAACTCCCATTTTGTTCTATTTCTATCAAAAATGATGTACCAGGAGTTCCTTGATGGCTCAGTGGGTTAAGGATCTGACATCATCACTGCAATGACTCAGTGTTCAATCGCTGGCCTGGGAACTTCCACAAAAGAAGAGGGGAAAAAAAAAAAATGTCATGATAAACTGAATATCTGATCATAAGAGTCACAAAAGGACACCTGAGTCTAATGGTCTGATCAGTTCCCAGACTGTCATTTGGCAAAAGAATGGGCTAAATTTGGGGAGGAAGGAAGGGATGTGAGGAGTTCACTTTCCTCTACCTGCTGAGAGAGTAACAGCCCCCAGTGGACCCTGGGATAATGACTGATAACAGTACTTTCATTATTGAATGAGTCAAGCTCTTCAGGGCCCAGGTCATATTCTCTGACTGTAAAGAGTCTCCTGACATCATCATGCCCTGAATGATCAGAGAGTTTCCTGCCTTAAGAGATTCAGGAAGTTATTATCTGTGAACATTCACTTCCAGAAGAATCTTCCTTTCTTGTCTAGGGAGACTATCCCTGTGAGATGTGGGTGCAGATCCAGTGACAAGTAACCTGAGTCATCTGCTCTGTATGGGTGTCTGTGACTATAGTGGACCCTGGGCTCGGGGAGAAAATGTTGTTTCAGATCCTCACTAATCTACCTCTTAGGTGGTTCTGAATTGTTAGTCTTCTTATGTGTTCTTATTCAGTGCCCTGTTTTTCTGCCTTTAAGTTAGTGCCCTTTTCAAGCCAAGCTATTTTTTCCTTTCCCGTGAAGGAAATGCTATAGTAAAAACTGATTAATTAAATGATAGGTGCCTCAAAACATGGGAGCTATTTTTAATTAAATAAAATTCTTCTGTTTATATCTAGGTTACCTGAAGTATCCTGTTTGGCATATGAATTTGGTTTATTTTTTCTGACTTGTTTAGGATTTAACTTTTTAAAAATAGTTCACTTAACATACATTAGAATTTATTACATTTCACTGTGTAAGTTTAGCTTAATTATAATTTTATATAAATTTTTAGTTATGACAGCTACTTGACCAGTATTTAGAGGAAGAAAGGTTTTAATCTCAGTCAGCCAAAAAAAAAAAAAAAAAAACTGGAAGACTGATTAAAGTCGGTGTTTAGCAACAAATTGCACCAATCAGAAACTTAAAAACAAAGAGCAAAAAACTCTGCCCAGGCCCGGCCTAGAGAAAGGAATTGGCTTATTTTTAGTCACGTTTGGGAAACAGATGGTGGAATTGTTCTGTGTGCAGACTGGTAATGCAATCCCTCATATGTCAGCTATCAAAATAATAAAACGAAGGAAAATGTCATTGGGTATTAAAGTACAATGGATGATGCTTCACAGTCTTTGATTTTCGGGAAAATAGGTAGAGAAGTTTACTAAATGAGAATTTTTTTTAAAAAGATATCATTAGGGAATAAATAATGATATGTTCTTGTCAGGTTCAAAATATTTTCTCAGTGACCAGATTCTTAGAGGTTATGAAGAGATGAGACAACTTAATTTTTTTAACCAAGACTTGGGCTGGGTCCCTGCAACTCTGTTCCAGGTTATAGCCTGAAAATGTAATTGGATTTCATTAATCATGAAATTGTGCCAGGAAAGTGTTCACAGCATTACTGTGGCTCTAGGCTGCTTAAGATTCTGTTTTAACAACTTCTTGTCCTCCCCTTCTTTTTTCTTTCTTCCTTTTTTTTCTTTTTTTTTTTTAACTCTAAAGCTAAGAAGAATGGAGAAAAGGTGAATAGGTGTTTTTCTTTTTTTTATTATTATTATTTTTTTTCCATTATACCCAGCTGTACAGTGTGGTGACAGGGTTACACATACATATATGGATTCATCACAAGGGGTTAGACATAGTTCCCAGTGCTATACAGTAGGATCTCCTTGCTTTTCCAGCCCAGAGGCAACAGTCTACAACTATTAACCCCAGACCCCCCTACCATCCCATTCCCTCCCCCACCCTTTTGGCAACCACAAGTCTGTTCTCCAAGTCCTTGATTTTCTTTTCTGCATAAAGGTTCATTTGTGCAGTATATTAGATTCC
>PVHT020000521.1:19283551-19678994 GCA_004024745.2 Catagonus wagneri
ATTAGTGATATCATATGGTATCTGTCTTTCTCCTTCTGACTTACTTCACTCAGTATAAGGGTCTCTAATTCCATCCATGTTGCTGCAAATGACATTATTTTATTCTTTTTATGGCTGAGTAGTATTCCATTGTGTATATATACCACATCTTCCTAATCCAATCATGGTGGGAATGTAAGCTGGTACAACCACTATGGAAAACAGTATGGAGGTACCTTAGAAAACTATACATAGAACTACCATATGACCCAGCAATCCCACTCTTGGGCATATACCCGGACAAAACTTTCCTTGAAAAAGACACCTGCACACACATGTTCATTGCAGCACTAGTCACAATAGCCAAGACATGGAAACAACCCAAATGTCCATCAACAGGTGTTTTTCTTTTTGATCCAGCAACTTGTGCGTAGAACTTTTAATTATATAGAAGAGATAATTCAGCAAGATATGCACGAGACAGGATTGTATTTTAATTTATTGATGGCAAAGACAATATTTTATTTTAACTGAGTTCTAACTGTTGGGCCATAATTAGGCCAGGTTTATAAATGAAAAAAAAAAATAAGGATCGAAATAAGAAAGACCTTCAGTCTCTGTGCTAAGCTAGGAAGAAAGTAGGCTAAGACTGAAGAAATGATAGGCCAATCCCTGCTGAGTGATCTTGGGCAAATTATTATCATTATCATTTGTTTTCTTGTTTAGGATGGATTTAGCAAATATCATGGAAAATCTACTACCATTGAGGAGGTTGTCTCTGTTTCTATAAAATGAAATAAAGGATTAGAAATTGGCTTTCATCACTTATTACTTCAGAATGTGTGACTTCTTCACACCTGTCCTTTTCCCATAAACTTACTTCGTGTTTTCTACCAGATCATAAGCTCTCCCAAGTCAAAAATAATATTGTTGCTTTCTTGGGTTTAATCCTCAATAGGTATTTACAAAGAAAACTCCTAATTTAGGAGTTAAGATTCTTCTTCATTTAAAATCATGTCCTTGAGGCATTCCTGTTGTGGCTCACTGGATTACGAACCGGACTAGTATCCATGAGGATGTGGGTTCTATCCCTGTCCTACTCAGTATGTTAAGGTTCCAGTGTTGCCATGACCTGTGGTTTAGGTCATGGACAAGGCTCTGATCCTGCGTTGCTGTGACTGTGGCATAAACTGGCAGCTGCAACTCTGATTCAGCCCTAGCCTGGGAACCTCCACATGCCGCAGGTGTGGCCCTTAAAAAAAAAAGTCCTTGAATGTAAATAGGCCCTAATGGAGTAAGGATGTTGTTTTTATAGTCAGTCATAAAAAATGATTTAACCCTAACTCCCTATCCAACTAGACATGATTCCATAAGTAAGCCATTTAACCTCTCTGGGCTTCAGCTTCCTCATCTACCACAGAGATATAATGATATTTTAAAAGTGCATTATAATGATTAATCTATAAGAGAGTCCTTTGACAAATTAAAAGTGCAATTTAATTTTATTAGCATTAGTACCATAAGATATGTGAAAATATAGGGGACAGATTTTTCTTTCCTGGCTGGATGCATGAAGAGGTGGCTTGCATAAATACGTCATCACAAATCATTCTCCCTGCACTCATAATTAGTGTCCATTTTCTTCTTTAAATCTTGAATGGATCCCTGAGAAGGCAGCATTTCCCTAACTCTGATCCTGGTTTGGATTGGCCCAGTTCATCTGCCCTGTCTTTACTCTGATGCTAAGTAGTGATAACAGCATATGAGAAGTTGGCATTCTGAACCATACTACATTGGTTCCTGGAAGGGTCATGCCACTTCCAGTAATTCATAGGTCTCCTAGAGCCAGCCGTAGTGAGTGAGATACTGGGCCAGCCTCCTTCCCTCCACAACTCAAACTAGAACCAGGTTGGGACTTGAGGAAACAACTGACTCAGGTTCTGGGCGCAAGAGCACTGGGTTCAGTGTGTTTAGTTCGAGCAGCAAGCTTTGAGAGCTCTGGTCCATGAATCCTCATGGATAAGTCCCAAGGACAAGGCTATGTGAATACAGTCTGAATATACACAGTCAATGCCTATTACAGAGCAAGCACTTAATATTTTTTAAGTGAATTAACAAGAGATTTATATTATAATGTCTACTGAGTCCCTTCTTTATCCATAATTGAGGGAACCACATAAGAAATATATGACATGGTTCAATACCAAATATTGTAATTTACTTCAGAAAATAAAGCATGCATGCGTGAAATCTTTGAGCATTAAAACAGAGAGTTTTTAAGTGATAAAATGAATGATTTAAAGTTTAGGGCTATAAGAATTCAAAGAAATAGGGGACCAATAATGAAGTCTTCTTAGGATGTAAAACTTGAGGTGGATTTTGAAAGATGACAGCCCACGAGAAGGTGAAGGAGTGTTGGCATTCCAAGAAGTAGTAACAGCTTGAGAAAGTGTCTGGAAATGGAAATGGATGTATATGTTTTAGTCATTACTTTTGGGCCAGGAGGGAGGCCTCCTAGGGAGGGGGACAGGATTTGAAGTAGGTATTTAAAATAGGGTTATGGCATACAATGTATGTCATAATATGATCCATAGAAATACTCATAAATGTACCCTAAGATATATTTATAAAGATATTTACTAATTGGCATAGCAAACTTTCGGAAATAATTTAAATTCCACTAGCAGGAGAATGATTAAAAATGACTGATGGTGAATTCACATCATGGAATATTTGCAAGCAGTTGAAAAGCATAAAGTAGAGCTTTGTGTGTTGGCATAGAAAGACCATCATGGCAAGACTACCAGTGTATTAATTAATGGTGAAAATGCATTCATGTAGGATTTGTCAACTTTGAAAGTTGATTTTTAAAAAAAATCAAAGTGGTATTTCAGGAAGATTACTAGGATGACACTGTGTCAAACTGAAAGTTGAAGAGAGCTGTTGGGAGATATTTTCATGGGTACAGAGGTAAGAGGCCAAAGACAAAGACCTGAATTGTGGTGAGAAAGAACCCAGAGCCATTCTGCAGAATGATTGTAAAGGACCTCATGATAGCAGCTTGATATAGGGAATGAATGAGAGAGAAGAGTTTTAAAATATATTTCCAGGTATAAGCTTAGGGAATAAGATACTAAAGACTGATTTCTACTAACCGGAATGGACCCATGTGAATTGGAAACATTCCTTAAAGAAATTATTTATCTATTTTGTTTTTCAGGATGGAAGAAACAGTACGAAATCTATTGCAGAGTCAAGGATCTCCAGAACAGAAGAAAGAAGAAACTGTTAATATGATGGTCTATCAGGTACACCACATTTCTTGCTCTCAGCTGGGTACCGGTCAGCCTGTTTTGCTTGAATTTCTCCAGCTGTGTCCTCCCTAACCCAGAGATAAATAAACAAGGATGAGCCAGATCCCAGGGCCGAGAGCCATCCAGTCACCTCTGTTCGAGGAATCCTGTCTACGTTTATTTAACTCATTCGTATCTTGAATTTTGTAAAAGGAAGCGTAGATTTTGGCTGTGGCAAAAATAAGTTTATAGTGATTGCAGAGAGACCTATGGAAGAATTGCAGCACTCTGAGTTCAGGGCTCTAAGAGACTTATCTACAGCCTTCTCTGGGAACCCAGAGGAGGGAGTGACTCCTCCTGCCCTGAAAGATAAGGGATATTTCCCAAAGAACAGACATATCAACTGGCCTGAGGGGGAGAGAACAAGAGAAAGGCCATTCCAGGCAGAAGGAGAGCTTAGATAAAGGGGCAGGGGTGTGAATGTGCACAGCAGGCTGTGGAGAGTAAGAAGCTCACCTGGACTAAATCATGGCCTGGCGAGATGATAAGGGTGGTGGTGAGAGAGAAGAAGGAGACAGGAAGAGCTGGCTAGAAGTTATGTCTGCGGGTTTTGCTTGTGGGTATGACCTTTGTGTCTCAGGAGATGTGGAGTCTGCAGAGGTCCAAAGTGAGTCAGTGGTCAGTGCAGCAGTAAGGAGTCATCTTCTGGTGGTAGCCCTTAGCCCACGGTGGGTGCTTCAACACTAACAAGGTGGCCAGGCCTGGAAGCTGAGCAGCAAATCTGAGGGTGACCAGGGTTGGCCACATAGGTGAGAAGCTCCATCAGTGGAAGGAGCCCAGCAACTCTATCGAGTTTCCGGTCTATTTTGTTGATGGTTGTTCAGCAGGTAGTGGTAATTTTGGTGTTTTCATGAGAGAAGGTGAGATTAAGTCCTTCAGCTCCACCATCTTGTCTCTCCCTCTCTTCATCTGCATCAGTGGAGGACTTTCATATGATATCACTTATATCTGGAATCTAATATATGGCACAAATGAACCTTTCCACAGAAAAGAAAACCATGGGCGTGGAAAACAGACTTGTGGTTGCCAAGAGGGAGGGGGAGGGAGTGCGATGGACTGGGGTTAATAGATGCAAACTATTACCTTTGGAATGGATAAGCAATGAGATCCTGATGTATAGCACTGGGAACTATGTCTAGTCACTTATGATGGAACATGATAATGTGAGAAAAAAGAATGTATACATGTATGTGTAACTGGGTCACCTTGCTGTATAGTAGAAAATTGACAGAACGTTATAAACCAGCTATAATGGAAAAAATAAAAATCATTATTAAAAAACAAGAAAAACACTTCAAGTCACAAATAGACACCCAGCCAATAGCCATTGCATAACTCTGCATGGAAAGCTTACAAAAGCTAAAGAAAGCAAGGTAACGGGCCAAATTTTGCTAGCTGAAAAATGAGTGGGTTTGGGGAGGTAAGCATTGGGACTTGGCTGGTAAAGATAATTTCACACTAGCTTCTTTAAATTCACGGCTTCTGGGCTCTGCAGCCTAACTTGTGATGACAAAGACTGAGAGGCATCTGATAATAAAAGTCGCAGTATCATATAAAGTGAAGAAATCTAGGCAGAGTTAGCCTTAAAAAGTCTATGTCCTAAGTTGCTGGCTCATGAGACATCTGCAGGGCTATAGTATGACAATAGGGATCCCTGTTCTCCATCTCCAGTGAAAACCATACAAGGAGTTGATGCCAGCTCACTCAGAGAAGATTCAAGTTCACTCCATAAAGACAGTAGAAAAACCACTGAAATCCATTTCTAGGGAAAAGGTTTAGATCCTCCTTGAGGACGTAGTCTTCATATGGGGAATGCACATCCAACTTCTCTTGAAGGATGCTCACCTACGTTAGGATAAGGATTTAAGTCTTCTAGCTCTGAATCTTTCCTGGGTATTATATCTCCTTGGGTAGAAAATTGAGGTATAAGTAAAAATTTGGACTTTTTGCTAGGTGGTTCTGTTTAGCCTAAGAGTCCTATGAACCTGAAATGTAAGTCCTCACAGGTAACACAAGGCTTCAGTTAGAATTAAATAATTCAGCACTATTCCTGTGCTTTTTAAAAATGTATTTAAATTTTAGCTAATTTACAATGCTGTGTCAATTTCTTCTGTATAAAAAAGTGGCCCAGTCACAAGTGTGTGTGTATGTGTGTGTGTGTGTATTCTTTTTCTCATCTTATCTTCCATCATGTTCTGTCCCAAGAGATTACATATATAGCCCCCCATGCTATACAGTAAGACCTCATTACTGATCTATTCTAACTGTAATAGTTTGTATCTACTAACCCCAAACTCCCTGTCCATCCTACTCCCTCCCTCTCCCCCTTGGCAACCACAAGTCATTTCTCTATGTCCTGTTTCTGTTTTGTAGATAGGTTCATTTGTGCCATATTTTAGATTCCACATATAAGTAATATCTTGTGTATTTGTCTTTATCTTTCTGACTTAAATTCACTTAGTATGAGGATCTCTAGTTGCATCCATGTTGCTGCAAATGTCATTATTTGTTCCTTTTTATGGCTGAGTAGTATTCCATTGTCTTTTTTTTAAATCTCATTGTGACTGTGTTTCAACCAAGTTATTATTTTCATATCTTCATTCTTTGCTAATCTCTTCACCCCTTATTAGCTAAATCTGTGGTGTAGACACTTGTCATCAGAACTTGTTTGTTTTAAAACCGGAAGCTCCAGAGAAAAACAGATAGACTTTAAAAACTCTGTTTTAAATTATTTCGTATTAATAACCCAGTCTATCAGACTTGGGAAAGCAGTTCTCTCCAGGGAGGAAACAGTTACTAACATGAATTAATGCTAGCTGGAAGGGATTTTTCAGCCATTGCTCTAATTGTCCTCAGACTCATTATATGGAAAATGGGAGAGGGATCCAGGTTACGTGACCCACAAAGGTCATTTATACATTCAACAGATATTTATTGAGTTTTGAGTAAGTGTGGACTAGGCATAACTTCGTCCGCTGGGGATTCAAGACATGAAAATAGAGAGAAGGGTGGCACTGAGTGCCAGGGAGGCCCCTGTCGCCTTATGCATCATAGTGTTCTAAATATAGTGAATAGTAGCAAAATAGGTTTGCAAGATGTAAGAGGTGAAACCAGTGAGGTGCACAGTTAACACCTCCCTGAAGCCAAATTCTGTTTCGGCTAAGAGCTGGGAAATGTATTGCTTCATAATATGGAGGGTTATTAGCACACCCGACTCAGATTTTCCAACTACAAGATTTCTCTGACAGGAGCCAGAGGCCCATGCAAAGGTTAGGCCCATGGGAAGGCTGGAGTGGGTTTCATTTTCTATGGTAGAAGTGTTTGTTCTAAAGCTTTTATCACTGAGTTAATACAATAAAAGCAGAGAAATAGCCTTCTGGGTTCCAGGCCCAGGCTAATTACTTTGCATGGTTAAAGCTTGGTTGTGGTTTATTCAAGGGACGCATTCCTGAAGACTTCTAAGAATTGGTTACTTGAATAATATGGAGCTAGCAAAATCCCACCTGGCCCCTTTCAAAGGTCAGTGGGTGTTTCAATAGCTGAGACAGACCTGCCTCATGGTTTTCAGTGGTTTACAGTTCACCAGCTTTGTCACTGTGCACATCTTGACTCCATTTTTTTTCCTTTTTTAAAGTTTCATTGAGATATATTTGATTTATAATGTTGTGATAATTTCTCATGTACCACAAAGTTGTTCAGTTATACATGTAAACACATTCATTCTTTTTCAGATTATTTTCCCGTATTAGTTTCCTCTTGCCGCTGTAACAAACTTCATGGCTTAAAACTACACAAATTCGTTTGCTTAAAACTCCGGAGATCAGAAGTCTAAAATCACAGTGCTGGTAGGGCTGCATTCTTTCTGGAGGCTTCAGGATAGAATGATTTCCTTGCCTTTTCCAGATTCTAGCATTCTTTGGCTTTTGGTCCTTTCCTCCATTTTCAAAATACATCATTGAGAATTCTGGTTCCATTGTCATTTCTCCTTCTTCTGAGTTTAACCTTTCTCCAGCTTTCCCTCTTGTAAGGACCCTGGTTACAATTGGTCCCATCCCCATAGTCTAGGATAATTTCCCCATCTCAAGGTACTTAACTACATCTGCGAAGTCACTATTGCCATAGAAGGTAAGGAAATATATTCACAGCTCTGGGATTAGGATGTGATCTAGGCGAGGAAACATTGTTCTGTTGATCTCACAAAGTCACACATTAACCCAGCAGGCTGGCAGTACCTAGCAGACACCAAGCTGAGTGCTAGATATACAAAGAGGCCTTTGCCTAGAAAGTTCAGTTTGCAGGATGCTAGAATGTGGGAAGGGAGGGCAGATAATTGAATATATGCAACATTGTGATCGGACCCCAAATTGCAGCTTGCATGAATTCTGGGAACACAAAGCGAAGATGGCACCAAACCTATTGCACTAATCTCCCTGGAGACTCTGCCTCCTGCCTAGGATTTGTTTTCCGGCTCTGTTGTCTCTCTAGATGGACTCAAGAGTTATGTGTCCCAGGAATTCCTGTTGTGGCTCAGCGGTAATGAACACAACTAGTATCCATAAGGATGTGTGTTCAATCCCTGGCCTTGCTCAGTGGGTTAAGGACCCAGTGTTGCTGGGAGCTGCAGCATAGATTACAGACATGGCTCAGATTCTGTGCTGCTTGGCTCTGGCTGGCAGCTGTAGCTCTGATTCCATCCCAGCCTGGGAAATTCCATATCATATACCATGTGTGGCCCTAAAAAGCAAAAAAAAAAAAAAAAAAAAAAAAAAAAAAAAAAAAAAAAAAAAAAAAAAAAAAAAAAAAAAAAAAAAAGAAAAAAGAAAAGAAAAGCAAAGAAAAAGAAAAAGAAAAAGAACCATGTGTCCCAGAGCTGGCTTTTCTCAGAACATGCTACACCCCCAATATTTTAATACAACGTCTGGCTGTCAGGAGACACATACATTGAGTGCTTTATAGTTTTCAAAGTGCTTACACAAATCTATCTCATTTGTTCATTCCAGCAGCCTCCAGTGTAGATGTGATCCTACACATTTTAAGGGTGAGTCTCCAAGAAGCCTGATTCAACTCTGGCAAATGCTAGGTGGTGGAACTAGAAATAAATCACAGACTTTCCTAAGTGAGATACATAGAATAAAACTGAACAGTTATCAGTGGAATTATCTGATGGCAGGGTAGGGAGCAGACACAGTCTAAATCACCCGGCTCACAAAGTCCTTGTCTCAAAATACAAAAAAATAAAGGAAAGGAAACTGAAGTCAATTAATAAGCCATATAATGTTCATGCCTGTCGTTTTTTCTGTGGAAGAGACAAGCCCATGAGTAAGAGAAATATTATCATTAGCCTGAGGGAAAGTGACATACCTACTGCCTAGGACAGACTCATTTCATTAGGGGAAAATAAAAGACCTCAAAAGATTGTCTGTGGAGGAGGCTGAATAAGGAGAATCATCTTCTGTTTCACTTCTGCCCTGTTTCTTTCTCCAGCTCCTTCTTTCTAGGCATTTGGGGGTTTCTTCTGTGTCGTATGATAGATTCTTGTCGCTTAGGTTGCCATTTTCATTTAGCTAAGTAGTTATGAAACACGTTAGAAAAAATATTGATGATTCAATATGAATGGGGCAATTACGCATCAATGAAACGGAGCAGTTAGTGGAGAGGACCTCACTCCTTCAGAGCTTCATCCATCAAAATATTTCAACAGAGGCAACCTGACTGAGATGCAGAGAATGGTAACATAGTAGATTTTCTGTTCCAGTCCTTTTGTGTTGCAACTACCTTCCGTGCAGCTTTGTTGTAGCTGGTGGAGTTCTCTTGGTTTCTGCTTTTCTACATGGAACATGGGTTAAACCCACATTAGCTCATTTATTTAGGAAGAAAAAAGTGGACCAAGAAGTGGGAGTACTTACTAGTGAGGGAGAAAAAAAGACCTGCAGGTGGGTATGGCTTCTGCCGTTAACAAGACTTGATCTCAGATGTTCAGTTAATTTCTCTGGGTTCCTCATTTTTCATTTTTGTGAAAGAAGTTTTATACTAGATTAGGGATCAAACACAAATACAGTTGCCAAAAATGATAGTGGTTAAGGTGGGGCAGATATGAGAAGAGTCACGTGATCTCTGAGGATTTACATTCTATTGTTCCACTTTTGTTAAGGAAACAGGTACAGAAAGATGTGGTGTTTGCTTGTTTGTGTGTGTGTGTCTGTCTCTTACTAAAAGGCAAATGCCTTGCTTTTAAAAATCATGGAGAAGGTATCTGATGGCACAGTGGGTTAAGGATCTGGCACTGTCACTGCTATAGCTCAGGTCACTGCTGTGGTGCAGGTTCCATCCCTGGCCCAGGAATTTCTGCATGCAGTGGGTGTGGCTGAAAAGAAAAATGAAAAAAAATAAAATAAAATAAAATAAAAACATGCAATAGCAACCCACAACTGGTCTAATGCCAAGAGCAGTAGGGATTGGTGGAGACTCTGGCAAACTGCCTGGCGAGCCTTGATTTGATCTAAAGGCAGCAGTCACAGCCCCACTGCTGCAGATTAAGATGACTCAGAATATACACTAATGTGGACGGTTGGCCATATGTTTCAAAAGAGGATGAAAATTCAAGTTTTTCTGAGCAGTTTCTCAGTCTTAGTGGCTTACTTTTATACATATATTAAACAAAATGTGTGTGAAACTCTGGGCAACAACCCTTAGTACAAGAACATGATTTTGAGGGTTTCGTCTTGCTCATAGAACTCTGGGATTTTGATGCCTCTGTGCAGTCCCATGAGATCTGGTCTCCACTGAGTGCAGCTTGGAACATATCAACCTACAGCCTTGTAACCCCTGCTCATAACACATGCTGAGCGGCTACTGTACACGTTCACATTTCCATCATTTCACTGGAGTGAACTCATTGAATTTTCGCAAGAATCACTGGGAATGTATCCATCTTACAAAAGAGGAAACCGAGGCACCAAGAGGTTAAACAGCGTTCCCAGTCACAAATCACCAGCATTAGGTCCTCAAGCAATTTGGCACGGTGGAGTAGGTCCCCACCAAGACGGAGTGCAGAAGCTTTGTCAGGAGGTAGAGTACCTCTTTGTCCCAGGAGAGGCACAGAGAGGTTGAGGTAGTGCTCAGCAACGTTGCAAGGGTGTCTGTGTTTGGCTCTTCTCACCCCTTTATTGTGCCTGCCTTCATGGACAGCCCTGGACTGTGTGGTTGCTGAGCCCAGCTCCATCTCTTCCAGTGATGGTCTAAGCTCCATTATTGAGCCCCAGATGTAGCATGGAAACACCAAGTCCCTAACCACTAGATTACCAGGGAACTCCTTAAGAAAGCTTTTTAAAGTAATAATATTCCTAGTATATTTAAAAGTGCGAATTAAATTTTTTTTTAATTAAATTCACATGCCTTGGAGTTCCCATTGTGGCTCAGCGGCAATGAAGCCAATTAGAATCCATGAGGATGTTGGTTTAATCTCTGGCCTCTCTTAGTGGGTTAAGAATCTGGCATTGCAGTCATGGCTCAGTGGTTAATGAATCCGACTAGGAACCATGAGGTTGCGGGTTCGATCCCTGGCCTTGCTCAGTGGGTTAAGGATCCGGTGTTGCCGTGAGCTGTGGTGTAGGTTGCAGACGCGGCTCGGATCCCACGTTGCTGTGGCTGTGACCCCTAGCCTAGGAACCTCCATACGTCGTGGGTGCAGCCCTAGATAAGGCAAAAAGACAAAAAAAAAAAAAGAATCTGGCATTGCAGTGAGCTGCGGTGTTAGGTAGCCCATGCAGCGCGGATCCCAAGTGGCTGTGGTGTAGGCTGGCAGTTGTAGCTCTGATTCGACCCCTAACCTGGAAGAGTCCATATGCCATAGGTGGAGCCACCCCCCCAAAAAAAATTTTTGCGTGCCATTATATGATCTGATTTTGTCATTTCTGAGTTTCATGGGTCTTTTGATTCCTCTGGTGCACAGATATCTTGAGAACCAGTGAGGAACTTCAAATCCCATCTGATTCACCATCCCTGCTTCCCTGTTTTGCAAACAGGGAAAATGGAGTTCATGTTCGGAGCCCAGTTATCAGTCCATTGCATACTATACAGCTTTTTAACCACATCTTTGTGGATTCTTTCACACACAATACTCATTTCTTTTTTTTTTTTTGCCTTTTTGTCATTTTTTAGGGTCGCACCCGGGGCATGTGTAAGTTCCCAGGCTAGGGGTGTAATTGGAGCTGTAGCCGCTGGCCTTCGCCACAGCCACAGCAATGTCTGCAACCTACACCACAGCTCACGGCAACGCCGGATCCTTAATCCACTGAGCAAGGCCAAGAATCAAACCCGCAACCTCATGGTTCCTAGTCAGATTTGTTAACTGCTGTGCCAGGACGGAAACTCCCCACAATACTCATTTCAATAAGTGTGCTGGCAGTTAATTAGCCAGGAGAACTGAACTCTTTAGAACTCTTCAGAGAGCTTGACTATAATCCATACAAGTTATTCAGAAGTGTTTCCTTTTCTTTTTTTTTTTTAACCTAAACAAGACCTGGTAAAGAAATGCAAATCCAGAGATCAGCAGTGATTGGGAAAAATCATCTAAAATTTTACTGAGTGTCTGTTGAGAGAGTGGTTAAGTCTTTACACAGGTATTTATAAGATTCTAATACACAATGGAACAGGGAATATTTTTATTGAGTGCTTTTATTTATGTCTGTGGCCTGTCATCTCAGAAAGTCTCAAATGCCTTTGATTCTGCTTTAAGAAATGTGGCCTTTTCTCTGAATTGCTGTGAACTTTGAGTTGCTGCTGAAGTGGGTAATGGTAATAAAGGGAGTATTTTTATTGCGTGTTAAGTTTTAAAGGGCTGAAACCGTGCCTTGGAGAAGCAGTTTTCTTCCTTCCTCTTTTTGTTTGTTTTTAGCAATATCCTCTATTCACACAGCATATTTAGATAAAGAAGGCAGGATTTCTTAAGGCCAAAGTGGTGAGAATCAATACAGCCCAAAACAATGTCCTTCATAAAAGATTTATTTTCTCTTTGAAAGTATTCTATAAGGCAAATTTATAATTTTACACCCTGCAGAAATAATTTCTAGGATTCCAGAAATTCCCAAAACAATTTCATTTGGGAGTACTTGCTAGTGCACTGACTGTGGAAAGTGTTCGGAATTCTCGAATTCCAAAGTCATATGAATGCTTTGAATGGAATAGAGGAGTTTTCAATAATATCAGTAACAGTTTAGTTACTTACATTCTTTTGAATGGCTTTCAAGTGTTTCATGGGCTAAACCTGGTTTCATGGTTTCTGATTCTTCTCTGTCTGAATTTTGTGCTCAGACATGAATACTTCCTGTTAGTTGTTTTTGAGCCATCACTGATCTCTTACCAAGGAAAAACAGAATGCAGTCTCTCTGTTAAAGCAGATGTAACCTATGAATAAAATGGTGCCCTGAAAAATCACCTTCTCTTCATACAGGTGAGCTGGTCATTGCCAGTGAACTTGAGCAACTTTCCTCAGCTCAGCTCATCAGAGGGCCAGACTTTGTTTTAGAAACCCCAGATGGTGCCTTAAGGTTGAAAGGTTCTGTGGGTAGGATCCAAAAGGTGTTTCCTTTTCATCAGTGTGTGGCTTGGGCAAATACTTTGGGTACATTAGATCATTAACCAAGCCTATCAGTTATTTCTTCCTCTTAGGAAACAAATGAATTTGAACAGAGCCAAATCACGATGATATCAATCCTTAAACTTTGAACCTCTTTTCCTAACTTACCCAAGGCTACAAAACTAATTTTTTTTTTCAGGACTTGGCTTTTCAATGCTTTATGAAATGGAGGTAAAATTGTCCATGGGGATAGATGTACGATGTTGGAATTAGGAAATAGTTAAGAAATAAGTGGAAAATGCCTGCTAGGAGAAAAACTTCTTACTGAGATCTTTCTTATACTAACCTTTTAGCTATATTGTCTTGATTTTGTCTGCACAAGCCAACATAACAGGCAAGGAAAAGGAATTGCCAGGTGTAGTGTGAGAGGAAAGTGGTCTGGTTAGGGGTCTGCTATCATTGGAGGATTCAGATATTATTGCCCTGATAGGCACATCTGAAGAGGCACAACCACGGCTCTTGTGGGCTTAAAGGTTTATATTTGAGCCTGACAACAATTTCTAGACTTGGGAAAAGTGGCCATCAGCCAAAAAATGATCTTCTTCAAGACTCAACCATAAGGGAGTTCCTATTGTGACCCAGTGGTAGCAACCCGACTAGTATCCATGAGGACTTGAGTTTGATCCCTGGCCTGGCTCAGTGGGTTAAAGGATCCAGTGTTGCCATGAGCTGTGGTGTAGCTCGCAGACACAGCTCAGATCTGGCGTTGCTGTGGCCAGTGGTTACAGCTCCGATTCACCCCTAACCTGGGAACTTCTATATGCCGTGGGTGCTGCCCTAAAAAAGACCAAAGGAAAAAAAAAAAAAAGATTCAATCATAACACAAGGATTAGACTATGATCGGGCTCTCAACCTACTGCTCCTCAATCCAGAACAATTCCCCAGAGTCTCTAGCAACTGAGTCTGGGCCGTGGTAATTTGCAACATTTCCCCAGGTGATTCCAATATGAGACCAGTCTTGTGAACCGGTCAACACCGGGGACATGAAGATCTTTCCTAGTCAGCTCAACTCTGTGAGGGGTGGAGGGAAAAGATTCCTTAGGGACTGTGACCTACAGGGTGTAGGGGATGTAGAAGTTCCATGGAGCTTCAGTGATCATTTTTCTTCCCACTAAGACTTTTGCTATTGCCTGGAAGTAGAGGTTATCTAATCTTACTTACTTTAAGGTCTCTGCCAGCTGTGCCACGGTCCAAAGGTGGGAGATTTGCCCCCACCAGGCACCAGGTTTTGTAAAATCATCAGGCTCAGGAATGGCAGAGACAGTGACTAAACACACCGTGCCCCCTCTGTCCTGTGCCAGTCTGTTGGCCACTCATTCAAATATAGATGCAAACAGTACTCAGTATTTCTTTTCCCTGTGTAAGCGCTAACTCAGATCAATAAAGGGAAGAAGCATTCTGAGGAAAGGAAAGTTGTCAACCATTCAAAAGAACATCATGAGCTCAGTGACCCCTCACTTTCCAGAGACCACAAGTAACCAGGATCGTGGCTGGAGAATTGGTGAAGGGGAATTTAAGTTAGAAAGATTTTCAAGGTCAGACAGACCTGGAAGCAGATCAGGTTTGTCATCTTTTTCTCAATCAGTTTTCTCATCTTAGGTAACTTAATCGACTTGAGTCTCCCTTTTCTCTTCTCCATAATGGGTAGAATAAGGCTCAGTGGAAAGGTGACTATGTTCAGAGTGCTTCCCTAAGACAATATTTCCGCCTCCAGTCGAAAACAGTATATGATAATATACATAATATATGTTCAGTCTTCAAAAAATGGGTGCTATTATTATTAAACATACAGCCATATCTATCTGCTTATCTGTTCTTTCTCTCCATACAGCGAAGTACTTCCTCATACCCACCTCACTCTAGCGTACCCTAGTGGCTAGCAACACAGAAACTGTTAAAAACCTAAAGGTTCAGAACTGGAGAAAATGATGAAACTATGAGATATGTGGACTTTTCAGGGAGGCTGAACCCAAGGTCAGGACCCCTGACAGGACTGGCCTTTTTGGTGGTATCTTCTCCCATCATGCCATCTTATTCCTCAAACCCTATCTACCAATATTTTCTCACTTAGATTTGTCTATCTGAAATTCCATCCATTAAAGCATCACTCTATGTAGTAAGTAAAGAATCCAAAAGATAAACACTTAAGGCAAGGTCATTCACAGCTTAGTGTCAACTAGTTAAATCTGCAGGATTTGCGCAATGAATTCATCTAGAAAAATGGAATTGAGGACTTGGGATTTGGAAGGGAAAGAGACAGGAAAATAATTTTCCTCAAGTAATTTTGAAGCATATAATCCTCTGTGTTTACTGAGTCTAGCTGAGACTTCACCTTGTACAGGAGTGCCAGGGATATGAGGTGTTAGGAATAAGCATAGGGATAAATAAGGGAAGAGAAATCAGCCAAAGCAAATTAAAAATTGCAACTATCATTGCTATGGTTTGTCAAGCGCCATATGCATATACAAAAGCAGACAGAAACCTCTTTGTCCTTCTTTCTTCATACCCTCAGGACCCAGACCTCAGGCTAGTTCTGTCATAAGAAAACTGATGAGGGCCTGGTATGCTCCCCTAATGCCATTTACTTCATGACCTCTGGGAAGTGCACCAGGTGTCAAGCCAATAGTTTCAAAGGGGATTTCCCATTGTAGCTCTGTGGGTTAAGGACCTGATGTTGTTTCCATGAGGATGCAAGTTCAATTGTTAGCCTTGCTTAGGGGATTAAGGATCCAGCATTGCTGCAAGCTGCAGTGTAGTTCACAGATGTGGCACAGATCCATTGTTGCCGTGGATGTGGTGTAAGCTGGTGGCTGCAGCTCTGATTTGACCTCTGGCCTAGGAACTTCCATGCACTGCAGGTGCAGCCATAAAAAGAAAAAAAAACATTCAAAGAAACTTTTGGAGCAAGCCCACTGCTGGGGTCTTATGATAACTTATATTCTTCCCCTATCTGTTTAAATAAATAGCCAGATATCTATAGTAATTCATGATGATTCAGTTGTTTTGTAAACTGATCAAAATATACGTTTTTTTGAATGTGTTGTTTAGTACATTTGCCACCACACCCCCAATAAATCGGGTCTACACTAAGTTAATAAAGTAGCACAGGGAGTTCATTTCACCCCATTAAAGCCAAGCCTATACCTTAGTCTGAATTAATTAGTAAGCTTCTACTGTAATTATAAGTGATGATCTGAACACAGTTCTTTTGCAAGTGTTCTTCTACAATCTTTTAAAATTTCATTTACAAAACAACTTGTAAATATATCCTTAAGATATGAGTTAGGCTGTATTTCTCTGGAGTTATCATGTTTAATTTTTCTAATCCAAATATTATTGGACTTTTTCTTTATGCATTTTTATTACCTTTTCTCTCCTGAGCATTTGAACTTTACCATTCTAAGATCAGTAGCAAAGATTGCAACAATAATAATATGTACAACTGACATTTTCACATCATCTCATATGATCCTCATATTAACCTTTTCGAATAGGAAGGGCAGAAAGTTCAACCTTACTTTACAGATGAAGAAACTGAGTTCCACAGAGGCAGCTGGCTTTGTGAGTGTCATACAGTGTCAGGCCGCAGTGGACATGGTCTTTTGATTCCAAGTCCTATAGTCGTACATGGGTAGTAGTAATTACGTTCTGCGCTAGTGATTCTGATATTTTGATGTGCCTTGGAATCATCTGGAGAGTTTTAAAAATCTGGGATGTCCTAGTTCTATCCGGATGATTCTGGTTTCATTCATCTAGGGTGTGGATTGGGCATGAGAATTTTTTAAATCTCTGCAGATCAATTCTAACATGCAGTCTGGGTTGTGAACCACAGCACTACAAAGTGTTGGATTCAGCTGTTATGTTTTTCCTTTCTTGCTCATCATGATAAATGTTCTTCCAGCCAGTCTTGTTTTTAGTAGCCTACCATTGCATTTCCCTCAAAGTAGCCAACCTGCTGCCTCACGTTTAGGAAACACATGGAGCTTCTGGGGAAGGTCAGAGTTGAGTTGGCCCTTGAAAGACATGAACATTCAGATAAACGGAAATGTCCTTTTGCTATTTAGGTTCTCTATGCATACTCCCATAAACAGAAGATTACAGGGTATTCTGGTGAGGTACAACCGGGGATTATAGGTATTCTGGTGAGGTATAGCAGAGGATTATGGGTATTCTGGTGAGGTGCAGCAGAGGATTGTGGGCATTCTGGTAAGATGCAGCAGAGGATTATGGGAAATCTAATGAAGTATAGCAGAGGATTGTGGGTAAGCTTTTAGAGGTCAGCAGCTTGGGTTCAGATCCTGACTGAGTCACTCACAAGCCACCTAATATTTGAGAATTTGCTAAATCTCTCAGGGCCCTGGAGACCTTGCTTCAAGCTATATTCTGTTCATGGGTTGGTAGTGAGCACATAGATGAAGAGGCAGTGAGGGATCAGCAGGCTGGTCCAGACTTTGGGAGACCATGAGGACATGGAACGGGTAGGTAGGTCAGTGAGTTACTCAGGAAAATGATTAGAGCATAGGGTGGAACCAGTTCAGAAACCGCAGACTGGATGGAGTGAAAGCTAGTGGACATGTCTGAGAAAACAGAAGTACTGAGGAAAACCCTGCTGGAAGGAAGGTGTGGCTAGAAATGGAAAATTATTTCACTTGCAAAATTGGGAAGGACCCATGACACAAAGAAAAAAAAAGACACAATTCTAAACTCACCCTAATTAGTGTTGTCTGTTAACTGAGCTTGAGGCCTGTTTTCCCTTTAGCAGTTTTAATGATTAGCAAGTTTCAAGAGAGTTACCAAAGTAAGACTTTGTCCTTGATGTGATGCAAGGCAGGGGCTTGAAGGACAGTGTAAACTTGGCAGAGACAATGTGGGCAGCCAGGCCTCAGGGCTGATCCTCACAGTGAACTCCTCAAACCCCTCTCAGCCCCAAAGGTAAAGCCTTCCACTTGGAGCTGAGTTTCCAGATTGGTCTGAACCATAATTTGTTCTGACTCTTTTACCAGCATCTGGAATCACGCTGGTCACACAAAGCCAGCTGAGCTTGATGGACTTTGAGGAAACCAGCAGCATCCCTACTGTGAAGCAAGAGTTAACAGCCACTTTACTTCAGGGCTAAGGTTTTTAGTGATGGCAAAAGTAAATAAGGGGATCATCTTGTATCTTGGAAATCAGGGCTTCTTGGAAGGGGTTGGGTCACCTTGTATTTTATTAGGGTAGCCAAGAGTGTAGGCCATGACTACCAGCTGTGTTTTGTTTTGTTTTTTGGCTGCCCCCGCCCCACCCGCAACCAGTATATGGAAGTTATCAGATCAGGGATCAAATCCGAGTCAGAGCTGCAAGCTATGGCTGTGGCAGCACCAGATCCTCAACCCAATGACCCGGGCCGGGGATTGCACTAGCACCACCACGGAGACAGGATGGATCATTAACCCACTGCACCACAGCGGGAACTGCTACACGCTGTTTATTGTGACGTTGCTGTCCTCTAGGTAGCCAGCCCCGATTATCCATGTTGTTCTGAGGAAGGAGTTGAAGTGTGACATTTTAAGGTCAGCTGCTGTGTGAAGATTAATAAGATAGCTAGCAAGTCTTAGGCACTCAGAAGGTACCTCCAATACCCAGCCACCTCATTCTGCACGCGAGGAAACAATGTTGCAGATAACCAAGGGGCTTTACCAAGGCTAGGCTGTTCTTGAATGGCATGCCTGGAACAAGAAATAGGCTCAGTTGCCTCCCTCCAGGTGGCAACAGAAAGTTCACACTGAGATGACCACGGATGGGACCTAGAAAACTCTTTGCTAGGTTAAGTTGGCAGATGTCTGGGAGAGGCTTTTGTCTCAGGAACAACTGGGATGGTTCATTCATTATTCTTTAAATATACAGAGATTTTGCTTGAAGAAAATACTTAAGTTTTTGATGTAGTTATTATAACTTCTCATATACATGTATATATTCTGACTTTTCATATACGTGCGTGTGTGTATTTGACCTTCCTAATTGTCTCTTAAGATCGTGCTTATTTCTTGCTACTTTATCTGAATTCCCTTCCCTCTCTTACCCAGATGAATCATCTGGCAGGGTTACAGGTGTCTTCACCAACTAGCTCTTTGTCTGTCTACACCCACTGTGGCTATGAAAGGCTTGTCAGGATGTGCATCCCACTCAATGCCAAAGAAGCACTTCAAGTGGTAGCTTTCTGCTGCGTTCAGGGGTTAGGGATAAAAATAAGAGTTTTAATGTCAAAAAGCACACCAGGACAAATACTGCCAGCAAAATTTCTTCCGTCAAATCCTCAAACAGTCGGGCCCTCTGCTGTGCCTTGAGCTTTGCCTGACTAGAGAGAATGAGTAATATGTAAATTGCACTAGAAAAATATGTAATATTCTTGCTTTATCCTTAAGTTTCATTTTGGTGCAAATAAGCGAAGCTTCTCTCTGTTCTGACATGAGCCCCCAAGAGAATTAACTAGATAATCCATCTCTGACTTTCAAAAGTACAACTAATGCACCTCATTAGAGCTTTTTCTTTTAGGAGGAAGGTGGGAGGAATTGAGTATCTTGATTAGGAGTGTGTCTGTGAGTCTCCAGAAATTCCCAGGGTGTTTTAAGATAGACCCCTCTCTATAATGGCTTAAAACTTGATGGGCTGCTGTGTGAGATGCACGTGGTAGGAGTGTCCCTTAAAGGGTAAACACACAAAAGCTCTTTTTATCGGTGTGGAAATCAGTGTAATGGTGCTTTTACCTTTTATGTAAAGAGTCTGTCAGTCCGTTGCTTTATGTTTCTGATAGCAAAATACTTGCTTAAAAATAGTTTTCTGTTGAAAATACTTAAGAAAATTTAAGTGGCTCGGCATTAAGCTTGGGCACAGTGTCATCAGAGCTAAATCAGGGTGATGTCATCCCTCGTTTAGCATCATTATACCTACCAGGATTGAGCACTGTTGAGTGCCTTCTGTGTTGTGCAAGCGTATGGTGATGGGGATATGATATGTAAAACCTTCTGGCTCCTGAAAGTCTTACAGTATAACGGGGACTTAGTGAATGCGTACAATGTCTGTTTACTGAATTTGGAATAATAAGTTTGCTTCTCCATATGAATTGTTATTATTATTATTATTACTACTACTACTACTACTACATTTGAACACTTGAAGAAGTATTTCTTAGCAGAGATGTCCCAATTCAATTCAGTTTAACAAACTCAGAAGATACTTAAATATTTTTCTGCCAGCAGTTGTCAAAAATAAAAGCTATATAGGATATTGACCATATTTCCTGAAACAAAAATTTGGATATGTTGGTCATCTGACAATGTATATTTATGGAGACAGTGAGAAAGTTTTCAATTGCTTAAATGTTGGTTAAAATTCTGTCCGGGAATCTCAGACACACAGCTGTTGTAGGCCTATTTAAAGGTATCAGCAGAGTTCCTACTGTGTGGTAGCAGGATATTTGGCATCTCTGCATTGCCAGGGTACAGGTTTGATTCCCAGCCCTGGCACGGTGGGTTAAAGGATCTAGCCTTGCCATAGCTGCAGCATAGGTTGCAGCTGTGGCTTAGATCTGATCTTTGGCCTGGGAACTCCGTATACTGCAAGGTGGCCAAAAAAAGAAACCAAAAAGTTATCAGTGATAACAGGCACCCACCCACCACTAAGGAATTCAATGAGTGAATTATCTGTTTATTTTGGGATGGACTTTACTTAACCACCAGCTTCCTTCTAGAAGCTGTCTGCCCACACCCCATCCCATGAATTCTTTGATTAAACTAGGATGATAAAATGGAGAGAAGAGGTCAAAGAGGAAGAGACTGAATTTGAATGTAGATTTTGATGTTAACTTACAAGTATATAATTTTTAACGATGTCCAAGCATTTAAGTGTAACAACTAACCATTGAGATTCCCCATTCAGATAACATAGGCTTACTATTTTTGGTTTTATTCTGCTCAGGTTATACTCAGACAACTGTTTATGGGCTCCAAGGACATAATTTCTGTTGTTAATTTTTTTAGACGTCCAGCCACCTGGAGCATACCTTTAATGAAAATGACAGCTCACTTTTCTACAACATCCTATTCCACAGCAGTGTTTCCCCATAAAGTGTCTTTGGAATTGAACTCCTTTTTAAAGGAAATAAATGTTGCTGATGGATAGAACAGGCAGTAAAAGCATCATCTGAAAATTTATTAATGTACCTGTATGGAGCTGTTTCAATATGGAAGATAGTCAGCAATATTGAGGAGTGTTTTGCGTGAAGAGTAATGTGGAGTAGATGTGAATTGATACGCCAGTGGTCGTGGTTCATATTAGAGACATAAAGAAGATACTCCGTTCTCTTATCCATCATACACATTTAATCTTGAGGATTTTACTGTGTGCTGAGTTCACTTTGTAAGTCAAATCCAGGGATGAAAAGAAGAGTTTTGTGTGTTTTGCCTGACAGTGGTAATGTTAAACTGTGAACCAGCTGGGATGTTCTTTTAAAACCCGGTGATTTATGTGATGCTATTTTTCCCCCCTTTAAAATTTAGTATGCTAGTCCTGGACAAAAGCTGCTTGCCAATCCCTGGGAACGCTCTTAACAGTATTTGCCAGAGTGTTATCTAAAGTGACAGTATATTCTCTGTAACCTCCCCAGCACCAAACGACAAATGAGTAATCGCGGAAGCCGAAGCCACGGGGCTCACTGGGGCAGCTGTCAGCTAGACAGCTGGCCTGTACATTCCCATTTAGCTTGTAGTACGGTGTGTGTGTATGTTTTGAACTAATTGAATCATCATTAACTATGGAAGTGGTAGTGGTTTGTTAAACCTATTGTGCCCATAGACATCTGAGGCCAGACCTGCCATCTCTGATAAAATCACCCAGTCCCTGGAGAAGTGGCCTGGGAGCCTTGGAAGAGATGCTCTCAGCAGCCTGGTTCACAGCTGGGTAAAGATCACAGATTCTCACATAGAATTAGCAGTTAAGATAAATCCATAGGTGCATGGAAAAGTCTGAAAGAAACAACTGGGTCCGTGGAAAGTGCATGACACTTGAAATCGCAACTGTCATTAAATTCCGGCTCCGTCATTTACTGTTAAGAGGACGCTTCATAATCTTTTGGAACCTGTTTTCTTACATGTAAAGAAGGTCCCATATATTTGCCTTATGTCCCCATGTCTGTGTGCATATAAATGGTATATATGAGGTGGTTTGTTTTTTGTTTTCTTTTTTTTTATTTTGTTTTGATTTGTTTGGGCTTGATGTGGGATCTCAGTTTCCAACCCAGACCAAGGATTGAACCCAGGCTGCACTGGTGAAAGCCCCAAGTCCTAAGTACTGGACACTAGGGAACTCACTGAGGTGGTTTAGTTTAACTCTGAGGTGTTACACAAATATTAGATGCTATTTACGTCTTTTGTATTCTGGAAAGGAATGTTTTATGCTAACACCACCCAAGTCTCTGCCTTATGTGACAGTGCTAAATTATAGATTTTTGTATTTTTACTACAAATTAGTAGGTGGATTTAACACATGGTTGGATGTTCAAAATGAAAAACAAGTGGTTCTAACTTCTTTGACTGACAGCTTTCCAAAGTTGGGTGGTTGGTTGGCTCTTTGTATTCCTATGGTTTCATTTTGCCGTTTTCAAGTTAGAAAACCAAATGTGCTGGAGCTGAATCTGTCCCTTCCCCTCCCTTCTCTTCCCTTCCCTTCCCTTTCCTCTGTTTCCCCTTCCCCTCCTTTTTCCCCTCCTTCCTTCCTTCCTTCCTTGCTTTCTTAGTGATAAAAGATAAGGGCGGTCTTCATCCAAAAAAGAATGAATGAATTGGAAGACAGTATAAATGTTATTACCATACATGCTATGTTTCTGTATATTGGCTTCATGTTGGCCATCAGAGTTTAAAATATTAACAATAAAGGGATGGGTGGTATTTATTTTTTAAAGCCTTGCTACCAGAAAATACTTGAAATTCTTCCTCCCATAAGCCAAAGCTCTTTGCTCATAGAGGACTCATATTGGTTATGGTTTCCTGTGAGTGTTACGTGTATCTTTCACTAAACTCTCTCTTAATGTTGTTCACCAGGCCTTTCATTTCTTACAGGTAGGGAAAGAAATGTGCCAAATGCAAAGGTTGGAGTAGGTGGCTTCTATCCTAGCACCCAAGAGAAATACACAGAAAAAAAGGGAAGATTGTTTTTCCCCCCAGGGAAGAGAGGCCGACAGACAGGCACTCTGGAAAAGAAGCACACAGATTTTATTTAACAAAGATATCTTCCAGGCAGGTCTAATCTTAATGGCACTCTGTATTAAAATCCTTGAACTTCAGCAGTGTTTAAATACTTATTCTTCTAAATTGGGTTTTTACAGAGGATCAAAATTGTAGAAATTTAAAGCTAGAAGGGACCTTTGAGTTAGTCTATTTCTGTGCATTCTATTCACAGATGAGGAAATTGAGGGACAGAGAAGTTATGTGACTTGACTAAAATCACACAGCTGGTTAGTGGCAGAACTAGGAGTGGAATATAAATGTCTATTTCTGCTTATTCTAAAACTCCAGTAGGTCTCTCTGTTCTCACCCTGGATCAGAATAGATCACAGTGAGATGGAACTTGATGGACCTCAAATAACAGATGAGGTTGATGCTCGCTCTCTCCAGTCAAATGAAATGCCAAGATATATACACATGTGGCACATACTGCCTTTTCCCTTTGTCCAAATTTGGGTTCTTTAATGATCCTCACAGTCCTGGGCTCAGACCTAATGTCACCACCGCCCCGCCCTGCCCCAGTGATGAGTGGAGGACACTGGAGCCACCATGTTGCAGCCAAACCTGTGCACTCACAACCAGGCGACCACACACACCTGGCAGAGCTAAAAGGAGATGGGAAGGGCAAGGATGTTTGAACTGCTTTTATTACTGTCCTTACTATAGCAATTATGAGCTCATTATCATAACAAACTGACTGACTGTTACTTTTTTACCTCATTTAAGGACACTGATGGGCAAATTTTTCCTTACTGTTTATAAAAACAAGGGACAGGGAAGCATTATTTTTAAGTTAAAAAGGCTTTCCAGAGTATTTTATTCTTTTTGATGCAATGGTAAATGGGATTGTTTTCCTAATTTCTCTTTCTGATCTTTCGTTGTTAGTATATAGAAATGCAGTCAATTTCTGTGTATTAATTTTGTATCCTGAGACTTTGCCAAATTCATTGATGAGCTCTAACAGTTTTCTGATAGAGTCTTTAGGATTCTCCAGGTATAATATGTCATCTGCAAATAGTGATAGTTTTACTTCTTCTTTTCCAATTTGGATTCCTTTCATTTCTTTTCCATCTCTAATTGCCGTGGCTAGGACTTCCAAAACTGTGTTGAATAGTGGTGGTGAGAGTGGACATCTTGTCTTGTTCCTGATCTCTGGGATTTCTTTCAGCTTTTCACCATTGAGAATGATGTTAACTCGGGGTTTGTCATATATGGACTTTATTATGTTGAGGTAGGTTCCTCTATGCCCACTTTCTGAAGGATTTTTAATCAGAAATGGGTATTGGATTTTGTCAGAGGCTGTTTCTGCATCTATTGAGGGGATCATATGGTTTTTATTCTTCATTTTGTTAATGTGGTGTATCACACTGATTGATTTGCAGATATTGAAGAATCCTTGCATCCCTGGGATAAATCCCACTTGATCATGATATACAATCTATTTAATGTATTGTTGGATTTGGTTTGCTAGTATTTTGTTGAGGATTTTTGCATCTATGTTTATCAGTGATATTGGCCTATAGTTTTCTTTTTTAGTGATATCTTTGTCTGGTTTTGGTATCAGGGTGACAGTGGTTTCATAAAATGAGTTTGGGTATGTTCCTTCCTCTGCAATTTTTTGGAATAGTTTCAGGAGGATAGGTGTCAGCTCTTCTCTGAACGTTCGATAGAATTTTCCTGTGAAGCCAAAAGAATAAAGTACTTAGGAATAAACTACCTAAAGAGACAAAAGACCTGTACTCTGAAAATTATAAGATGCTGATGAAAGAAATCAAAGATGACACAAATAGATAGGAAGACATGCCATGCTCTTGGACTAGAAGAATCAATATTATCAAAATGACTATACTACCCAAGGCAATCTACAGATTCAGTGCAATCCCTGTCAAAGTACCAAGAGCAGTGGAACAGGATAGAAAGCCCAGAATTAAACCCATGCACCTCCTGTAAACTAATCTATGACAAAGGAGGCAAGAATATACAATGGAGAAGAGACAGTCCCTTCAATAGTGGTGCTGGGAAAACTGGACAGCCACATGTAAAAGAATGAAATTAGATCACTTCCTAACACCATATACAAAAATAAACTCAAAATGGATTAAAGACCTAAATGTAAGACCAGAAATAATAAAACTCTTAGAGGAAAACATAGGCCAAAGACTCTCTGACATCCATGACAGCAATATCTTCTCAGATCCACCTCCTAGAGTAATGACAATAAGAACAAAAATAAACAAACGGGGCCTAATTAAACTTAAAAGTTTCTGCACAGCAAATGAAACACTAAACAAAACAAAAAGATAGCCCACAGAATGGAAGAAAATATTTGCAAATAAAGCAACTCACAAGGGATTAATCTCCAAAATTTGCAACCACCTGTTGCAGCTCCATCCCAAAAAAACAAGCAACCCAATCAAAAAATGGGCAGAAGATCTAAATAGACAGTTTGCCAAAGGAGACATACAGATGGCCAAATAATGCATGAAAAGATGTTCAACATCACTCATTATTAGAGAAATGCAAATCAAAATCACTATGAGGTACCACCTTACACCGGCCAGAATGGCCATCATCAAAAAGTCTACAAACAATAAATGCTGGAGAGGGTGTGGAGAAAACAGAACCCTATTGCACTATTGGTGGGAATGTAAATTGGTGCAACCAATGTGGAAAACAGTATGGAGATTCCTCACAAAACTAAAAATAGAATTACCATTTGATCCAGCAATCCTACTCCTGGGCATCTATCCAGAGAAAACCATGACTTGAAAAGACACATATACTCCAGTGTTCTTTGCAGCACTTTATACAATAGCCAAGACATGGAAACAACCTAAATGTCCATCGACAGAGGAGTAGATAATGAAGATGTGGTACATATGGTACAAACCAAAAGACAGCCCACAGAATGGAAGAAATGGAGTATTACTCAGCCATTAAAAGGAAAGAAATAACAGCATTTGCAGCAACATGGATGTACCTAGAAATTATCATGCTAAATGAAGTCAGCCCAACAGTGAGACACCAACATCATATGCTATCACTTACATGTGGAATCTAAAGAAGGACGCAATGAACTTCTTTGCAGAACAGATACTGACTCACAGACTTTGAAAAACTTATGTTTTCCAAATAAGATAGGTTCGGGGATGGGGGATGTGCTGGGGGTTTGGGATGGAAATGCTATAAAATCGAGTTGTGATGATCATTGTACAACTATAAATGTAATAAAATTCATTAAGTAATTTAAAATAAAATGAAAATACTGGCTATATTCCCTGTGCTGTATAATAATCCAAAGAAAAAGAGGTCTTTCCAGGAAGTCCCATTGTGGCTCAGTGGGTTAAAACTCAACCAGTATCTATGATGGTGCAAGTTTGATCCCTATCCTTGCTCATTGGGTTAATGATCCTTGCTGGTGTTGCCACAAGCTACAGAATCATTCAAGGATGCCTGGGAACTTCTATTTGCTGTAAGTGTGACCCTGAAAAGTGGAGGGTTTCCAAGCAGGGGAGTTGTGTTTTTCTCCCATATTGGATACAGAGACCCTCTCTTTGAACCTTATTGTCAATGGTTGTAGAATCCATTGAAAGTACTTATGAACTATTAATGCCATCTGCTTCTATCAAAAGGAACAAAGATAACATGGTGGGCACTGGAGTCTCAGAACTCAAGCAGAAATTTTCTAAGTATCTCTCATCACACTAATATAGAGTAGTTTCTATGGGAGGTCAACATATGACATGTATTACTAAAGAAGGATTCAACAAGCTATGGGTGAATATGTTCCAGTTTACCTGGCTTACAATTTCTGTCCCAGTGTACTATTAATAGCTACCACCCACTTTAACTCGCCAGTAGATGTTGGTTTATGTGATTAACTGTTCATTCTACATATTAATTACTCATAAGAATTAAATCAAATGGGCAGTATCAAAAGCTTATCTAAATAAAAATGATTATATTCTATGCTAAAGCATCTCTGTCTAGAGGCTCTTAAACTTTGGCACAGATTAGAATTGCCTGGGGTGTTTTCAAACATTACAGATCCCTGACCCTACTCCTAGATATTGTGATTCACTAGGGCCAGAGTTGGCCATGGCATCTAAAGTTTACACAAGCAACATTTCTTCCCTCCCCCTGCCCCACTAACTGATGCCAGTGGCCATTGGCCCACTCTCTGAACCACCATGGCCTAAAGAAATGTTAACTGTTTGTTCTTGTTGGAGTAACTGCATACTGAAGAATCAAAATCATAAAAGATAATTTATAAACCAAGAGGTCTCATTTTGGGAAGTTTTCATGTTAATCATGATTTAGTCAACTACTGCTTAGACTATTGCAGTACCATCTTATTTCCTCCCCCATCTCTGTTAACTTCCCTCCAATCCATCCTCCACACTGTACCAGAGAGCTATTTCAGAACACAGATCCTACCATGTCAACTACCTGAGCTCTCAGCCCCTGGCTATACAAACACACATGCACACACATGCACACACACACATGCACACACACACAGGCACACACACACATGCACACACACACAAGTCAATGGCTTTCCATTGGGAATAAAGGATAAGGCAACATTCCTTGAACTATGGCCTGGCCCCATCACTTTCCTCCTAGCTAGAATTACCACCCCTCAGACTCTTTGTTTAAATGACCCCCCCCCATCCTCCCACCCTTCACCTCATGGTCACTTCCTGGCTAACTGCCATGGTGTTAACCATGGTCATTTGCTTTCCTGACCTCTTTTGCATCCCTCCATTATTAATTTTTGAAGCTCCTTCTCCATAGGACATATCACAGGATTATTTTACAGTGCTTTGTGACATCTTGGTTACTAACTATACCCTTTGACAAGACTCTAAGTTCCCATGAGAACAGGCTCCACTTGTGTTTTTATTCACCTTTGTAGTCCTGGTGTCTCCACAGTGCCTGGCACATAGGAAAGGTTCAGTGCATATGTGATGGGCTTTCCTGTCTCTTCTTTGAGTCAGCTGAGTTCCCTGGATGTCAGCTGTCTGAGCTGAACTGATGCAACCCAGAATTTCATGTTGATCGATACCATTTTACGTAGGCCTGATGATGTGCACTACTTGAGAACAAAAGATGAGTGCCCCCAAAGGTGAATCATTGTCCTGGTAACCACTTAGAGAAACTTACAGCTCCAAGGATTGTTTTATGTAACATCAAGGAAACGTTTGATTTAAGCCCTTGGATACTAACTGAGCTTCTAAATCTTTAGCTTCCACGTACACTGGCTTTTGTTGAGGCCAACAAGCTGATGGTCTCAACCATATATGAAATATGTGGGGAATAAAAGTTGTTTGTGTAGTGACCTCACTTTTATGGAATTCACTGCTGATGAAAGGCCATAAAGAACTGAAACATTAAAACAGGTCACCTCTGGCACCAACTCATTCTTTTCACAGTGTGGCATCCTTAGGAGTAGCCTGGGCCCCTTGGTCTTGTTTCTGTCTTAGAGTTTTATAAAGAGAATATATTTTATTGAAAACCCCATGTTTCTGACCTCTGTCTGGCTCTCTTTTTGCCAGATTAATTACAGGTGCTTGATTAGCAGAAGGACTGATATTTCTGGTTGAAATGAATTATTCATGAGTTCCCTTTGTGGCCTAGTAGGTTAATGACCTGATGCCTCTGGTAGGATACAGGTTCAATCCCTGGCCTTGCTCAGTGGGTTAAGGATCTGGCATTGCTGCAAGCCTTAGCGTAGGTTGCAGGTACAACATTGTCATGACTGTGGTATAGGCCACAGCTGCAGCTCCGCTTCAACCCCTAGCCCAAGAACTTCCATATGCTGTGGGTGCAGCCTTGAAAAGAAAAAGAAATGGATTATTTATGTGTGGATGGCATACATATATCGTTCATTTTTTAAAATATGGGCATGCTTTTTTGAGTAGAGTATAAATTCATCCTTTCTGAAATTGAGAATAGTGATGTGTTGATGGGTTATAGCCATGTTTCTAGGTCTCTCAGATCTTTCTTTTTGCTTTCTCTCCCCTGATTTTTCTCATTTATTCTTCTGTTTACTTAAATAGGCCCTTTCCATTTTTCCTCTTACTCAATATTATCTTTCACCCTTACTCTCCGTGGTAAGTGATCAAAGAGTTAAGAGTAAAGAAAAAGACAGAACAGAGCCATACATACTGGATTTGTTTTAGGGCATTTTAGAATTAGAACACAACGAAATATGCTTTTAGGTCAATGACTAGCCTGAGCAGTGTACAGATGTGGCTTTCCCTTCTGGTCAGTGTCGCATCATAGCAGTCACAAGCCTCTTATCCACCTGTGAAGGACATTGGGGGTGCCCTGCCCCTGCCCCAGAACCATCCAGAGTGCTTCCGGGACTTCCAGCTACTTGTGTCTATGTAGAATAGAAGAGTGCTTTTATGCGAGAAGTATAAAAATCCAAAAAAAAAAAAAAAAAGAAAGAAAGAAAAAAACCTTACTGTCTGTGGCAGGATTGAAATTAACACCCCAGAATCTCCCTCTCCCCTCATTTTTGAATCTTACAGGTTGGTGCATAAATATCCCAACTCCTGCGCCTTTGGGGTGGGATGATTCTGAGGCTTGTGTTTTGCCCCATTTCCTTGACTTTCTCATGGATTTTGCTTTAGTTGCTTGGTAATGTGCTCTTCAATGGCTCCCTTCCCTGAGTCACTTCCCTACTTATGTTTTCTGAATTTCTCAAATGAACTACTTCTGCTCAAATCCTTTTTCCTTAAGAATGTAAGCTCATAGCCAACAAGGACCTACTGTATTGCACAGGGATCTATACTTAATATTTTGTAATAACCTATAATGGAAAAGAATCTTAAAAAGTTGATGTATGTATGGATAACAATCACTTTACTGTACGCCTGAAATTAACACAATATTGGATGTCAACTGTACTTCAGTTTTTTAAAAAAATGCAAGCTAAGAGAACTGGATTTGGATGCTGCAAGAACTATTGTAACCAAGGGGCCAGTTTGCTAAGAAAATACTAACTCATCCTTTGGGACTGTTGTCTATAATACTCAGTCTCTATGGCCCACTGAGGGGAATCTATGATACTGAACTATAGGCTCCACGAACTTTACCACAGCCAGTTCTAAGTACAGTTGGCAACATCCTACTCACCAGCACTTCTGATCTTCTTGCATGTGGCTACCATCTTCTATTATTCACTTCACTTTCAAGATTTGCGTGGCACATCTACTAGGCAGAATTCAAATAATATGTAAATTACTAGCTGCAAGGGAATCTGGGAAATGTAATTCTGTTTTGTTATCAGCACCAGAGTATGTGTAATACAAAAAGATAAGCTAGAAGGAGTAGGGGTGAGTAATGTATAAGTTAATGGACAAAATCAGTCATGGTTTTCTTTATTTTTCTGTCTTTTTAAGGCCACACCTGAAGCATACGGAGGTTCCCAGGCTAGGGATTGAGTCAGAGGTGTAGCTGCTGGCCTATACCAGAGGCACAGCAGCTTGGAATCTGAGTCGCATCTGTGACCTACACTACGGTTCATGGCAATGCCAGATCTTTAACCCACTGAGCGAGGCCATGAATCAAACCCACAATTTCATGGATGCTAGTCAGGTTTGCTAACTGCTGAGCTATGATGGGAACTCTCTGGCTTTCTTTTTTTTTTTTTTTCATTATTGCTGTTTTACAGTGTTCTGTTGATCTTCTACTGCACAGCAAGGTGAGCCAGTTACACATACATGGATATATTCTTTTTTCTCACATTATCAACCTCCATCGCAAGTGACCACAGTTCCTGGCATGATACAGCAGGATCCCATTGCTTATGCATTCCAAAGGCAATAGTTTGCATCTATTAACCCCAAGTTCCCAGTCCATTCCACTCCCTTCCCCTCCCTCTTGGCAACCACAAGTCTGTTCTCCGTGTCTGTGATTTTCTTTTCTGTGGAAATACTCATTTGTGCCATATATGAGTTTCCAGATATGTGATATCATATGGTATTTGTCTGTCTCTTTCTGACTTACTTCACTTAGTATGAGAGTCTCTATTTCCATCCATGTTGCCGCAAATGGCATTATTTTGTTCTTTTTTATGGCTGAATAGTATTCCATCGTGTATATATACCACATCTTCTTAATCCAATTGTCTGTCGATGAACATTTAGGTTGTTTCCATATCTCAGCTATTGTGAATAGTGCTGCAATGAACCTGCTGGTGCATGTGTCTTTTTCAAGGAAAGTTTTGTCTGGATATATGCCCAAGAGTAGGATTGCTGGGTCATATGTTAGTTCTATGTATAGTTTGCTAAGGTACCTCCATACTGTTTTCCATAGTGGTTGTACCAATTTACATTCCCACTAACAGTGTAGGAAAGTTCCCTTTTCTCCACACCCTCTCCAGCATTTGTTATTTGTGAACTTATTAATGATGGCCATTCTGACTGGTGTGAGGTGATACCTCATAGTAGTTTTGATTTGCATTTCTCTAAGAATCAGTGATGTTGAGCATTTTTTCATGTGCTTCTTGACCATCTGTCTATCTTCAGAGAAATGTCTTTTCACGTTTTTGCCCATTTTTCAATTGGGTCTTTGACTTTTTTGCTGTCGAGTTGTATAACCTGTTTGTGTATTTTAGAGATAAAGCCCTTGTGAGTTGCATCTTTTGAAACTGTTTTCTCCCATTCTGTAATTTGTCTTTTTGTTTTTTGATGGTTTCCTTTGCTGTGCAAAAGCTTGTCAGTTTGATTAGGTCCCATTGGTTTATTTTTGCTTTTATTTCTGTTGCTTTGGGAGACTGATCTGAGAAAACATCTGTAAGGTTTACATCAGAGAATTTTTGCCTATGTTCTCTTCTAGCAGTTTGATGGTGTCTTGTCTTATGCTTAAGTCTTTAAGCCATTTTGAGTTCATTTTTTTGCATGGTGTGAGGGTGTGTTCCAGTTTCATTGATATACATGCAGCTGTCCAGTTTTCCCAGAAACACGTGCTGGAAAGACTGTCTTTTTTCCCATTTTACATTGTTGCCTCCTTTGTCAAAGATTAATTGACTGAAGGGGGCTGGGTTTATTTCTGGGTTCTCTATTCTGTTCCATTGGTCTGTATGTCTGTTTTGGTACCAGTACCACACTGTCTTTATTACTGTGGCTTTGTAATGTTGCCTGAAGTTTGGGAGAGTTATGCCTCCTGCTTAGTCTTTGTTCCTCAGAATTGCTTTGGCAATTCTGGGTTTTTTGTGTTTCCATGTAAATTTTTGAGACTGTCATGGGTAATTTGATAGGGATTTCATTGAATCTGTAGATTGCTTTGAGTGGTATGACCATTTCTACAATATTAATCTTTCCAACCCAGGAGCATGGAATATCTTTCCATTTCTTTGTATCCTCTTTAATTTCCTTGATTAATGTTTTATAGCTTCCAGCATATAAGTCTTTCGACTCCTTGGTCAGGTTTATTCCCAGGTATTTGATTTTTTGGGATGCAATTTTAAAAGGTATTGTATTTTCGTATTCCTTTTCTAATATTTCATTGTTAGTATACAGAAATGCTACTGATTTCTGAAGGTTAATCTTATATCCTGCTGCTTTTCTGAATTTGTTGATCAGTTCAAGTAGTTTTTGGGTTGAGTCCTTGGGGTTTTCTATACATACAGTGACAGTTTTACCTCTTCTCTTCCAATTTTGATGCCTTTTATTTCTTTTGTTTGCTTGATTGCTGTAGCTAGGACTTCTAATACTATGTTGAATAACAGTGGTGAGAGTGGGCATTCTTGTCTTGTTCCAGACTAGTGGGAAGACTTTCATCTTTTCTCCATTGAGAATTATATTTGCTGTGGGTTTGTTGTAAATGGCTTTCATTATGTTAAGAGTTTTGATCATGAATGGATGTTGGACTTTGTCAAATGCTTTTTCTGCATCTATTGAGATGATCATGTGGTTTTTGACTTTTCTTTTGTTAATGTGGTGTATTACGTTGATTGGTTTGCATATGTTGAACCATTCTTGTGAACCTGGGATGAATCCCACTTTGTTGTAGTGTATGATCTTTTTTATATGTTGTTGGATTTGGTTGGCTAAAATTTTGTTGAGAATTTTTGCATCAATATTTGTCACGGATATTGGCCTATAGTGTTTTTTTTTGGTGGTGTCTTTATCTGGTTATGGTATTAGGGTGATGGTGGCATCATAGAATGTCTTTGGGAGTGTTCCTTCTTCAGCCTTTTGGAAAAGTTTAAGGAGGATGGATATAAGTTCCTCTTTGTATGTTTGGTAGAATTCACCTGGTCCTGGACTTTTATTTCTAGGGAGTGTTTTTATGACATATTCAATTTCATTTCTAGCGATCGGTCTGTTCAGTTGATCTATTTTTTCTTGATTCAGTTTTGGCAGGCTGTAAGTCTATAGAAAGTTGTCAGTTTCTTCTAGGTTGTCAAATTTGTTGGCATACAGTTGTTCATAGTATTCTTTTATGTTTTTTCTTATTTCTCACTATCTGTTGTGATTTCTCCTTTTTCATTTCTTACTTTGTTTATTTGGGTTTTTTCTCTCCTCTTCTTGGTGAGTCTGGCCAGAAGTTTGTCCATTTTGTTTACCTTTTCAAAGAACCAGCTCTTGCTTTTATTGATTTTTTTTCTATTGTTTTCTGAATCTCTGTTTTATTGATTTCCTCCCTGATCTTTATGATTTCCTTCCTTCTGCTGACTTTAGGTTTTGTTTGTTCTTTTTCTAATTCACTTAGGTGGTGGGTTAAGTTGTTGATTTGAGACTTTTCTTCATTTTTGAAGAAGGCCTGTATTTGCTGTGAATTTCCCTCTGAGCACTGCTTTTGTAGCATCCCATAGATTTTGAGTGGTAGTGTCTTCATTATCATTCGTCTCTGGGTATTTTTTAGTTTCCTTCTTGATTTCCTGATTTACTCACTGGTTTTTTAGTAGCATGTTGTTTAGTATCCATGTAGTTAGTTTTTTCTCATTTCTTTTCCTGTGGTTGATTTCTAGTTTCATGCCCTTGTGGTCAGAGAAGATACTTGAAATAATTTCTATCCTCTTAAATTTGTTGAGGTTGGCTTTGTGCCCCTGGATGTGATCAATCCTTGAGAATGTTCCATGTGTACTTGAAAAGAATGTATATTCTGATCTTTTTTAATGTAATGTCCTGAAAATGTTGATGAAGTCTAACTTTTCTGTTGTGTCATTTAGGATCTCTGTTGCCTTATTGATATTCTGTCTAGATGATCTGTCCATTGATGTGAGTGGGGTGTTACAATCTCCTACTCTTATTGTATTTCCATCAATTTATCCTTTTATATCTGTTAGTATTTATTGTAGGTATCTGGGTTCTTTTATATTAGGGGCATATATATTGACGATTATAATATCCTCTTCTCGAATGGATCCTTTCACCATTAAATAGTGTTCTCTTTGTCTTTCTTTATGGCCTTCATTTCAAAGTCCATGTTGTCTGATATGAGGATTGCAACTCCTGCTTTCCTGTCTTGTCCATTGGCATGAAATATCTTTTCCCATCCCCTCGCTTTCAATCTACATATATGTCCTTTGCCCTACAGTGAGTCTCTTGTTGACAGCAGATTATAGGTTTTTGCTCTGCTACTCTGTGTCTTTTGATTGGAACATTCAGTCCATTGACATTTAAGATACTTTTTGATAGATATGTATTTATTGCCATTTTAAACCTTGTTTCCCAATTGATTCTATTTTTCTCCTTTTTTTTTTTTTTTTTTTTTTTTTTTTTTTTTTTTTTTTTTTTTTTTTTTTTTTTTTTGGTTGGATGATTTCCATTTATTTCGTGCTTGAGTACTTTTTTTTTTTCGATTTTGTGAGTGTAATGTTTGGTTTTGATTTGTGGTTGCCCTGTTTTTTTAAGGGTGTTAACCCCTTCCTGTATCTACTTGCTTTAGCCTGATAGTCATATAGGCTCAAACACATTATTAAAAAAAAAAAGAGTCTATATTTTCTTACTTTCCTTCCCCATCATTCTATGATTTTGAAGTCCATTTTTGACATCCTCATGTTTGTCCTTTTGCTGTTCCTTGTGTTTATCATTGCTTTTCCAGTAGTTTCTATTACCCACCCCCCTTATATCTGTATGTTGGCTTATTTAAGTGATTGCTTTCCAACTGTGGTTTCCTCCATCCTATTTCTTGTTACTTCTTTTTTTATTTAGAGAAGCCCTTCTTTTAGAATGGGTTTAGTATTACTGTACTCTTTTAGCTTTTGTTTGTTGGAGAAATTCTTTATTTCCCCTTCTATGTTAAATGATATTCTTGCTGGATAGGGTATTCTATGGCTGCAAATTTTTTCCTTTCAGAACTTTAAATACATCTTGCCCCTCCTTTCTGGTCTGTAATGTTTCTGTAGAGAAATCAGCTGATAGCTTATGTGGGGTTCCCTTATAATTAATGCTTTGTTTTCTCTTGCTACCTTTAGAATCCTCTCTTTGTCTTTAATTTTTGCCATTTTTATTATAATATGTCTTTGTGTGGGCCTATTTGGGTTCAACTTGTTTGGGGCTCTCTGCACTTCCTGTATCTTGATATCAGTTTCCCTTAGATTTGGAAAGTTTTCAGACATAACTTCTTCAAATATATTTTCAATTCCCCTTTTCTTTTTCTGCTCCTTCTGGAATTCCTATTATGCGTAGATTGGCTGACTTTATATTATCCCATAGATCTCTTACATTGTTTTCATGTTTTTTCATTTGGTTTTCTGTCTGCTGTCCTGATTGGGTGATTTCTATTATTCTATCTTCCACGTCACTAATTCATTCCTCTGCATTATTCATTCTGCCCTTTAGTGGCTTTAGCTCAGTTTGCATCTCTGCAAATGAATTTTCTAATTTTTCTATGTTCCTCCTTATATTTTCTAATTCCTTTCTAAAGGAATCTGCATTACTATTTGTATCCACTCTTAATTCCTTGATGTTCAGCCTTAATTCCTTCAGTATTTTCACTACCTCCCTTTTGAACTCAGTGTCTATCAGACTGCAGAGGTCTGTTTCATTGTTTGCCCCATCATGTGAATGCTCCTGTTCCTTTAACTGGGAATGGTTTCTGAGTTTCTTCATCTTGCTTATGTTTTTCTTTTTCTGTGAGTTTAGAGAAGCCAAACTGTAGTCTTGGAGGGCTACTTCTATGCAAGAATATCCCTTTGTATTTTGTGGGGGGTTACTATTTATTTTTGGCTTAAGAGTTTGAATATTAGCTGTCTTTTTCTTTGGTGTGAGCAGGCTGTTATCCCCAGGGTGCTGAGTGTGTTTCCAGGGAGAAGGAGGCAATGGGTAGTGCTGGTAGTCAGTGCCTGGTTTCTGGGCTCTCAAGAGCAGCAAGGACCTGCACGAACGTGGCGCAGGCTACTCCAGTTGTGAGGCCATGGGAACTGATAATGAGCCTTAGGCAGATTTACAAGGAGCCCAGAATATTTGTCAGTGGCAGCAGAAGAGTGTGTGAGCTCCCAGGGGAGTGAGAGCAACAACAGGTAGTGTTCAATTGCAGTGCTTTCCTCTGAGGTGATTGGAGTCCCAAGTGGTGCCTGTTAAGGGACCCCTAGTGGTAGTGGGCCATGCCCACCTTTGGAATCAGTGATAACTGCAGTGGTTTGCCCTCACCACCTGCAAACCATGTGAGAAGCACCCCGTATCACTTAGCCCACACAGGAGGTACTGCACAGCCTGCTCCTTGTTACAGGATCCTGGGAAGTAACAGAGATCAAGCTTGTGGGCACTGCTCAGAGAATTCCAAAGTGGGCCAGTGTGCTCCCAGCAATACCAAAGTGACAGCAGGCGGTATTCAGTCACAATGCCCTCCTTTGTGGTGCCCTTAAGGTGATTGGGGCCGCAAGTGGTAATAACTGGAGTGGTTTGCCCCTGCCACCTGCAGACCACATAAGAAGCACCCCATCCTGCCTAGCCCATGCAGGAGGTGCTGTACCAGCTGTTCCTAATTGTAAGGTCTTGGGAGGGGACAGTGATCTAGTGTCTGGATGCTGCCCAGTGCTTTTGGCAGTGGCAGCTGCAGGGAGGGTGTGTTCCCAGAGGATTGAGAGCAACAGCATGTGGTGTTTGGTTGCAGTGCCCCTTTTTTTTTTTTTTTTGCCGGCCCCTGAGGTGACTGGGGCCACAGGTAAAGCCCACTCACAAGCCCCCAGTAGTGGCAGGCCACACCTCCCTCTGGCCTCCAAGACAACTGCCGCGATCTGTCCCTGTACATCACCCAAGAGGCACCACGTCGCGCCCCCTCTGCCCTTAGCCCACACAAGAGGTGCCCAGCCACATGTAGCCTGCCCATGAAGTCTCCCCCTAGCCAGAGCAAGTGGCTTCTTGCCACCTGTAACCTGCACCAGAGGGGCCCTGCCCTCTGAGAGCCTGTGCGTGCGTATGCAGAGAGATTCCTATGGCGGTCCACCCCTCCTCCTCTCATCCTCCCCAGCAATGGCACCTTTCTTCTCCTGTGGGCCCAGACCTTCTCTCTGGTTTGCTCTGCCGTGGCGTTCCAATCCCCAGCTCATAGCACACTGCTTCCCTGCCCCTGGCACACCGCTCCTTAGCCTCTCAGGCTGTCCCCATACAGAAAACCCCAGTTCTCTCCCTGGAACTAACCTCCAGAGCCTAAGTCTCAGCTCCCAGCACCTGCCCAGGCATCTCAAGCTGCGGTGTCCGGGCCGGTGGTGCAGATGATCTCTGTGGCTCTCAGTCTTCTTTGCCCTCCGCAGTCCAGCTACTGCACTTTTCTCTGCGACTTTGAGGTCTCTCTGTCTTGGCTGATATCCCCGTCAGTTAGGTGACTTCCCAGGATGTGGGTTCCTTTTCTCCTTCACAGCTCCCTCTCAGGAATACTCTTCCCATCCTGTGGATTCCTTTTCGCTCTCTCTTTTTTTCTTTTGTTCTACCCAGTTATGTCAAGAGTTTCTTGCCCCTTTTGGAGGTTTAAATACTTCTGCCAGCATTCAGTAGATGTTCTGTGCATTCAGTAGATGTTCGTTTTACATGTAGATGTGTTTTTTTGATGTGTTTGTGGGCGAAGGTAAGCGTGACGTCTTACTCCTCTGCCATCTTGATCCCAGGTTCCCACGGTTTTCTTTTTGGAAAAATTAACCCATACGCTATAAGGTTCACAGTATACCTACAGTGTATCCATGTTGAATAGTTTTTAAAAATGGAAGCTAGACACTAACTAATGATTTAGCAATATTAACTGGAAAATTAGCTGGTAAAGTGGTATTTTGCAGGAAACCACATTCAAAAAACCTTGACTTGGGGGTTCCCTTCATGGCTCAGCAGTTAACAAACCTGACTAGGATCCATGAGGATGCAGGTTCGATCCCCGGCCTTGATCATTAGGTTAAGGATCCTTCATTGCTGTGAGCTGTGGGGTAGGTTGCAGACGTGGCTCAGCTCCCATGTTACTGTGGCTGTGGCATAGACCAGTGGCTCTAGCTCTAATTTGACCCCTAGTCTGGGAACTTCCATATGCAGCAGGTGCAGCCCCTAAAAAAAGACAAAAAAAAAACCTTAGCTTTTGCATCAAACCCCTTCATTCTCTACCTTCTTGGCTGTTTCATCAAACCCCTTCATTCTCTACCTTCTCTGCTTGGTAGTTCTCCCCTTTTACCTTCACACAACCATTGCTCCATCTCCAGTGCTACCTCTTCTCTTTAGTCCTTCTAACAACTCAGTTTTCTGTATCTTGAAACATGGTTTCCACTTGCCTCTCCCATGCCCTTCAGCCATAGGTCTTTATATTTCCTTCCCTTCCCTGTCACCCTTTCAAATAAGCATCTAAGAAAATTGCCTCTATTTTTTCTCTTCACTTTTTTGCTTAACCACTGACAATTTGGGTGCCATCATCACACTTGAGTAAAATGGCTCTCACGTCCACACTAACAACCTTCTTATTACAAAATGTGGAGTATTTTGTGTTCTCTTGTCATTTCTGCTACCACTGAGCCTGTTGACAACAGCTCCTTCCTGAAAATTGTGTCTGGAGTAAACGAAATCTTAGAACTTTAGCATCTCAAGGGATGTTTAGTCCAACCAGTTCATTTCATATCTGGGGAAAACTGAGGACTGAAAAGGTTGAACGATTGCCCAGCAAGGGGCAAAAGTAGAAAAACGAGGCTTTGAATCCAGAGCGTCTCACCTACCATCCAGTTTGAGAACTGCCTTTGGTAGGTCCTCATCCAATACTTTCAAAGTATCCCTAATTCCTCTTCCTTCCTATAGAAAGCTAGTGTCCTGGCTCCTTCCCTCCAGAGCTCATTCTCAATTGTGGCAGTCACTCTCCAACTTAGCCTCCAGTTTCTCTTTACTCCACTTAAAGGTGAACCCAAACCCCTTTCCATGCCTTGCAAGACTCCCCATGGCCCAACTCTCTGACCTCACTTCCAGCTGTCTTTACTTTTCTAGGAACCATACCCATCACAGCTTCTTCAGCTGGTCAGCAAGGCAGACTTAGCTCTGCAACTGGGCTTTGCTTTGTTCTTCCTTCCTGGGGAATGTTTTTCTCCCAGGCTGTTGCATGACTGCTTCCTTCTCATCACTTGGTCACAGTCTAATTGGCCACCTCTTCAGACAGCCTTCTACTGATTTCATTGTGTCTCACATTGTCCCAAAACTTACCTCTGGCTACAATTATGTTACTCACTGGTTTGACTTGGAGTTTGTTGTGTTTCCCACAATTAGAATACAAATTCTTAAAATATAGGAGCTTGGTCTTGTTTGCTGTACCTCCAGCATCTAGACCATTGAATGGCCAGTAGTTTGTGCTCAATGAACATTTGGAGAGGTAAATAAATTAATAAATGAATGATGTCTGAATTTTTCTTTCTCACTTCCAGGAGCCCTTTCTCTCTTTTACTAGCCAATTCTATTACTCAACTACCTCTAAGTGTTTATTGCAATAAAAACAAACTGGTTTCCTCACAGACCAATTAGGACTAGCTGTATTCCTGACTGAGAAACTTTTTTTTCACTTTTCTCTTGGACCAAAAATGCTATCCTGTTACCTCCTACCTATTCAAATAGAATCACTCCACCAAAACATAAGCTGAGTTTCTTTTCCATCCCCCGGTCACCACTGACCACCCTTTCTTCAAATTATGTAAAGTGACCGTTGCATTTTATGTAACTTAAATACTCATATGTAATCTATCCTGTCTTTAATTGTTTCCAGTTTTTTCATATAGTAATATTTAGGCAATTTGCCTAGTCCCTTTAAATGTGTGTGTGTGCGCGTACATGCCTATATACAGTCAATTCTCATTGTTTTCGAACTTTATAAATTCACTTACTCCCTAAGATTTATTTGCAGTCCCTTAATTAACGCTTGCAAGTGCTTTCATGGTCATTCCTGGACATTCACAGATGAGTAAAGATTGAGTCACTGGACACCCGAATTCCCAACTAAGGTCAACCAAGGCAATGCCCCACCTTCTTTCTGCAGCTCTCCTACTGGCAATGTGTGCCTTTTTGATGTTATATTTAGTACCACTTTTTTATATTTTATGCTCGTTAGTGGTCTCACTGTTGAAAATGGTCCCCAAGCACAGTGTTGAAGTCTGTCTAGAGTTCCTAACTGCAGGAAGGCAGTCGTGGGCCTTGTGGAGAAAATGGGTGTAAGATAAGCTTTGTTCAAGCAGGCATTACAGTGCCATTGGCTGTTAGTTTGATATTAAACAACAATATATACTAAGCAAGGTGTCCTTAAGTAGAAACACCCATAAAACAAGGTGATTAGTGATGAAACTCTTGTAACCAGAGGTCTACAGAAACCTAACCCTAGACTTCCACCAGGAGCAATGATTCCGTATTTGTTAATTCAGTGCTCGTGGCAACTTTATAGAACATAGCAGCCATGAATAATGAGAATCGACTGTAGATGTGTATATGTTATGCATGTGGCCATTATCCTCATTTAGGCTTTTAGGAGACAAATAAACTATGAGTTATTGAAATGAAGGAGTTTGCCCAAGATTATTTGCCAAGCTGATAAATGGTAGGTCTGGAATCTGGCTGTCATAGTCCAGAGTCCTTTAGCTTTCAATTCACCACACCAGTAGCTTTTCTTTGTTTTAATTAGCTACAGAATCCTATTAATTTTGGGGTGTATATAGAGAGAGAGAATATATATAGAGAGAAATAGAAATAGAAGCTGTTTTTTAAAAGTTGCTTTACAATCCTAACTGAATGTTTTTTTTGTTTTTGTTTTTGTCTTTTGTCCTTTTTTAGGGCCACACCCATGGCATGTGGAAATTCCCAGACTAGGGGTCTAATCAGAGCTGTAGCCGCCACCTATACCAGAGCCACAGCAATGTGGGATCCGAGCTGCGTCTGCGACCTACACCAGAGCTCACAGCAATGCCGGATCCTTAAACCACTGAGCAAGGCCAGGGATTGAACCTGCAACCTCATGGTTCCTAGTCGGATTCGTTAACCACCGGGCCACGATGGGAACTGCCCCTCCCAACTGAATGTTAATTACAGTGAACCAAAGTCTTAAAAGAGAAGTAGAAGAACCTCTTTTTTACAAAATTGAGTTGATAACTGCGGATTTCAAGTTCCTTATCATGGAAATGAAAGTCTGACGAGTGAACAAACTTTAAAGAATCAAAGCTATAAAAATGCAGTCATAACCAAGATTTTTGTCTTGGCCTGAGGATCTACACCTTAAACTTGTTGGGCATGTATCTGAGCTGAACTCGCACCTACTTATGAAGGCGGCACACCTGCACTTTGTCTGTGGTTGAACAATGCCAGTAGAACTTAATTTTGGAACTTCCAAAGCTCCTTCATAAACACAGTTTGAAAAACGTTTTTTGTTTTTGCTTTTGTTTTCCTTTTTAAGTCTGCACCCAAAGTATATGAAAGTTCCCAGGCTAGGTGTCAAATTGGAACTGCAGGGCAGGCCTACACCACAGCTACAGCCACACCAGATCCAAGCCACATCTGTAACCTACACTGCAGCTTGTGGCAATGCCAGATCCTTAACCCACTGAGTGAGGCCAGGGATTGAACCCATATCCTCATGGACACGATGTTGAGTTCTTAACCCTCTGAGCCACAAAGGGAACTCCTGAAAAAAAATTTTAAATTCTAGTCTTTTCTCAGTAGGTTTTGTAAGTGCTTAGAGGTTAAGGATCATATCTTTTGTGCTTCTGTGCTTGCAAATGATCTTAGTTTAATGCTAACCATACAGAAGTCTCTCACTGTTGATAATCCAGTTTAGCCCACATGGTTGACAACCAGCTCTAGCCATACAAAGATTTCTGAGCATTGTGGTTAGAATTAAAAGTGTGATAGAATGATGTCACCTGGCCTTGTGGCACAGTGTCTTGCTATCTGTACAAAATGGGTAAGATTTTTTTTTTTTGATACGCTCTTGACATTTCTTTTTCCCTTGAAAATAAGAGCCAATCAGGAGGCTCAAATTCATGCTTCTCAACTTCCAAAAAGCTGCTAGAGACAAGGTTGAGTGAGGAAGTTCCAATAAACGGGGGGAAAAGATAACACTTTATGTCTGCCTCAAGGCTATACCACAAATTGTGGAGTGTTAGAAAGTGGACTAAGGGGTCCTTAAGAGCTGTATCGTTGTTGACTCAAAGGAGCTAATTGGTTTCAGCTTAGAATTCTGAAATCATTACCATTTCAGTATTTTATGATACTTTCTTTTCTCTTAAATTAATTAAATAGTCACAAGTCCAGTAACTTTAATGATCTATTTTGAGGAGCTAAGCTATTCTCAGGTCAAGATATCAAGGTTGACTTCCCTCCCCCCAGTTTATTTATTTATGCATTTATTTATTTATGTATTTATTTATGCTTTTTCAGGGCCCCACCCATGGTTGTATGGAAGTTCCCAGGCTAAGGGTTGAAGCAGAGCTGCACCTGCCAGCCTGTACCATAGCCACAGCAACACTGGATCCTTAACACACTAACCAGGGCCAGGGATTGAACCCACATCCTCATGGATACTAGTTGAGTTTGTAACCCACAGCGGGAACTTGCCTCCCCACTGCCTTAGTTTAGAGCATAGCTGAATTCCCTGGTGCAGATAAAAATGGATTAACCACATGACTCTACCTAAGGCTTTGTTGGTTCAGTCACGTCTCCAACAAGGAAGAGGACATGGGCATTTAGTAACCTGATGTGTTTGTCCTGCCAGGATTCATTAAGCTTATCTGCTCGGGGAGATCCTGTTGTGGCTCAGCGGAAATGAATCTGACTAGTACACATGAGGATGTGAGTTTGATCCCTGGCCTTGCTCAGTGGGTTGGGGACCCGGTGTTGCCATGAGCTGTGGTGTAGGTTCACAGACGCAGCTCAGATTCCACATTGCTGTGGTTGTGGTGTAGGCCGCAGCTATTGTTCTGATTTGATGCCTAGCCTGGGAACTTTCATGTGCCATTGGTGCAGCCCTAAAAAGCAATAAATAAGGAAAGAGAGAGAGAGAGAGAGAGAGAGAGAGAGAGAGAGAGAGAGAGAGAGAGAGGGAGAGAGAAAGAAAGAAAGAAAGAAAGAAAGAAAGAAAGAAAGAAAGAAAGAAAGAAAGAAAGAAAGAAAGAAAGGAGGGAGGGAGGGAGGGAGGGAGGGAGGGAGGGAGGGAGGAAGGAAGGAAGGAAAGAAAGATAGATTATCTATTGGGTTTACTGACAGAAGCACCACTCAGAATTTGTTTAGCAAAATCTTCTCTACCTCCGTCCTGAAAGGAAGGCAAAACCAGTGTGGAGATTCTAAATGTTTCAGTCTTAGACTCTTGCTTATTTTTCAGTGGAGATGGTTGAAAATAGTTGTTCCTTCTCTTTTCAGGAAAAACTGTCAGCGGAAGCGAGAATACACAAGGAGACTTTGGAAGACCTCCACATGGTGGTAGATGAAGATTCAAGGAGTGAAGGCAGCAGTGTAGACGAGGGCAAAGAAAAGACCAGAGTGCTGTTAGAAAGACTGAAAGCTCTAGAGGTAAGAAATGGAACCAGTTTTACACGTTTAAAGAAAAATAACCATGTTCTGTTTCTTTTATTGGCACTGCTTTTAAGTGAGTAGAAATTTTTCTTTCTCAGTTCTCCCAGACTAATGGGATGTAGTGGCTCCCATCATGAATCCTAAGTCAGTGATGTACACGGTTAAAATTTGTGACACTGAAAGAATCTTAACCTCGTGACTGGGGTTGTATTACCTTAAGAAGAGTACGTCATTCATTTTAAATTCAGTTTTAAAACTAGATCAGTTTTCTTAAAATTACAAAGTCCTTGAGGGAGGGGCTGTGTTTTGCTTCATTTTCCCTGAATGTAATGAATGAATGAGTGAAAGAATAAACAAAATATCCAATAATAGGCGACTGTAGAAAATAATAATCTTAAGCAGTAGAGCAATTTTTTCAGAAACAAAGGGGCTTGTGCAGAAGTTCAAAATGGAAATGTAGAATGAAGTTGAGCAAAAGGGTGTTACAAGGAGGATCTTTGAGCACTATGACCCCTCCAAACGAGTTTGAAATCTCTGGTCTGTTACTTAGTGGCACTGAAGTATGAACTTCAGGTGTTCATTCCTGAATGTTTATAGCTGTCCTCAAAGAGTGTTCTAGTTATTAGTTAACATGCTGAAAGACCTAGGAAAGATGCCTTTTTCCATGAATTGACTTACCTCTTCCTAATAAATTTTCTGTTTGCATATAAAACTGGGAGGTAATTACTTTTAAGCAAGAACTGTGGCTAGGCCAGCTCTTCTTAAACTGGGCACAATGGACCTTCTGCCAATATCTAAAATATAACTCTACCAGAGGGTCTTCAGAATCCTAAAATTTCCTGGTAATGTGAAAAGCAAAACCTTGAGAACTTGTTTTCTGTGGTTGGTTTCTGCAATTCTGCCCCTAACCCTAACTTCCCACATTGTCTGTAGGCACCTATTGTTTCACTTCCATTTCTTCAGCAATAGTAAAGCTAAATAAATACAGTTATGGACTTTGGAGCCAGACTCCCAAAGTCTGGTTGGAACCTCAGTTCTCTTACTTTCTAGTTTTGAAAACTTGGGTGAATTAATGAGGCTCTGTGTGCCTGTTTCCTCAACTGTGCAAAACTGGGGATAATACTAGTAACTCATCTTACAGGGAAGTAATGAGGGTTAAGTCAGTTAATATTTGCACAGTGGTGCTTGGCATATGCTTGTTTTTCTCTCCTACTCCAAGGCTCCTACCTTTTCTTACATGATTTTTCCCTATTTACCTGAATACAATGATTAATATAAGAACTATGAATGAAAAACTTCAGCTGCTCCACCCAGGAATGACTGAAGTTAGGTTAAGTGTGTGATGTCACTTAAGATGTAAGGGGGTTCCCGCTGTGGTGCAGTGGGTAAATGATCCGACTTGTCTCTGTAGTGTTGCCAGTTTGATCTCACAGTGGGTTAAGGATCCAGCATTGCTGCAGCTGCGGTCTGGGTTGCAGCTCCAGCTTAGTTTTGATTCCTGGCCTGGGAACTTCCATATTCCACATGCAGCCATACAATTAAAAAAAAGGGGGGGAGTGGAGAAGAAGCTGGGGAAGAGATTTCAGCTTAGGAAACTTCTGGCAGTTCCCCTTGAGCAAAGGGCCAAGAATCACTTGTTTTCCCAAAGATTTTCATACTTTTGTCAGATTTAAGATCATCAGTTTGGAAGGTGGAAAAGCCCCTGTAAGCAAAAGCTCTGAGGTTATTACCTGAGAGCCTTGAGAAACTCAGTTTAATCCTGAGGTTTCATTAACTGAATGTAATAGTAGGAGTGAGTTGATATTAAATTCATTTCTCTAGAACCATATCCTCAAATTATTAATTATATTGATGATTTTGGTGGAAATTGCTTTTAGTTCATCTAATTGTCACGGAGACAACTTTGTGAAGTACATTTTATTTAATCAAACTAAGAGGCATTTAAAAAATATCTTTGGCAGTGAATTTTTCTTAAACCCTCAGTGAATAAAAGAGAAGCAGCATTTTTTTTTTCCTTTCACAGAGATTGTCATGCTTCAGGCAACAACTCTTGAATCTAGCATTAGTTACATGCAATAGATGATATCTCTAAGTGCCATTAAGCCCCACAATTTTAATTTACGAAATATTTTGTTTTCTAAATTAATGTCCTCTAGTCACAGTGTCACTGCATGTTTCCTAAGATTCTTTGCTACATAAATCTCACGATTGTCTATTTAGATATATAATCATACACACACACAAAATCTGATTTTCATATGAATTTCATGTTACTTTATTTCTTAAAAAATATTATTTGTGTCCTCTGTGTACATTCCTTTATATAAGTTAGCAATTATTGTGGAAAAATAGAGGGTTCATTTTAACAGACTGCCATCAGAGCTGGTCCCAGACCCCAATGTGCATTTATACACTTGCACAAAATGCTCTTTGGGAAGATTTCAGATGAATTAACCATGATGCCATAAAACTTCAAAATTACTTGGGCATATTTTGATGTCTTACAGCAAAGTGTTTTGTTGTTTGTTTGTTTGTTTTTTGCTTTTTTTAGGGCTGCACCTGAGACATATGGAAGTTCCCAGGCTAGGGGTCAAATCGGAGCTACTGCTGCTGGCCTGCGCCACAGTCACAGCCATGCAAGATCCAAGCCGCTTCTGCAACCTACACCACAGCTCATAGCAATGCCAGATTCTTAACCCACTGAGCAAGGCCCGGGACCAAGCCCGCATCCTCATGGGCTCATTACCTCTGAGCTACGACTGGATCTCCTCATACAGCAAGATTTTTAAGAAAACAAAACATGTTTTCCATCAGTCTGTTTTTCAAACAACCATATTTGTGTACCCTTATCTCTTGGCCCCTGGGATGGTAGAGAGTAGAGAGGGGTGATTGTCAAGGTGATAGAAAGCAGATTTCCTTAATTTCTGCTTCACAAAGAGGTCCCACGAAGGTTTGGGAAAGAAGAGATACAAACGTGACTTCTAATATTATGTTTGATGAATATCACAATAACATTCAAAACCTGCCTAGTGTGATGACTCTGGGGAGCTGGTGACTTTGAGAATTAAATATGTGTTGTCCAAGCACCATATCCCATAGTGCTCCCACCACTGCCCCAGAGTTGTTCCCTCTTGTGGTCATTCCTGGGGCTTAGTTCCTATACCACTCAACTTTCAATCCCTCTTTCTTTTCCTTTCAGAATCAATCTCATGTGAAACAGAATACACTTTACTCACTTTTTCCATAAGGCCTTTGTGGTCATGCAGAATGACCCAAGGCTGAGGGCTTTGAACTTGGTCTCTAGATAGCCTCACCCCCAAGTCCTTCAGCTGCTGGGCATTTCTCAGGAGCCCCTTCTCAGTTCCCAGCCTCCTGCCCTAGAGCATGGCCAACTCCCTCGCCCACAGCCAACCTTTCTGTCATCTTATCACGGAGCGCTTTATCAGCCTCTGCACCTCACTCAAGGTGTCATTACAGGGTCTTCCCTAGATCCTCAAGGTATTTTGCTAAATAAGACCTTTATCTGCCAAAAAGAACCCCTGGGCCAGCAGTCAAAATAATGATTACATATACACATGCATTTCACACATTTTCTTTTTCCCCTTAGTAGTTGCTTTCTGTATTCAGTGCCTTGGATTTAGTAAGTTTAAGTCATTTGAGGAGTAAGAGACTTACCCTCACCTCTCAGCAACTCTTTCCCATGCGTCTAAATTAGAATTCTTGTTTAGGATCCTGAAGTCCAGGGAAGAAGCTATTTGGTGTATTTTACGTTTGTGTTATAAGGACCACATGGGGAGTCTGGAGGCCACTTGTCGGTTTTCTGGAACTCTGAAGTTCTAGGTGGGGTGTTTTATGTTTTATTAAATTGTTTAGATTCCCATGGCTGCTGTTTCAGAGACTGCTTTCTCAGGATAAAGCTCACCGCATTCAGCAACATGGTACTGCCATGTCACAGTCCCCTTCTCTTGAAGGACCACTCGTTTCTCCCATGCCATCCCAGACCGTTGATATAAAGGCGCTTCCCAGACTTGACCTCCACTGTTGATTTGACCTTGTGTCTTCCCTATTCTCTACTCCTGGGCTTTGGCCTCAGGCTCCAGGTTTGCTCATGGCATATTCCTTGAAATGCATGAATACTTGTCTCCAGACCCACCTCTCCACACGTGAACCAGCCCTTTCCATCCCCACCCCTCACCCCCCACACACACACCTATCGTCTAGTCACTTCACCTCTGACTAGAAATCAAGCCGGATCTCCCTTTGCTCACTCTCAGCTCCTATAACAGCTCTGATTCCCAGACTCTAGCCAGGGGAAGAACTGGCCTGGTACCACTTGGGGTTTCTGAGCCTCCAGGTACATGCTGATGCCTTAGCTATAGCTTCAAGGTCAGAAGGACATAGCTTTTTATAGGAAAGATTTATTTTATGCAGACAAAATATGGTAATTAAATGTGTTAATGTGAATAACAGCTTTCTCTACTCGGTTATACTTTCCATGAAAGTAGGACAATTAAAGTGCTAAGCATAAGCATTTTTGTTAATCAGTAACTCCTGTTTGAAATGAGGTAGTTGAAAATAGTAATTCTCAAATCTGGCTGCATATCACAGTTATATGTTGAGCTCATAGTCATTAGGTATTTACTGAATACTTTCTTTGGGCCAAAGGCTGTTCTGGACAGTTGGGTTTGATTAATTTTTTTTAAGTATTATTGATTTATAATGTTGTGTTAATTTCTGCTGTATAGGAAAATGTGTGTATATATATATATATATATATATATATATATATATATATATACAGACACATTTCAAAAAATCCTTTTTCTTTTTTATGGCTGAGTAGTATTCCATTGTGTATATATTCCACATATTCCTAATCCAATCATCTATTGATGGACTTTTGGGTTGTTTCCATGTCTTGGCTAATGCCATTTGCAGCAACATGAATGGAACTAGAGACTCTGATACTGAGTGAAGCCAGTCAGAAAGAGAAAGACAAATACCATATGATATCGCTTATATCTGGAATCTAATATACTGCACAAATGAATCTTTCCACAGGAAAGAATATCATGGACTTGGAGAACAGACTTGTGGTTGCCAAGGGGGAGGGGGAGGGAGTAGGATGATCTGGGAATCTGGGGTTAATAGGTATAGACTATTGCCTTTAGAATGGAAAATCAATGAGATCCTGCTGTATAGCACCAGGAACTATGTCTAATCACTTGTGACGAATCTATAAATGTATGCATAGCCAGGTCACCATGCTGTACAGTTGAAAAATTGACAGAAAACTGTAAACCAGCTATAATGGAAAAAATAAAAATCATTATATAAAAAAAGTCCTTTTTCAGTATGGTTTGTCATAGGACATGGAATATGGTTCTCTGTGCTATACAGTAGGACCTTGTCATTTATCCCTTTGTGTGTATTAGCTTACATCTGCTAACCCCAACCTCCCAGTCTATCCTTTCCCCGGCCCTCTTCCCCTTGGCAACCACAAGTCTGTTCTCTATGTCTGTGAGTCTGTTTCTTTTTCATAGATTTGTTCATTTATGTCATTTTAGATTCCACATAGAAGTGATTTGGTCATTATCATGGTGCTCAAACATAGGGTATGGATACAAAACATACATACTTAAATAAAATAATAATAAGCAAAAGAAACCCCAAATTCATAAACAGATCAGACCTTCTGAATAAAAAAGAACTGGGTGATGTATTAGTAGAGAGCATGGGGGTAGGGAGAGGTCTTTACCTACAGTGGCCTCTCACACTGCGCCATGTGGAGGTAATGTAAACAATAAAAAGGAGACAGTGTGAGGATCTGGATGAAGAATAAGAGGAGATTGCAAATGTGAAAGTCCAGAGATGGTCAACAGGTTGGCAATTTAGAGGAACAGAAGTAAGAACTGTCCTGAGGAAATATGGTATAAGATTTGAAAATGGGAAGAAAATGAGTTCAGAGAAATAGACAGAAGCTAGAACCTGGAAAGCCTCCTAGTTCACAGTCACGATGAAGACTATGAATGCAATGCTACCTGTAAGGGAAGGCCATTAGAGATTTTTAGCTAGGGAAGTTGCATGACCTGACTTGTGTTACAGAAAGAGACAATTTTCTCTTTTTTGTGGGCCAATAGCAAGACAGAGGTGGAGACAGGAAGATCAGATGCGAAATGTTTTCATATTCCAGAAAAAACATGTTATTGGACTGAACTAGAATGAGTACTTAGTACTAACAGGGAATAAAAGTAATCAAACATGTAGTAATATCTTTAGGCTAGCGGACTAGTGGGGAATTGTAATGATAACATTCACACACGTATGCATACAGGAATATGTATACACCTACACTCACTGTTTTAATCTTCATAACAACCCTGTGGAATGAGGCAGATATGATTATCATCATCCTCACTTTACAGATTAAGAAACCGAGCCCCAGACAAGGTGGGTTACTTACCCAAGGTCATATCGTTAATAAAAGTGAGAGTCAGAATTTGAATTCCTGTTGTATGGTTTCACTATGCTATGCTGGCAAGAAATGTGGTCAAGCAAGAGCGTATTTTAGAAGTAAACCCTCCTGGAATTACCAAGGGACTGGATATGGAATATAAGAGAAAATGAGAAACCAGAGTGACTTTTAGGTTTTTTACCTTTGCCACTGAATATGGGGTTGTTCCAAATTTCTGAGAGAAGCAAGGCTTGGAGGAAAAATTACTTAGGGAAAGGAATATGTAATCATCAGTTTACTCTGTACATGTTGACTTGAGCTGCCTATTAAACATTCAAGAGATCATATTCAATAGGCAGTTGGGTATCCAAGAGCAAGGTCAGAGTGAGAGATACAGATTTGAGAGTCATCAGCATATAGATAACACTTTTTGTGGTGGAACTTAATAAGGCCATTTCAGAAGGAAGTGTAAAGGTGGACCTTAAGGAGGCAGAGTACAGAGCCCTGGGGAAACCTCTCCATCGGAGGTCCTGCTGAAGAAAAGCCAGGCAGTGAGACTGGGACACAGTAGTTAGCGTGGTAGGAGGAACCTCAGAAAGATAAGGTATCAGAGAAGTGTCAAGGAGAAACTGTTTCAAAGGCAACCTTGTGGAATGCTCAAGAGGGAATAAAAAAGATGAAACACAGAGATCCTCGCTGGCTTTGGCAAGGGATGGGTTAGCTAAAAGCCTGATAATAACAGTTTCTGATTGAGTGGATAGAAAGGCTAGGACATGGAGACATCATGGAGATGGACCACTCTTCTAAGTTTTCCTGTGACAGGGGGACCAAGATGGGAGAGAGGCATAGCTGAAGAGAGACATAAGACAAGTGGAGTTCTTTGAAAAAGGTGACATTAGGGCATGCTGGTGTGCCAATAGGAACCATCCGGTGGAATGAGCGAAATCCACAGTGCGGGAGTGAAAAACAGAAATATAGCAGTGAAATCTGCAAGCAGACGAGAGCGATGAAACCCATGCAGAAAGAGAGCTTCTGAAAAGTCAGATGCCTGGGAGAAAACCCAGGAAATTCTAAGTCTTTAAGTCTAAGATGTAGACTAACCATCTGTGCTTTTATAAAACCCTGTGGGGGACTCAGGTGTGCAGCCAGAATTGAGAACCACTGATAGAGCTTTTAGGGAGATAATGAAAACCCTTCAAACTCCTTGGGCCCAGCTCAATACTACACCCAATATGCTGTCATTGGTCTCTACCACTTTTTAATCTAACGTTTCTTTGTTCCCAGTCTTGAGTAGAACTTTCCCTGAATCTTCAGACTTAGATGCAGAAGCCCTTTCATGCATGCCCAATGCCAGAGAGCTTGTGAGCCTGAGGAAAACTCATAATCAAAAGTGCTCTGAAGTGACTGCTAGCTTGACTTTGATGGCTCTCCTACCATGGCCATGGGTTTGAAACACCCAGGTTTCACGTTGGCTCTTTGCTGATGAGCGAAACGGTCTGCTGTGTAGCATTCCTGATTGGCTTCCAGTTCTTACCTTCTTCTTCCTCTCACTTTTATCCTCTCCTCTCCCAAGACAGTATGAAAAGACATTTTAAAAGTTATGAAGCAGCATGCTGGTGGTAGTCTGAATAGAAATTCTTAAATATTTGCTTCTAATCTTCAGATTCTATGACAGCTTGCTGACAGGTAGCTCCAGACATCCCTATCTTAAGGTACCTGGTGTATATCTTTCTCCTGATTAATTTGTATCCAGATGTGGGTCACTTAGCAGCAATCACTGAGCTGGATAAGAGACGAAAACTCCTCTTTGGTAAAGGGGCTTGACATTTTTTTTAAAAAAATCCCTTCCTATGTCAGTATGTAACTTTGTACTATCAAATTTCTGATGTAAAGAGTGGTAAACATTCACATCATAGACAATTAAAATTGAAGGAAATGGATAAATTATAGTTACACCAATCAGAAATATTTGCTGTTAACATTTTGGCGTGTATATTTTCAGTCTTTTTTTCTCTGTTGTACTTAGCCAAATTAGGAAATCATAGAATTTCACATTATACCAAAGGTAGCTTCCTCTTTTATGTAATATATAAAAAATATTCCCCAACTTATTTGGTGTTTCTTAAAATGTGATTTGATGGCTGTGCAGAAATTTATCACCTAGATCCTGAGTACCATTTATTTAATCACTTTCTGTTGGCTACTTATGTCACTGACACTTTCTCATTATTATAATGTGGTGATGGACATCCTGGTACATAAGCTTTTTATACGTGTATATTTTAAGAGAATATTTACAGCATGACCATTCTTTTCAAAAATTTATGCAATTAGGCAGATAGATTTCTTCATATCATATTCATTTCAATGAATCAGTGGCCTTCCAAAATTAAGAATTCCAGAAATGGCTCTGACAGGGTAGCCCAGTTAGGGAGAAGCCCCCAGCCCACCCTCTGGGGAGCCACCACTATTGCCCAGTATGAGAGACAGTGATGAGAAGGGTCCATGGGCTTCTGAAACAGGTTCAGAAATCTAAACTCCTGGAGAAACCACAATTAGGCAATCCTGGTATTCTTTCAAGGTGTCCTCTTTGTGATCATTCTTCCAACTGCAAGTCTTAGAGGCCCTGCTCAGACTGACTTGACAAAAGAAAGAATGTCCTTGTAACTGGTAACTGAGGTGTAACCATGGATGAAGGTATGGATTAGTGCAGGGGTTTGGACCATATTGGGCGACTCTTCCATCCCTCATCTGCTTTCATCTCAGTCGGTTTTATTCTTAGGCAGACTTTCTCCATGTGCTGGCCGAGATGACAATCCAAAGCTTCCAGGCTTGTATCCTAGTACATCACCAATGCTACTGACAAGGTTGTTTCCTTTCCCTGGTCATTCCATCCAAGCTCCTAGACTCCCATGGGGGATGCCATTAGCACATGGTCAGGTATTGAACATTGGAGGCCAGAATGTCATAACCGATAGACCCATCAATCCCATGATTTGGAAGAGTTCTTAGGTTTTAGTTATTTAAAAGTCAGAATTGCCTGTATATCACTCAGAAAGGTAGGTTGCTGCTTAAACATTGCTTTTTCATTTTCTTCTGTGTTCTTTTTTTCTTCTCACCCTCCCCCACGGTCTCTGTCTATCTCTGTGGCTGTCTGTGTGTCTGTCTGTCTGGCTCTCTCTCTCTCTGTCCCTTCCTCTTCCCCATTCCTTCTTCTCTCCCTACTTTTAATATATCTGATCCTGGGCTGCTACTGGATGCTGGAGTTACAAAGATCCATGGAGCATTTTCTCTGCTCTTGAGACACATTATTGGAAGGAAGACAAAAATACACTAACTTAAATTATAAAAATAATAAACATTAACATTTTAACCCCCCCCAAAAAAAAAAGTTATGTCCAAGGGTCAGTGCAATACTGAGAGAGAAGTACTAACTGGATTCTTTTGGGAGAAGGCCAGGAGATAAGAAGGTGCCATTTGAACTGAGCCTTTGAAGCATTGTACATATTATCTAGACCAGCAGTTCGAGGAAAGGCAGAGGGAATTGCCTGGATAAGGGCAGCAAAGCCTGAAACAGCATCAAGCAACCATCAGGACATGGGACTGCCCGGAGCCTGGGGTATATCCTTCCAGAAATGAGACCGCAAGTCTGGGGTTGTCCTGGCCATGACAGTGCATGGAGCTACCTATCTACCCAACAATGTATTAAGAGCTAATACTGTTTATTTTAAAAATTCATGGAGGGTCTAATCAAACCTCCAGTCTGTTTAGAGATAGTCTTATCAAACAGCCCCTTGAGTTTCCCCAGTGCCTTGTAGCTGCAACTCCTTGTGTGTCTCGGCTCCATCTTTACAGTATAAAATAATACAGCCAAACAGGCATGCCAAATGAGGGTGCCAACAGTCCTGGACCACGGAGGGAGTATTTATGGCTTTAAAGCATAGGCTCCTGCTGACTCCTTTGGAATATAGAAAAAATATATGCCTTCCATAAGTTGAAGTGCTACCAATCACGAAAGCCTTTGATCACCACACATTGTCTGCTGCCTGTCTCTTCATCATTGATATGAGAGAACTGAACTTGTGTGCAATTTAAGTCTCCCAATAATAGGCAGCTGCCTGCCTTTTACCTTGGGTTTTTCGAGCATCTACATCGCTATTTTACAGCAGCCCTTTTGGCTTTCCAACTCCTGGAAGCTTGTTTAATCAAGACATAACCTTTCATCAGTTATGACCAACTAGCGAGGGAAAAGAAAAAATCCTCAGTAGGCTAAAGTATTAGGGGGCCTGTAACTGCTTTGCCTGGCCAAGGTCAGATTTTGAGCAGAAGCTTGTTAGAAACACTTCAGATGTTAGAAAAAGCCGATATGTCAAGAATTAATCTGCATAAATACGGTAGTTTGCCCTGCTCAGATTTGTGTGGGAGCTTGTAAGAAAAATTCCAGATCTTAGAGAAAGCCAATGCATCAAGGCCTAATCTCCATAAATATTCTAAGAGCTATCAAAGAAGAAAAATGAACCTTTGGGCCAACATTAATTGTGCCCAGAGATAATTAGAACAAAGCGTTGTTAATTGCGTGTTGGTTTAATGTTATCTAGCTGGTGGCCTTGTTTTTTTTTTCACGGAGGGTATAAATTTTGATGTCAGAAACTGAAAGCTGGCTGGCTTGATTAATCAAAAGACCTCTGTTTGCTTAGTTACAGCCAATTAGGCATTTTAATCCTCACTCTGCAAAGTATGATTAAGTCTGGTATGTCATGAGTATAATTGGAAAACAAAACCCCACATCTTTGGTTCTTTTTTCATCGTGAATATCTGAGTTGTCCTAGATGTAACACCTCCAAGTAACTTACCTAAGTGTCGTGAATAAAAATTACAGGCTGTGATTCCAAAAGCAGTCTGATTGATGAACAGCCTGAGTTACAGAACCACAGCATTCTATAAACTAATAGTTTGCCAGGGGAAAATGTTACATGGCCTTGGGGGAGAAAAAAAAGTAATAGTTCCAGAATGGGGTCCAGAAAAATGCCCTTGTTATGTATGTACTGCCTTGTTATGCTGAGTCAGTAATAACGTCACCCTAAATCTATGCGGTGTTGTAAGAAATCCACTCTCTCTGATTTCTGATGGCAGCCTTTTGAGGGTGACCTAATTCATTGCCATTCAAATCAGGCCCAACCCTAGGGCCTCTCTACTTTGAGAGTGGGAAATAGAGTTTTACTTTATAACCAAAGCAGTGCAAGCAACCAAGTACTCCAATGGATCAGGGATTTTAAGATTTGAACGTGGGAGGAGATATTATAAATACAAGCTGCACTGGGTGTAAAAAAATCTCTCCAGTATCTGTTTGGGTAATTATTCCTACTTCAGGACTATCTTAAAGATCTTTGTTTTAATTCGTGAATTTAACTTTCTAAATATAAATAAGCATCCTCAGTGTCTTGTTCAATTGCACTCTTGGTTTTCTTTTTGGAATCCACTAGTTATAGTTACCCAGGGTAGGCTCAGCCTCTTCAGGGCTCAACGTTGACAAGGATTCAACTGACAAGGGTGCATTGGGTGGGGGTGGGGGGCTCTTTTAGAAATTAAGTTTCTGCTGTGCTTTTAAAGAAGATACAGATTGTAAAATTTGTCAGTTGTTGGTTTGGAACAGGTAATGTCTCAACAGAGCAAAGGAAAAAGAAATGGTTTTAAAATTACAACAAGGAACATGATCTGTTTGGAAATTTTGGATCTTTTTTTCTCAAGGCAGAGTCTTTTCCTTTACTTTTGTCTCATTGGTAGTCATGTCCAAAGGAGCATTCTTAGAAACAGGAAAGCACCTTTTCCTGTGACATCCTTGTTGGTTTTTTTGTTTGTTTGTTTGTTTTGCTTTTTTATGTGCCTAGGGCCACAGTCAAATTGGTTTTGGTAATCTCATGAAATACCAAGACGATCATGAATTCATTTAGAGGAGACCGCCTCTCATACAGTGTAATAACTTGGGGGAAACAACTCTAAGTAATTCCAGCTTAAAACAGGAAGCAACCAGAGGCAAACAGAGTGTGATAGGCAGATGTTTCTAAGTCCATATAATAAAATGCATTCCTCAGAAATCCAAGTAACCAAAAATCTCCCCACAGTCTAGTTTTATGAGAGAGACAAATATGAAAACAAACAGGTTTTCTTTCCCAAAAGCAGTGTCTGTAAATGAGATGAATGTAAATTCTTGAATGCAGACCCCATTTATGGTCTTTCCCAGTCCTCAGTGTCCACAGATCGGATTCCAGGGGTCTCAAGGCAAAGGACTAAGTGTTTCATGGATCATCAGAAAGAAGCTAAACCATGCTCATTATCAAGTAATTTTCATAATGGATTACCAAGTAATTATTGTAATAGATTTAATAAGTATCTATTGACTATAATAATGATATTATAACTATAATGAGGACATAATAATTATATAATACCACAACTTCTTAATGCCAGCCAGATGTAAATTTGGTAAATTCAGTGGTAAATACATTTTGGGGAGGGGGGAACAAAAAGATGCTGATCCAATCATCTTATGTAGGTCTTAAACCAACTCAGCTCACAGTTTCCAAAAAGGGATTTTTTTCAAAACAGTTTCTAGGAGTTCCCATTGTGGCTCAGTGGGTTAAGGACCTGACATTGCCTCAAGCTGTGGCATAGGTCACAGATGTGGCTCAGATCCGGTGTTGCTGTGGCTGCAGTGTAGGCCTACAGCTGCACCTTCGATTTGATCCCTAACTAGGGAACTTCCATATGCCTCAGGTATAACCTTAAAAAGAAAAAGAAAAGTTCTAGTAAGTGCACTCTAGGTATAAATATTTAATTAATAGATTGAAGTTGGGTCTGCTTAAAACATTAATTTCTTTATCCCACATTCACCTGTTGTGACAGTTTTCAAAGAACTAGGAAAGAGTTCCTTGTCCTTCCTCCTCTGCCATCATCCTGGCACCAGTACATTCTCCTTCACTGATTCACAGACAAGTGGGCAGGTAGACAGACAGACAGATAGACAGACACACATACACACGCACACACATCCCACATATGCATGTATGCATTGCACACACCTGCCCCCACCTTTCCCCAGGCTGCAGAAGCATCTGAGAGCGGACACTATTTTAGTGACTGGAGGACCCTAAGACATTGTGCTCCCAGACTCGCAGGCTGTGTGCTTCTTCACTGAGCCTCATGTCTCACTTACCAGCTTCTTTGCACCTTCTCATCCTTGAAGTGATAGAGGGGAGAAGGGGACCTTTTGTCCCTCTTTTTCACCACTTTCGTTTTTTAAATTTATTTTTTATTGAAGTATAGCTGATTTATAATGTTATATTAGCTTCATGGGTACAGCAAAGTGATTCAGTTATACATATATTCTTTTTCATATTCTTTTCTATTTTAGGTTATTACAAGATTTTGAGTATGGTTTCCTGTGCTGTGCAGTAGGACATTGTTATCTATTTTATATATAGTAGTTTGTATCAATTAATCCCAAACTCCTAATTTATTCATCTCCATCCCTTTCCCCTTCGGTAACCTTGAGAATATTTTCTATGTCTGTGACTCTGTTTCTGTTTTGTAAATAGATTCATTCATATTATTTTTTAGATTACGTGTATAAAGGACACCATATGTTATTTGTCTTTCTCTATCCAACTTACTTCACTTAGCATGCTAATCGATGTATGTTCATCTGTAGTCATCTATGTTATTGCAAGTGGCAGAACTGCATTCCTTTTTATGGCTGGGTAATATTCCATTTTGTATAAATACCAGATCTTTATCCATTCATCTGTTGATGGACACTTAGAGTGCTTCCATATCTTGACAATTGTAAATAGTGCTGCTATAGCACTCAGGTGCATGTACCTTTTCAAATTAGAGTTTTTGTCTTGTCCACATATATGCCCAGGAGTGGGACTGCTGGATCTGGTCCAGCAATGTACCATATTTCGAGTTTTTAAGGAACCTCCATACTTCCTAATATTTCTTTATTCTGGTTTCCCTGACTCCTTGTTACTTCTGAGTCAGGACATCTATATTCGGTGTGGGACTTGAATTTTCCATTTGAATTTTCTTTCCCTTCCATCCAATGAATGGGTTATAATGCATCAACCCATCATCTTATAATAATATTTTTGTAGTGAAAGCTCGAAAATTGACTTCTGTGTGCCCAGGGATTGCCATCCACTCGCCAAAATGAAAGACTGGGGAAGAGTGAGAGAAGGAGCAAGATGTTGAACCTGGGACTGGAGTCATTTGAAAAGCCATGGCTTCCAAGAGGCTGGATTCCAGCTGGCCAGACCAAGATACACCGCTGTGTTGGTGTTGGTTCCTTTCATCTTTTGACTTTGTAGGAAGGATCGAGGGTCTGGAGGCTGGGTCTCTTCTTCTCACACAGCCACTCCTTTGACTCACCATTATCGTTCCACCTCCTAGGCTCGAATCTGGTGCCCACACCTCTGCTCTGAAGGATCAGTTCACGTTTTTTCCAACCGCTTGTCAGCAAGGCTGTCAGCTGCCGCGGTTTCTCTGGCTCCCCACTGCTGCCCCTTTATTGCTGGAGGCTGGGCCTCAGGGAGTCCTTAAGGGAATTCTTCTGCTCTCTCAGCAGGCAGCAGTCCCTTTTAACTTCTCTCTTGCAGCTCTTTGGGTACCTGCTGCCAGCTGTTCTTGGCACAGAACCAGCTGAGACAAATCACATTACAATGAGCTACAAACCTACAGAAAGCCAAACTAGTCCCCCAAACCAGCCATTCACAAAGGGGTCCACTTTTTTTTTTTCCTGGAAGCCTCCCTTGCATCATTGCATTCAAAAAGAGTCCAGAGAAAAGGTCCATAGAATATAAAAAATAAATTGGGATCTCTTTAGGTATAAAAATACTGAGTCATCACTGTGGTCGGTCTCCCATTACTGAAGTCAGCCTGGAGACACTGGTCACTGTTGCCCTCCCTTCCTTGTATCCCTTGGGTGTTCATTCAGGGAGTCACTGAAAGGATGCTAAGGTATTGGAGAAAGACTGGAAGCTCCCATGCATCTCAGGTCAGGGGGACGTCAGTTTGGGTAGCAGGTTTGTATATTTCAGCACTGAGGCTAAGTTCATAGCAGAAAGAATATAGTGATCCTTCCTGCAAGCAAATACTTAAATCTCCCAGGCAGTAAACTCTGAATATGAATACAAAAGTTTATTACAAGAAGAGGGGCTCTGCTGAAATGAAGAGGGGCTCTGCTGAAATGAAACCAAGATAATAGTCAGAGAACTAATCTGTCTCCCATTCTTTGGCTGCAGGGAATTGTGTACTATCATCTGAGGGAATCATTTCATTTCAAAATTACACTTTATTATTAATACTGATAAACGAAGACAGGACAAAGCCCAGAATACACTTGCCTATTTTGCATTATTTTGAGTTTTCATTTATTCAGCTCTTTGTACGTAAATTAGCATATCTTATTTGTAAATCAGCACTGCTGTGCAAGGCCGTTTAATGACATTTTAGGCAGAGTTGACTAATCCATAGGTTCGTCTTTTTTTTATTTTTAATTTTTTAACACCCAAGAGAAGAGCTTTTTCAAAAAATCCCGTGCTAGAAACTTGAAAGTCTGTAGTTCTTCCATTTGATTTTTATGTCCCAGAATAGTTAATTTTCTTTAATTTAAGGATCACCACCTCTATTTGAATTCACTTTAAGCATATGACAAACATAAAAAGCCATTTAAACCAACTCTGATCCTATGGATAGAAGTAACATGCCCCCCTGTAAATTTGAATTTTTTATCGTATGTGCAGGAAGCACCACTGAATTTACTTTGTCCATTTTGATCAATGCTTCATAACTCTCACTTTTCAGAACTAAATCTTGTGATAATTTGGCCTCATAGATGAACTTCTGAAGGTGATGAAATATTCATGAAGTGGAGCTACCAACTTCCTTTTTATAGTTTTCATTTCCTTGTCGGCTTATTCAACACAGAGAAATTAAAAATGTTTTGGGGAGGTGGGAGGCAATGAGAATTTAGCCAGCACCCGCAGAAAAATAGATGGTATTTCAAAGGCAGCTGTGCCCTGCAGGGTTATTATAAATTCCAAAGGCCACCAAAGCATCATCATTATTCAGTCCTGCTGAATGAAATCTGGGTGAAGACGTATCTGGGTACAGTATCAGTTGCCTCTTTTTTTCTGGATGCCTTAGGAGGTCACTTGCTTTGTCTCTGCCAGAGAACAGCCTGTTTCTTAAAGAATATTTTGCTAAGAACATCTCCGCCATCTCCTTTTGCAGGAGTGGACTTGGAAATTTGATTTTCAAGTAGCCTGAGGGGCAATTCCATGGCCAGCCTCCCTTCTCCTCCCTTCCCACTCCAACCTCATCAGTAACTCCCCCATTTCACCAATTTCCTGTATTTTTAGCTCCTTCCCCCCACTGACAGAGTCTAATATTAAAATGCAAATCTCTTGGGATAACTATTGCAGGATCATGGATTTCCTGACAAAGGCAAGTAGGACTTGCCCTTACCTATGTTAAGAAAAACAAAACTTCAAATGGGTAACTTAAAGATCAAAATTGACTTTATTCAGTGATTCATGAATTGTACAGCATCCCATCCAGCCATAGGGAGGAGCTCTGCCAAGCTCTAGAAAAGGAAGGGTTTTTAGAGGTGGAAAGGGAGTTGAAAAAGGAAACTCTCAGCAAAAAATGTTTTGTTTCAGGCAAATTTGCCCTCCTAAAGGGAATAGAAAGTGTCTGTTGATCTATAAGGTAGATTATCTCACCAGTGCTGACCAGGTAATTCCAGGTTGACTGACTAAAGGTTTTATTCCTAGGAGAGGCTGAAACTGCAATTAGGTTAAGTATTAAGTAGGTTTGCTAAAGTGAGGCTTAGCACAAACGACTCCATTTGGTGCCTATTTTCTCTTTTTTTTTTAAACACCTATCAGCCAGGTAATTAAAAAAGAACTTATTCTTTTTGGTTCTGGATTTTTCTGTACTTTGAAATATTTGTAATTCTGAGGCAGCCTGATGGACATAAGCAGAATCTGAACTCTTTATTCCTGGATTCAAATCCTGCTCCATCCCCAATCTTTGGGAAGTTCATTATTCATTTATGAGCCTCAGCTTCTCATCTATAAAATGGGAGTATTACTACATATGCAAATGGATTAAATGAAAAAGTAATATTTTTAAATGCTAGTATAGGGTATGGCACAATGAGACACTTTTTTTCTTCCTTAAACTAAATAGCAGATTCTTCTTGATTATTTTCCCATAGGTTATTACAGAATATTGAGTATAGTTCCATGTGCTACACAGTAGGTCCTTGTTGGTTATCTGTTTTATGTATAGTAGTGTGTATATGTTAATCCAAACTTCTCCTTTATCCCTCTTTGCCTCTTTCCTCTTTGGTAACCCTAAGTTTGTTTTCTATGCCTGAGAGTCTTGAATAGCAGAATCTTTAGGATTATCCCCTGTAGGTAAGACTGAGGCAATTCTTTTCTCCCAGCATGTAGGAAAAATGATGGATGAAAATGTTAACCCTGGGTACTATGCTTCCTTAATGTTTCATAGGGAATCGAGATGATGGGAAATTACTTCCATTAATTCCCAAGTGCTGAGAGGTCCTCTTTTCTGCTTCTTGGGCGATTTTTTTGCTGCCGTTGTTTACCAGGTTGCACTATTTGTTCAGCTGTCCTAGCTTCCCTCGAAGTTATAGAGCCAGAGAAACCCTTGACAGTGCTTCTGATGATCTTTCCCTCTTCCCCCCCCCCCCTCTCCTGCAGGAAGGACACACCACCCTCCCCCCACCACTACCCATAGTGTTCCACATTTTAAATGGGATTGGTGGAAGACTGATCAGCTAGCCCCTTACCCAGGGTCCTAGGACTAGGGGTATAGGGAGCATATCATCGAAAAGTTTCCTTCTCCTGTCCCCTGAGGAACAACAGAACAGCTTTTCCTCTGCAAGGAATCTGGGGCAACCAACCAGCTCATGGCCATGTGTACTTGCGCCCACTCAAGGATTCATCCTTGCTGTGGGACCCGGAGCACCAGGTTTTCTCCACTGTATTCATGGTGATTATACTTTGGCTCTGCCTCTGGAATCAGTGTGCCCTAACTTACCTGGGCAGTTTTCCATCAGTTCCCAGTCCATCATTCGTCTGGGCTTGGCTGTTTTCCTAGATTCTTAAGCAAAGGTTCTATTCTTCTTCCCAGGAGGCCCTCACTCAAACCTCTTCATTCCAGAAGGGCAGTAACTCCTTGGCTAGGATGGGGCTTATGAAGAATCCCAGCACATTTTCACAATGTCCCTAGAGTCATTTTCTTTTGCTTATAGAGCAACTTTCTGTCTATGTTTCTATCAGTATAGCTAGACATTCTCAAAAGTGTGGCTCTCTGGAAATAAAATCAGAGTCTCAGGCTCTCCTCATTGAAAGAAAACACTAAGGACACTTTCGACTCCATCTGCTCACATTGGGACACCCCCAGTGACAGGAAACTGCCTCCTTCCAAAATTTGCCAAAAGTGTAGGCTTCGCAAAGAGTCTGAATTCAAAACCAGGCTGCCATGCTAACCAACTGTGCATCTTTGTACAAGTTACTTGAGCTTCCTGTGCTGTAGTTGCCCCATATTTAAATGGAGGATAATCTTGTTCCTAGTGCAGAACTTGAGGATGAAATGAGCTAACAGTTTAAAAATCCTTAGCACATTGCATTTCCTGTGTGGCTCACAGCACAAGTACTCAGAGTTGCTTCTAAAACTCTTTAGCACAGAAGTTGGCGCAAAAAATAAGGATTCAGTGAAAAGTTAGCTGAAACTTTATTTAGCCGTCATCCACCTTTGAATGGCTCTCATCTTTTCGATGTAATTTTCTGAAGTCCGTCTCCCAGGAGATGTATTCACGAGGGCTAGTTCTGTCTCCAGAGGCCTGCAGAACAATTCCTTTTCCCTGACAACCTGTCTCAACCAGGGACAACCTTCACTTCCCCTCCAGGACTTTTCTCCTACGGGCTAAATAGGCATAGTTTCTTTTGCTGTTGCTTGATATGACATGGTTCAAATGCCTTCACCACGCTGAATCTTCTCCCCAGTCGATCTCATTTCTCCGTATATCTTCTATGCACAGAATACAGCCACACATAACTCAAAGTCCCCTCTGAGCAGTGATGAGAAGAACAAAATCTTGTCCCTCTGTTCCCTTGGCACATGCTGCACAGCTCTTAAAGCAGCCCAGGTGTGGTCACATACTGAATTCATGCTGAGGGGCCCTACTTGTGTCTACACTCCCTGAATCCTCTTTATTGTGTGCTTGTCCCATGGCTTTCCCCCACCTTGTTCCTCCACGTTTTTTGTTTTTTTCTGTTTTCCCAGAATGAGGGACAGCATGTTGACTTCAGCTGAGTTTTCCCTGGTCGGATATATTTCGTTGTAATCCATGACTCCAGGTCTCAGAGTCCTAAGTCTGCGGTCCAGTATACGTGCTCTCTGCATTGTACGTAGATATGGTGAAAAGGTGGCACTTTCCTTTGGGGAAATGGGACACTTTCTGACCAGCAGCACAGTTTTTAGAGCTAAATTAACTCTTCTGACAAGAAATTACCCTTTTTTGAGTTTGTTTCCTGATTTGTGTAAAAAAGGATTTGGGCAGATGGTCTATAAGCTTTCCTCCAGCTCTTTGCATTCATGTTGTCACACCTCTCCACTGTACAGAAATAAATACCCTTATTGCCAATCGTGATTTGCCACCCTTAAAGCTAATGTTGGCACATTTTTAAAAGTATATATAGTTTTGATGCAGGATGCTAAAATGGGCTATATTCATATTGATATCCAGTCAGAGAATATATTTTACATGTAACATGATGAAGTTTCTGTCATACTCTAATCTTAGTTATCAAAATATGGAAGATTCTCGTTTCATCAGTGGTTGCACCTTAAGTAGGAAGATAAGGTAAATGTGATGGTTTATCAGCGAAAAAAACTAAACTAATTTGAGTAAATCTAGAGAAAGCCAGTAAGATATTGTATATTGGCACCATAAAACTATTGATCCTTTCCTATTTTATCTTTTCTAGTTCTATTCAGTTATAATAGCACTGGATAAGCTTAAGATGTACAGCGAAATGATTTGACTTACATACATCATGAAATGATGACCATCGTAAGTTTAGTTAACAACCATCGTCTCATATAGATTAAAAAAAACAAATAAACAAACAAATGTGTATCTTTTTCCTTGTGATGAGAACTCTTAGGATCAATCGATTCTCTTAACTTTCATATATACCATGCCATGTTAACTATAGTCTTTATGTTGTACATTGCATCCCCAGTACTTATATTTCTTTTTTTTTCTTTTTATAGCTGCACCTGTGGCATATGGGAGTTCCCAAAGCCAAGGGTCAAATTGGAATTGCAACTGCGACTTACACCACAGCTTGTGGCAATGCCAGATACTCAATCCACTGAGAGACACCAGGGATTGAACCCACATCCTCACAGAGACAACATCATGTCCTTAACCCATTGAGCCACAATGGGAACTCCAACAATGCTTATACTTCTTAAAACTGCAAGTTTGTAACTTTGACCACCTTCGTCCAATTCCCCGCAACCCCACTTATGATAACCACAAATTTGATCTCTATTTATATGTTTTGTTTTGTTTTAGATTCTAGATATATGTGAGATCGTAGTGTATTTGTCTTTCTTTGTCTGACTTATTTCTTTTAGCATGATGCCCTCAAGTCCATCCATGTTGTCAAGCATGGCAGGATTCCTTTCTTTGTGGCTGAATAATACAACATGTTTCTATTTTAAACGCTGAGAACGTCTTACTTGAATTAAATAGATTGACAGTATCAATTTTTTTTTACAAAGTAGTAAGGCACCATGCCTGGAGATCAGCAGGTTCTTTGAATTATATTCTCATTTTAATGACTATGCGGATTAACCAGGTTTTGCTAAAATGTATACTTGTTCTTCCTAAGAATTTCCCAACCTGTTGACAGATAGAAAGTGTAGTTCTATTACACAGAGGTAGAAAGGCACCTAGGAATTTGTGCTGTGCTTGATTACTCTGACCTGGTGAACTTTGCTAATAAAGGCAGCAGGGCAACATTTAAGGCTGACTTTTCTTTGATGTAATAGAATGCCTAGCTGGTCATGTCCTCTATTGGAAATTAGAGTTGATTGGTTTCCGTAATGAATTATTTTAATCAAGCTTTTGCACAGATTACTTTAAACTCTGCTATTTCCCAGTCACCTTTAAAAACACATCGTTATCCTTTATGTCCAGAATTTTCAGATATAAATTATGCCAACATCTAAAAAAACATGGAACATGGACTCACATTTTTAATCAGAGCACTCAATAAATACAAGCAATTACACCAAAATATAAAACTAAAAAAAAAAAATCTAAACAGCTCTTTCTTAATCTGTGGTTCTTGGAACAGTAGAATTAGTATCAGCCTCATCTGGGAATTTGTCAGATTTGCAAAGTTGCAGGCCCCACCTCAGCTCCATGGATTCAGAAACTCTGGGAAGTATGACCAGCAATCATGGGGTTTTTTTTGCTCTTTTTTAACTTTTATTTTTATTTTATTCTTGGCCATACCCATGATATGTGGAAATTTCAGGCCAGGGATTGAACCTGCAATAGCTACACACGCAGCTGCAGTGACAATGCCAGGTCCTTAACCCACTGCACCACAAGGGAACCTCTAGCAATCATTTTTTTTTTTAACAAGTCATCCAGATGATTCTAAAATTTGCGAATCACTTCTCTAAATTATTTTATTTAATTACCACCAATACAAATATATGCAGGTTTAATGATTATTGAAAAAAGCCAAACTTAGATTGAATAAAGATAGGTAATTAAGCACCTTCCTTTTCTGTTTTATCAATTAAGATTTCCTTACTGCAACCTATTTTAAACACCATAGATATTCATATTACTAAATGTAAATGAGCATATCTAAAGTAATTGGTAGCTTGCAAAATTAGTAAGGAACTATGACATACATTTGTGGTAAATCAAGTAGTTATAACTATTTTCCCCTCTATTTAGCATCTTAGAAGATGCTCAAATATGTTTGCCCAAAGGCAAAAGATTGCAATGGATCACAACAGTGTTGAGTGATTATAGAGTTTTGATGACCTAGTATGGAACTGCAATGGTTTCTTTAATCAATACGAAACTGTTTAACTAGAAAGTATATTTGTGTACATTTTGCTGGGTAATTGCAAAAACGTGAGTCAGGGATCTTTGGAGTATGAGTAACAACAAAAATGTTCAAATTATCATAAAGAGGTAACAGAATTTATTGATTCTTGTAAATGAAAAGACCGATGATGGGTATTAAGTCTCAGACATTGCTGGGTTCAGGCTTCAGATGATATCACCAGAAATCATCTCACTATATTCTCGGCAATGCTTCTCTTTGGGTTATTTCATTCTCAGACAGGATCCTGGAACGGTAGAAAAGGATTATTTGCAGCACCAGGTTTCTGAGCTGCCGGGCTGGCAACCCCAGTGGGTAGAATGCCATTCCAGCTAACCTTAGATAATCTTGGTATCCAGTGGACTGTGCTGACTGGCCAGTATGGGCCATTACATAACCCTGGACCTTGGAGGTGGGTCAGCTTTACCTAAAACTATGTGGATCATGCTTAAAAGAAGAGTGGTTTGCCGAAGCAAAATCAGGACAAGATGTCAGAGAATGGTTGAGTGATTGCCAGGCAGGTAAGAAGAGTGGAGATGCTGTACTCAAAGCAGTAAAAAGGTTTTTTTCCTCGAAGTGCATTACATTGTAGGTGTATCTGTTGTTATGCCAGAAACAGCCATCTGATTTTGGGGAAAAGAGTGCTGGATTGGGTATTAGCAACTTTATTTTTTGAGGATGTACCCCGCTATTGACTGTGATCTGGACTTTGCCAGCCTTCCCTCATTGTCTTATTTCCAAATCTGACAACCTGGATTTTAGTATTTTTGCTTTTACCGTAATGTAGCAGTTGAATAATCAAATTAGTTAGAGGAGGATAAAATAGTCCTAAAATTTAATTCATACATGAATATAAGTGATATTAAAGTTATGTTTGTTTCCATTATTAATACATTTATCTGTATGAAAGTAATTTAAGTATAATTTATAATATAATCATAAAATCAATGAAAAAGAAAAGTTAAAGATCACTTATATTACATGTTCTTCCTTATTGTGTGTTAGCATTTTGTTTTGTTTTCTTATAGTATTTTTTCCATATGTTTTTCTTCCATATGTTTCCATATGTTTTAATTTTATGGCCACACCCATGACATATGGAAGTTCCTGGGCCAGAGATTCTATCTGAGCCACAGCTGCGAGGTGCACCACAGAAGTGGCAATGCCGGATTCCTTAACCTACTGTTCAGGGCCCGGATCGAACCTGCACCTCCGCAGTGACCGGAGCTGCTGCAGTCGTACCCTTAACCCACTGTGCCACAGCAGGAACTCCTCCATATGTTTTCTGTAAGTGTAACCATGTGGCATGACTACAGACCCAGGTCTTAAAATTTTATTAAAATTTTTCTTGAAATTTCATGCTAAGAATCCATTACAATGATACATTCTTTCATAGCTCTCATTTTAATGGCCACATATCATCCTGCCAATGACTCTTTAGTTGCTAATTTTTCAGTTACTTAGTTTCTGTTCCTAGAAGATGTAGCTAGCATTTACAGATCATGAATCCATGTCTTTCTATTTGACATCTTTTAAGTGTAAACACCCCGTGAAAGTACAGGCGTGCAGCTGTGGTCCATTGTTCCCTGAATCTGAGGGCTGACCAGAGTGTGGGTTCTGTCTTTGGCACTGTGTTCTAGTTCGGTCTTGCCCTGTAAGTAATTCTGTGCATTATGCCTAGTATATGAGGTGCATAATGAGTAAAAATGGGCCCTGAGAGCCCTTGTACCAACAGAATCCCTTTCATGTTGATGATCAGTCACTGTGATGAGTACAAAGTCGGGTGTCTTGACCCTCCCATGAAGAGCTTAAAAGATTTCCCCTGTCTCTCCTAGCCTGCCCATGGTAGTATTGTCTTCCCCTTCTTTAACAGAAGAAGCACATCTATGAAGGAAAGAAAGCTGATCTCAGTCCAGAGAGATTGCTGAAGTTGTTGCAATTTTGCCTTTTCTTCTTCAAGCCTAATTAATGAATGGCGGCTCTATTACTTGTGTATGAGTGAGACCTGGTAAAATTTTCAATGAACTGCATTATAATAGTTGTAGTTATCTATTCCTTAGAATGCCCAGCCCAGGCTCCTAATTGTAGTGGACTGTCCTCTCATCTTTTCTAATTTATAATGTCAAGATGTGTTTAGCTTTAATAAACTAAGCCATGGGGAAAAGACTTAGGATCAAAAGTTAAATGTTTAAGTGTTGTTAAAAGATCATTTTTCACATATCGCTATTAAACATGTGAGGAAGCTTGTAAAAATTCTTCCTTTAATGAATTTTATCACTCATTGGAGGACATGATATCTTGATAATTTAAGATATAGAAATTAAAGAGAATATACACATGTGTTTAATTGAGGACCTTTTAAAAATGAGCTCTCAAAAAGTCAAACACTGCACTTATGCTGGAAGGAATTGACCTTCTGTCAGCTCTGTTCAGCTTTGCCCCATACACAGCTTTATCATTTGCAAGTACTTTCTCTTTACTCCGCTTCCTCTCCCTTTCTTGTTTCCCGCCCTCCTTCCTTCACTCCCTTTCTCCCATCATTCTTCTGTGCCCTCCCCTCTCTCTTTCTCCAGTAATGTTTCAGTTTGTTACTATTCCCTTAGCTATAGAAGGGACTCATAAGAAGCAGGTACAAAGAAACATTTGGACATTTTCTTTGGCAGTCTTTGAAAGGGGGTCATTTGTCTTTGCTTTAAAAAAGTATGCTGGAAAACTGAAACTGTAACTAGGCAGGTTCCTCAGAAACCTGGGACTCTTAAGCTGTTGGAGGGGAAGTTTCATGATGAGAACCCTGGCTAGTTTAGTAGCCAGTTAGGCACAGGGAATATAGCTCTCCTGACTTATTCCTGAGCACTGTAATATTTCATGGGTCATGGATTACTTGGAAAACATAATGAAAGTTCTAGATTCTCTTATCTGAAAATGCACCCATTGTGTACATATGAAATATTTCTCCAATAATTTTATGGAGTCCCAGGGCTCCTGAAGTTTTATTTATGAGTCCCATTCACCTTGGGTTAGAAGCTCTGAGTACCCCAATGCACCTTTGCTTAGTGTTTGTTGCTTCTGATGTCTGAAATGCTTATCTTGATTGATACTCTGTGGCTGAGAGGTCAGTGGAAGGAAGCTATTTCAGAATAAACAAGACTTTCCCAGCACACTTTAAATTATGCCACTTGGGCAGCCACCCACATAGACCAATGATTGGGCTTTCGGGGATTGGAGAAGCGGATGCCTTTTGAAATGGTTAATATCTATTCCATTCATTGAAAGGAAAAGAGAGTTTCACAGCTCAGGGGATAGAATAACCTGGTTCAGTCCTCACTGAAACACAAGAAGCCCAGGGTCTTACCAAAATAAAATGTTCTGGTGGGTCTGCCCTTTATATTAACAAGTACAATAAAGCATTGGAGTTTGTGCTGAGGTCAACTTGGTTGGATAGTTTCTCTCAAATCTGACATTCTTTCTCCCTAGGGAGTATTTTCTCTAGGGATTTATAATGGATGCCAGCCCTAAATTTATAGGCAAAAGCCAAATAGTTTGCATTCCACCCTAGCTTGTTTTCCACCAGTTGAATAATTCAGGTCACCATTGATTTTTGCAGAGGTTCTTAACAATCTGGCATGTTGCTGCCAAGAAGAAAGATTTCTCTCCCCCAACCTCAGTAGTCTTGACACCGTAACAAGTAGCAATCCACTTTTGGTGTCCCCAGATGTCATCAAGCTTTTGTACCCAGTAATCCTGATTTCTAACATACTTATTTCAGAATGTAAGACTTTTCAAATCTCTCTTCCCAGGAAGAAGTGCTAAGACAATAATAACACTATTATTCAGTTCTGTTTTTTTAACTAAAAAGTAAACATTTTTAATATGCATGAACATGGTCATGAAATGAAGATTTTCATATTTTTTAAATAAAAGTGTGGAGACTTCATATGAGTATGTCTAGCAGATCCCATCAGTTTTCCATGCATGTTCCCTCCAATCCCGTTGCCATTTTCACACATGCACATAACAGCTTGCACCTGTGTCTCTGGGTGGGCAGACTGACCTCAAGTTTTCCTACCTGTAAGAAACTATTTGCATTTCCACAGGGGCAGCCTTTAACCAGTGAAAGAGAGGAGGAGGGGTAACACAGTATTCAGCAACTTGGACCTTGAGAGGTTGACCTCAAGTTCTCTCCAGTAAAACTGCCTAATATTGCACCCTTATTTGGCCTCCTTCCTTGATTATTCCTCCTTTCCTACTCACCTACTGGATTCTCCTTGGAATGCTTTCTAATACGCCACTTTCACCTGTCCTCATCTCATTATCCACTTCTGAGGAACCCAACATAGACAGTAGCCTTTTAATATTATAAAACGAATGCATGTTCGTTCTAGGAAGAGAAAATAAAAACTATAAAGAAGTCAAAAAATACTCCAGATTCTACTACTCAGAGATAATGACTATAAACATAATAATATATATCTTTTTTTTTCTGTGTATATTCCTTTCTTAATTTTCAAAATTGGGATCACATCAGAACAGTGCTTCTTTTATTTATTTTTTCCCAAGTCTGAAATATTTTTCATGACATTCTCTTATATAATGGTTCTTAACTGTAGGGGGCCAAGGAATCTGTTAGTGGCTGAGAAAGAGATGGTGTTGAAATGAAGAAGTAACTTGCTGTGCAACCACACAGCAAGCGGGGGAAACCTTTATTATGGAATGTGTCTGGCATGGAAAGGTTATCAATTAAGTGAGCTGCCAACAAAATGTTAATAACTCATTGTGTGGTATTTCATTCATTTGTAAATTTATAATAATATATCTAACTTCCTGTTTGGGTTTAGGTTCTTTTTATGACTGTCTTTGTTACATGATATATAAAATATATTCTAAAAATGATTTAAGGTGGCTTAACTTGCTTTTATGCCAGAATTTTGATTCCTGATTAATGATAAGGCATTAGCTTTTACCAGATTGCTCAAGATTGAAAACTTACAGTCCATATTTTACCCTCTCATTTCCTCTCGTAGTGTGACACCAATGTCATGTGTATTCTGCCTTTGGCATACCCTTTGAGTGCATCGTCATCTGTTCTCTTTTCCCCTCTGCCTGTGTGCGAGTGCCTTGAGTATCTCTTATCCAGGTTACTCTAACAGCCATCTACATTTAACCTTTTTTCTCTGGGTCTAAATGCCCTCTGCCACCAGCATTAGCATCCCCCCCAAATCACTATACTCACCTGCCTTTCAGCTTCCGCTTCCATCTGTCATATGCGATGTACTTGGCCCTGAAGACATGCTTTGTTTTCATACCTATTTTCCTCCTGCAATTTTTCTGACCATGGGAAGGGATCCCCACAATGCCCATGTCAGCTATTCGCTTATCACAGTCATATTCCTCCTTCAGAAATCAGATCTGATACCACAGTCTCTACAATAGTTAAAATAATTAGGATGTACATGGCTGCAAGTAAGAGAAAACTCAGCTCAAATGGTCATAAGTTTAAAGGGGTCAAGAAATTCGTTGGGTTTCTGCCACAATTTGACGAAGACTCAGACTCCATTTTTTTAATATAGAATTTTATCGCCTTTGCCCTTTTCACATGTTAGTACCAGTCTGAGATGGTTTCCCTCAAGGTAGAGAAATGGTTGTAGTGAATCCAAGCTTCATATGTGCTTAATACATCACCCCAAATATTTAGCAGAAGAGCCCCTGAAAATATAGAAACATCTTTTATGAAAGTCCCCAGGGAACCTCCCCTCCAGGACCTATAGTTGATAATGTCCTCTTTCTTTAACCAATGTCTTGTGACCAGAGAAAAGCCCAGTACTAATTTGTTTATCCCTGGGTTATACTGACCAGTCACTATCACAAGGGGGGTGACATGACTAATTAAAGACAGATTCGGGTCCCTACCTCTGAAGAGTGGACCAAAACTGATCAATTCTATGATTCCCATATATTCACATACAAGAGATGAAATGGAAGGTATGTCAATGGCTGTAGAGTTCTCCTTACTAGATGAGACCACAGAGGGGCTTAGAAATGACATGGTACATTATAGACCATGTGTAATTCCTTTGTCGTAGGTCTTAGAAGTGGTAACCCCTAGAAGGGTCCTTAGTAAATATACAATGAGTATACAGTATTTAATGGATTGACCTAAAATAAGTTGCTTTAAAAGATTTTTTCTGTAATTTCGATTTTCAATGTGATTTTTTTTGTCTTTTTATCTTTTTAGGGCCACACTCATGGGACATGGAGGTTCCCAGGCTAGGGGTCTAATAGGAGCTACAGCTGCCACCCTACACCATAGCCACAGCAATGCCAGATCCAAGCCGTGTCTCTGACCCAGATCACAGCTCAGGGTAACGCCGGATCCTTAACCCACTGAGCGAGGCCAGGGATCGAACCCGCAACCTCATGGTTCCTAGTCAAATTCGTTTCCTCTGCACTATGACGGGAACTCCCTTCAACATTAGTTTTTAGTTTGGAATCATTGTTTAATTTTTTAATAACGCCTTTTCCATGTAGTGATTATTGCCATATTTAATTATCTATGACTACATAGTTTCTTCATGACATTACCAGAGGAAAGTGCTAGTTGGCTGGCTGTACATGTATCTATTTTCTCTTCTAATGCAGGTATTGGTCCCAAGGGCATGATTTGTGACTTGGCCAGATTCACTGACAAGTTATACATAAAGTTATAATGACTTTTCTAATTCCATAGTTAAGATTAGAGCAAATCTCAGTGTATAGTGTTTGAAATAGTGATTCCGAGGATCTCAAAAGCAAGATCTGGTAGAGAGGAGCCCAGGCTCCAGAGGGCAAAAATCCCCCTTTCATGCTAATATGCCAGATGAATAGACAGTTTTCTGATGCTCTCAACAATTTATGTTGCTCCTTGGGGACTGTGCAATGAATGTCTTTAGTTAAATTAGAGCTATTGTTGTAGATCTTTTTCTTTTTTCTTTTTCTGAAAATGCTTCTATTTTTCTGAAAATACATTTAAGATTCAAAACTCCCTGGCTTCTAGATGCAATCATCATAATGAGGTTGGACCTCCACGTGTGTATGTAAATCCTCAGTACCATTTTTCTATCTTTAAATTATGGTGACATAAAAAGCAACTCATACATTTTGATCAGATCAGAATTATTCCTTTGGGTTGAAGAATTTTAATTGGGATCATGGCCATAGTGAAGGCCTTTGCCACTGCCTTTTGTGATGTTTCAGAGAAAGAACTATTACCTTTTTAAGGTACAATTAATGGCAATTATCATCAATCCCTGAGAACCACAATGTTTGATAACTGTTACATATACTTAGAAAAGTTTCCACTGGGATTCCTTCCTTCCATTTAGATATTGAGAGTAAATGAACAGGATTAATTTAACGCCATTGCACATTCACTGAGCACGTCTTATACATCAGGGACCATGCTAGATACTAAGAACAGATCATCTCATGAATGAGATGCAGTTCCTCTCGATCACAATCTAATGGAAGCACATTTATAGTGCAGTACAAGGACATGTATAATAGCAAAAGTGTAGCAGAATACAGAAGTGAGGGTGATTCAGTCCACGGTCGAGGGCGAGAGTGACAGGATGATAGGGAAAGATTTACCCGCAGGAGTGTTTTTTTTTTTGTCTTTTTGTCTTTTTTTTTTTTTTTTTTTTGCCTTATCTAGGGCCGCACCCGTGGCCTATGGAGGTTCCCAGGCTAGGGGTCTAATCGGAGCCGTAGCCACTGGCCTTCACCATAGCCTCAGCAACGCAGGATCTGAGCCACGTCTGCAACCTACACCACAGCTCACGGCAATGCCAGATCCTTAACCCACTGAGCAAGGCCAGGGATCAAACCTGCAACCTCATCCTTCCTAGTCGGATTCGTTAACCACTGAGCCACGACGGGAACTCCCACAGGAGTGGTTTTGAACTATGCCTGTTAGCCTTTAATCCTCTTCATCCCTCCCAATAACACATCGAGGTTGCCTCTAGAAGGCAGCTAAGAATGAATTATGGACATTTCTCAGGAGTCAGTTGCATGATCTTCTTTTTAACTGTGTTTCCTTTAAGAAATGGGTTCTGGGAGGTGTATCCAGGAGTACCATAATACATACATGATAGCACACCCTTTCCCTTCTTAGACAAGTAAACAAAGCAAACCTCCATCCAACATACGCTCAGACTCGAGAAAAGTAACCAGCACAGTTTTTGTTCCTGTGATGGCCACCTTCTGTTTTTTTAGCCATTGCTACATTTCCAAGGGCAAAGTCATCTCAGCCTTTCTGGTGAGTGCCGGCTGTACCATTCGATTTTATATCCATTGGCTACGTACAGGTTTGACCAAATTCAGAAGGTCACTGATTTGGACTCTGACCTATAAAAGTGGTCAGCGCCTACTCTTCTTAGGCCAATTATCTAATTTTTTTAATTGCTTTTACACCCTGTATTATTTTTCCATCTCTGACTTGATACCTGCTTCTCGGTTTTTTAACTCCAGGAAAAACTTTTGCTGAAAGATGGTAATACAAGAAAAAAAAGGGAGTAGAAGAAGTGGTACTCCTGATCAGAAACTTTTTTAGTACTCACCAAAGATGTGAAGATTTAAAAAGAACAACATGATAATAAAAATAGATAGTAAAAATCAAAAGAATAAAGCTATGGCACATAAAGTTGTCATTCTTTTGATTTTGAACATGTATTTCATGGGAATAGTTACATTTGTAAAATAAGTTGCATAAAATTAAAGTAAATGAATGACAGTGAGGAGCTCACTGAAATGTGACTGTCTAACGTGGACAATGACAACTCAGAGGGGAGTGAAAAGGAAGTGGCAAGAATCCTATAGCTCAGGAGTTCCCGTCATGGCTTGGCAGATTAAGAACCTTGAGTGTCCTTGAGGATGTGGCCTTGGCCAAAGCATTCCTTGGCCTTGCTCTGTGGGTTAGGATTCCGGCATTGCTGTGGCTGCAGTGTAGGTCGCAGATGAGGCCCTGATTTTACCCATAGCCTGGGAACTTCCATACGGCACACGTGCGGTTTAAAAGAAAAAAAAAATTATCCTATAGCTCCATAACCACATGAAGTTTCTCCTATAAGGTGAATATGCACTATAGCTTTTCAAATGCCTTCAGATATTGTTGTAATTAATAAAATCGACTTCACTCAAAAGTGTTACCAAATGCAGCATGGCCGCCTGTCATATTTTTTCTTAATCAACTTATGGTAAAAGTACCTTTCTTATGTGGATATTCACAACCCTGTGTGTGTATGTGTGTGTGAGAGAGAGAGAGAGAGAGAGAGAGAGAGAGAGAGAGAGAGAGATTGACAGGGTCTTCACACATGAAAAGGATAAAAATTACTATTATAATGACATAAGGAGCTACAGAGGGTTTTTTGATATAGGAGATGGTGGAAAGCCATTACAAAGAAGTCAAACATGCAGTGGCAGATTTTATTACCTAATTTTATTGTATCTAGCAATTTTACCTCAAAGATCTTATAATATCATCCTCGGAGTTTTAACGCTATAGAGTTGTAAACTTTTATAGCTGGAAGAGAACACTGAGTCATTTTATAAGTAAGGGAGTTAGCATAACCTGTCCAAGACTACATAGCTAGTTAATGGTGAATTCAGTATCAGAACTAAAGTTTCCTGATGCACTATCATAGGCTAACTTTCCATCATGAAATGTTTCTAAAAGGTGATAGATAGAGGTTGATTTGAATCCTTGGAATAATACATAAGAGTACATAGGACATAGTTTCTGGAGCTGGAATGCCCGAATTTAAGTTAATGCCTTTTCCATTTACTATCAAGTTATTTAATCTCTTGGTGCCTCAAAGCACAGAGCAAGATGAAATCATAGTAGCTGTCTCATGGAATCGTTGGTAGAATACAATGAGCTATTAGCAATGGAAACCTACACAGAAAGTGCTGTAGATGTGTGTTATCACACTATCATTATTATCTTCATTATCTGTCATTTCTAATTCCTAAGCCATTTCAGTGGTCTCCTGGGGGCCCTTTGATCTTTCTCCATAGACGTGGAGAGCTTAACAACCAGGTGACTGGAGATAACTTTGTCAGTGCCATCATGTCAGGGACTTGGCTTATGCATCTGTAGGGGCTGGACAGTCTCCGTAAGGCTGTCATCTCTGCATATAACGCTGGAGCTTGAAGTCTCCAGGGAAGGCAGTCAGAAAGGGGTGATCAGAAGCAAGCCAATGCCCATAAGTGTGAGTTAGAACCCTGTAAAAATGAATGTAACTGGTATCCTTTTTCTGACCTTGGTTTCAAGGGTATCTGCAAGGACCCTTTGTCATAGAGCTAAACATGCATACTTGTTCAGAAAAAGTGAAGAAGGATCCAGAGGAAAGTAAAGCCATTTCAGGCCAGGTGCTGTTTCATGACAACAAGGTGAATCAGCAGATCTGCAACAACATGTGTGAACTACAAGGGACTTCTGCTTCAATCCCACCCTCCAAACCTCCCAAAAATCTTCCTCATGACTCTGAAATGTACAACAAAAGAGACTCTGGGAAATGTAGTTGAGCCTAACCAGGCTGACGCATCTCAAAGCCAGGAGAGTGACCAATTGTAGGAAGAAGAAATGGGGCAAAAGAGAGGATAAAAAGGAGGGAAATCAAGAGGAAATGAGTTACACAGTACTGAACTTGATTCACCTCTGTCTTGACGGGAATGTTCATTAAGGAACATGGGGCAAAGTTTCACAGATCTCTACGTATACACCCACACCCAGTCCCCCAAGAACTTTCAGCCAAATAAAGGAGGGATCCAAAAAAAAAAAAAAAAGGAAAAGAAAAAAAGAAAAGAGAGAGAAGTTCCCTTTGTGCCTCAGAAGTACCTGACATTGTCTCTGTGAGGATGCGGATTTGATCCTTGGCCTCATTCGGTGGGTTAAGGATCTTGCATTGCCGCAAGCTGCAGCGCAGGTCACAGATGCAACTTGAATCTGGCATTGCTATGGCCGTGGCATAGGCCAGCAGCTGAGCTCTGATTCAGCTCCTAGCCTGGTAACTTCCATATGCTGCGGGTGCAACCCTAAAAAGACAGTAGTAATGATGATGATGATGATAATTAAGTAGGTTATCTTCGGAATTATTCCTTAGTAGATACTTTCCCCTAAATATAATATTTACAACTATTCTCATAAGAATAATAAATCTGATGTATTTAATTTCCTTAAAATGCATTCCCAAAATACTTTCTAGATTTTGGAACATGAACCATATGTTTTATTTTTTTATCCTTTTTATTATCTTAAGTAACACAGATTAAGCAAAATCAATCACATCTGCATACAGAGCCAGACATTCTCCAATATAATTGTAAATTTTAAAAATACTCTATCTAACAGCCAGAGGTTAGAAACAATAGAAGTATTTTGTATATTTTTATCTTCTTTGCCTTATTTTGAATCTCTATAGTTCCTCAGTTTCAAAGTTCATTTTCAGAACTTTTAAGCCATCTCTGTTGATTATCTATTGCAGTGTAACAAACTATCCCCAAAACTTACAGTGACTTAATAACTGTTTTATTTGCTCATAATTCTGTGCACCAGCAATTTGGCCTAGGTCTTTCTCATGCTGTTCTTGCTGAGGGTCTCGCGTGTGGATATAGTCATCTGGTAGCTAAGACAGCCTCATATCTGATGGTCAGTGTTAGTGGTCAGCTGTCTGGTCTAGGGGACCTCAGGGGAGAGGTCGATCGTGACTACCTTTCAGGCTGAAAGCGACCTTTCATCCTTCAGGCTTCTTCGCATGGTGATACAGGAGGGTAAGAACAGAGGCTCTAAAGCTTATCTAGTCCAAGACTTAGAACTCCTATGACTTTACTTCTTCTACATTTTACTCATCAGAGAAGGTCACAAAACCAGCCTAGGTTCAAGGGGTTGGAAATAGATCTCACGTCTTGACAGGTAGGTTGACAAAATCACACCAGAAAGGATATACATACAGAGATGGGAGAAAAAAAAGTGGCCTTTTTTTTTTTTGGTCATTTACTTCACCTTCCGTGGCACGTAATCATTGTTGTTTTGCTTTTTTTTAGGGCTGCACCCACGGCATATGGAAGTTCCCAGGCTAGGGGTCAAATTGGAGCTACAGCTGCCGGCCTACACCACAGCCACAGCAACATGGCAACCACAGCTACACCACAGCTCATGGTAATGCTGGATCCTTAATCCACCGAGCGAGGCTAGGGATTGAACCCTCATCCTCATGGATCCTAGTCAGGTTCATTAAGTGCTGAGCCATGAAGGGAACTGTGGTATAGTTTTTAAGAGGATAAGTTTCCTCAAGCTTATTTGTCATTTGCTTACTAATCTTTTTAATAAATTACTAATCACTTTTATTTTTCAATGTTGACTTCAATATTGTAAGATACTGTCAGATAACAGTCTAATTGCTAGAGCATATCAGCTTCATCTCAGACATTGAAATTCACACCCAGGGAGTTCCTGTCGTGGCTCAGTGGTTAATGAATCTGACTAGGGACGATGAGGTTGCAGGTTCAATCCCTGGCCTTGCTCAGTGGGTTAAGGATCTGGCATTGCCGTGAGCTGTGGTGTAGGTTGCAGACGTGGCTTGGATCCCTCGTTGCTGAGGCTATGGTGTAGGCCAGTGGCTACGGCTCCGATTAGACCCCTAGCCTGGGAACTTCCATATGCCGTGGGTGCGGCCCTAAATAAGGCAAAAAGACAAAAAAAAAAAAAATCACACCCAACCTTCATAACTTGGCTCTGTCTGCTCCTCTGGCCCCCCAACCACTATGCTTTTGGCCATTTAGGAAATCCCATTTAATTTATTTTAGCATTTATATTCAGACATTGAGATAAGCCTTACAGAGGAAAGGAAATTTGTCATTTATCTTCCTGGACTTTAAGAGAAGGTGAAACTTTAATGAGGTTTAGATGTCAACATGACTGTTTTGTTCCTCTCTTCAGCAAGAAGTAAATAATTACAGAGACCCTTACAGTGTAAGTATATGTGTCATGGCTATTTTCTATTGGCTTATCTCAAATAATAAGAGATGGAGTTGTTCAAAATTTAGCAATTTCCCAGACCATGTCTTGGTTAGGGAAACCTCATCAGTTGTTGAATAATATTAATTAGTGTAAATGCAAAAAGAAACATTTGGTTATTCCACAAGCATTTTAACTTAAAACATATATAATGCTTACCAAGTGCCAGGCACTGTCCTAAGAGGTTTGTGAATAATTCACGCAATCATCTTGAGATAGTGCTGTTTCAACCAGAGACAAAGATACTAAGTCACAGAAAGGTTAAGGAACTTACTTAAAGTGAGTTGGTTAATAGATAATGAAGCTGAAATTGGATCTCCAGGCAATCTTAACATCTTCACTAGTACCTCATGTTGCTTCCCACTGTGTTTAAAAATCCCAAATAACTCCGGGTGGCATATGAAGAATAAGGGCAAGGTAAGAAATTCTGCTTGAAGAGACATATATTATATACTTGTGAAACTAGCAAATAATTATAAATCACCGTGAGGGGCTTTGCCTCTTTGTCTCTTCTCCATGAGAAGGAGCAAAGGGAATATCATAGATGAACTTGTCTTGGTAGAACCTGGTGCCTTACTTCTTAGTAATAAAACTCAGGTCTCTGTTTGAATCATAAGAGTTATTCTCACAAAAAGAGCAGAACACATGGTAGTCAGGAAATCTCAGCTGCGTACTGGCTGGGTCAGTACTGGCAAAGTCATTTTATCAGCTCTAACAGATCTTTAGACTAGAATTAACTACCTCCCAAAAATAGCAAACAACTGCTGCGCCTAAGACACAGCCAGGACTTATTGGGATATGAGATGCAACCATACTGTTCTGGTTCTCAAGGAACTATTTTACTCCTACTTTCTGTGTATTAAATCTCCATTTTCCCCCATAGATTTTTTTTTTTCTTTTTACGGTCACACCCGTGGCATCTGAGAGTTTCTTGGCCAAGGGTCCAATTGGAGCTGCAGCTGCTAGCCACAGCCACAGCCCAGCAACACCAAATCTAAGCCTCATCTACGACATACACCACAGCTTGCAGCAATGCTGGATCCTTAACCCACTGAGCAAGGCCAGGAATCAAACCTGCATCCTCACAGAGACTGTCAGGTTCTTAACCCACTGAGTCACAACAGGAACTCCCATAGTTTTTTTTTTTTTTAATCTGTCCTGATCCATCTCACATATGTAGTGAGTATATTTTATAGGGTGTTTCTGTTGTTGTTTTTATTTTTTTAGGTAGTTCTCCATTTCAGGTTAGTCTTCTGTATCTCCCATGTGCTTTAACGGGATTTGGCATGGGTTTCTTTGCCTCTTAAGTCACCCTGGTTAACACTCAAGTCATCATTAAGTTTAGTCAGATAAAATCCCTAATGTATATGTAAGGCTCTGGGATTAGTTGTCATTTGAATTTTTTCTTATTTAATCCACGCTAGGGGATTAACCTGGGCTATCTGTTCAAGGTTGTCTTTCACCAGTTATACCTGTTTTTTTTTTTTTTTTGGTATGTATTGATAAGAGGCAATTTCATGCAAATTTAAAAGAATTAAGAATATTTCAGAAATTGGCATGCTGCATTTAAAATGTGACTCACTGAATATACATGATTAACACACAACACAAAAGATCCCTTGGAAACCTTTTATATTTTCTTAAGCATTGAATTCAGGAGCCTTTTAAAATTTTAATCTTTGGAATTCCTGTTGTGGCTAAGAGGGTTAAGAACCCAGCTTGTATCCACGAGGATGTGGGTTCAATCTGTAGCTTCCCTCAGTGGGTTAAGGATCCGACATTGCCACAAGTTGTGGTGTAGGTCACAGATGTGGTTCAGATCTGGCATTGCCGTGGCTGTGATATAGGCTGGTGGCTATGGCTCTGATTTGACCACTCTCCTGTGAACTTCTATACGCCATAGATGTGGCCCTAAAAAGACTAAAAAAATTTTTTTTTAATCTTTTTAATTCATCCTCACTTCTTAGTGGCTGGTTGCAACATCCATCTACAATACAGTCTTTTTGAGATCCTGAAACTGTTTACACCCTCAGTATAAGTGTAAGAAAAATGAGGTGATTTTCGATGACCCCTGAAGTTAGGGAAAAAATTATCTTTTTCCAGGGTGGAGTAATGGCTTTTTTCTGCTCACAGTATGTCTCCTGCCTAGCATGGCATTTTCAGGGCAGAAGAAGCCCCTTCCTACGAGTAGCTGCTGTAGTGGGGGGCCACCTGCCCAAGGGGGCTTCCCTGGCTAGCACGTCCACTCGCCTCTGCAGACCCTTGAGGGGACAAGAAGCATCATTCACACACTGGTTATGGAACTAGCAGCTCGGTTTCCTTCCTCATTCAGGCTAACTGGGCTAATGGCCAGCCTTTAATCTCTTAGACCCCATTTAGCTCTTTTGGGGGAAAAAAGGACTGATATATTTTTATATTCACAAAAGATGCTTTTTTATTTTTTTCTTTTCTTTTTAGGGCTGCACCTACAGCATCTGGAAGCTCCCGGGCTAGGTGTCAAATTGGAGCTGCAGCTGCTGGCCTATACCACAGTCACAGCAACACCAGATCTGGCCCAGATCTGTGACCTACACCACAGCTCACAGCAACGCTGGATCCTTAACCCACTGAGGTAGGCCAGGGATCAAATCCATATCCTCGTGGATACTAATTGGATTCTTAACCCACTGAGCCTCAACAGGAACCCCCCAAAATTGTTTTTTTGACATTGGAAGTCTCCCAATTAGAAGAAATTAGTTTAATTTTTCATTTCCCAACAGCTCTTTGTTATTTTTTATTATAAGTTTTTTGGTACCATAACTCCATTAATTTCTGTTAACAAATAAGTTTTATAAAGTAGTGATTAGATTTTCTAACAGTCCCTTTAAAGATTGGAACTTGAAGCCAAACTATTGTATTTCCATTGTATTCTTAGAGCCCTATCTGTGCTGTGTATTCTTTCTTTCTTAAGTTCTTCCATATTTCCATATATTCTATATATGTCTACAAAGAGTCTATTGAGTGATAATCAGCTTTGTCCCAGTTAAAAGAATACATTCCTAGTTTGTGATCCTGCAGAACTGATACCTTTTAGAAATGTGGTTCACTTTAGGGAGATACAGGGTATAAATGAGACTATGAAAATTTTGTAGGTCATTAAATCAGTGCTTTGCCCTGTTCATGACCCCTTCCAAGCAGGCTGCTTTACAGTCTGGAGCCTGGCGGAGTGAGCTGTAACACGACTGATCACAACTGTATGAGACACAGCCCACTGTTCCCTTCATTGATTTATTCCCAGTCTACTCTCCACCTTATCCCATTGAGTCGATCAATTAATCTCTGATATAGCTCATGGGCATTGTTTGAAAATAATGCAGCTGCTATGTCCTTAGCAGCAGCAGTGATGGAGTTCCTTGAGTATGTATGGAAGTGCAGTGGCATTCATGCTCACATGAAGCCAGGAAGCCTCCTCAAGGAGGTTTAAGGACTAGATTACCCTAAGCACCCTGAAGGCAAGGACTGTGGCTGGCTTTATTGACCCCCTATAGCACCATCATCTGGCTCAGTATGTAACACAAAATTGATACTCAGAAGTATTTGTGGACCAAATGAAGAAAGTGTGAGTGTGTTGATTTTAGTGGCAAAGTACCTTGACTTGACTGGTGAGCATCTCTGCAGCCCCCACCCCTGATATTCAGAAGCTGCATCTATTCCATTGAAAGACAAACTTATGGTTACCAACGGGGACAGGCTGGGGGCTGGGGAGAGATGGACTGGGGTTTGGGATTGGCGTATGCACACTGAGGTATATGGAATGATTAGTCAACGGGGACCTGCTGTATAGCACAGGGAACTCCACCAAATATTCTGTGGTCATCTGTGTGGGAAAAGAATCTGAAAGAGAACAGATGTGTGTAAGTGTATAACTGAATCACTTTGTTGTCTAGCAGAAGTGATCCCCACGTTATAAGTCAACTATACTTCAATAAAACTTTCAAAAATGAAAAACAAAAAGAAAGACAAGGCTATGAAATATACAGGTCCATGGACCAGAAGTCAAAAGAACTTGGATGGGTGATGACAGAGAAGAAAGAGTAAGAACTTTGGTATCAGATAAACGTGTTCAAACTCCAGCTCTGCTGCCTTTTGATTTTCCTCAAACTCTGTACAGTTCTTTTTTTCCCGCCTGGAAAATCAGGATAACAATGCCCACTTCATGGAGCTCTTGCGAGGATTAAAGGATACAGTGCATGTAAAGTTAAGGCACAAAGGCATGAAGCAGCATGCATGTTTGGAAAGCTATCAGCAGTTTTTATTTTCTTTTTTATGGGGGGGGGGTGGAGCACAGGGTGCCTGTGGGAGAGGTGTGGGAGAGGAAATGCAAGAAAAGGTGCAGGCAGGTCATCAAGAGCCTTGGGTTGCTAGCTAATGGATTTGAACTTCAAGCTAAAACCTTTGGGATGCCTTTAATGTATTTTAAGCAAGGGAGAGGAATCCTGAGATCACATTTGCATTTTATTAAAGTGGTTCTGGCAGAGCAACACTGGATTAGAAAACGCTGGCTCTTAACCTTTCCAACTTCTCCAACTCATTCCTCACACCTACTCTCTGGTCTTACAGACCTGGGTACACAGCACGGGCCTTGGTTTCTTGACCTCTGAGCTTTTGTATATACAATCCCTTCTTAGGACATATTTTTCCTCTTTAGAGTATTATTCGTTAAAAAAAAAAAGAAAAGAAAAAGAAAACACCAAGTCTCTTAATTGCAAATGGCAGAAAAGCCAACTCAGACTGTCTTGATCCAGTAGGGTGATGTATTTGCCCAGAAGTAATTCCCTGTATAACTGTATTCATGAGCCCAAGCAATGCCACTAAAATCAGGGCTCTTTCTCCAGTCATATTCACACATTCCACATTTTTGCCAACATTTTTTTTTCTGTTTTGTTTCTTTTTTAAATAATATCCATTCAAATGGGTATGACGTGATATCCCACTGTGTTTGCGTTTCCCTAAAGATTAGTGTGTGTGGAACAGATGTTCATATGCTTGTTAGTCATTTGTATATTTTCCTTGGAGAATTATCTGTTCAAATCCTTTGTCTATTTTTTTTCACTTGCCTTTTCTTTGTATTTCCTTTTTAGAAATGTTTATTTTAGTTTTATTAGAGTATTGTTGATTTACAGTGTTGTGTCAGTTTGTACATGTATGTGCATCCTCTTCCTCGTACTGTTCTCCATCATGTTCTGTCCCAAGAGACTGAATATAGTTCCCTGTGCTTTAAGTCAGAAAGAGAAAGACAAATACCATGTGATATCACGTATACGTGGAATCTAAAATGTGGCACAAATGAATCTATATACAGAACAGAAATAGACTCACAGACATGGAGAACAGATTTGTGGTTGCTAAGGGGGAGGGGCAGGGAGAAGGGACTGGGAGTTTGGGGTTAGTAGATCCAAACTATTACATTAGATTTAATAAGAAATGAGGCCCAACTGTATTTTTTAATTTGGCTATTTGGTTTTAGGTTATGGAATTATAGGATTTCTTTATTCTGGATATCAATTCCTCACCACTTATATGATTAGCAAACATTTTCACATTGATTTTTGTAAGGACTTTCTTAATTACTGGCCCTGACCCTAGTCCCTGTCCTTAATTTTGAAAGGACCTGTAAAGAAAAGGATGCCCTTTTCCAGGTGCATAACTTTCTGCCCAATCAGCCGATTGATAGTGTTCTATCCATGGTGAAGGGAGGAGGATGACTGAGGATGGTCATAGCATGTGAGAGCAACAAGGTCATAGGTGCCTCCTCTGAGGCGCTTGATGTTACTTTACTCAGGAAAAGCCAAGTCTCAGAGAGGGTAGGTAACCTGGCTTAGGTAACAGAGCTAATAAGTGGTAAGACTGGGTTATTAACTGCCTGACGTTAGAACTAGCATCAGTACCTTGTGAGGTTCCCTCCCTAACTTAGCATCAAGAATTTAATTTTAAAAACTTAGTAAGTAGCCCATTATCATAAAGGGAGAAGGTGGCTATGGTGGGACCTGGAAAATCACTCAGTTGGCACAACCAGGTATATAATAGCTGAGAAACAACACACTCATTACTTGGATTTTAAATTAATTCATTCCAACAGCTTCCACCATAATCAACAGTAGCCCCCTGACCTCAAGGGCACCTTTCCTGTGCACTTGTACCCAAGCCAGCCTTGACCCCTCTTCAGAACTTTGCTGGTACTTCCTGTCTGTGTGGGAGCTGCACGGGAGATAATTTAGACTCAGCATCCTCAGATTTTGGGATGAATTTCTTTATTTCACATAAACCCTGAATTTCCCTAGAGCTGATACATGGTGAGAGGTATACAGTACATTTGCTAGGGATCACACTTTTTCTTCCTTCCCTTTATTCTATTCCTTTGTCTTCTTCATTTATTTATTTGGCCACAACTTGACATGGGATCTCTGTCTAAACCCAGGCTTCGGGGTGAGAGCACCAAGTCCTAACCACTAGACCACCAGGGAGCCCCTGCCTTTGTTTTCTTTATTGTCTCTTTCTTTCCCTCTCTCTCCTATCTTCTGCTCTTGGTCTCACCCTTTCTTCCTATATCGTTCACTTGCTCTGATTCCTTTCAGGTCAAGTATATCTGTTTTAAAAAGCTATACTATCATCTTCCCATTGCTTTTGTCATCAAATATTGTGTGCTTGATCCTATAATTGGTGTTTGCATTAATTTCTGGGCTTGATAGCATTTGACTAATTTGTGTGACGTGAGTTTAGTGAATGATTCCCCATCAGTGGTGTTCCCCCTCCCCACATGCCTCTCCCTCCAGGTGCCCAGGCTCTGGCAGGCTCTCTGTGCCCATGTGCAGAGCACACATTCAAAGTGAAAAGACAGAAACATCCTCTACCAGGGTCTCCATCCCTTGACATCCTTCCATGGTATGCTGTGTTATCATCTTGAGATTCCCGGTGGTGTGGTAATTGATGCATTTGTAGCTGAAGTAAAGATGGTGGTCCTGGAGTGCTTTACCTATAAATGCATTTTTCTCTCCCTTTTCCACCTCCTAGGACAAACATGCACGGAAATCCATTTCTTCTCTTGCCACTGCAAATCCACTTTGCCATATGAATGGTCATATTGGCTAGGGTGAAATAAAGGAAGGTCGACGATTTCTGTTTCCCTCTTTGATTTTAGATTTTAGGCCCATGAAACAAAGCAGTTAGATCCTTTCACCATTAAAGACTGACCGTTCTTGACTTCACATGGTGCCGACTCTCTGAAGGAATGGCGAATATCTCTGTCTTGTTTGAAATCAGATGTTTGAAACATGAATATTTTGAAAACGTCTTTGAGTTTTCATCCTGGTATTTGGCACTATATAGACCTTTCTCTGTCAAAGGCCTTTGGGTGCCAGGTTGTGATTAAGTGTGCAGTAGTCAGGAAGCAATTTCTTTTCATGGCTTTTCCTAAACTTGAAACCTTCAGAAAGTATTGTTATTTACATTATACTGACCTCTGAATCAACTTGTATTTTATCATCCTTTTCTCTCTTGTTTTAGAGATCCAGATAAGTGCAAAGATTCGGAGAGAGAATGAAAATAAGTCAATGTTGTTATTTTACAATAGTATTGCCATTACTGTTATTGATATTATAATGTCATCACCATTATCATTATTAGTGTTACGTTTTAATTGGAGGGGAAATGATCCAAGAAATGTATTCTACTGTTAATATTTTAACTACTGGCTATGAAAAACCCCAATATTATAAAATGTACCGTGACAGACTTAAAACCTATTTAGAAAAAAAAAAAAAGTCCCCCTCCAGCAGCAGAGAAACCAATGAAATCTTCAAGAAACAGGTCATTCTGAAATATCTAAGGGTAGATCTTTTATGGGAGTACTTAAATATCTAATATCTTCTGTGGAGGGAAATAAAATGAAATTGCTTTGAGTACTACCTATCAGAAAGAAACTAGCCTTTCCTTGTGGCTGAAACATCAGGAAGAAAACGGTACAAGTTCTTTCAAAGCCCCTTGCAAGATTGGCATATAGTAGTATATTCAAGGCATCTGATTTATAGTGATGACTTCTTAAGGAGAAATTGAAAGTTTCCCATCCCAGGGGCTTTTACATGTAAAACTGAAAGAACCCATTAGAGCCCATTAGTTTAAAAGGTAAACTTATTAAATCCTTCATGATAAAATAGCTATCTGTGATTTTACGGTAAAATTAAAACGGTGTGGACAGCATTTTAAGACTTGGTATTAATACGCTTCTTGGCTTCCCTCACAGCCAATGGTAGCTAGTGTTTAATGTGATGATTTAAGGGTGATTTAAATGGGTTGTCCTGCAGAAGGTGAGGAAGATCCCCAGAGGAGCTAAATTTATGAAAATTGATGTAAGTTGAATTTAGAGTAAAGTAATGGAACGATTGGAGGGAGGTCTTATGGTTTGTAGCTCAAACACACATTAGAAGGAATGAAAGTCAAAGTCCTCTGTCTCAGATGCCTTCAGTGAAGAACCTGGGGACTGGATATGCAACTCCCACATCTACGAATGGACACAGGGGCTCCTGCAGGTCTGTTTCCCCTTGTCTGGAGCCAATGAAGTCAAAGAACGTTAATTCATTTTCTGCCTGGTAGTTACCTCATTTATGTTTATTCTTCAGGTTAGTCAGCCAGTAAAGATAATCATAGATTCTGAAGTTTACAGCAGAAGCGATCTTTCCAGTATTCCACTATGGGGGAGTGTAGGATTTGGCATTGTTTCTGCGGCAGCTTGGGTCGCTGTTTGAGGCATGGGTTTGATCCATGGCCCAGCGCAATGGGTTAAAAGGATCCGGCATTGCCACAGCTGTGGCATGGGTCACAGCCACAGCTCAGATTCAGTCCCTGGCCCAGGAACTTCCATATGCTGTGGGTGCAGCCAAAAAAAAAGGAAAAGGGAGAGAGAGAGAGACGTGAGACGTTTTTCCTAAAATATCATCAAGCTTTTATAACATATTATAGCAAATGAGACCACCCCAATAAATGAAAGGGGAAACTACAAGTCACCCATCCTGGCAATTAAGGGACTCCATTGCCTGAGATCAACATTGTCATTTCAATGTGCCTTTCTATGTAACAGCAAAATGCCCTTGCAACATAAACTATTAATAATGAGCAGTATAATGTATGTATCATATATATAAGTTCTCAAAAGGTGTATCTTGAAATTAAGACAAAATAATTCTTTGCTAAAATCTTAACAAAGCATTCAAGACCTCCGAAGTCTTTTTCCTGCAGGATTTAAAAGCAGCTTACTTGCCTCCTAAAGGCCTCTGCAGATGGAGGGTAGATTACACATTTTAGCTTCCTTGGAGGAGTCACTGCACGTCTTTCCACCTCAGGTTTCTCATTTCTGAAACAGGGATAATAGAGAATTTTTAGCTCACTGGATTATTTTGAGGATTAAATAAAGCATACAAAGACTTTGGAACAATGTCTGACACAGAGGTACATGGAAATTGTTCCTTAACCATCAGTTGTCACTGTAATTAAATCTTCTCCAATCTCACCGTTATGTCAAGCTTGCAATAGAGACTCAAGACCTCAAATGGAGTGTTTCAGTCTGATTGCCCCAGAAAGGAGGCCATATATTATTCTATCCAGACTACACATTTAGGTTATTCTAACCCCCTCTAAAGAAGGAAAAGATGAAGTGAGATCAAGATCATACTCTTGAGAAAATTATAGTCTGAGGCCCCGTGAAAAGCAGCAGTGATGATTCCAAATGTGATCCAGAAGTCAAATGACAGAATTAAGCATCTAAGCCACAAGGAAACTATCTTTTGGATCTTCAGTCAATTTACTTTTTATTTTTACATAATCTTTAATTTTACAAGTAACAAATGGACATTAATAGAAAATATTGAAAATCATCTAATTTAAATATTCTTTTATGCAGTTACCCAGAAATAATCATTTCTAACAGCATCTAGACTTCCACTCATACTTTATTATGCATAATCCTATTTTAATGGGATCATACATTTATGCTATTTTATAACATGATTTTTTATAATGTCTCAGTGGACCCTTTCCACATTATGATATGTGTTCTATAATATCTTAACCATTGTTATTATAATGGTTATTATTATAATAATAACCATAATATTAATGGTTGGGTAGTGATCCATTAGCAACAGTGGCGGTGGGTCCAACAGCCTCATGTGTAAAATAGGGTAAAGTTCTAGGTATGGTTAGTACCCTCTTTCTCTCTCAGAAGTAATCAAATTTGATCATAAAACCTATGGTCACTGTATGCACAGGGAACTTCTTTTTTCATGTGTGTTATGGTCTTTTTTATTATTATTAAAGTATGGTTGATTTACAATATTTTACCAATTTCTGCTGTACAGCAAAGTGAACCCATTTTATATATATATAAAATATAAATTTACATATACATATATATTCTTCTTTATATTATTTTCCATCATTGTCTATCCCAGGAGTTTGGGTATAGTTCCCTGTGTTATGCAGTAGGACCTTACTGTCTATCCACTCTAAATGTAATAATTTGCATCTACAAACCCCAGACTCCTAGTCCGTCCCACTCCTTCTCCCCTCCCCATTGGCAACCACAAGTCTGTTCTGCAGGTCTGTGAGTCTGTCTGTTTTGTAGATAGATTCATTGTGCCATATTTTATATTCCATATATAAGTGATATCGTGTGGTATCTGTCCTTCTCCTTCTGACTTACTTCACTTAGAACCAGAATCTCTAGTTGTGTGCATGTTGCAACGCAATAATGACATTATTTTGTTCTTTTTTATGGTTGAGTAGTATTCGGTTGTGTGTATGTACCACATCTTTAATCCATTCATTTGTCAGTGGACAATTAGGTTGTTTCTATATTTTGGCTGTTCTAAATAGTGCTGTATCTGAACAGAAGAGTGCAAGTATCTTTTTGAATTATACTTTACTCTGGATATATGCCCTGGAGTGGAATTGCTGGGTCATATGGTAGTTCTATATTTACTTTTCTGAGGAAAATCTGTACTGTTTTCCATAGTATCTGTACCCATGTACATTCCCACCAGCAGTGTAGGAGGATTCATGGGGAACTTCTTAATCCCAGGTAAGATTACCAGGTCTTCCTGATTCCCTGCTTGATCTTTTTTCAGCAACAGAATTATCTCTAGTTGCTGAGTCAAAACAAGGATAGGCTCTTCAAACTTCTACATAAATATTTGTCTCCACTTTGGCAATCAATTTCTCTGAGCTTTGCCTTTGCTCAGTGAGGTGTCTTGGGATAACAAGGGAAATGAAATATGTAGAAAGCATGCACATGTATTCTTTGAGTCATAACCCTGCCACGTGTTGTATGGATGTGTGATAATCCCCTACTGTTGGACATTTATTTGTTTCCAAATTTACTGTAGTGTAAATATAACCCCCACATCTCCCTAATTTATCTGCCTGTGAGTTCAGATTAGGTCATAATAAGAACTTGGATGTCACTGGCTCTTTTTCATCTTCTCCCATCTCCAGCTGATTCAGAAGCTCAGCTTCCTCTTCCCCACAAGAAACCACTCCCCAGTTATTTCAGAAATCCCCGGGGAGTTCATATATATGTTTCTGAAAACACATTCTCTCATCCTCTGACTGACCTCCCAACACACACACCCTTGGATGGAAGGCAGCTTAAGGACAACTGCCCTCTGCTACCACTGCTCCAGGAACCCATGCAGGGACCCCGATGCCCCATCTGGTAGACTATACTCTGTGTCCCAGTATTTTGCAACTCTTCATTGTAAAAGCTCTGCTGTGCCTTGCATCTTGCACCAAATATTTCATTTCATTTCCTTTGCATTCACACTGGCTCCCATATTTCTTATTTATTTGTTTATTTTGTCTTTTTGCCTTATCTAGGGCTGCACCCACGTCATATGGAGGTTCCCAGGCTAGGGATCTAACAGGAGCTGTAGCTGCCGGCCTTCGCCACAGCCACAGCAACACGGGATCCGAGACGCGTCTGCAACCTACACCACAGCTCACGGCAACGCCGGATCCGTAACCCACTGAGCAAGGCCGGGGATCGAACTCACAACCTCATGGTTCTTAGTCGGATTTGTTAACCACTGAGCCACTACAGGAACTCCAGCTCCCATATTTTTTAAATGGTGTAACACACCTTTCTCACATGGCCCCCAAAGTGGCGTTTTGGTTACTAGAATGGTAATCGCCAGGCCCTGTTTGGGGAGAGTGCCATGCATTTCACCTCCTCTCCCTTCTTTAACGGAATCACACCTGGTCAGGCTGGGAAGCACACACCCTGCCCTCCTTCTCCTTTTCTCTTATAAAACAATACAGCTTCGTTGTCCCACCCTCCCAAGAATTTAGGGCTCAGAGATTCTGCAGCGAAGTTGTTATGTGTGTGTTTGGCAGTAGGGGGAAGGGAAGATTTTTAAACTTCTAATGGCTTCTGATTCCATCCCCTTCGATTTATGGAAACGTAGTCATAGAGAAGAGATGGGGGCAGATACTGCTGCTCACTAGTGAAATCAACTTCAGGACTCAGGTCCCTTGACCACTAGTGAGGACATTTGTGTAGCTTGTCTAGAAACCAATGGAGAGAATATATTTACTGGAATTTCCTATGAGCATTTCTGGCATAAATGGGGCCCTATATGAAAAGAGCTTCTGATATGCATACTAACACTATTTTGACTTCATTTCAGTTTTTTCGAATAATAATAATAATGGGATAGATTATAAAATGTGATAGATGCTGCCTTGGCCTTACATTTTAAAGGTAGTACTGTTCCATGAGAATATTTTTGAGAGTGGATCGGGGGAAAACAGAGCTCTGTCAGGACTTGTAAACTTCTATCCGAAAGAGGAGATTCATTGTAATTCCCCCAATTTCTCTCTCACTTTTCATCTCCTTTATATTTCATTCTTTTTTTTTTCTAAAATTTTATGTAATAAAAGACTGCATAATGAGTTACATTAGCATAAAATTGTTCCTGTTTTGAAGCATGTGGGAAGATTTTGTATTAATTAAAACAGAAACATTTCTCTGGCTTTTTTCCCTCTACACGTGAATTAGGCTTTTTAAATGTTATTAGAAAGTTTCTTTTCATAAATATGATTCAGCCTCCTAGATTTTAAGAAACATAATGGACAGCTAGTATTCACACAGATGTACTATTTGAAAGGAATTAGGCTTACTGTTGTTATTCAGTGCTGCATTTTTATGTGTCGGAACTGATGTATGCCCCAAAAAGGCAATTAAGACTCTTATGCTTATTTTTCAAGGTGTGTTAAACTGGTTCAAATTTTAACTACATGTTTACTTTAAGAATCTTAAAAAGGACCCTTTGGGAAATGCTACCAACTGGGCCCATTGGACTAAACAAAGAAGCAGATTCATTTTCATAAATAAATCTGAATTCCATTATTTTTCAAATTGACTTGTAGATTGAAGAAGAGGATAAATATGCTAACAGAGGACAGAAAGAATGGACAATTATGACACAAATTTTCTCTATGCAGTCAATAACAGCCTTGTTTTTTGTGGGTATTTTCATATACAAATATATTTAAATGCTGAAGGCTATTTATTCAAACATTCCTTCAACAAATGTTTATTATAAGTTCATGATGTACAAGGCACTGTCTGAGGCATTTGGGTGGGGGGCAGAGCCACAGGACTCTGTCAAAAGCTTCAATAAACTTCTACCCCCCAAATGGCCCTTCACATCTGTAATGCTTAGCTGGCCCTGTGAGAAAAGCACTAGTTTATAAATGAAAATGAAAGTGACATAGATGCAAACTCTTACATTTAGGATGGATAAGCAATGAGGTCCTACTGTATAGCACAGGTCCTACTGTATAGCACATGGTCCTTCTCTTGAAATGGACCACGATAGAAAAATAATATAATAAAAGAAATATATATATAATATATCCATATATATATGTGTGTACATATATATATATGACTGGGTAACTTTGCTGTACAGCAGAAATTGACACAACATTGTAAATATGCTGTAACTTTTTTCAAATTGTTAACAAAAATGAAAATGACAGCTAATATTTATTGAGAGCTAACTAGGTAGCAGACATATTCTAAGCACTGTTCACCTCTTCTTTACTTCTCACAAAACTGTTGAATAGCTGCTCTTTTTCACCTGTACTTTACAGTGAGACACAGAGAGTTTGAATGTCTTGCCCAAGATCACACAGCTAATAAATAATAACAGACCCAGGCCATCTGCCTCTAGATCTATTCTCTGAGCCACTGTGCGAACTATATGTAGTCAGATCTGTGTTTGTATTATTTCATTTGTTAATGCCTCTATTTTTTTATTTGTAAGTGAGATTTGCACAATTATCACATGACATTTCTGCACAGACAGTGTGATGTAGGTGCCTGACACGTGGTTGGTCATTCCTATTAATGATTCAACTATATCATCTCCAGGGCATATCCCAATTGTAAGTGTTAAATCTAGGGAAGAAACTGCAATAGTTTATTTAAGCGCTACCTACTCAAGTATTAGGTTGTTAAAACCGAGTATTTCCTAGTAGTCCTTAGGGATAAAAGTCAAGTTCGAAAATGAACAAGAAATTTGTGAAGCTCCATTTAGAAATTAGTTGTACATAGTTGTATAACACGTATCAGGAAGGATAAGAGATGAAACCAAAGCTAGAGAATGCAGGTAGACGATGATTCATCTCATCTGCTTTGAAAGGAACCATCAGGAGAAGCAGTGATGTGAAATTTCAGGTATCTGAACGCCTGCTACCAGTTTCAGGTTGTTGAAAGCAGTGCATCTGATTGAACTTGACTTGTCCTGGAAGTGGATTCCCTTCCCTGAAAGCAGAGGGACCAGTGAGGGGGTCTCGGCTACAGTTCACTTAATTCTGAGCATCTGGAAGGATCTGATTCCTGGGTTGGAAGTAAAGGGAAAACTTAAAGAAGCAAATCAGCATTTGAAAGAACATAGGAAGCAGGGCAGTAGTTCGATATTTTCACTATGTCTAGTCTTTAAGAATAAGATATCAACATGCTCACTGAAAAAGTGACCATGAAATCAGGTACACTTTCTGAAAGAGAACAGTCCACAAAGGATGGTAGGTTCTCAGCATGGAATGTTGACCCTAGGTGGTCTGAAAAACTCTGTTTTGTCTAAAGCCTGTTAATGGGTTCTTCATTTGAACACTTTGTCTTACTCTCTGACTTATGCTTAACTGAACACGAGTTATGTGCCAAGCCTGGGATCAGAGGCACAAAATTCACTCCTGTCCCCCTATTGCTGGAAAGGCATAGATTTTATTCTTTTGGAAAGCGTATCTGGGAGTAAAACGTGTTTAACAGTTGTTTTGACTAAGAATTTTAGAGTACCTAAATTTAGGGCTCTGTCATAATTGGAAAACACTGTTTACATCTTGAGTTCAGATATGGTGACCTTTCCTAAAGGGCATCCAGCTACGGAGAGGGAGAAAGAGCATGGCTGCCTACAGGCAGAGCAGCCCTGGCGTGGTCCTGCAGGAGGTCCCCAGGCCCATCTGTGTCTGTAACTACCAAATGGTCACCTCAGGCCAGCATCTTGAGACAGAATGATTTGTCCAGCTAGGCTTCTGCTGAAGAGGTAACCCAGGCACTTTTTTCTGACCTGGCTGTTTCAAACCAGTTACCTTCTGTAGCTCAGGCTGATAGTTTCTGCAAACAGCCCCAACTCACCAGCTCAGCCAGGTCATGCCTCCAACAACCAGCAAGGAGCAGCTGAACGTCCTGGGATCACCAGCCCAAGAGTTTGCAGGAGCCAGCAGGGAGCAGAACAGACAACTGAAAAAAATTATAAACCTAAAAGTTGAGAGTTACGTTTTCTTCAGCAGACATTCTGGGGAGTTCAAGCCCAGAAGAGAGTCTCAGATCACTCTGAGAGACTGCTGTGAAGCAGAAGAGGGGGAGCCGGGGTATACAGGAGTCTTTGCAATGAAGACTAGATAGTGGAAACATCCAAAGATAACTGTTAATTAAAGAAAACCAGATAGCTCAAGTTAATGAATTTAGTGCTTTTGTATCTATGGGGAGATGCAAAGTCTAGGCTCATTGAAATTGTTCCTTTGATAAGCACCTTAGCTTTCTGGGGCCATATCCTATACTTTTTCATCCAGAGTCTCCTCAGGGTGCACCACTGGGGGCGGCTGCAGCAGCTGACTGCTAGGATAGCGGGTGTCCTGTTTCTATCCTGAATTCCCTCAGGGTTCACTGTTGGAGAGGCTGTAACATGATGGCTTCATGGCGGCAATATCCTTTGTTTACTGATATGGCAGCAATATTTTTCACTCACACATGTGTAATAGCGACTGCTAAATCTATTTTGTGTGTGTGTGTGTGTGTGTGTGTGTGTGTGTGTGTGTGTGTGTTATGGAGACACTGAGCTAATATAACTTTAAGATGGAAGCAGTGCCTTTCTTTTCTTACGGAGTTCACTTAGCAGAGCAAAAGGCAGTAGCCCATGATGTGAATGGTGCTTAGAAGACAGTGGCAGGCCTGTTCAACCTCATAGCAAGCCTCTTCAACCACAGTAGGACAAATGGGAAGGTCGCGGTGAGATATTTAAGAATAACGACATTATTTCACAGAGAGGTCAATAATAAAACCAGATTTTTAAAGGATACGAACAGGAGTTCCCATCGTGGCTCAGCGGAAATGAATCTAAGAACCATGACGTTGCAGGCTTGATCCCTGGCCTCTCTCAGTGGGTTAAGGATCCGGTGTTGTCATGCCTGTGGTGTAGGTCACACATGTGTCTTGGATCTGGTGTTGCTGTGGCTGTGACACAGGCCGGCAGCTGTAGTTCCAGTTCGACCCCTAACCTCCATATGCCACGGGTGTGACCCAAAAAAACAAAAAAATTAAAAATTAATAAAAATAAAGGATAAGAACATTTACTGGAAGGAAAGACTGTTAAAATATAGGCAAGAGGCACAAATTTTTTTTTTTTTGCTTAATGAATTTTATTTCAATTATAGGTGTACAAAAATCATCACAACTCAATTTGATAGCATTTCTGTCTCAAACCCTCAGTGCATCCCCCGACCCCCCAGGTTGTCTTGTTTGAAAAACCAAAGGTTTTCCAAAGTCTGTGAGTCATGGTCTGTTCTGCAAAGAAGTTCATTGTGTCTTTTTAGTTTCCACATGTAAGCGGTAGCATTGGGTGTTGCTGTCTAATTGTCTGACTGGTTTCACTTCGCATGAGAATTTCTAGGTCCATCCATATTGCTATAAATGTTGGTATTTCGTTCCTTTTAATAGCTGAGTAATATTCCATTGTGTGTGTGTACCATATCTTCCCTATCAGCTCCTCTGTTGATGGGCATTTAGGTTGTTTCCATGACCGGGCTATTGCATAGCGTGCTGCAATGAACACTGGAGTCCATGTGTCTTTTCAAGTCATGGTTTCCTCTGGATAGATGCCCAGGAGTGGGATTGCTGGATCAAATGGTAATTCTATTTTGAGTTTTCTGAGAAATATCCTTAATGTTTTCCACAGTGGTTGCACCATTTTGCATTCCCACCAACAGTGTAATAGGGATCCTTTTTCTCCACACCCTCTCTGGCACTTAGTGTTTGTAGACTTTTTGATGATGGCCATTCTGGCTGGTGTAAGGTGGTACCTCATAGTAGTTTTGATATGCATTTCTCTAATAAGGACCAATGCTGAACATCTTTTCATGTGTTTATTTGCCATCTGCATGTCTTCTTTGGATTATTGTCTGCCATGATCCTCTGCCCATTTTTTGATGGGGTTGTTTGTTTTTTTGGTATGGAGCTGTATGAGGTGTTTGTAAATTTTGGAGATTAATCCCTTGTCGGTCTTTTCCTTTGCAAATATTTTCTTCCATTCTGTGGGTTGTCTTTTCCTTTTGTTTAGTGTTTCCTTAGCTGTGCAGAAACTTTGAAGTTTAATTAAGTCCCATTTGTTTATTTCTCTTTTTATTGTCCTTACTCTGACAGATGGATCTGAGAAGATGTTGCTGTCATTTATGTCAGAGAGTGTTTCACCTATTTTTTCCTCTAAGAGTTTTATAGTATCTGGTCTTATATCTAGATCTCTAATTGATTTTGAGTTTATTTTTATGCATGGTGTTAAGAAGTGTTCTAGTTTCATTTTTTTACACATAGCTGTCCAGTTTTCCCAGAACCACTTATTGAAGAGGCTGTCTTTTGTCCAATGTATATTCTTGCCTCCTTTGTTGACTATAGATGCATGGATTTAATTCTGGGCTTTCTATCCTGTCCACTGATCTATATTTCTGTCTTTGTGCCAGTACTATATGGTTTTGATGACTGTAACTTTGTAGTAGAGTCTGAAGTCAGGGAGCCTGATTCCTCTAGCTCCAATTTTTTTTCCAGGATGTCTTTGGCTATTCTGGGTTTTTTGTGCTTCCAAACAAACTTTAAAATAGTTTGTTCTAGTTCTGTGAAAAAGGTCCTTGGTACTTTGATAGGGATTGCGTTGAATCTGTAGATTGCCTTGGGTAGTAGAGTCATTTTGATAATATTGACTCTTCCAATCCAAGAGCATGGTATGTCTTTCCACCTGTTCATGTCATCCTTGATTTCTTTCATCAGTGCCTTATAATTTTCAGAGTACAGGTCTTTTGTCTCTTTAGGTAGGTTTCTTCCTAAGTATTTGATTCTTTTTGATGTGATGGTAAACGGGATTGCTTCCCTAATTTCTCTTTCTGCTCTTTCATTGTTAGTATATAGAAATGCAGTTGATTTCTGTGTATTGATTTTGTATCCTGCAACTTTGCCAAATTCATTGATGAGCTCTAACAGTTTTCTGGTAGAGTCTTTAGGATTCTCTAAGTATAGTATCATGTAAAACTATCAAGTGATAGGTTTACTTCTTCCTTTCAATTTGGATTCATTTTATTTCTTTTACTTCTCTGATTGCTGTGGCTAGGACTTCCAAAACTATGTCGAATAGTAGTGGCGAGAGTGGACATCCCTGTCTTGTTTCTGATCTCAGTGGAAATTGTTTCAGCTTTTCACCATTGAGAATGATGTTAGCTCTGGGTTTGTCATAGATGGCCTATATGATGTTGAGGTAGGTTCCCCCTATGCCCACTTTCTGAAGGGTTTTTATCAGAAATGGGTGTTGGATTTTGTCAAAGGCTTTTTCTGCATCTATGGAGAGGATCATATGGTTTTTATTCTTAATTTTATTAATGTGGTGTATCACACTGATTGATTTGCAGATATTGAAGAATCCTTGCATCCCTGGGATAAATCCCACTTGAACATGATGTACAATCCTTTTAATGTATGTTAGATTCAGTTGGCTAGTATTTTGTTGAGAATTTTTGCATCTATGTTCATCAGTGATATTGGCCTGTAATATTCTTTTTTTATGGTATCTTTGTCTAGTTTTGGTATCAGAGTGATGGTTGCCTGAAAGAATGTCCCTTCCTCCGCAATTTTCTGGAAGAGTTTCAGAACGATAGTTGTTAGCTCTTCTCTAAATGTTTGATAGAATTCACCTGTGAAGCCATCTGGTCCTGGACGTTTGTTTGTTGGAAGTTTTTTAATCACAGTTTCAATTTCAGAACTTGTGATTGATCTATTCATGTTTTCTGTTTCATCTTGGTTTAGTATTGGAAGATTGGACTTTTCTAAGAATTTGTCCATTTCTTCTAGGTTTTCCATTTTATTGCCGTACAGTTACATATAGTAGTCTCATATGATCCTTTGTATTTCTGTGATGTCTGTTGTTACTTCTCCTTTTCCATTTGTAATTTTATTATTTGTGTCCTCTCTCTTTTTTTCTTGATAAGTCTGACTAAGGGTTTATCAATTTTGTTGATCTTTTCAAAGTACCAGCTTTTAGTTTCATTGATCTTTTCTATGGTTTTCTTCATTTCTATTTCATTGATTTCTGCTCTGATCTTGATGATTTCTTTTCTTCTACTAACTTTAGGTCTTGTCTGTTCTTCCTTCTTTAGCTGCTTTAGATGTAAAGTTAGGTTGTTTATTTGAGCTTTTTCTTATTTCCTGAGGTAGGCTTGTATTGCTCTAAACTTTCCCCTTAGAACTGCTTTTGCTGCATCCCAGAGGTTTTGGAGTGTCATATCTTTGTTGTCATTTGCTTCTAGGTATTTCTTAATTTCCTCTTTGATTTCTTCAGTGATCCATTAGTTGTTTTGTAGCATGTTGTTTAGTCTCCACATGTTTGTATTTTTTGCCATTTTTTTCTTGTTGTTGATTTCCAGTCGTATAGCATTGTGGTCAAAAAAGATGCTTGATATGATTTCAATTTTCTTAAAGTTACTGAGGCTTGATTTGTAGCCTAGGATGTGATCAATCTTAGAGAATGTTCCATGCGCACATGAGAAGAATGTGTATTCTTTTGCTTTGGATGGAGTGCCCTATAAATATCTATTAGGTCCATCTGATCTAATGCTTCGTTCAGGGCCTGTGTTTCCTTATTGATTTTCTCTCTGGATGACCTGTCCATTGCTGTAAGTGGGGTGTTAAAGTCCCCCACTATGATGGTGTTATTGTTGATTTCTCCTTTTAAGGTTGTTAGCAGTTGCCTTATATATTGTGGTGATCCTGTGTTGGGTGCATAGATATTTAAAATGGTTATATCTTCTTTTTGGATTGATCCCTTGATCATTATGTAGTGACCTTCCTTGTCTCTTAAAATGTTCTTCATTTTAAAGTCTATTTTGTCTGATAGGAGTATTGCTACTCTGGCTTTCTTTTGATTCCTGTTTGCATGGAATATTTTCTTCCATCCTCTCACTTTCAATTTGTATGTGTCCCTAGAAGGGAAGTGGGTCTCTTGAAGACAGCATATATATGGGTCTTGTTTTTGTATCCATTCAGCTATTCTGTGTCTTTTGGTTGGGGCATTCAGTCCATTAACATTTAAGGTAGTTATTGATATATATGTTCTTATTGCCATTGTATTAACTGTTTGGGGTTTTTGTTACTCTTTTTTTCTTCCCTTATTCTCTTGTTGTCTCCTCTTCTGGTTTGATGACTATCTTTAATGTTGTATTTGAGTTGATTTTTCTTATTTGTTTGGGTATCAATTGTAGATTTTTGGTTTGCAGTTACCCTGAAGTTTTGATACAGGAGTCTATATATAAAGAGATTGTTTTAAGTTGTTGGTTTCTTAATTGCATGTGAGTCTCCAGTGACCTGCATTTGTGCTCTCTTCTCATAATTTCTGATTTTGGTAGCATAGTTGTGCATGGATGATTTAGTATCCTTACTGTATATATGCCTTTACTGGTGAGCCTTGTCATTTGTGGTGTTTTTGTTTCTGGTTATGGCCTATTCTTTTCTGCCTAGAGAAGTTCCTTTAGTACTTGTTTTAAAGCTGGTTTAGTGTTGCAGAAAACTCTTAGCTTTTGCTTATCTGTAAAGGTTTTGATCTCCCCTTCAAATCTGAATGAGATCCTTGCTGGGTAAAGCAATCTTGGTGGGAAGTTTTTCCCTTTCATCACATTTAGTATATCATGCCACTCCCTTCTGTCCTGCAGAGTTTCAGGTGAAAAATCTGCTGATAACCTTATTGGGGTTCCCTTGTATGTCATTTGTTCCTTTTCCCTAGCTGCTTTCAAAATTTTCTCTTTGTCTTTAATTTTGGTCATTTTGATTAATATGTGTCTGGGGGTGTTCCTCCTTGGGTTTATTTTATATGGTACTCATTGTGCTTCCTGGATTTGAGTGAGTGGTTTGTTTCCCATATTAGGGAAGTTTTCGGCTATTAACTCTTTTAATATTCTTTCTGTTCCCTTCTCTCTCTCTTCTCCCTCTGGCACCCCTATAATATGGATGTTGTTGTATTTAACATTATCCCAGAGTTCTCTGAGACTCTGCTCATTTCCTTTCAATCTTTTATCTCTTTTCTCTTCTGCATTAGTGATTTCCACTAATCTGTCCTCCACCTCGCTGATTCGTTCTTCTGCCTCCTGTTGGCTGCTTCTAATGAATTTTTTATTTCAGTTACTGCATTTTGCATCACTTGTTGTTTAATTTTTACAGCTTGTATTACTTTCTCAGTGTTTCCTGTAAATTATCAATCTTTGCCTCTAGTTTATTTCCTATGTCTTACATCATCTTCAGCATCAACAGTCTAAAGTCTCTTTCTGGGAGGCTGTTTTTCTGGGCTTTTCTCTTTCTCCCTTATCTCAGTTAAAGTTTTCTGTCTTTTCATTTTTATAGGTTTTTGGTGTGGTGACCTTTTTGCAGACAATAGAGTTGTAGCCTCTCTTAGTTCTGGTGTTTGCCTCCCCTGTGGCTAAAGTTGGTATGGAGGGAGCTTGCTGTAGGCTTCCTGATGGGAGGGACTGATGCCTGCCCACTGGTAGGTGGGGTTGATTCCTATCCCTCTGATGGGTGGGGACTTGTCTCTGAATGAGATTAGAGGCTGGATGTGTGCCTGAGGGGTCTTTAGGCAGCCTGTTTCCTGATGGGTGGGGCTGTGATCCCACCTGGTTTATTGTTTGGACTGGGACTTCTCAGCACTGATGGGAGGGACCAGATTTTCCCAGAAATGGCCCCCTCCAGAGAAATGCAGGCTGCTGAATGTCCCGGAGAGCTTCACCTCCAATGCCCTTCCCCCACAACAAGGCACAGTCACCCCTGTTTTCCTAGGAGATCCTCCAGGAATTGCAGTCAGGTTCCACCCAGAATCCCATGGAGACTTTGCTTCTCCCTGGGACCCAGTGCATGTGAAAGTCTGTGTGTGCCTTTCAAGAGTGGGGTCTCTGTTTCCCCCAGTCCTGTGGAGCTCCTGCGCACAAGCCCTTCTGGCCTTCAATCCCAGATGCTCTGGGGGCTCTTTCTCCCTGTGCCAGATCCCCAGGTGTGGGATTTGATGTGGGGCTCAGAATTCTCAGTCCTGTAGGTGAGTCTCTGTGATACAGTTACTTTCCAGTCTGTGGGGCTTCCCACCCAGGAGATATGGGGTTGCTTCTATCGCATAATCATCACCCTCCTACTTCTTGATGTGGTCTCCTCTTTGTCTTCTGGAGTATAATATCTTTTTTGGAAGTTTACAGTCTATTTGGTTGAAGGTTGCTCGGCATTTGGTTGTAGTTTTGTTGTTTTTTGGGAGTGAAGTTGAGCTCCAGTCCTTCTATTCTGCCATCTTAATCCAATCTCCAAGAGGCACAAATTTAAAATAAAAAAATAGTAATATTGAGTACAAAAGAAAATAATGTGCCAAAATTTACCACAAAGTGTGAACAGCATTCAAATTGACATTTTGAAAATGAATTGCAGTGGAGCACGTGGTTAGTAGCAGGGATGCTGACATCAGGAACATTTGAGTTTGAATTATGACCCGGCATCTCATTAGCTGTGCCTGGGACAAGTTCCTTAACTGCTCTAATTGTAAGCTTTTTCTTCTGTAAAATGGGAATAAGAGTAATACTCCCATAATAGGTTTATCGTGAATATTAAATGAGGTACTTTACATAAAATTTTTAATAATGCGTAGCACTTTGGGTGAGGGCTTTTTTACTTATTTTACTTGTTTTGCTTTTGGCTTAGAGATACAATAGTGATATGTTATTACTTTCATTTGCAAAAATCAAAGAAAATGGCTACATATTTATTGTACATTTTAAGAGTGTGACAATTTCAAGTGGAATTAACTTGGATTTGAAAAATGTTGCATCTTATGATTAAACCACAGTTTGATGTAAATTAGTAAAAGTCAGTCTGCTTCACTGAGAATATGATCATTGCGTGTAGATTATATTCATGTACATTTTTAAAGTAATTTTTGGCTGAAACTCATGTCACATAAAATAAAGGTTAATGCTCTGTTGTGTTTAAGTAATTCCTATGAGACTTAGCTTTTGGAACGAATTGGAAACTATACAGTCATACCCCAAAACATTAAACTTTTCCAGTGATTAGAATCGTGCCAATATAAAATATATGTCTTTGCTTTTCTAGAGTAAAGGAAACATGAGAGCTTTTTAAAAGCCTACTACTAAGATTGTTCTTCGAAGAAGAAAAATCATATATGATGCCTTAACCACTTGGATGTTTGGGTAACATGAAAATGGCAGCATTTAGAGCAGCAGGAGCAGTAAATGGCAATGCTAGTTACCTCCTCTTTTCTGTCTGTAGTTTCTGTAAAGCGTTCCTTACAAGGGGAAGGATGGGATAGTTATCCTGCAGGGTGAATTATGCCTAGGACTGGTGAAGCCATCGAGTAAAGGCAGTTAGCTACTCCAGATGAGTCGTCATCACCCCCAGCCCAGAAAAATTACATCCCCAGTATCGGAAATCATACTAGAACAGCTGTTGATCATCTCCAAGGAAATGGCATAGGAAATGAGCAAAAGAACCAGAAATGGAAAAATAGGGTCCTCATTTTTATAAAGGAAAAGAATTCTGAAAATCAGAGTATAGGAAGCTTGAGATTGATGCCTGGGAAATGGCTAGAAAGGAGCAGATGACAGAGACGAGATTACTAAGATCCAGCATGGGCACACTAAAAATAAGATTTTCTTTCTGAACAAATTAAAAATTCCACCTGTTAGTCATGAGATTGCCATAATTTGGTTGAATCTGGATTTCAACAAAACATCTACTTTCTTGAGTCATGATAATGTTCAAATAGGATGAAGAAATGCATATTGGCTGATCATTCAGTTGGATGGATGCATAATCAGCTGCCCCATTATATACAAATATGGCCAAATAATGACTAATTAACTCAGAGGGATCTTTCCAGAATTTACCACAGAGCTCTATCTTTAGAACGACATTACGCATTTTGCAATGGCAAGAATATTAAAAGTCAGGCTTTCCATGTAAAGATCACACAAACCAGGAAGGGATAATAACAGTGATTTTGTCAGACACAGAATTCTAAATATTCTATGAAACCTTGATATCCTGTAATAATGGGCTGTAATAAGCAAAATAAAAAATGAGCAGAAGTAAAAGTTAGTTCCTGTATATTTGGCTTAAAATCAGTTTATTAAATCAGGAGGCTTAAAAGGAATTAGCATTTAAAGTAAAACTTGGGAGAGTGGTTGAAGATAAGCTCAGTGTGAGTTAAGAGTGTACTAAAAGCTAAGAAAGAGGATGCTCCATAAAAGGAGACACTCCTTTGCAAAGACTGTGATTAATGCAGCCACACTCTGCCTCATTTAGACTGCATCTTAAAAGGTTTGGTTCTGGATAGCCACATTCCAACAGAGCAACTAACAAATCAGAGTGCCTTTGGAAAAGAAAACAAGATGGTGAGGAATCAACACTGTGTTGCAGGAAAAGATAGAGATAAATGCAGACCGCAGCTCCTTACTTTGAGAACAGAAAATCAAGAAGAAATCATTTAGATTTGTACGTATTTAAAGAACTTTCTGTGGAACTTCATATATTTAATTTAACTCTTGGAGTTCCCATTGTGGCATAGTGGAAATGAATCTGACTAGTATCCATGGGGATTCGGGTCCGATCCCTAGTCCTTGCATAGTGGGTTTAAGGATCCAGCATTGCCGTGAGCTGTGGTGTAGGTCACAGATGCAGCTCGGATTCCTTGTGGCTGTGGCTCAGGTATACGCCGGCAGCTGTAGCTCTGATTTGACCCCTAGCCTGGACTGAGTAAAAACAGTTAACGAGTTAATGAGTAACAATTAACTGAGTAAACAGTTAATGAGTAATGAGTTTTAGAGTGACGAAAATTTAATCTAAAAAAAGAATCATAACAATTAGATGCATTCAGGTATAGGATGAGCTTCTTATTACGGCTAACACGTTTTTATATATAAAAGCATTGATCCAATAAACTTCTCTTGAGTGTGATGCTTTATAAAGAATGATTACATTAAATGAGAGGTTTAGCTAGATGGCTCTAGAATGTATTTTCCAGGGGCAGGAAGATTCTTGTGGGGAAGTCATAATGCCTGTTTTTTAATGCCAGTGATAGCTTCAGGCACATGAAATGGGAAGTATCTTTCCCTCTTGCGAAGAAGAGAATGTGAACACAAATCTTTAAAAGTATATTAGGCATCTTAAGGTGAAAGTTTATTATACCTTTGGGCTAAAGTGAAGAGACCTCTCTAAATTCTTGGCTTTACTGCCCTGGTGATCTGAACTTCTAAAACACCCAAGTTAGAGCCAGGTATGGATGCAAGATGGTTTACCATCTAAGTAAAGATTCAGATTAAGTGGGAAAAGTGTATATTCAAACTCAGAAATGCCTAAATTTTGTTGGATGATAATTGGTTAGAGTTGAGGATGGAAAAAAGGTTTTTCAGTTTCTAGGTATTTGTATTTCTTTACATATTATTTGGAGTATTCTGTCACTATTTATAAGCAAACAATAGCTTTTATACCTATGGCCTTATTAATAAAAAGAGGCAACCTAGATGAAGTGCATAATGTGTCCTAGGCAGTATACTGAGTTCTTTAAAAACTTTATATCATTTAATCCTCTTGATAACTCTGGGAAGTAGATACTGTTATTATCCCAGTTTTACAGATGAGGAAACTATAACTTGCAGAATTTTTAAAGCATGCTCAAATTGCTAGTAAATGACTGCTGAAATTCAAACGACCTCGGACCCCCATCTATGAACTAGAACAGTATAATGGTGTTGGTTCATGGACAGAGTACTCAGTGCTGCCCAGTGAATGGGGCTTTGGAAGCCAAAGAATCTAGGTTTAAAACTTAACCCCTCATTTGCCGATTCTCTGATCTTAAATAAATATCTTAGTCTCATGGAACATTACTTTCTTCCTCTCTGAAGGGTATTGGGGGGGGTCATAATAATACCAGCTTATAAGATTGCCTTGAAGATTAAATGAGATAATGCATACAAAGTGTTTAGCCCAAGGTCTGGAATATAGAGAATTTAGCTCTTGACGCTATTAATGTCTTAGACTATGAGGTAGTCACTGTTGATTGCTACCTATGCCTGTAGAAAGCTTAATCGTTTAGATTCTGCAGTTCTACTCTAGGTGATTCTGTTTACCAAACTATGAGCTCTAATGCAGGGAAGTGGCTAAGTTCTTTATGTTTCTGCTTTTGCATGTTTGAAGCAGTCATTTGGAATTTCAATAACAAACACTCTGCAGTACGGAAGTCACAAGTTTAGAACACGGTATGAATTAATTTTTTTTTCAAAATAGTAAATCATTCAAGTAATGCCTGTATATAAGAAAATTTCATTTGTATTCTGAATCCCTCATCCATCATACCGTTCCAAATATGGAGGGGGGTTGCTGTTGTACTGCGTCCCAGGCTCCTAAGGTCCCCGCCATAGACATCCATTCCTTTCCTCTCCACTATCAAATCAGTGTTCCTTTGCCTCCCACCCCTATCCCCCCAGCCTATACTGTAAAAAAAAACTTGCACTTCCTTTTGGATGTGTACTGACAGCTTTCCAATCCCACAACTCTCTCTGCCACTTCTGTCCCACGTCTGGGAAGTTGATGAGAAAGGCCCTGTGTCGCCTCCTTTGGTGCCGTCAGAAAGCTTACACTGCGTGAGCTCTGGCTTTCCCAAGCCATTTCAGACCTCCTGGGAAGACTTCCCTATCTCCCCAGAAAGCCTAATTATTGAGTCGAAAACCTGTTCCTACTTTCTTAGCGTGTACATGATATCTTCAGTCTCAATGTCCAAACCAAATTTTGGGTGGGGGTCTGGGTCCGTATCGCTTCTGTAGGGTAATGACAGCCCCAAGAACACTTCCCTCTTTACAGCATAATCCCTCATCTGGAAAATAACCATCTGCCTCTGTAATTTTGTTGGCATTTTTATTAACAGCTGATTGTCCCTCATCTAGTTAAATCAGAATGCATTTCCCTTGGGTCAGATGGTCTGTAGACAAATTCTTATAAAATTTTTTGTAAAACTTGATAGTCTTCTCATTCTGTTAGCTATTTCAGAAATTAGAATAGGAAGAAAAGATACCCAGATCTGACCCAAAAAGCCATATTTCAGCCTCCTGAAAATTATAGATCAAAAGTCTTTCAGTTCCAAAACAATTGCTGTTTAACCTCTAGAAAGTTAAAACTAAAAGTATAATTTCTTAGTAGGATAAGGAATATCTTAACTGCGGAGTTCACACTGTGGTACAGTTGGTTAAGGACCTGGCATTGCCACAGCTATGTTGTAGGTTGTAGCTACAGCTCAGATCTGATCTGTGCCCCAGGAACTTCCATATACCACAGGTGCAGCCAAAAAGTGTAAAAAAAAAAAAGAGAGAGAGAGAGAGAGAAGAAAAGAAAAAAGGAAACAAAATCTAGTATCCAGTAGCACTCTCAATAGGAATATATGTGTAGATTAAACTTTAGTCAGGATCCATAGTACCAGCAATTAACATCCTTAGTTAACATCATTTTGCAGTTCTGCCTCATTCTTTTCTACTCTCCCCTGCTCTCTGAAAGTAGAGTGTTCCTGTGAAATCCTTTGTAATCTGAAGTGGCCGCAAAGTGAAGAAGCAATTACCTTAGGACACATCTTGCTAATGGATGTCCCATATTAATCCAGATAAAGCACAGATGCTCACACATTTCAAAGCTCTGACGACCTGATGCTCGGATGCTGAGTGTAGTTCCCCAGGAAGGAGCTTGGCGGTGCCACTCTCGCTGCTGAGGTGTATGCCACCTCTATAATGTGATCTATTCACTGAACGCTGAACACTTTTCATTGTTCACCTTTTTTTTTGTCAAAGTGAAAGTCCTCTTTGAATTTCTTTCAATTAGCGGAAACAGGTACTAATGTATGTCTTTCATAAAAGTGGCATGTGGTGAACTTGCAGAATCTAGGGGATACCTGTATATGAATCAAAAACAAAACCATGGTTATTGGAAAGGAGGAACAAATTTCTTGTTATTTGCAAGTGGCATTATTTACACTACAACCCTGAAAAAAGTCAACTGGAAAAAAATTAGAATTAATGAAAGAATGCAATAAAAGTGCTAGATAGAGGTATTATAAAAATCAGTATTTGTTCTGTCAATGAGGAATAATCGTTCAAAAAATAATTGGGAGAAAATTTGGTGTAAATTGTCATGTAGGGTATAAAATACTTTTTAAAGAAAAGTGCAGAACCCACTTAAAAGAGACTATTGAATTTACTGAGAGATATGAAGAATTTAATAAAGAGACATACCATATTCCTGGATGGGAAGGAACAAAGCTGATACTTCTTCCCCAAATAATTTAAGATTGAATTAAATTCTAAGAGAAGTTAAAATTAATTGGATTATAGGAATGGGGAGAACTTAGTGAAAGTTTAAAATGGTTCTGTAGAACATTTGAAAAAAAAAACAAGAAAGGTTTGAAAATAAAATGAATAACAAAGGATTGCTCACTCCGATATTTAAATGGTATGAACTTCGGTTATTTAAAGCAGTGTGGTAACTGTTCTAGATCAGGTGGGTAAATAACACAGTAAGTTACCTTTCAAAAGATCTTGCCATATATAAATGTTTAATATTTACATTTATTATATACTTATAAAAGGGATATTACATATCAACCAAGAATCAAAGGCTAATTCTGTGAATGTCCTGGAACAATTGTATCACTGTTTGGAAAGAAAATAAGATACTTACCTGACAGCATAACATAATATAAATCCCATATGGATCAAAGAGATAAATGTACCAAAAATGCAAATTGAAATATTATTAGACTTGAGGAAAACAAAGGGCGCTCTTTAATTGCTTTCCAGTAGGAAAAGGACTTTCTAATTTAAAGTCAATGAAGGAAATCGGAAAGGAAAAAGATTTATACATCTTCTTTATAAAAGATTTCGTGTTCATAAAAGTTATAAATATGAAAATATCACAAACAAAATTAAAAGATAGGAAGAGAGAAAAGATTTCAGAGCTAAAACAATTTTTGTTCTCCTCAGTATATGAAGATTTAATATAAATTCATAATGAAAATATTGTGACAGGAATCTGGGCAAAGGAGATAAAGAGACAATTCACAGAATAGAAGACCCCTTTGGCTAATAAACACAGGGGAAGGAAGATTAGCCTTATGTGTAATCAAAGAAGAAAAACATTGGAAAAACAAAAGGATGTTTTTTGCCTGCAAAATTGGCAAAATGTTTAGAAGGTGCTAATCGGCATTGGAAAAGGAGTGGTGACTCTCACATTTGCTTCTGGGGACGTGAAAATCAATACAGCCTTTCCAGAAGGCCAAGTGGAAATCCTTATCAGGAATCTCTGACAGCATTCTAGGGTTTTCATCCAGTAATTCTGTTTTTAGAGCTCCATCCCAAAGAAATAATCTGTGATTTAAAATGAGATTTATGTTTAAGCACAATCTTTCTTAAAATTTTATTGGAGTATAGTTGATTTACAGTGTTAGGTCAATTTCTGCTATACAGCATAGTGACCCAACTATATATATACACACATGCACACCCACACACCCACACACATATGCTTTGGGCTGGTAGATGAAAACTATTACATTTAGAATCAGGTCCTACTGCACAGCACAGGGAACTATATCTAGTCTCTTGGCATAGACCATGATGGAAGATAATATGAGAAAAAGAATGTATGTTTAAGCACAGTCTGTGCAGTATTATGTTCAATAGCAAAAGTGGGAAACAGGTACATAATCTGTAATAGAGTCCCATAATAAGCTCTTGTGTGTTCATTAAATATGTTACCTAATAATTTTTAATGGAGTGGGATAATACCCACCCTATTTCAAGTGAAAGCAGAATTGTCATCTAATAAATGAGCAGTTACATACAATATATATTTTATGCTTCTAGAAAGTTACACAGTAACAGGAATGGTGGCTATCTCTGGGTTGTGTAATTTTGAACAGTTTTGATTTCTTCACATTTTGTGCATTTTCCATGTTTTTTTCCCAGGAAACTCTTATTAATTTTTAATCAGGAAAATAGGAACTCCGTTCCTCCTGAGGAATATCCCATACCTTGCTTGTCTTTTATTCTCAGAACTCTCCCAGGGATGGACATTGTTCATAGGGAAATAGACACTATCCTTGTGTCTATTTCTCTATGAAAGGAAAATGATGAATTTTTAACATATGCTACTTCACTAGGATAGTAAAAAGATAAATTGAGATAAAGATGAAAACATGGCCTGGAAGAAAAAAAAATGTAAGAAACATATAATGAGTTGAGGTCTAGGTCAACATATATTTCTCAAGGCAACACGTTCAATAATTTTCAGTGACTATCAGGCACGGGCTTGTGCCTAGTTTAAATAATAATAGCTGTAAAAATATTAGTTGATAAATATAAAAATAGCTATCAGCTTCTAGACTAGTGCTATGCAATAGAACTTTTGCTCTCACTGTTGGAAATGTTCTCTATCTGTACTAGTTAGCCACTTAGCCAAACAGGGCTATTGATCATTTGAAATGTGGCAGCTGTGACAGAGGACCTAAATTTTTTATCTTAATTTAAATTAAATATAAAATATAAATAGCCACAGGTGGCTACAGCTCTGCAATGTAGCATGACTGCGAGTCAGGCACCTTCCTCAGTGCTTTTCCATATTAGAACCTCACAACGACCTGTGGTCGAGGTATTGTTTATACCCCCATTTTACAGATGAAGCATCTGAGTGGTGAAGAGGGGAAGTGACTTGCCCAGGGTGGGGGAGCCGAGAAGTTATGGAACCAGAGTTCACAGCTATGTTGGAGGATGCCGGAGTCACCCCTCCCCCCATCCATGACTCCATATTTCCTCCCACTCAAAATGCCAGCCCAGCCTCCAGGCAGTCACGTGCAGGTGGAACTGACAAACCACAAGGGATGTCAGGGAATTTCATTGGAATGAGCCAGACGAAGACCTTGACTTGTCCCACCTGCCTCTACGAATCCCCGCTGCGTGTCACGGTCTCCCTGCTCTTACAGGATGAATTCCCCAATAGCGTCCATGCACCATGAGATCAACTTCTCCCTAAGCCATCAGGGAGCGATTGCAGAGCTACCTGTTTAAGTGGCTGCCTTCCTATGGCAGGTCTTCCCTTCAGGTTGAAAATCTCTTAAAGCCAAGATCCCAGGCTGCACACAGGTGAGAAAGCAAATTTGCAGAGTAGGTTTGAAATACGTGGGGAGCTTTTAATGTACTCTCCAGGATGTAACAAATGAGTGTCTGTGTAAATCAATAAACCTTTCTAGGAAGGGACTAACGGTATTATGTGAATAGCGAGGCAACGGACATGGAAGCCGGGAGTCTTGTTTCCTGTCAGTATTTTTAAAGTTCACTGTCATAACTCTGTTCCCCTTGACCTTTATCAGTGATGCCTAACAGAGGTTTGAGTTGCCAGGTGAGTTCTAACTGGACGTTAACTCTCGTTCACTTTTCCCTTGGAGCCTGATAAATGCCTTCTATATACTTTCTTCTCTCATGGATAGCTCATTTCTTCTGCATGTCATGATTACTCCTTGAATAATAATTTACTTTCTCAGACTGAACAATACTTCATGCCAGACAAATTCAGATTTTTTTGTTTACCTTCATGCTTTAAAATCAGGTTTATTATCCTTCTGCTGCACAATAATAATTGCTTTAGAACATGAATGTTGATAAGTGAACAATCAATATGCACAGAAACTCTGGAATCCTCAAATGCTGGGAAACTAATCATTCAAAGGCTGAGAGAAAATGAGAACCTTTGGTTTGGAAAAACAAAATGCCTGTCACCTAGAAGTAGGGGAGTCTTATCTCTGCTCTCAAACATAAGGAGATTATGTAACATCATTATGACTGAAAACCCCGTGAGAGCGTCTGCAAATTGCAACCAGTCCCTTTCAGAATCCTGACATATACTTACATGCGATTAACGCACAGAGCAACTCTGCTCTTTGCTTTTCTAAAGTAGTTCTTTATATAGTCTTGTCTCGATAGTTATCATAAGCTACATTTTTAATACAGTAATTCAGGGACAGGTTGAAAGAATGTGAAGTGGTTGGTTTTTCGTAAGGGGCTTTAAATACTTTTTTTCTATAGCAAATGCATTATATTGACACAATGCTGTTTCATTTAACATGCTGTTTACTTAATGTATTTCCACCCAGAGGAGAAACATCAATGTGGGGATGCATTGTATTATTTTGCTAATTAACATATCCAAATGTGGACTTAGCTTATGTAAGTAGAACTCAGCCTTAATGTAACAGTGTCTTCTGGGACTAAAAATACAGTCCCAAGTCTGCGAAGTGTTAACTGCCATCACATTGGAGCGGTTGTCTGATTAATGATGAGGGTGTGAACTTGGTCGTTTTCCTGAGATGATGTTCCCTCCAGAGCAATTGACTAGATAATTGTGCTCTGGCTGCCATGAGTCCTAAGTGGAACTCAGCAGGTGTGAGACCCCAGCCTGGAGCTGTCCTCACCTGCTGTCACTTATTTGATCAAAGGGACCTTGCTTGGTAAAGGTGTCTCTTCAAGTCAATTGGGCACAAATTTTCCCACCTTCAAGGATAAAATTAAGATGTATTTAATAGCCAGTAATCTGTGAGTCTAAGTGATCCATATGATCAGTGCAATAGGTAAAAGGGCAGAAAAAGAAAAAGTAGAGATCACATTTTCTTGTCTGTAAAACAGAGACTGGATGTGATGAAGTTGAGACCTCTTTAGCTCTGGCATTCTTATGAATAATACCAAAAGATGAATTACAGTGACTGGGTGGAGAATCATTATTTTAAGTCTCTGGGCTGCAGTTTCCTTTATAAAATCATGTGGTTGCCCTTGATATTCCAATCCCTTCTAACTCTAAAATGTCCCAAAATTCATGAAGTTGTAAGTACCCATCAAACTTAGGTATGATGTCATTGATACATATTCATGAATACATATGCATATATACATATATAAAGCTCTCTCTGTACATATATGTGCGTCCTTCCCACGGGGTATTTGGCCAAGTCTAAACTTTGGTGTCATAACTGGGTGAGGAGGATGCCACTGGTGTTTGGTGGGTAGAAGCCCAAGGATGCTGCTGAATGTCCTATTATGCAGAGGACAGTTCCCCAGAACAAAATATTATCTGATCCGCAAATGTCTCTAGAACTGAGATGGACAAACTGTAGTTTCGTGTGTACCTATAGGGGCATGTGTGGTCTATGTAGTTTGCACTTGTTTTGTGTTCTTCTGTTGTTTCAGTTTTCATCTTTTTTTTTTTTCTCACTTGTTCCAAGGGCAAAATCGATAGTAGTAGAGATCACACATATTATTTTGACTGTCTCACAAGCCTGATCACTATAACCTGAAAAATGGAAAAGGTGATGCAATTGCAGAGAAAGTACTCCTGGAGTTTACTGGCATGGAAGTAGGTGGAAATAGTATAAATGCAACAGGTCCTCTCATTTAGAACAGTACTTGGAACTGCTCATTTCTAGACAATTCTGGGGCCATGTTACAAGCCCTTCATATATCACTGCTGATTTCCTTTGATGTGAAGTAGGATTCTCTTTACACAACTCTTCCTCGATCTTACTTTTGTTGCCTTTAAATGGTTCCTATTCCTAGTGTTGGGTTATGCTGCATGTACATACACACATACACACACACACACACACACACACACTCACACTCACACTCACACTGATAAACATACACAGACAAAGTGCACACACACTCTTGCATTATAAAGGAGAGTTTTTGTATGTAATTCTTTCTAACCAGAAGATATTGCTAGAAACAAGACATTGTTTTCCTAACCATCTGTTGTTACATGGAAATAAGCTTTGCCGTGCACAACGCGACATTTTATCCATGTTTGTCTTAATGAGACTTCATTCTGGTTTGGTTACCTGTCTCTCTGCTCAACAAATTGCATCAAAGCCTGCTTTAGAGAAATGAGACCAGCTAGGCTCTGTGAGTTCTTGGCAGAAGTTGGCAGACCCTCTCATAGGACTCAGAGAAGGGAACAGTGAAGACCAGGGGTGTTCAGAATTTTATAAAAGGGATGGTTCTACTGTGACAGAAGGTCAAGTATGACGTGCTTCATCATCTCTTAAGAATTTATGATTTTATGCTCATTTACATTTGGCTCATTACTGTATAAATTTAAAGAAATCTGGGATTTACAGCTGGAAAAAAAGCTTTGAAGATGGCGTGGTCTGGTAAGGTGAAGAAGGAACAAAAAAAGAAAGTCACAAGAGAGTTAAGCAACTTGATCAGTGTCACAGTAAGTAAATGCTAGACCTTGAGAAACCATACGTTCCTGACTGTGGCCTCTGCTGCATAATGCTGCTGAAAATGTTTTTACAACCGCCAAACTAGGAGTTCCCACTGTGGCACAGCGGATAAAGGATCTGACTGCAGCAGCTTAGGTCATTGCAGAAGTGAGGATTTGATACCTGGCCTCACAGCCTGGTGCAGTGGGTTAAAGGATCCAGTGTTACCACAACTGAGGCTCAGATTCAGTCCCTGGTCCAGGAACTTCCATGTGCGGTGGTACAGCCAGGGGGAAAAAAAAATTAATTTAAAAACAAACTAAAAAAGAACCCCACCAAACTACAACTAAAAAGTCGGATCTCTTGATATCCCTCTGTTCTTATCTTTAAAATGTCTCTCCAGACGTATGTCATCAAAGTATAAAATACTTCCTTAGTACATCGTGTACACAGTGATCCACATTCTCTTGGTAAAATATGTAATTCAATCAGAGAAGTCTTTTCACAAAATTGGTGGCTGCCAGCTTCCCAACCTATGTGTCTATTATTGCCCCTGAGTTGAGCTGTAAGCTGAGGTGTTTACTCTTCATTTATCCAGCCCTCAGTAATGAATTACATTTCTGCTCCCTTGTCCGTTATCACCACAGGATCCCAACTACTAAAAAATATCTGCCAGCGCCCACCCACTCACCCACGCAAAGTAACACAGGCAATGTTAAAAGCTAGAACAAGGAGAATCAGGGCAGTGAGTAAATGTGTCAGTTCTCGTCTCTCCCCGTGGTTTTCAAAACACACCCTGCTGCTTGCTAATTCTCTAGAGAAAAGCACAAGACGGATGACTACCTTTTAGTGCCTGGACATGGAAACAGGGGCTGTAGTTCCTAGAAGGGGATTCAGTTTAGTACAATTTCATTAAAGCAAAAACCATCAGGAGTTCAGGATGCTGAGGCATTTATTAGAGTGGTTTATAGAGCTTCTGATTCAGTCCAGTCTGTGTGACCTGAGGTAAACCACTAAATCTCTTTGAGCCTCAAGTTACTTATCTGGAAGATGGACGTAACAGTCTCCATGGCGTTGCTGTAAGAATTCCTTGAGATAAAGTATACTAGGTGATGAGCGCAGAGCCTGGCACATAGTAAGCATCCCTACTCCTTAACATTCATTGTCATTGGCATCATTTTTCAGAGCTCCCTACTTGTCTCTGTCACAGCTACCCCCATGACCCTAACCCTGGCTTCTGTCTTAAATTAGACCTGCATGTCCAATGGATGGATATCTTTTCCAGATGGTTCTCTGACATCTCAGACACACAAAAGTGAACCACCTGTTTCTTTAAAACTGATTCTTTGAGGACTGCCACCTCTCTGAGAGTGGCTCCTCTCTCTCGTGGCCAGATCTTAGATTAAGACCCCAATGAGGACACTGGGCACCGAAAGATAGAAGCGAGTCAAGGGTGTCAAATGTGTCCTTAAGGGTTCGGCGAAAGGCAATAGCCAAACTAAAGGATCCTTGGATGCTGGATTACTCCCTCCTTGCAGGAAGGCAGAAAACTCCGAGTGCTGGAGCGGCCATTGCACTCGGAGGGTACGGTTGAGTGGAGATTGGGGCTGAGGCAGCCTTCTGCAGATCCTGGACCATCCATCCACTGCACCAACCGGAAGGGCAGTCGTCCTGAGTGGAAAGGCCACCACTTATGCTTGATAATTAAATATCATTTCCATCTTCCTAAAGCTTAATCTCATTCCCCTTGTGAATTCTCAAGCAAAGGGACAGTATTCTTCCCTAAAGAGAAAAGAGGCAGAGTGAGCCATCGGTGTCACTGAAAAGAATTTCTTGGAAACCTTTTGCAGAGAAAGGGGAGAAGGGTCAATATGACTGCCAGCCTCACTTGCTCAAGAGCGAGAATTGCACTTTTGTTGCCATTTTGTCCTCTCTGTAGGAAGGGGGACAATGGTTACATGGCAGAGCATGGGCATTTTTTTTCTTAAAATCTCCCGTAACACTCTTTATCTCACTTTGCTGTGCTTTCCTGTCAAAGACCTTATCACTCTCTCAGAGACCTGGAACATCAACCTTTGTTTCATCTTGGGTTTTCTTTCAACTGTCCTTCTCATCCAGGTGCTGGCTGGGAGCTGAGGAGTCTGTTCTGAATTCTCCCTCCAGTGTCTGCCTTCTTCTTCCTCTCTGATGCTGCCGTTGTATTTCAGAGTTAGGTGGTCCCTGACAGGACACCTGTTTGATAACCTCCCCACCTAGTCCTTCATCTGCCTTTGTTGCTGGTGTGGAAGTAGGGGGTCAGTAGTTACTTACAATATGTATTGGCTTGTGTCCCTTCACCACAGCATCTGGCTCCTTCTAGTTCTCTGTCCTTCTCCTGACCAATGTCCCTGCGCTGTACCCTCTGAACCTGTTATAGCAGAACTGGGCTGCCTGAGTACACCTTCCAGAACACCCACGTCTTCAAGCCCTGCCTTGTGCTCTGTTACTTATTTGTGGGTGTGGGTGTGTAATGTGTTTACAGACAAGTGCATAAAATGCATATTTACAGTGAAAAGTTATAATGCAAACAATTGAATAAGAACTATTGCCAGGAGCCCAGAGCCCTCCACAGACTCCTCTATTATCACAACTTCCTTTCTCCCCACCAGAGGCAATTATTTATCTGATTTCTGGAATAATCCTTTCCTTGCTTTTTGAAAAAAATAATTTTACTTCCTATCTTTGTGTTCCTGAACAATATAATTGTCCAGTTTTAATATTTGAACACCAGAGTTCCCGCTGTGGCACAGTGGGTTAAGAATCCAACTGCAATGGCTTGGGTCACTGCAGAGGGTTGTTTGATACCTGGCCTGGCTCAGCGGGTGAAAGGATCTGGCTTTGTGGCTTGGATTCAATCCCTGGCCTGGGACCTTCCATATGCTTTGGGTCTGGCCATAAGGTATACATATATAAAAAATTGTACATGGAATCATGTAGGAAAATTCTGTGTATTTCTGTATGCATGTGCGTGTCCATGAACAGACATATTTAAATATACATCCTGCTTCTTTTACTCAGTGCCGTAATTGCAAGATCCATCCATATTATCCGTGTACATATGCTTTCCACTGTCTTTTATTTAGCCCACTTATAAATTTACTACAAATGACCATTTGGACTGTAAATCATTTGTTTTTTTTCCATCTGGGAGCTGGTAAGAATGAAGGTGTTTTGAACGTGTGTCTGTGTGGCCATCCTGGTACATGTGTGCACAGACATCTATGGCAGATGGACCTAGAAATGGCACTTGTGGGCCAGAAGGTATGGTATCTTGTCCTTCACTAGGGTAAACCCAACTGTCCTACACTGAGTGCTTTCCTGCACTGAGTGCGTTCACACCCTGGCTGGTGGGATATGCGAGTTCCTGTTGCTCCTCACATTCTTCAGCACTTGCCATACAGTTTTTCTCTTTGTGCCAATCTGGTGCCTGTATAACTGTATATTTTTGTAGTTTTAACTTACTTTTTTTTTTTTTTTTTTTGCTTGTTAGGGCTGCACCCATGGTGTATGGAGGTTCCAAGGCTAAGGGTCAAATGGGAGCCACAGCTGCTGGCCTACACCACAGCCACAGCAACACACAATCCGAACCTCATCTGTGACCTATACCACAGCTCACAGCAATGCCAGATCCTTAACCCAATGAGTGAGGCCAGGGATCGAACCCTCAGTCTTATGGTTACACGTCAGATTCATTTCCACTGTGCCACAACAGGAACTCCTTAACTTACATTTTTAAGTAAGTTCCTCTTTGGGGTAAAATGATTCCTGGAATACAAATGTCTGGGCTTGTTTATTTCTGGTATTTGTCCTTTGGTTCCTATGTAGTTCAGAGGTCAAGGATTTCCATTCCTGAAGGAATTCCTAGTTAATTCAGCAGCCTGGAGGAATTCCCAGTTAATTCAACAGCCTGAATTGCCTGCTTCTTGGCAGAGTGGGGACAAACAGGCTATATTTGGCAGACCATCTTTGTTTATCTGTTGTTTTTCAAATATTTAAGGAATAAGGACTTTGTATATAAAGAAAATATCCCTGTGCACAAAGGACGTATGTGGTTGGCATCTCATCTTTTATCTGTAAAACAGAGTTAGCACTACCTAACCATACAGTCTAGGGATCTTCAATTAAATAAGGTAATAAGGCCAATATATTAATTGATATTACTTCATGCAGTTCAAGTTTTATACAGTGTAGCATCTAAAATGACTAATTTCACAAATATTCTGTACAACAGCAAATGACCAGATCCATTCGTGTTTCTTGGTTCTGTGAAATTTCTCTGTGACTCTTCCTAAACCACAAAATTCACTCTAGCCCCCTATTGCTTACAAGTCATAGATTAGGTATTTCTAAAAGCACATCTGGGGAGTGAAATATGTTCAAAGGTCATTTGGGGCAAGAATTTTAGGGTACCTGAATTTGGCTCTCTGAAATGACTAAAATTTACTTGTTATATCTTGAGCACAAACATGTAATTTTTGAAATTGCTAGGGGTTTCAACTTTAATAGGAATAATTTGACAGTAGTATTAAATGTTTGGAATCATGAAATGCTCGTACCAGTCTTTAAAAACACACACTTGTCAGACATACAGTTCTCGACCTCCCTGCATCATCATGTGTCTGACTCCCAAGCATAGTCTATTCCAGGCTGAAAAGATCGATTTTCCTCTTCCAGCTGGTGGAAGGGAACGTGAAGTTGCAGGGTCGAGGATATCAGGTTAATCCTCCTTAGCAAATGCGGAGACAAAGGAAGCAACCTCGTTAATGGGAAAAGAAGTACATGTACTAATAGCTTTATGATGCTTTGGTTTTGGGTTTCTAAAATCAAATTGTCAAAATGGACCTTAGGAAGAAAACAGAGCTGGGAATGGCATCTGAGCTGAGGTGTTCTGGTCACCACTGTGTCAAATGGGTTCCTGGATGAAAAAGCAGAACACAATCAGATAGAAACAGCAGTCACACCATTTGAGAGCTCTTCTCAAGTTTTCTGATAGTTGGGAGCAGTGGCATGCTGGTGCCCACTGATACCAGCTTTTGAAAGTCAACGGGGACTTTCCAAAAATTTTCTGACCCTGCTATGAAACATAGTGATTATAAATAATTAAATTTTATCTGCTTACATATAATTAAAGACAAAGGTTATACATACTCAGAACTCATCACTTCCTGCTTATGACATTTTACTACCATCTCACTTCTACACCCTGCTTGGTAGAAATACTAGGGGATGGTATGCCACTCTGCTTCTTCTCCCAACTCTGCGTTTGGCAGCTAGAAACCTGTCTTTTTTTTTTTTTGTCTTTTTGCTTTATGTAGAGCCGCACCCGCGGCATATGGAGGTTCCCAGGCTAGGGGTCTAACAGGAGCTGTAGCCACCGGCCTTCACCACAGCCACAGCAACGCGGGATCCGAGCCGCGTCTGTGACCTACACCACAGCTCACAGCAACGCCGGATCCTTAACCCACTGAGCAAGGCCAGGGATCGAACCCGCAACCTCATGGTTCTTAGTCGGATTCGTTAACCACTGAGCCATGAAGGGAACTCCTAGAAACCTGTCTTGATAGGCATAATCATGTCACAAAAATCAGAGAAGATTATAAAGCAGGGCTCTTCTCTCCCATAGAGCCAGTTGTTAAACAGTTGCCTGCACACTCCTGGAGAGGAGTTTGTTGATTTGCTGATGTGAGAACGTGAACCCGGACACTGGGAGGCTTGTTGTGCAACGTTTGGTCAGGTCCGTGTGCCAGTAACTATTGTGGGTCGTTGTGGCTTTGTTATCCTTATTCTTTGTCAGTCTGAAAGTTTCCTTGGACTTTCCCCATTAATATTTATAGCGCTGGGGACAGGGATGAGGGTGGAGAGAGAGGAATCAGCAGCTGGTAGTGATTTACAAAAATGTCAAGCCTATGCATGTGCCAAGGGTTTGCAAAGCAAGTCCAAGTAGAAATCAAGAAGCAGAATCTTGGAAGCAGGAAACAGAAGCATTCATCTCTCTAAGCTAGTTATTATTTATTGTTTGTTTGTTTGTTTGTTTTGTAATCCTTGCTGTGGTCTGCATCCCTGGGATGCAAGAACTGTATATGGAAAGGGTCAGAATTACAGAGCCTGGGTCCCTTCCACATTCCAGGCACACTGCAGGATGCGGGAGAACAAGGGTGCCTGCCTTCAAAGAGCACAGCAGGTAAAGGGGAGGAGTATAAACTATCCTAGACTGTAATGCGATGGGTGCTTTAATGAAGGTCGAGCAGGATGCTATGGGAACATAAGGGGAGGGACCTTGCCCAGAGACATCCGCAAATCAGGCAGGTGACTCTTTCACGTATGCAGTTTAGGAAGGACTATGAGTTGTACGTTGTACTTTTCAGCTACCCTGAGACATGGTGAAGATTATTATGATTAAGTCCTTCTAAGCTTTACAGGAAAGTCTAGTGGGTGATCACTTGTGATAGGATTTCAAGGTGAAATTCAAAGCCCTCTCTCAGGCCATCCTACACCCCCACAAACCTGCCCTCTTTCTAACTCCTAAAATGCTGCAATTAAAGATTCACTCTTTAATCCTCTCTTAAAATGCAAATCCTCTTTGTGCTTTGTTTATCAGCTTGGAATCTTAATGTGAATGAAGTTAGGAGCATCTCTCTGAGAGCTGGGTGAGAGGATGGTTGATAAATGGGCACCTGGAGGCAAGGGGGAAAAGATAAAAAAGGGAGACCACAGATGAAAGGAGCCAGTGCCCTGAAGCTGATCTCTAAGTGAGGCTATTTAAAATATCGAGGACGTGGGTTACACTTAATTTGGCTGAAACCTTCCCAATCAACAGCAGGACGAGGTCTATCCTGGCTGACACTCCTGTCTGTGATAAGCCTGCGAGTCACCAGGGATTCTAAAAGGGAGTTGTTCTGCAAAGGACAGAAGGAAACTAGCACTGACCGCATTCTGTCATGGGCCAGGCTCCGTGTTAGCTATGTTTTACACTTATCATCGCACTGAACCCCTAGAGAGTGGTGAGTATTTACTCTCACTCCTATGTATCAAAGAGGAAACCAACTTGCCTGAGGTAATGGGAAGCAAGAGGCAGCCTCATGATCCAAATAAACACTTATTTAACTTCAAAAGCGAGGCTTCTTTCCATTCTAAAAAATAAAAAAGGAAACTAACACAGCACACTGTGTCCTTCCATTAGGATCCTTTACCTTCCTCCAAGGACAATAGAATCTTTGGACCATTCCACTGCCTACCAACTCCATACAAGGAATGCATGCCTATATATTTCCTTAGGTCCAAAAATCATCCAGCTTTTTTGTTTGTGTTATGAAAGAATTACCTATTATTTTCCAGATAGAATGCAATGTCAAATGTTTTTCCAAATCACACACATTATTTTCTGTTACACACGCCTGCACACACACATGCGTGCATGTGCACGCACCCCCTGTGCACACTGACATATCCTCTCAGGGGCTATTCCCCCTGCTGATCTATGAGGAGAGAGGTAGACTCATAAATGGAATAAGATAGAAGTTCCCGCAACAGAATAAGATAGGAGTTAGTGCAACAGAATCTGTGGCATCTTCGGAGTGCTGGGTCACAGTTTTGATCCCTGGCCCAGCACGGGCAGTTAAGGATTCAGCATTGCTGCAGCTGCAGCATAGGTCAAGACCGCCGCTCGGATCTGATCCCTGGCCTGGGAACTCCATATGCCTAGGGGCAGCCAAAAAAAGGGAAAAAAATAAAAACAGAATAAGATAAAGCAAAGTACAGAATTACATGGTATTTTTAATCTGTGTGTAGCGAAAACCATAATGGTAGATGCTCTACTTCAAATTTGTAGATGGGAGTGCCTATTGTCACTCAGCGGTTTAAGGACCCGATGTGGTCTCCATGAGGATGCGGGTTTGATCCTTGGCCTCGCTCACTGGGTTAAGGATCTGGTGTTGCCACAAGCTGTGGTGTAGGTTGCAGATGCTGCCTGGCTGTCATGTAGACCAGCAGCTGCAGCTCCGATTCAACCCCTAGCTGGGGAACCTCCATATGCTGTGGGTACAGCCTAAAACAGAAAAAAAGAAATCTGTAGATGGTACATTGTAGAAGTAAAGAAAGGCACCCATTCCACCTCAAGCAACTCGTGAAGGCTTCCCAGTGGAGATGATGAACATGGTGACCACCCCTAACTGCCAAGAAGCATTAAGAAACTCCTCAACGGTTCAAGGGAGGTGGTAACTGGGGGGAGGCAGAGCGTGGTGACTGCCTTCATTCTGAATCTGGTCCCTCTGAGACACTGGCTTTCCAAGTGTGGCCCCCAGAACAACAGCATCAGTATCACCTGGGAACTTGTTAGAGATGCATATTCTCAGGCCCTAAATACACTGAATCCAAACCCCAGAGATGGTACCCACCAATCTGTGATCTAAGGGGCACTCCACGTCATCTTGATGCATATTCAGGTTTGCAAACCCCTGGTCTAAAGCCCCATCCAAGAACTTAACTTCTAGAAGTATATAGAGGTTTCACTGGAAAGTGATTTTTATTCAGCTCTTTAAAAATGAACCCATAGACATGTCCTGCTTAACATGCTCTCCTTGCTAAGCATCCTGAACTCCTTGAGACATAAATGTTATTTTATTTGAATTTGGGTCCCCCTACCTCATGCCAGGCCTGGACTTACTGGGCATCCCTCAGGTTAGTTTAGTGCAAGAGTAGGGTCACTTTGATGCTGTGTCTGTGCCTGTAGGACCAGAGGGATTTCTTCGAAGCCTTCTATGAGTGCATTTCCTATTCCGGTGGACAGGCAGAGCTTATAACTATTTCCTGCAATTTTCTATAATGACAGCATTTGCCTCCACGATGCACAGCATCTCTCGATGTTGCCCAGGTATAGAGACTATAGCTCTTAAATACAGTCAGTGACAAACATCCTTTTGCCAGCTACCCTCCCCCCCCGCCACAACACGGCCACCACAGTGACCAGAGGTGATAAGATGAATGGTCCAGAAACCCCCTAAGTTTTCACTGATGAATATAAAGGGAAGGAGATTCACTAGCCAGGTCCAGTTCTTTGTGTCCTTTGCATTCAGTCTTTCTGCTACTCTGCTGGAAGAAAATGTGTACTCTTGGATGGTATGCTTGACAGCCTGCCTGGCCACTACCATGGTGCTTTTGCTTCATATTGTTTTTAGATAGCTTTCAAAATACAACAGCCTTCAGTGTAATTAAGGACTTTAGGAGCATCTCTGTTTCGCTTGGAAGGCTGAACCTGAAGTTTCTTGGCACACAGTAAAGTTGATAGGATGGCACTATGGTGGGCAGTGGGTTGTTGAACTGGAGTGCCCCAGGACTCTGCTTCAAAGGGGCAACAGAAAGAAGGGCGCTTTCCCACCTTGGGGGCCAAACCATCATTTTAGAGAAATATCCTTTTTCTGACCTTATCCTGACCTGTTGCCTTTGCCGAATTGAAGGGTTTTCAGCAAGCTGGAAAGATGTCATTCCAAAAAAGACCAGCTGTGACAGAAGAGAAACCTCAGGGATGCAGCTCTTTTAACTACTGTCGAGTTGGAGTTTTTCTTTTCCTCTCTTTTTTCCCTTCAGAGGACATCCTCCTCTTTCCACCATCGTCTTCTTTCCTCCATGAAACAAATGATAAAGCAAGAGCGGTGCAAGTTAACCTTCAGGGAATCTGAGTGAAAGGTATAGAGTTGTTCTTTGTAATGTTTTTGAAAACTTGCTGTACATCGGAAATTACAGTTTTAATTTAAATGTGTGCCCCAGTTAAGTTTTTAGGTTAAACTCTTAGCCAGACCACAAAAAAATGAGTAGAATTTAGAAAAGCCAGTGGGGAAGTGAAGCATATTCCATCTAGAGGCACAGGACCAAAGGCTTTGGGGAATGAGAACTTGAACTTCATGAGAGAAACAGGGGTGGGCCTGACCTGAGAGACGACGTGTGCTCTCCAGCAGAAAATGTATGTTTGCACAGGTGAGTGGAGACAGAGTTTAGGAGGTGAACGTCCTATGGAGAAGCTGTTATTTTATGCAGAGCAAAGTTTTTTATGTAGAACTATTCTCTCTTTGGTTTGTGGAGAAGGATACTATCTTGGTCTGTTCAGACAGAGTAGTTGATAAATAACAGAAATTTGTTTTCCCTCAGTCTTGGAGGCTAGGTAATCCAAGATCAAGGCACCAGCATGGTCCAGTTCTGGTAAGGGTCCTCTTCTTGGTTCATGGCCAGAGCTGGTACCCTCTCACTGTGTCTACACTGGAGGAAGGGGGATAGCAACCCTCAAGCCCCCTTATGAGGACTCTAATCTCCATCATGCGGGCTCCAGTCTTATGACCTGTTCACCCTCCGAAAGCCCCACCTGCTCATACCATCGCATCAGGCATTAGGATTTCAACATATGAATTTGAAGAGGACACAAACATTCAACCATAGCAGATGCATTAAGCAAATTTACAGTACAGAAAGATTTAAACATAATAAGCACTTAGAGGATTAATGTAGAGCAGTGTTGCAGAAGCCTCGGTCCATTTACTCATTTGTAAGCTCTGACCAGCATATCTATTCACAGAGCAGGGCCCCTAAAAAACATGGTTCCTTTTAAAACATAATTTAAATCAGGCCCATTTTCCACTGTAAACCAAAACCATAGAGATTTACTCTATGGAGCTCTTTCATTTTGTAAGGACTTTAGGGCTGAAATCAGAAACCTATTTAGAGCCCTGTAATTTGGAGTCATGAGGAGACCACACTAAGCAGGAAATCCTCTAAATCAGGGTCTAAGTCCAGTTTTTGATTGTTGTGTAAAATAAAGCTGAACCCTCAGAGCACTGTTACCTTGAATTGACCCCTCTAAGGATGGCCTCTGAGTACACCAGTTTAACAACCTACTCATTTAAAGTGGACCAAACCTATGTTGCCATTCTGTAATTCTCGGTAGGGATTCCTACTTCTCTTTCCCCCCTTATTCTCATCCGTCTTATTACCCTTTTCCATCCCTGCCATACAAATAGTCACTGTCTCTTCGAATCACATTTAATTAAGTTCTCTTTTTTTCTGGCTGTGTTTTTTCCCCCCATTGTCTCATGTCGGTAGCAGGTTAATCTTGAATTTCTAGTAAATACAGATGGATTAAAGCAAATCATGAGTTCAAGATTATTTTAACTTCGCTGGCATAATTGTTAATATCTGCGTGGTCCTCTGGGTTGTGTAGGATTGTATCAATTAAATTGGTCTCGGTAACTGAACACATTAACCATAAATGTGACGACAGCGTCTTCACCAGCACCCTTTAAGTACTTAATTTGCTTGCCTGTAATAGATTTTCAGAGCAGTAAACGTGAGGCAAGTAATGTAAATGGTATAATGATGGTAATTATCTGAATGGATCAATCGGAGTGTTATTGCAGCATGGTATTGTGGGTAGCAGCGAGGTATAGACGTTCCATATAAATTCCCGTTTTCAACTTTATTTCCTTACATGTTTTTTTTCCAAGATTTTAAAAGTGAAAGCAGTATCAACTGGCATTGCTATTCTTTCTTTTATCTTTCCCCATCATCCTCTGTTCAGTTACCTTACCAAAACCGGCAGACCTCAAGAAAGCTAAATTTCTCCAAAGAAAGCAGCAACACTATAAAACTGAAATTCTAGCGGTTTCTCCATGTGTCATGGTATCCAAATATTTGAACTGGAAATCTCATTGCCAGTTGGTTCATTTGTTCCCTTCGTCGATTAACTACTAAAGAACTGTGAACACAGAACACTTTCAATGACTTGCTGAAGATTATGCAGTCTGGTATAGCCAGGTAAATGGCAGTAGGGTGGACTTAGCCCTCCCACCTGGGCTGGGCAAGGAGCTGAGAGGTACACGGGCTGAGGGTATGAAGGAGGTTCAGTGTGACAGGCCAGGGCAAGCCCTGAAGAAGCAGCAGCAAGTCAGGGAAAGCTTTTTGTTTAGTTTGGGTGCAGAGTGAAATGATGTAAAAGTCTTGGAATAACCGGTACTTAAAAATCTAAACTAAATGTCCATCGACAGAGGAATGGATCAAGATGTGGTCCATATATACAGTGAAATACTACTCGGCCCTTAAAAAGAATGAAATAACACCATTTGCAGCAACATGGATGGACCTAGAGATTATCATACCAGGTAAACTAAGTCAGATGGAGAAAGACAAGCCTCATATGATATCACTTATTTGTGGAATCTAAAAAAAATGATACAAATGAACTTACTTGGAGAACAGAAACAGACTCACAGACTTTGAAAACAAACTTTTGGTTACCAAAGGGGACAGGTGGAGGGAAGGGATAGACTGTGGTTTAGGATTGACATATGCACACTTTGGTATATGGAATTACTGGCTATCAAGGACCTGCTGTATGGGACAGAGTACTCTACCCAATATTCTGTGATGGTCTATGTGGGAAAAGAACCTGAATGAGAATAGATGTGTGTACTTGTATCACAGAATCACTTTTTTGTACAGCAGAAATGATTACAACATTGTAAATCAACTGTACCTCGTAAAACCTTAAAAAGAAAAGAAGAAAAAATCAAAACAGAAAATCAGCACAAGGGAGGAAGGACTGAGCTGTGTGTAGATATCTGTCCATGATGGGAATGGAAAGAATATGCAGGACCCCACCTAGGGTACAGCAGTTTTGGGGGGTTTGTTAAAACAGGGATTTGAGCCCAGAGGAAACAATTCAAAGTTAAATATGAGAATTGAAACTCGAAGAAAAAAGGGAGGGGTTGAGTCCTTAGACGTGAAGGATGACTAGGTTGAGACGATCTGACAGTGACAAGAGCACCTTCCAAATAGAACATTTCCCATCGATTTCCTTCTAATTTTGTGACCCATCCTACCTTGTTCAATCACTTGATTTTCATTGTTAAGTAACAAATGGGCTTAAATCTGAATTTTTTTATATATGTGCCAAAAAACAACAGCAAAAAAAAAATCCCTAAGTCATCAAATCAGAAATGAAACCACACAGAACCCACTCCTTCTGTATTACCAGAAAACAGAACCCTAGAACTTCACATTGTTATACATAGAAAAATAAGCACTGTGCTGGCAAGCCTATGTGTCCCCGGGGAGGGTGGCAGCAGAGGGTACAAGGAACGCATGCCCAGAACGAGAAGGTCTCATACCACACCAGGAGCTCAGCCCTGACTACAGGTGGAGGCGCCGTTCCCAATGCTGACTGTAGGGCAGGGCTTGAAAGTGTGCAGGACCTAAGGTGTCCATCTCAGTGAGACGCTAATTCTGGGGAGACGGAGGCAGAGGGAAAAAGGAGAGGTACCATTTGGAGGCATGATTGCCAGGGGGAAAAGAAGAAGGAAAAGTTCAAGATGCTGTGGAAATAAAAGAGAAGTAGAAGACTATCCTCCCCGGTCATCGTTCAGTAAAGGGACTAAAACAAAGGGATATAGGGCAAGGGAAGAAGAACAGAACATGAGAGTGATCAATTCTGGTAACATAGAAGGATGCAACTAGGGAATTGGTTGGAAAAAGGAGTGAGGGGGACAATTGATTGTTGCCTGCGTGCTGGGAGGGAGTAAGATGCAGGATTTTAACTAGATGGTCACAACAAAGGGTGAAATGAAGACTGTGAGAAGACCTGCTGAAGGTGGGTGGGGTGGCCTCAGTGGTGTAGGAGAGGAAGTGCCACCTCGCTCCTTTTAATGCAGTTTTGACTTTTGGAGTGGTGTGAGTGTTTTCCGTATTTAAAAAGGGAAATGAATTCCAGCTGTGGCACAGCGGAATCAGCAGCATTGCTGGAGCACTGGGACACGGATTCAGTCATGGGTTCGACGCACAGTGGGTTAGGGATTCAGTGGCAACTGTGGCTCAGATCTGATCCCTGGTCCAGGAACTCCATGTGCTGCCAGATGGCCAAAAAAGAAAAAAGAAAAAGAAAAGGGAAAATGAAACCAATGAGAAGAGGAGAAATTAAATCTCAATCCTATCAGAAACAAATGAACTGAATTTCAAATACATTTACAAATACATAGCATAACCACACTAAAGTGTGAGGGGTGGGGAAGAGCCAGTATGGTATCCTGTGAACATAGTATTTTTATGGTATACCTGCATTCTAAATGAAAAACAAAGTGTGAATTCTTCTTAGTACTCTTTTTTGTCATGTGGCAACGTTGTGTGCACAGTAGGATTGAAGAAATGAGTAAATAAAATGGTACCAGAAGCCCATGCTCTCATTGTAGGAAAAGGAAGATACAAATATGAAAAGGTGAGGGCAGGGAGCAAACTGTGTGTGTGTGTGAATGAGAACTTCTTCCTACCACTGAAAGGGACTAGAAGCAGTGATTTCTCAGTAGTAATTGGCACATGCTAATACCCAGATCTTAGTTTTCAAATATCCTCCCCAGCTAAAATGAAGCAGGATTCCTTGGAAGAGATGGCTGATTTCAGGGTTGAGGCAACAAACAAGCAGAATGGACATAGAATATTTTCTGTTGCCAAAATTTTCTTCATGTTTTTAAATGAAGAAAATATGTCAAAGGGCACACCTTAAGAGATTACACCTTCCTAAAGGGGAGAAAATATGAGCATCAAAATAAATATTGACAACAACGTCTGATCACCCAATGAATAACAGAAGAATCCATGTATCCATACTGATAAATAGGAAATATACTTCCTTAGGATATCATGCAGACCTGTCAATATAGGTAGAAAAATTGTAGAGATCACCATTTTCAACCAAAGTAATTATTGATTCAGGCAAAGTGCATTGATAGTTACTAAAATAAGTAGATGAAGTTTGATGAGGAATGGGAGATTTTCTTTACAGTGGAGGGATTTGCAGAGCCCACCTTAACCGAGCGATCAAAGTTAGCATGTCCAGTATGGGACATATGGACGTCATACCATTGTTACATGATGCACTGAGAAGGACCCAGCATCATTTCTGTGCTGTCACTGCCAAGTGTGCAGGAGGAAACTTGAAAGAAACCCAAAGGATATTCCACTGGACTTTGAGGAGCAGGAAAGCGGTACTTTTTAAAATTAAGGGGGGGGGGAGTTCCCTTGTGGCTCACTGGGTTAAGGGTCTGGCATTGTCACTGCCACAGCTTGGGTCACTGCTGTGGCACATGTTCAATCCCTGGGCCAGGAACTTCCACATGTCACAGATGTGGCCAAAAGAAGAAAAAGGGAGGTGGAGGTTAGAGGGACTCTTAAGTACAATTTACTTTGTAAATTTCTCATTATAGTCTCATATTTAAAAGTCATTGACGAACCAGGAAAACAACACGTTTAGTTTGCGTTTGGGGTTATGCATTCGTGAATTTACCTGAGATTCTCTTCTACAACCTAAACAAATTCTGGGTTATGAATCTGTGACAGGTTTGAATGAAGTAGATTAAGGCATTCCTTACATTTACATTTTCATAGAATGAACTAAACATTGTAATCTTTTTACCGAACACTTTCACATCAGGCCATGATTTGATGTTCTATCTGCTCAGAATATCAAGTTTTTGCATGTCTTTAAATGATAATGTCTTTTGGCGAACAGATCGATAAGACAGAAGTAATCCCTGAGAGATTTATAATAGTCCTCAGAGCAAATTTGTCAAAGATTCTTCTACAAGACGGCTTTGGATCCTAAGGAGATCTATTTAGTAACTGTATTGAAGAAGTTGTCATATAACACAACATGCCATTGATTTATGTGTATTCTTTTTGTATCTTTACTGCAGGCCGAGAATTCAGCATTGGCTTTGGAAAATGAAAATCAAAGGGAACAGTACGAGAGGTGTCTTGATGAGGTAAGGGGAGTAAGGAGAGGTTCTGCCTTCGAGGCCGGACTCTTTAGGAGTGCCTTAGATCTTAACATATGTCTCTTACCAGTCTCCTGAGAACACTACCATTTTCTCCTCCAAAGGAAGGTTGTAAACAGAGGATTCTGAGGAGGAAGATCAGTCAGTCGCCTCCTCCTCTTCCCTCTTTACATCCTTAGACAGCATCTGCAGATTCCTTTTGCTTATTGTTTAATATTCGTGGGACACAGATTGCTTCACTCTGTGATAAATTCCTGTGTCCAGCCAGTGTGATCCCAGCCTGCGAATGAGGAAAGCCACCCCCACCCCACCCGGGGCACACTGGATGCCATTTCTGAAAAAGCAAATCCTTGACAGAGTGGGCGGGAACGAAGTTCACAGTTGGCAGGTGGAGGGGGAAACAAAGCAGTGGATTTCGAAGAAGCAAGAAGAGAGAGGGAGGTAAGGGAGAAAACGTGAGTGGGATGGGAAGAGACAGGGCCACGCGCTTGAGTCAGCTGGAGAAGTGTTATTGATAAGAACGAGAAGATGAAGGCAGAGACGGTGGCTATCTCAGAGGTGAGGGGAAAGGGGAAGTGTGTGCAGGGCCTTCCCACACTGTCAGGGGACCATCCATCCTTTATTGTATCATCCAGCCGGGACTGGCTATTGGCCTCCCAAACCCTCATCTGGGACTTGATCGGTGATTGAAGTTATTCATCTAATGGGATGACTTTTTTTTTTTTTTTTTTTTGCTTTTTAGGGCCACACCTGCATAATGTGGAATTTCCCAGGCTAGGGGTCTAATTGGAGCTACAGCTGCTGGTCTACACCACAGCCACAGCAATGCGGGATCCAAGCCTTGACTGCAACCTACACCACAACTCACGGCAACACTGGATCCTTAACCCACTTTTTAAGACCAGGAATCAAACCTGAGTGCTGATGGATACTAGTTGGGTTCTTACGGCTAAGCCCCAACAGGAACTCCTAATGGGGTGACTTTTCTAATCATTTGTTCAATACCCTAAAACTTACAGGAGATTCAAGGAGATTCAGTTTGAGAGCGGTTCTGATATAGTCAACAAAGATTTTAAGAAAATAAGCAGAACTACATTTCATGGAGTTCCACTACCTTGCCAATGGAAAGTAGCAATATATCTTCAGTCTTTTCCTCCTCCCAAACAATTGGGGAAACCTTTTCCAATAAGCGCCCTTACCCCTTCCCTCCCCCTAATAACCCTCCTGCCAGACTTTCCTAGGAGGCGACAGGTTAAAGGACAAAGGACACAGGCTCATATCCCAGTCATGGCATCATCACCTCCAGCGTATATACTTCTCTCCTCCTTTGCAACTAGAAATGGTGTCTCTCCTCAGATTTCCACGGAGGCTTGATGTTTCCATACCCCTGCGCTTCTGGAAATATGCTCCCCAAACTGGCAGTATCCACCTTGTCTGGCAACTTGTTAGAAATGCACATTCTTAGGCCCCGCCCGCAGCCATAAAGCATCAGAGACTCTGGGAGTGGAAGTGAGCCTTGCTGTCTGTGTGTCAGCAAGCTCTCTGGGTAATGCTGTTGAACCCTAGAGTGTGAGAGCTTCATCCTCATAACACGGACCACTTTGCGTCACAGGTACTTGTTGAAGAGTCCTCAAAATATCCCCAGATAATCATTAAGCTATTGAATATTTTAATTGTTTACTGTTTCCAGCCATATCTGTTAGTCACTTGAGCAAAACAGTGTTTGCAGTCCTCAGTCTGTCAGGACTTAAAGGGACTCAGAATAATTTTTATGATGTCCAAAGTTAAAAGAATCACACAAGTGAGTTGACGTCAAAGGGAGAGTGATGACTCAGGACCAGTTCAGCCCCTATCACCCCTGTTCCCCAGGCTCTTGGTCTGATCAAAGTATAGGGCAGAAAGGACAAAATAGATCCAAGGATATTAAAAGGAACAAATACTGCCCTCAGGTCACGTGTATTGACCAGCAAAGTTTCACTTTAACCTCCTGCACAGAGATTTCCAATGAGACTTCATCCATACCCAGAAGTCAAAATATGAGTGTCACATCACAGAAATTTCTTATTTGTCACAATTTCCCCACAAGTCACCCCTCCCCATTGGTCAAAAACCCCCAGGATTTCTTGATGGAAATTCACAGTTCGTTTTCCATATGTCCCTCAGGCCTGCATCCTGAAGATTTCATCAGAATGTGCCTGTCAAAACCTAAGTTTTCACCTATGAAATCATTTAGTGTAAGGTTTCCACTGAAGACAGAATTTTCAGAGGGAGAATCTCTCTGTTCTTAATTGCAGAAATTAACTGTTGCCAAGGAGGTGATTTGCAACAAAGAACCACCTCTGAGCAGTACAAATGTTTTGTATTCATGAATCCCGGCCCCTGATTACACATGCCAGTTGTTGTGTAACTAATTGCGTGAGTGTAGACAATCCATTTCCATGCCCTGTAAGAGAACACTCTCAAAGGGCTAGTTGAATGTAGTAATAATGCCAAATGGAAATTCTTTTCAAAGCTTTTTATACTAATTAGACAAACTAACAAGGTAAGGCCTCGTGTAAGTTATTTCCTTGCTAGTGGGCTTTATAAAACATGCACAGGTGGATGAAATGTAAATTTAAAGTATTCTTCAACCCCTTTTGCACTGATTATTCTTTGCTGGGAAATGGAGAATATATGGAGGATTTGGGGAAACACTGGGGAGTTGAAGATTCCAGTCTGTGTGTGTTTATTCAGAAGAAACAGATGCACATCCCTAGACACACGCATACCACACACACACACACACACACACACACACACACACACTCACACTAATGCAGGCACACACTTTGCCATTTCACCACCACCTCTAGTGCTACCCAGCCCCTCCTCTCCTCGCCTTGCAATGTAAAAGCAAAGCCAAGGACCAGTCTTGATTTTGTTTGGGGGATTGGAGGTTTTCATGTCTGAATCCAGCTTCTTTGTCCAGCCTTATAAGAGTTTGCTTGTAAGCAGCGAAGTGCCATTTAATTCTCAGCATTGCCAGGGCCATTTCCTTGAACTCCATCTTATTCCCATGTAGAGAAGCATAATGATACATTAAAATTCGTAAAACGGGAATTCCTGTTGTGGCTCAGCGGGTTAGGAACACAATGTAGTGTCTGTGAGGATGTAGGTTCAATCCCTGGCCTCACTCAGTGGGTTAAGGATCCAGTGTTGCCACAAGCTGTGGCATAGGTCTCAGGTGCACCTCAGATCCAGTAATGCCATGGCTGTGGTGTAGGCTGGCAGCTGCAGTTCCAATTCGATCCCCAGCCTGGGAACTTCCATATGCTGCAGGCTTGGCCGTAGAAATAAAATAAAATCAGTAAAATAGCATCTCCTCCAGCCACTGCCTTGCTTTTAGACAGATTCCGGTGTGTCCTCCAAACTTTATTGGGTGTCAGCCTTACTCAGGCCCTTGGATCTCAGGTTGTCCCCAGCCTACCAGCAGAAGCGAGGGGGTGGTTAATCCCAGAGGAAGGAGGTTAAGGAAACTCAGAGGAAACAGGTTACACTGGGGATTTGGAGAACATACAGCAGAGTCACCAAAGGGCAGGAAGAGTGGTGGGTAGACGGTAAAGAGGTAGAACTGAAAGGGCATTGTTAGCAGAAGGAGCTGAAGCAGGTGAGGTCTGAGAGCTAGAGAGGTAAGTGGTTCTCATACTTACCGACACATTGGACTTAACCTGAGGACTTTGAACAGACTGCTGACTAACGCCCCCACCTCCAGAGATTCTGCCCTAGAGTGGAGCCTGGGTGTTAGGATATTTACAGCACTCCAGGGGGTTATAATATTCAGCCAAGATTAAGAACCACTACCCTTATGTTTCTGAATACTGTGCTTTAGAGACTATTTCCGGGAAGCATCCGTAAGAGGATGAAAGTTCCACCAAAGTGGTTGTGATGATAGAAAAGCCATGTGGACCCATGTGGAAATGTGGGGTTATTTCCCATTCTTAGCCAGGATCTGAACAAAAAACAAACTTTATCCCAGTGTATAGCAACGTGTGTTTCTAGTTCCCTTCTGCATCAGAAAGATGCATCATGATTGCAAAAAATGCAATTTTCAGACCTCACTCAGCCCCATTTTTAAATTGAAGAATAGCTGATTTACAATGCTATGTTAATTTCAGGTGTACAGCAAAGTATATATGTATAATTTTCAGTTATAAGTTATTACAAATATTGAGTATAGTTCCCCGTGCTATACAGCATGTCCTTGTTGGTTATCTATTTGATACGTAGTAGTGTGTATATCTTAATCCCAACTTCCTAATTTATCTCCCCCTCCTCCCCACCACCCCCTCTAGCAACCACTAGCTCTTTTTTTTCTTCTATGTCTCACTCAGCCCTTTTTAACAAGAATGAGGGGTGAGGAAATTGGCAATTTGAACGACTTCCCAGGCAAAGCTTTTGCACACAGAAGTTGGACAACCTGCCTCCTTGTTCAGCCATTGGGTTGGACCAGTGTTTGTAGTCAGCCAGGGTGCCATAGTATTTGAGTTCTGTTCTAATTTACCCATGCTCTACATTTCAGAGCAAAAGGGCCTGGAAAAGCAGACCTCTGGGTGGAGTTCAGAAAATAGAAAAATAAATCAGAATTTCTTTTAAACCAAGGCTAACTAAAGGCAGAGACAGGTTAAGAACATTCTTACTTTTCTTTCTGATTCCCATTCTATATGCCAAGACTGGATTGTGGAATCATTGTCAGATATTATTTTCACATATCCCACATCTGGGACCTAAGTCATCTTCAAAGTCAATGTCTTACTCAAATCTGAAAAGATAAATGCACCCCAATCTTCATGGCAGTAATATTTATAATAACTAAGATATGGAAGTAGCCTAAGTGTCCATCAACAGATGAATGAATTAAGAAAATGTGGTACATATGTACAACAGAATACTACTTAGTCATAAAAAAGAACAAAATAATGCCATTTGCAGCAAAATGGATGCAACTAGAGATTATCATACCAGGTGAAGTAAGTCAGACAGAGAAAGACAAATATCATATGATATCACTTATATGTGGAATCTTAAAAAGTGATACAAATGAACTTATTTACAAAAGAGAAATATACTTACATGACATAGAAAACAAACTTATGGTTACCAAAGGGGAAAGAGGGGAGGGAGATAAATTAGGAGTTTGGGATTAACATGTATACACTACTACATGTAAAATACCTATAAACAACAAGGACCTACTGTATAGTACAGGGAACAGCATTCAGTATCTTGCAATAACCTATAAGGGAAAAGAATCTGAAAAAGAATATATGTATGTGTAACTGAATCACTTTGCTATACACCTGAAACCAACACAACATTGTAAATTAATTATACTTAAATTTTTAAAAAAGGTTAACAAAATAAAAAATAAATCAATGTTTTGAGAGATGGAGATGGAAGATGCTCCTGCTCGTGGCTTTCACATGCTTCAAATGCCCCTTTCATAAATGGATCGTGAAATCAACAGATGGTCCACTCCTTGTGTATGCTCTAGACTCTCGCCGCCAACGTCAGCACCTGTGTTCCAGGTACAGTTATTTCTCCAAGATCCAGCACAGTTTTTGTCCCAGACTAGGTCACTTAATGCGTATTTGTTGAGTAACTAAGTGAATGAATGGAGATGATCAGCAGCAAATTAATTTCTAAGTTAGTTTTCACGGGAATCCCACATGCGTATTTAGATGAATTTCCCCTACTCCCAGTATTCTACAGGATATTTTTAGAGAGTCATCGAATAATATAGGTGCTTAGTGGTTTTATTTGTATATGCATTTTACACACACACACACACATACGCATATACATTCATTCCTTTTCAAATAAAAGCCCTTGTTCTCAAGCCATCCTTCTTTAACTGCTTACCTGAAAATGCGTTTTATTTTCTGAAGTTTGAGTGAACAGATTCAGATTTATTAGCATCTACAAGGTGATCGTTTTTATGAGGTATTGTCCAAAGTGGTTTCTCTAATTACTATCATCTCATTCATTTTTCACAGTGTTAGAGGTAGCCAGTTCCCCTGCTTTACAGCTGAGAAAAGTCAGGGTGCTCCCCCACCCCCATACATGTCAGTGAATGATCAACATAGGCAGCATTTGAACCTGGGTCTTCCCTGCAGTTCTACCCCAGCGCTCCTCCCATCTGCCTTCAGCTGCCTTCCTATAATAAATCCAGCTCAGAAGCATGGAAAACTCCAAAAGCACATTTCCCAAAACTTGTGCTTTTGCAACCAGGTTGGGTTTTTTTTATTATTATTATTATTCTTGTTGGCTGCACTTACAGCATGCAGAAGTTCCCGAGCCAGGGATCAAACCCACACCACAGCAGTGACCTGAGCCACAGCAATGACAGTGTCAGATCCTTAACCCTCTGAGCCACCCAGGAACTCCCATGTGACCAGGTTTTCAAATTACCTTCCTGACATGACAGTGGTTTTGCGTGATAAAATAGCACATGCCAAGATGAAAGCAGGACCACCAAGCGGGAGGACAGGACATTAAACATGGTGGCTACCGAGTTCCCCAATCCCCACCCTCATCCCAGGCCTGGCCGTCTTCCAGATGTGGTAAGGATTGACTCCCTCTGAAATAAACTACAAGGAGTAGGCTCAGGGACTGTTTTGTAATAAAATGACAGCTCTGCAGCCCTGACTTCTCCCTCTGCCCACCTCCTCCCAGGGGAGCATGGGAGGACTTGAGCTCCCTCTTCACCTGACAGGGAAAAAGAGAAAAGATGTGTGAGTTGCAGATGAGTCAGGTGTCAGAGGAGCTGACTTGGCTGAGAATTCTTACTGCAAGAAGAAGAGAGATGTACCTGGGCCCTCTCCTTGGCATCCAGACCCCTCCCCCCATCTCTGTTCCTCCCCTTGGATAACAAAGAGGGGAGGTTTCCACAAAGGGCCTCAAGGAGGCTGTCAAACAAATCAGGGGCTTAAGGACTGTCAATTTTGCACACTGTGTCTCAGATCCCCCTACCTAGCCCAGCTACTCCTTTTTCTTTCTTTGGAGAGGAAAGTCATCGCTAACACTGGACAGTATTTGTTGTCATTAGCTGGGATTGCCTGTGTGTGATTATCTGCTGCCCAAGTGCTAAGGACACAAGGCTGTGATGAGGGCAGGGACGCCTTCCAGGATCTTCTTGTGAACCTGTTAGAGGTTGCAAGCACAAGCTCCAAACCCTCATTCTGTTGATGCATCACGGAAGCTTAGCCATTGCAAAGTAGTAACAAAACCCAGGAAACTGTAGACACTACTGGGGAAAGCATTTGTATCACGTGCCTGCTTTTCTGCAAAGAACCTGTGAGCCCTTCTGGGTAATATAACCCCATGTCAGTAGGTAAAGAAATAATGCATCCGTGGATCTTTGTTCAATTTTCAGGTAGAGCAAGCAATCGTCCAAAGTACATGCCAAAAGGAACAGTATCAGAGATTGAGCCTGTAAGCCTATAGGGCAAACATACTTGGATTGCAAAGATATAACGTATTTACTCCTGCAGGCTCTTACAGATAAGATATTTGTTTATGACTCCTGTTAAATCATGTAGAGAGCTATTTTATGTGACCAGTGTTCCACAGAGTGGTTTAAGTGAGGGACTGGTTTAGAGGAAGAAAAGAAAACATTGATATCAGGCAGTTTTATGAGAAGGTAAATCAAATCCAAAGTTTGTGATCCAAAAGAATTAAATTATTTATGGTATAAATTAACGTTGGTACATTGTTCCTGATTCAAGAAGCATGAATAGTTCAATTCTTCTGGTGTTTTTTTTTTTCAATTTGCAAGAATAGAATAGATGATGTATACTTAGATTTAATTCTTAGTTATGAATTGGAATGAACATTTAAAAATTGAAATATTTTTAAGATTATGCCATTGGCCAATTTGTGTGGGCTGAATAACATTTGTCATCATTGTGGTCATGTATAAATAAAGTGATAAAGGAAAAAGAAAAGGCAATGGTTATGGAAAATGTGGTTTATTTTGGTCTATGATCTTAAATAGGCTTCTTTAACTTGAGCTAGACTAAAAAAATACCTAAGAATACTTTTTCTTCAAAACTATAGTTTCTTTCAATGAAAGGCCTTTCTTTTTTATTTAGTGTCAACAAAGTAAATTTGAAAAGGATTCTGATAGGAAAAAAATTTTATCTTGCCTGTACAATTCAACTAATCAATTATAGGTAATCTGATTCTAGTCATTTACTGCTTGTGGTGTGAAAGTCTGCTAACCACAAGTTGAACGCAGCCTGTATTTTAATTTTCAGTGAGATTTATTGGTAGCCAGCTGTTATTAAGGATGTGCTGTTTTGTCAATATTTAGTCAAAAAACAATTAAGCTCCATGAAACCATTCGTACCGTAATCTGTTCCACTATACTAGGACAGAGAAACGAGCCCCTGTTGTTTAGCATCACCAAAAATAAGTTTGTTAACAAGAGAAAAAGAAGATAAAAGTGTGGTCGGTAGTCTTTGATTGAATGTGAGAATTACCAAGATGATTACATACTTATGACACAATTGTGTTCTTTCCAGCCTCCTACCACTTATGTTTTCTTTGAAACCAAGGAACACATCCCAGTCATAGATACTCTGCAAGTTTGTATTGAATAAATGAAGGAAGCAATGAAGGAACAAAAATAGCTAATATTGGATTTTTAAATACCATGACTTGGTCTATAATGTTGTCAGTTTCAGTTATCGCACTGTTAAAAGTTTTACATATGAATTGACTAAAAATATCACACCAATTCACCCATTTATTTTATCAATGGTAGCCACATGGGTACACAGCTTCAAGATTGTGGTGAGGTTTAGTAAGTGACTTTTTGTGAAGTGCTTTTGAAATCTGGAGGTGAAAAAGAAATCTTAGTACAAATACATGTAGAAATGATATGAGGGACACGTAGTTGGTTTTTCACATGGCCCTTAACTGGAATTGTGTCAAATGTCCACTCCTAAGTCAATCACTGACAGGAAATAGAATAACCAACATTAGCTAGTATTAACCAAGATTCACCACCCTGGGCTGAGAGGGGCCCAGCTTCTCCTACTCTCCCAAACTATCTGAAAACTGAAGAAAACTATGGTTCTGTTAATATATTAGTGACAGTTATATTTGGTTGTGTATAACAACAGCTATTTTATTCCTCTCTCATATGGAAGTTCAGAGATAGTATATCTCCATGTATCATCAGGATCAGGCAAATCCTATTTTTCTGCCCCAAAATACTTACTGTGACTTCCATTGTCAAGGTGACTGCTGAAGCTCCAGCCATCACTTTCATATCCCAGATAAAGAATTAAAGAAGGGAGATGAGCCCTCCTATTATAAGAGACTTCCTTTAAGTCTGAGAAAATAGACTGCTTTTAACTTATTGGCTGGAAGTTTGTCTCACAGTGACAAGGGAGGCTGGGAAATGTAGTTTGGTGTGCCTGGCCACACACCCAAGGAAGGGGGAAATGGAAGATGGAGTGAACTATTACCAGACTCTGTTATAGACAGCAACGGCAAGAGGATGGCTTAAACAAAAATATGGAGTAGGAAAGCAGAGCATATAGGAAGGAATGAGTTGTCCTTGTTCACCATTCAGCTTATCTCTGTTGCAAGTAATTTTAAGCCGTGATGTAGTCACACAGCAAAAGAAGAGGAAGGAGAGGCAAAGGACATTGTAAATCAGCAAAGTGTAGAGACCAAAGTTTACAGATAATTAGGATCATACTTTGCACCATGCCATTTTTTTAGCCTTCGTAAAGTACTTTACATATGAAAGGATGTTATTTTTCCAAATATGGAAATGTGAGAGTCAAGGTATGAATGATCTTTCCAGCCTAGCCATCTTAATTAGTCACAAGGTCACCTTCAGAAAAAGCAAAATATTACCTAGAAGGGCAGGCTTATTATGAAAAGAATCAGGTCTTCTAGAAAGAGAAGAAAGAGGCAAATGAGGAGCTAATTAGCTATGGCTGTGGGGAACTTATTGGTAAATTATTTAGAGTCCACGCATATAAAGTCTCTTTATTATAAACAGCAACTCTTTTCTTTATTTTTTAAAGGTAGCCAACCAAGTTGTGCAAGCCCTGCTCACTCAAAAGGTAGGTCATTTTCTGGCTTTATTATTTTCAAAGTACTTAGGTGAATAGATTGGAGCTCACATTGGCAAATGAAAGGAAACCGTGATTGATAGCTGCAATACTTTTCTGTTTATTCACTTAGGTAAAAATTCTGTGTGTGTTTAAACAGCATATGAAGTAACATCAATGACCAATGGAATCATAAAATTTAAACTCTTGGGAAAGTAATAGAAAGCCTTTTGAAGATGAAAGATTTCCATGGGCCCACCCAGATGAGCAGCAGACCTATCATTTTTACTTAGTTAATGCAAACACTAAATAGGTTGATGGATTCCTCTGCCTTCTATAATATGAATAGCCTCTGATGGACAGCATTAACAGAAGCCTAAAATTCAGCAAGAAATTCTTGGAGGTTAGGAAGGTTATTTAACTTCTCCGAGCCTTAATTCCTTTCCTGTAAAATAGGGATAACAGTTCCCACCTCCTAGAATTGCTGTGGTCATTCCTAGGAAAGAAAGCATGTAAGGTAGTTCCCATAGGAACAGGTTTACAGTTAAGGTGAAACAAATGGTGATATTGTATCTTGAAAGTTGCTGGGAGTAGATCTTAACAAAAACAACAACAAAGTTACAAGGTGATAGCCATGTTAATTATTTTGATCTTGGTAACTATTCTACCATGTAATGTATATCAAATTGTCACATTTTACATATATGCAATTACATTTGAAATTACTCTTCAATAAAGTTAGGGGAAAAACAAATGAGAATTTCTGAGCATGAACCTTTTTTACCTTCTCCTTTGTTACCTTATTCTACCTTCAGATCATGTTATTGAGGCAGAGTGAGTAAATGGAGGTTGTTACCCTAATTTGGCTGGTTTGGTGAATTTTATTGAACTTTTCACATCTCTTTCCATGATGTGTGGAAGGCTAAATTCTAGTTCCTTTATTTTTTTATTTTAATGATTTTTATTTTTTCCATTACTGCTGGTTTACAGTGTTCTGTCAGTTTTCTACTGTACAGCAAAGTGACCCAGTCACACATACATATATACATTCTTTTTTCTCACATTATCATGCTCTATCATAGGTGACTAGATATAGTTCCCAGTGCTATACAGCAGGACTTCATTGCTTATCCATTCCAAAAGCAATAGTTGGCATCTATTAACCCCAAATTCCCAATCCATCCCACTCCCTCCCCTTTCCCCTCCCTCTCCCCCTCAGCAACCAGAAGTCTGTTCTCCAAGTCCATGATTTTCTTTTCTGTGGAAACGTTCATTTGTGCTGTATATCATGTATAAGATTCTATATATAGGTGGTATCATATGGCATTTCTCTTCTCTTTCTGACTTACTTCATTTGGTATGAGAGTCTCTAGTTCCATCCATGTTGTTGCAAATGGCATTGTTTTGTTCTTTTTATGGCTGAGTAGTATTCCATTGTGTATATATACCACATCTAGTTACTTTATATTTTGCTTATTCCAAGTTACCTCTCCATGAGATAGAGATTTCCTCTTTAAAAGAAAATCTTAGATCATGTGGCATGTTTGGGAGGGTATGGCTAAGGACAGCAAAGTCATTCATGGTATTTTGATTTTTTGCATTGAAAACCATTTTATTAGGGACTGACTGCATCTAATAAAGATACTTAAATACTATTTTAAATGTATACTCTAGAGGCATTATGATAATATCTTTGCTAGACTTTCTCCCCCAGCTACTTCTGTCAAAATATCATGTTTCCTGCTACAAATGATTTTAACAGGTTCAGACAGAGAGTTTTGGTAACACTTATTAGGTTAGAATTAAGTTCCATTGTAAATAACAGAGAACCAAAATAATGATGGCTTATATCAGCTAAAACGTATTTTATTTCTCAGATCTAAATCATCTAAAGGTAAGAAGTACAGGGCTGACATGATGACTTTCCTTCAAAAGCTTCATAGGGTCCCTGGCATTCTGATTTCTGTCTTATTATTCTGTGGCATGTGGTCTCCGGTCACGTCATAGTCCAAAATGGCTGCTGTAGCTCCATTCATCACATCCACGTATCAACCATCAGGAAGAAATGAGAGCCAAAGAAAAGAGGGTAAAAGATACCAGCTGTCTTTTGAGAGAAACTTCCGAAAGCTTTCATACTTCCTTATAACTCCCTGAACAGACCTTAATTACACAGCCACACCCAAGGAGGCTGACACTGGAGTCTTTATTTTGGATATGTCCCCATTTGAAAAATTGGTTGTCACCTTATTGTAGAAGAAGAGGAGAAACGAATGTTGACGGGCCACTCATGGTTTCTGTCACAGCGTATCTGAATGCCTTTTCTTTTTCAAAAGCTTTAACTTCTCAATTGCTCTCCTCCTGTTGGAAACCCCGCACTCATTTAATTCCAAACCTAAGGAATGAAGAGAGTGCTGTTACGTCTCTGTGTGTAACCGTTGTGAGACTTCTCATGCCTGTCTTTTTTTAATGGTGCCTCAGGAAAGAGACAAGAAAGCCTTCTAGCACAATAGAAAGGAAAATGGAGCCTTTCAGGTCAGCCACGAAAAATAGCTACACAAATTCAAGTAATAACTAGTAAACAGATAAATCTACCTTGGTACAGTTAAGCAGTGAGACACAGAAAGATGTGCTGCTGTGAGATAGCATACCTCAGGGACACTGTGAGACCAGAAAAGATGTCAGGGCTTTCGGAGATTCCTAAAGAATCATGTTCTGCAGGAGAGCATGCCTCCCAGTTTTTATAAGGACTGTAAAATGGCTACAAAAAGACTAAAATTTCTTTTTCATTAAGAGCACAATAGAGAAAATACAATGTACTCCAAATGCAGATGAGACAGCTAATTCTAAAGAGGGGTGTAGCTGGCCCAGAGTAAAACAGATCTCGAGTGATTTATCATAGACACACACACACATACACACACACACACACACAGTCCTTGAGGTGAGGTTCTGGTCATAACCATGGAGTTTCAGAAAATATCATTTGTTATGACACAAAGGAAAATCTCCCATGGCTTCGGCTTCAGCTCCTCCCCGGGCAACCAAAAAGGTGTTTTTCTGACATATCATGGATTAGACCCGATAAGCATCTCAGAGCTGCAGAGTGTACTTCCTTTCCCAATACTGATAGAAAAAAAAAAATCATTTCCATAAATTTGGCAGTTTCTGTTCAGTGTACCTATAACTTCCTAGTCAAGCAACTCAATTTCTCTCAGAAACCTGCAGGTTCTCTTAAGAGAGCTGACTGTCCCTCCTTTAGATCAATAACATTAAAGTGACAATATTAAACCCAGTTCACTTCCATTTATGCCTCCAAATCATAGGTCCAAGTCTACAAGTGCAAGTGAAATCAATAACCTGAGCTAAAGTCATATTTTTGTCTGAAATGTATTTTGTCTTCATTTAGACAATTACACTCACTGAAAATATAACTCTCCCGGGTTCTTCTTCTTCTTTTTCTTTTTTTTTTTTTGGCCACTAACAGCAAATGTGGAAGAGAAAAGCATTTTCTCTGCAGTTATTTTCCAGTATATCAACAACCTCAGCCTTGTCTGCATCTTCTTTAGAATAATCAAATCTATATGGTTTTTCAATATTTTAAATTATAGTTGATTTACAATGTTCTGCTAATTCCTGCTATATAGCAAAGTGACCCAGTCGTGCATTTATATACATTCTTTTTCTCGTGTTGTGTCACAAGTGATTGGATATAGTTCCCTCTGCTATACCTCATTGTATGGTGAGGACGTCATTGTATGGTGTTTTTTGTTTTTCACAAGCATGGAATAAGGCTCGTGTGTGGTGGAATCTAGCAATACAGCCATCTGGGTAAAAGCCAAACACAATTTTGAAGCTTGACCCTAAAAGAACTCCCGACTCCTACCCATTTTCCTTGTAAGAGGGACAGTTGGGCCATCAGGGTCTGCTTGTGTAGCAATGGTGTGTGTAGGATATGGTTTCCCTGAAGAGGGTCTCTTTATATTTACTGTGTGTGTACAAGGAGTCAGACCCTGTGTCTAGGACTTTAAGTGCACTAAGTCATTTTGTTTTCACTACAATCTTGTGAGAGAGGGCTACAAACATAGTTTGCCCATAGTTCCAATCGCTAGAAGTGACAAAGCCCATATGTTAATGGAGGTTGTACCCAAACCCCACACTCTTATCCTTTGTACCATTTAGCCTCCACAATCCCATTCAGTCACTTATTACTTTTTCCCCACTGTAGTTCAGCAAGCAGAGGAGATGCTGTGAAAATCAGCAGATAGGTCGAAATCCAATCATTAGTTGTGTGTGATTGCAGGAAATAAAAGGGCGAGGTAGCCAGTGGACTTCTTAAAACTTCTGGAAGCACTGCCAGTCCTCGCTAGCAAGGAGACCCAGAATCTGACACGTGCGGAGTCAAAGCTCACTGTAAATTTGGGGGCAAGCCTTCTCAGAATCTGTTTTATTTTGGAGCCTAGAATTTCCCAACTGCCAGGGACCTTAGCAAACATTTAATCCTGAGGTTGTCAACTAGCTTTGGGAATAGGCTCACTTCCATTCACTGTAATTACATTAGCTATCATTCAGATTAAAAATGCCTTTTAGATGAAGGCTTGCAGAATTCAGTTGGCCACAGGGCTCACCGCTTCCTATTGATTAAAACTGGCCCGATTCAGTAATACAATTATGTTACCTGTCTTGCCTTTTTAAGTATTTGATGTTGAGATCCTTGATCAGTCTGAGATATAACCAGCCTTTTCCCAAAATGGCTCTTCTTTTTACAGAAGTGTTAACATTCTTAGATGGGATAGAGATGTATTGGTGACACTGAGAAGGATAGGGACAAGGAGAGGCTCGCGGATGTGGTATCCAGTAAGCTTCGGGGAAGGATTCATTGACAAGCCATGCATGTCATGTAGCAGCTAAGACATACATTGTCTTGAAAGCCTGGTTTCGTGCAGTAGCTCCATTTACAGGCGAGGAAGCTGAGGCATAATCAGAATAAGTTACTTCCTCAAGGTCATGTGGGTAATGAGGACCAGAGTCCAGGCCCCCTAACTCTCAATCTAGTGTATGCCCATGATACACACTTCCTCTCAAATAGGTGTACCTGTGATATCATTCTATATGATAAAATCGGATTGAAATAGTTTTCATTGATACTCCAGAGATAGTATCAGTATACATTGTCTAAACAACCAACATTTCCCTGAATTGCTTTTAGCCTGGAACTGATTATGGTTTTTTGCTCTACGTGCATAAAGTAACAGTCCTCCGTAGCTACTTCATAGCAGTGAATCCAGAATCCTCTTCAGCCCCAAGCACAGGTGACACTTCCCAGGACTGCAGAGTATAGATCCTCCAGGGAAGTTACGGCTGGGGTCGTAAGATACGCAGGACCATTTTTGACCAGGATATCACATTGCTTAGTATGCTTTTCCCTCTTACCCAGCTGTAATGCCTTCCTTTCTTTTCTCTTCTTTCCTTTTTTTCTTTTTCTTTCTTGGCCTCACCTGAGGAACATGGAAGTTCCTAGGCTGGGGATTGAACCAGTGCCACAGCAGTTACCCCAGCCACTTCAGTAACAGTGCCGTATCCTTAACCCTTAACACCTGCTATACCACAACTTCCTTTGTTTTCAATTCAGAGTGATGGGCAAATTGCAAAGAAAGTAGATCTAGCTATTTCCTTGAATCCAAAGAGCACTCTACTTACATGAAACGAACTGTAGTCAAATCTTTGGCATTATTTCTTCCTAATAACATTATACAGTGCATCCCCTTTTTCCTTCTTTCTTTCTTTTTTTTTTTTTGCATATCTACGTTCTCATCATTTATTGTCCAGAAATATAAGATGTGGCAATTTATAGGAACAGATTGGAAAATCATTCCCTTCACCAACACATTAAAAAAAAAAAGGGCACAGGAGAAAGAGGGCACTATAGAACCTACAAAAATGCAAATAAACAAGCATGCAAATTTTTGCTATAAAGAATTTTAGCCAAAAATTTCAGGTAATATTTTGTGGCCTAAACTGGGGATTTTAATATTTCTTAAAATAATTAAATCTTATCTAGATTTATGTTTTTAACCCACTTTACCAGTATGTCTTGGACCTCAAGAGGAGGACCCCCACTGAACATACAGGGTTGTGTCTTCTGGAGTGAAAAAGGGGATGCTCAACTGCATGGAAAAGAAAGGTTGTGGGCGAAGACGGATGGTCCAGCCCCTGTTGGAAGCCTAGATCTCAGACGATGACACCTACATCTGAGATTTCTTTGGTTTCTGAGGCCTTACCTGGGAGTCATAGTCTGGTTCCCCTCCCCTCTGTAATGGACAGGGTTAGAATAACAGCTCTCGCACTCAGCCTCAAAATGTCAGATTCTCTTTTCTGTCTGTGAGTTCTCATCCTGAGCCCAGAAGAAGCAAAGGTGAGCCCAGCTGCCACTCTCCACCCAGGTCTCACTGCCGTCATCAGAGAAATTGTTTTCCTCTCCCTCTTTCCATCTCTCCAGTCTGTTTGTGTTTCTGAGGATGCACATAGGCACACACACATGATTTTTTTTTTCTTTTTACGACTGTACCTGTGGCATATGGAAGTTTCAGGGCTAGGGGTCAAATCGGAGCTGCAGCTGCCACAGCCAGAGCAACGTTGGATCCAAGCCACATCTGTAGCCTCTGCAGCAGCTTGAGGCAACACCGGATCCTTAACGCATTGAGTGAGGCCAGGGATCGAACCTGTATCCTCACAGACACTCTGATGGGTCCTTAACAGGAACTCCACACACGTGGTTTTGATTACACTCTCTTGGGACAATAGCTGCCCAGCATCACTTAGCATCCACAGCATGAGTGAAGGAAACAAGAAGAATGTTAAAACTACACAGATGGTTATTTTACATCTACAAATATTCTATCCGGCCCAATTCTGTTGGTCAATGATTATAAGACCAGTATCACAGTCCTAAAGCCCTCTGTCTCCCTCTTCTGCTGTGTGCTGATCTAGATGAGTCAAGAGTGATGAACGGTTCTCAAAGTCAATAAATTGGGTTCCTGCTAATGAACTTTTCATGCCTTAAGTAACAGTAATGGCCGGGGAAATTGGGGCATGCAAAATCGCTGTAGAATATATTGATCCTTTTTTTTTCTTTCATTATTTTTCTAATTAAAAAATAGTGTGTTTTCAGCATTGTGCCAATTTCTGACGTACGTTAAAATGACATGTATATGCATTCCCTTTCTTATACTATCTTCCATCATGGAAGATAATAGTTCCCTGTGCTATACAGTCAGGACCTCATTGCTTATCCATTCTAAATGTAATAATTTGCGTCTCCTAACCCCAAACTCCTAGGCCTTTCTACTACCTTCCTTCACTCATTCTACTTTTTTAATCCCTCTGAAGAAATATGTTTTGTTGCTAAAAACTCTTGCTGGTATTCCTGACAAGTCACCATTCTTTTTGCAAATCCACACGCACTCCTAGACTTGTTTCCATACCTCCTCCTGCAAATAAGAATGATTGTGTTTTCCTACCCAGTAGGTACTATTAATATTTATTTATCTCACAGTCAAGTTTTATTAATTGCTTAATTAGCAGTAGTGAAAACAATTAGTGTTGGGAGCCAGGAGCCTCATATACATGCTAGGAACAAAAATTAGCCTAAGTGAGACACAGAGTTTGAATTCTAAATAAAGAGAAGAAATTTAGCCTTTTAATTTGAGCAGAGCCTAGGCCCCCAAAATGGCCTCTGCCAAGGGGCCTGTGGCTCGTAGGAGCACACGTCCCTGCCTGGCCTGTACGGGCCCCTGTCTTCCTAGACTTGCACGGGCTGCCTCTTTCTGAGCAGGACATTTCTTTTCTCTGCTCTGCATGTGTAGGCGACAGCCAGTTGAAAAGATCCGATGCATAAGCTTTCCATTTCACTAAAAAGGTGAGGCAAGTGTAAGCTGTGAAGTGTGCTTCATTTTGGCCTGTTTCGTTGCCTCCTGTAAATGGAATGACTAAGCCTGGCAATGACGATGCATGTTCAGGAAAAGCCTTGGAAGCTAGATCTCTCCAGCTGCACACTTAGGTTGCCACAAGGTTATGGCTAGAACAGGCCTACTCCCCTCCGTGGCCTCAAGCGTAGGCCCCGGGCAGCAGAGCTGTGGACTGGCACTCTTTCTTGCTTGCAGATTCTTAAGGCTAGCCTGTCGCTGCCCACATCAGAAAACTTAGATGGACAGTCAAGCAGCTTGTTGAGAAACTTAAAACTCTCATTATCACACCATTACTGGGTAACGGAATTCATCTTCCTCATTCCCTTTGACAAAATAATGACACAAGTCTATTAAGTTCCTACTCCTCCATGTGGTGCTGTGCTAGGTGATGAAAGAAAAGGGTCAGAACCAAATGAACTTATCTAGAGACAGAAAGAGACTCCCAGACATAGAGAACAGACCTGTGGTTGCCAAGGAGGTGGAGGGTGGGGGATTGGGAGTTTGGGCTGAGCAGATGCAAACTGTTATACACAGGGTGGATAAACAGCAAGGCCATGCTGTAGAGCATGGGGAACTATATTCATTATCCTGTGACAATTTAATGGAAAAGAATACGAATAGGAATGTATATCTATGTATAACTGAATCACTTTGCTATATGGCAGAAATTAACAACACATTATAAATCAACTCTACTTCAATAAAATCAATTAAAAATTTAAAAAAGAAAAGTGTCAGAATAATATGCCTAGGCTAGTATTTATGCGAGTATCCTCTTGGGCTTGCCTTTTGAGGAATCTGTCAGGTAATTAATGGACAAAAAAAAAAGTCTAGAGCCTGAAAGAAAATCAACACAAAGTAGTGAATAGACATTAGCTAAATGTCATGTAACAGGCATTGCAGGCTTACTGGAGTTCAGAAAAGGAAGCAGATCAAAGTGTTGGGGAGGAGGCAGAATTTGAATTGGATGTTAACCGAAGAGCCACACTTGGACCAGAAGAAAGGAGTGGATGAGAAGAGAAAAGGAGGTGGGGGGTGGGGGAGGCTGGCAGAATGCATGGGGCTTTCTAGAACAGCAGACCCTCATTCTTTGCATGGTAGGAGCAGAAGTCTTTTTTAATCGGGAAATAGTATAAGAGAAAGTGTGAAATGTAGTAAAGGATCAGCTTTTGAAGCACCTTGGATTAGGGCTTTATTCTACCTGGTCTCTCTTGAACCCCGTCAAAGAGGGTATAGACATGTCCACGCAAAGAACTTTATTAGCTGGTTTGGAAGGCAGCTCCTTGGTGGGATTCCAGAGAGCCTTAAAGGTCCCACACATCAGCTCCCCTCATGAAGCTGGGAGGAGGTCTCTGTGGTGTCTGAACCATTCGCAGGAACTGCTCTAGAAGATGCCGTGCTATGGTTACCCCACTTCTTCCCCAGCACTAAGAGCAGAACACCCCAAAAGATATGGAAATCCACTAGTGTAGAGAATGGGCAAGTTTCAAGCAGTCTTATAAGCCTTCCCTTCAGAGTTGCTTCACTTCTCCTCCATGCATCACTGACTTGATTAGCCACCGCACTCAGAATTTCAGCTTATTCCCACAAACAGCGAGGGAAGGCTCCATCCAAAGTGATAGCTGCTTAGTCCATCAACCCTCTGTTCACCGCCAAAACATTATTGTCCTTGCGGTTTATGCTTTGTGATTGCTTTTATGAAGATAGTGAAAAGGCAAAATATATAGGTGGAAACTTAAATTGACTTTATATCGCTGAGATTTACCACCTCCAAAAATAGCATGCTAGATTAGTGCATTTCTGATTTCAAGGGGCTTTTTTTTAAATTGGTCTCCCATGAATATAATAATTCTACCAGACAGCATGCTCTGGAAGAAAATATCGTATGCTATTTATTTCTAGATGTTTTGAAGAAGGAAAATAGTATTTTTTACTAATGTGTCTGAAATATCAGAGAAAATGTGACGAAATATCAGAGAAAATGTGACTATAATATGCAAAGGTATCTTTCAGTTATAGACTTTCTTTTTTTTTTTCCCAATATGTTTGTTGTAGGATCTAAGGGAGGAGTGTGTAAAGTTGAAAACAAGAGTGTTTGATTTGGAACAACAGAATCGAACACTCAGCATCCTGTTCCAACAGCGAGTCAGACCAGCTTCTGATCTGCTCCTCCAGGTATGTGTTTAGGTGGAAAACAATCTTGGCTACTGAAGTGCTATTGACAAGAAGCAACTTAAGTTCGAAAGTTGCCACTGCCTCTGTGGGCAAGACATATTACATCAGAACTTCAATTCTGTCCCCTCTCAAGGGATGTCATTAATACTGAATGTGTCTTAAATTTCTGACTCTGTAAAGCTAATTTTGGTAAAGAAACACATCAACACATAATAAACAGGTAAAAGGGGACAGTGGAAATATCGTCTAGTCCATGAAGTATAACTGGGGAATGGAGTCAGTAAATAATTGCTTTGGGGACCAGTATTAGTACTCTTGCACTTGCACTCTGTGATAAGCAAGGAAGAATTTTATGGCATGCCAGGGTGCACTTCTTTACTTCAGACTCTCTCTGATGAAATATACAGCTGGGTTGATAGTGCTTTCAAATCTCTCTCTGTGCAGCCTTCATCCTCATGACCTAATACTTTCTCCCCTCTGCCTCAGTGTGTTACAGATTCTCTTTGTCTAAGAGCCCTCACCCAACTCTCCCCTTGCTTGCCTTCGTAACAGACAAAGTCATGGAAAGTCAAACCATTTGAATCATGGCAAAGCTGTCCCAGAGAAAGCACTAGAAAATATATCTGACTGCAGGGAAACACATGGATTGGCCAAAGGGTCTAGAAGGCTGATCTTTGCTGGTTCTTATATTTGTTTATTTTTATTTTTCCATTATAGCTGGTTTACAGATTTCTGTCAAATTTTTCAAATCACCGCATGGTGACCCGGTTACACATACATATATGGATTCATCACATGTGATTACACATAGTTCCCAGTGCTATACAGCTGGATCTCCTTTCTTGTCCATCCCCAAGGCAATAGTAACCCCAGACTCCCATATCCTCCCACTCCCTCCCCCACCCCCTTGGCAACCACAAGTCTGTTCTCCAAGTTCGTGATTTTCTTTTCTGTGGAAAGGTTCATTTGTGCAGTATATTAGATTGTAGATACAAGTGATATCATATAGTATCTGTCTTTCTCCTTCTGACTTGCTTCATTCAGTTTGAGGGTCTCTAATTCCATCCATGTTGCTGCAAATGATGTTATTTTATTCTTCTTTATGGCTGAATAGTATTCCATCGTGTATATATACCACATCTTCCTAATCCAATCATCTGTTGATGGATATTTGGGTTATTTTCATGTCTTGGCTATTGTGAATAGTGCTGCAGTGAACATGCATGTGCATGTGTCTTTTTCAAGGAAGTTTTTGTCCAAATATATGCCCAAAAGTGAGACTGCTGGGTCATATGGTACTTCTATATATAGTTTTCTAAGGTACCTCCATACTGTTTTCCATAGTGGTTGTACCAATTTACATTTCCACCAACAGTGCAGGAGGGTTCCATTTTCTCCACACCCCCTCCAGCATTTGTTGTTTGTGGACTTATTAATGATGGCCATTCTGACTGGTGTGAGGTGGTATCTCATAGCAGTTTTGATTTGCATTTCTCTAATCATCAGTGATGTTGAACATTTTTTCATGTACTTGTTGGCCATCCGTGGTTCTTTTATTTTTATTTATTTTTTCTTTTTAGCTATGCCAGGGCATATGGAGTTCCCAGCCAGGGATTGGGTCTGAGCCACAGTTGTGACTTATGATGCAGCTGCGGCAACAAGGGATCCTTAACCCACTGTGCCAGGCCAAGGAACAAACCTGCATCCTGGTGCTGCAGAGATGCTGCCAATCCCATTACGCCACAGTGGGAGCTCCTCTTTCCTGTTTTTTTGTTTTGTTTTGTTTTAATCCTATTAATGTGAGTATTTGCTTAAACAAGCTCTCTTGAGTCATGCTCAGAGCCCTTCTGAGACTAAGCTGGTGAGGCATGTGTGAGGTTTCACAGGGTGGGTGTACAGACCCTCAGCTGCCTGGTCAGATTGACTAAAAGAAAGGGGAAAGACTGAAGTCTCCTCTAGACTAGCCTGTCCAGCACTGTAGCCACTAGCCACGTGGTGCTATGGAAATTAAAAATTAATTTAAATGAAAATTAATTTTCTATGTCAAACTAGTCACTTTTGAAGCATTGAAAAGCCACATATGACCAGGAGCTACCATATTAGACCACCTTTATATAGAGTATTTCCATCATCGTAGAAAGTTCCACAGGACAGCTGTTTTCCAGGTAGATAAGACAGTGTTGCTAATGTACCCTATGACCTTCCATACCAACATCTTTCCCTGACTTCTCAGAGAAAAAAATGAGAAATTGTAGTTCATTTCAGAAAAAGAAAGATGTTTGGTAAAGCTGAACATCAAAACATAATTTCCTCCCCCAAATTAAAAGAAAAGAGCTCTCTGAATTGTAAAATAGATCTCATCTCTTAAATTAATTTTCTCTCTGCTTTATCTGTTAGCACATAATTCATAATTTATGACTCAAAACTGTGTGGAGAAAAAAAATCATCTATCTCTATTCAGTTTCCTGATCCCAGCCACGATAAACACTGGTCATACATAGAGAATCTGGCATCTGTAAAAAGTTGTTTCTAGTTTACTCTCTTATAATCGAGATCCAAAATTGTAATTACTTTTAACAGCTGTTGCATGTCCATGAGTTTTTCTGCTTTGCCTGTTTTAACTGGAGGTTTTTCTGGAATAATTTTTAAGGAGCTGCCATCCCGGTTTATGAATCACAATGGTTTCTTTCCACAGTGAGAACAGGGGCCGCAGATATTTAAGCTTTTTCAGTGGCTGTCACAAATTTCTTAAATACGTATCCAAAATGGCAGAGGACGGTGTTTGTGTTAACAAAAGAACTCAGTGGTGATTCATTGGGTGTTTCCAGCCAACACATGGTTTCTCTCCAAACAGACCTTGCTTCCAGGAGCCATTCTAATTTAAATGGATTTCCAAAAAAATGGGCCATTAATAGTTCTTCAAATTAGAATAGTATCAAAAGTGACGCCTGCCTTCTAATATCTTAGGGCTCTGAATCATAGATAGAAAAAGTTGCTGCTTTTCAGGTGGTCTGTGGGTCATTCGACCTGTGATTTTTTTTTTTTTTTTTTAATTTCCTGGTGGCACGAATACATATCATGGAGCACTGGCTAACGTAAAAGTAGTTTGAGCTTGCTTTGTACCTGTGAAAGTTCTGTAATTATGTGTCCAATGGAATAGTGATTAAATGGCCCAGATTCATTCTGCAAGTTGGGGCATTATTTTACATTACACATAGAGAGATTTATGCCTATACCTCCTCTTCTGGTGAGGTTTGTGCCTGTTATCTCTTCTTCTGAATGTTTCCTGTCTTGTGCGGATGCTTTGGAACTATGCAACCATGCTGGTTCAGCCCAGTCTTTTTGAGAGTGTGACTGGCTGATGAGTACAGAAAATCCACCAGTGTGCCTGGTCCCAAGTGTCCTGGACCTTATAGCTTCTGTGCATGTACTAGAGATTTAGTACAGTAGATTTCTAAGCAGTTTTCTGTGTATCTTAAAAAACTACACTAGTTGTTACCAACTGAATCCAACCTAATGATTCTCTACAATCTTAAGTAGCTACCTGAAGAGAAATGCGAAGACTGTCACTATTGTGATTTTAATAAATACGGTATAAATAGTAGAAAAGAAAATAGTTTATAGGAAATTGTTAATTCTTGTCCCTCAAAAATAGATAATAAGGGACTACATGGATATTATTTAGCAAATTCTGGTATAGGAGGAACAAAAAGAAATAATTCTAAGGAATAATCGACAGATTCTGGGAAACCTGCAAAGGGACCAAGGTCTGTGGTGGGGAAAGGAAAGAAAAGAAGCCAAAGCTGAAAATTAAAATCTTAAGAATGGCAATAAACTTCTCTGTAGATTCCAGTTTCCAGAAAAGCATCTCTGGGACCATGGTAACAAATCAGATTTAAAAGGCCCTCTATATTAAAATCAATAATTTAAGCTAAATTCTAATGGAATAAGAAACCAGATGAAATCCAAAAGTGACATTCTTAATGGAACTGTAGTTTGTAAACTCACCTTATTTGAACTTACTGGCCAGATTAACTGATGCTCACCATTTCCCCTTATAAATCATATTAAGTAATACTCTCAGTTTACTGAACATTGGCAACTAGTAGAGAGCTCTCTATTAAGAGTACTTACTTCTCTTCCCCATTAAGTGGAATCTCCTCCAGGAATGAGTTACATTTGTAACTCAGTGAGTAGTACTTGTCATGGTAATTATGTGACTTTTAACTACTTGATAAACTGATGAAATGTGGTACAAAAGGAATTGTTTCTATAAAACAAAATTGAGTGCTTCAAAAGCCCTCTAAAGGAAAATTCTTAAAAAAATGTGATCAAGTGAAATTTAGGTGTCTAACTGCAAAAAAAAAAAAAAAAGAAATAGTGGGAGTTGGGGGATTGTATTAAAAGCAGAGGCATTCTGCATGCAAATTGCTTCTCAAGTGGTTATTAAAATCTTATTCCACTGTTAAGAAAAACAAAACCTAGAAATCATAGACATCGCATAAAGCACATGTTTGATGCCCCCCCCCCAAAAAAAAAGATGTAGGAGGACTCTAATAATATGATACCTAGGCAAAGAAACAGCCTGGGCCCTACCAAAAATGTTATGTAACATACATAATGCTTACCATGGATCAGATACAGCCTTTACAGTGTTCACCAATGTAATCTCCACTATGGTCCTATGAGGCAGGAACTACCTCTGCACCCATTTTACAGAGGGAAACACTTAGGTACCAAGAGGCCATGTCACTCAGTGGTAAGCAACAGAGTGGGAATTTAAATTGATGTTCGGGGTCCACTTCCTTCTTTTCCCTTCCTTTCTGTGTTCCCTCTGCATGGAACACAAATGAACACGAGAAATAGTTTTCAGATTCTGTCCTCTGACAGATGTTTTGATAAACCGGCCCACCCGTGATCATATCGGAGCAGAGGGCTCCTGCAGTGTGATTGCGGTAGGAGCCTACCGTATTTACACGTTTTGAAAGCCTCTTGATGTGTGGCATCCAAGAGTTTCCCCTCTCCCGTGTGTTCTGCTCTTGTCTTCTTTTGGACACCTGTGTTATCCTTATCTTGATAGGACAGTATTCTCATGTTTTCTGCCTAACACGTTTTTTTTCTTTTCTTTTTTATCTGATATTTAAAGGGGTCCTATGTTCATATCTTTGGGCCAAGAGATAAAAGAATATTAGAGTATAGATTATTCTCACAAACGGTTGAGAATCTGACAGCTTAGAACCGAGGTGTAAAAACGCACTGTCACTTCTTGGAGTGTTAACTTTATTTTTTGCTAGTGTTTTGTTTTATGTTATTATTTCAGATGAGATGAGAGGATTTTAAAATTTGACTTGTGCTTCTGATGTAATTTTTTCCTTCCTTCAGTCTTCATTTTCAGAGTCTAAATCTATCCACGACCCTTATTTGACAGGACACTGCACTGCACACTCACTTCTTCACCTGTCCTCAAGCAGTGAGTCCTGTTTTCTGATGAGCAACCCAATTCCACTGGTGTTCAGGGGCTTTTCGGGGCTATAGGGGTCCTCCCCGAACTCTCCCTCTGCTGGAGCTCCCATAATATTGGTGATCCATGCCACAGCATAAGCAGTTCATTGTCCTGCATGCAGTCATAGAATCCTAGTGTCACACAGTTTAACACCCATAACTTTAGATTTCATGTTCACTTTCATTTCACCGCAATGGTAATCTCCTCAAGGGCAATGACTGTACTGAATGTTGCATTTTACCCTCCCTCAGATACTGTCCTCCTCCACATTCAGTGTATACTTTAACGACTTAGCACTTATTCAGTACATTTTTTTAATGAAATTTACTTTTGTGCATTGGGGGGTGTTTCTTTTGGCTTATTTGTTTTTTTGTATGCAATGATTTAATTGCCTTTATTCTTTCTCTTCCGGTTTTACTGAGTTATAATTGGCATATAACATTTTTATGTTTAAGGTGTACAACATGATTTGATACATGTATGTACTGCAAAATGATCATCACAATAAATCTAATAAGTTACCATGCACTGATTATTTTTTCTTGAGATGAGAATTTTTAAGATCTCAAATATGATTTCAAATATGATTTCAAATACATAATACATAATTATTAATTACAGTCACCATGCTGTATGTACATCATATCTCCAGAACTTAGTTATCTTATAACTGGAAGTTTGTACCTGTTGACCCCCTTTATAAGGTTCTCCAGCTTCCCATCCCTACCAATATATTCTCTTTCTATGAGTTCTTTTTTTAAAAAAATTCAATATATAAGTGAGATCATACAATATTTACTTCTCTCTATCTGACTTATTTCACTTAGTTGTCACAGTGGCAAGGTTTCGTTATATTTTATGGCTGAATAACATTCTGTTTCACAGATAAATGTATAAATATATCTCTAAAATTACATATATATATATATATGTCATATATATCACACTTTCTTTATCCATTTATCCATCAGTGGAGACTTAGGTTGTTTCCATATCTTGGCTTATAAACAATTCCACAGTGAGAGAACATGATGGTGCAGATATCTCTTCTTAGAGATAGTTCATTCATTTCCCTTGGGTTTATGCCATAACTAGAATTGCTGAATCATATGGTAGTTCTGTTTTTAATTGTTTGAGGCACTGCCACACTGTTTTCCATTGTGACTGCACCAATTTCCTACTGGCAGTATACCAGAGTTCTTTTTCCTCCAGATCATCACCAGCACTTATCTTTTGTCATTAGAAACACATTCTAATAGGTGTGAAGTGATATCTCCTGTGGTTTGGATACGATTTTTTTGCTGTTGACTAGTGATATTGAGCACCTTTTCTTGTACCTGTTGGCCATTTGAATATTTTCTTTCAATATTTTTAATTGGATTTGGTATTTTGCTGTTGAGTTGTATGAGTTCCTTACCTATTCAAGATATTAATCACTTATCAGATGTGTAGTTTGCAAATGTTTTCACCCATTCTATAGATTGCCTTTTAATTTATTTATTTATTTATTTATTTATTTATTTATTTATTTATTTATATTTGGCTTTTGTCATTTTAGGGCTGCACCTGCAGCATATGGAGGTTCCCAGGCTAGGGGTCCAATTGGAGCTACAGCTTCTGACCTATGCCACAGCCACAGTAATGCCATATCCGAGCGATGTCTGCAACCTACACCACAGCTCATGGCAACGCCGGATCCTTAACCCACTGAGCAAGCCCAGGGATCAAACCCTCAACCTCATTGGTCCTAGTCGGATTCGTTTCCACTGCACCATGACAGGAACTCCTGCCTTTTATTTAGTTGATTATTTATTTTGCTGTGCAGAAACTGTTTAGTTTGATGTAGTTGCGCTTGTTTATTTTTGCTTTTGTTATTTGAGCTTTAGGTGTAACATCCCAGAAATCATTGCCAAGACCCATATCAAGGAATTTTTGTTCCTATGTTTTATTCTAGGAGTTTTATGGTTTCATATCTTGCATTTAAGTCTAATTCATCTTGAGTTAATTTTGTGAATGGTGTGAAGATAGGGATTTAGTTCCATTCTTTTACATGTGGTTATCCAATTTTCCCAGCATCGTTCATCGTTCATTGGGTTTTTTTTGGTCTTTTTGTCTTTTTAGGGCTGCAACCACAGCATATGGACGTTCCTAGGCTAAGGGTCGAATCAGAGCTGTAGCCACTGGCCTACACCACAGCCACAGCAATGTGGGATGCAAGCCACATCTGTGATCTACACCGTAGCTCGTGGCAATGCCAGAGAAGATCCTGTATTTTTTCCATGAGTATCTTTGGCTCCCTTGTCAAATATTAGTGACCATACCATGCATGGATTTATTTATGAGTTCTTGATTCTGTTCCATTGGTCTATGTGTTTGTTTTTATTCAAGTACCATACTGTTTTGATTATTATCAGTTTATAATACATTTTGAAATCAGGAAGTGTTATGCCTCCAGCTCTGTTCTTTCTCAGGGCTCCTTTATCTATTCAGGGTCTTTCGTGGCTCCAAACAAATTTTAGTATTTTTCTGTTTCTGTAAAAAAATTACTATGATCTTGATAACAATTGCATTGAATCTATCGAATGTTTTAGGCAGTATGAGCATTTTAATGATATTAATTGCTCCAGTCCATGAACACGAGATATCTTTTTATTTACTTGTGTCATCTTCAGTTTCTTTCATAAGCGTTGTACAGTTTTCATTGTAGAGATTTTTAACCTCCTTGGTTAGATTTATTCCTAAGCATTTTACTGTTTTTGATGCTATTGTAAATTGGATTGTTTTCCTTATTTCTTTTTTAGATAATTAGTTGTTAATGTGTAGAAATTCTATTGATTTCTATATGTTGATTTTGAATCCTACAGCTTTATTCAATTCATGGTTATACCTAACAGTTTTTTGATGAAGTTTTTAGGATTTCTATAAATAAAATCATATCATCTGCAAATAGGGACAATTATACTTTTTCCTTTCTGATTTTATGGCTTTTATTTTTATTTTTTTCTTGAAATCTCCAACTAGAACTTCCAGTACCATTAAGAATGGGATTGGTGAAAGTGGTCATCCTTGTCTTGTACGTGATCTTAAAGGAAAAGTTTTCAACCTTTCACTATTTAGTATGATGTTAGCTATGAGCTTATCATATATGACCTTTACCATGTTGAGGTATATTCCTTCTATACACAATTTGTTGAGTTTTTGTGATGAATGAATGCTGAGTTTTGTCAAATGATTTTTTTCTGCATATATTGAGATGATCATAGGATTTTTCATCATCATTATATTTTTTCGCACTTACTAATTTGCGTATGTTGAACCATCCTTGCATCTAAGGGATGATTCCCAATTGATTTTGGTGTATGATCCTTTTACTGAGCTGTTGAAATCAGTATACAAGGACATTGTTCAGATTTTTACATCTGTCTTCATCAGGAATATTGGCCTGTAATTTACTTTTCTTGTAGTATTCTTATCTGTTTTTGGTATCAGGGTGATACTGGCCTTATAAGATGAATTTTGGAGTATTCCTTTGTCTTCAACTTTTTGGAAAATTTTGAGAAGATTTGGCATCAGTTTTTCTTAAATCTTTGGTAAAAATTTACCAGTGAACCATTAGGTCTTGGGCATTTCTCTGTTGAGAGATTTATGGTTACTGATTCAGTCTCCTAACTCATTTTTGGTCTGTTCAGATGTTTTGATTCTCCATGATTCATTCTTATTTTTGTTTAATGGATTTTATTTCAATTATAGGTGTACATAAATCATCACAAGTCAATTTTACAGATTTTGTATCCCAAACCCACAGTGCATCCCCCCACCCCGCAGATTGTCTTATTTGAAAAACCAAGGTTTTCCAAAGTCTGTGAGTCATTGTCTGTTCTGCAAAGAGGTTCATTGTGTCTTTTTAGTTTCCACATGTAAGCAGTAGCACTGAGTGTTGCTGTCTAATTGTCTGACTGGTTTCACTTTGCATGATAATTTCTAAGCCCATCCATGTTGCTATAAATGTTGGTAATTAGTTCCTTTTAATGGCTGAGTAACATTCTTGTTAGGGTTTTTTGGTTCTAGGAATTTCTCAGTTTTTTTCTAGGTTCTCCAATTTGTTGGCATATAGTTGTTCAAATCTTGTGTTGTTGTTCTAATCCTTTGCATGTCTGTGGTATCAGTTGTAAGGTCTCCTCTTTCATTTATACTTTTATTCGAGTCCTCTCTCTTTTTTCTCCTGGTTAGTCTAGCTAAAGATTTGTCAGTTTTGTTTATCTTTTCAAAAACCGACTCTTTTATTTTGTTAATCCTTTCTTTGTTTTTAATTTTGCTTGTTTCTCCTCTGATTTTTATTATTCCCTCCTTTCTGCTACCCTTGGACCTCATTTCTTCCTCTTTTTGATCTCGTCTTTGATCCATTGGTTGTTCAGTCATTTTTTTTTTAAATCCATTATTTGTGATTTATCCTGTTTTTCTCCTGTTATTAATTTATAGTTTCATATCATTGTGCTTGGAAAAGATATGGTATGTGTTCAATGTTATTAAATTTACTTACTTGTTTTATTTCCTAACATATGCTCCATCCTAGAAATTGTTCTGTGTGCACTTGAGAAGAATGTATATTTTTGTGTTGTTTAATGGAATGTTCCATGTGTGTCTGTTAGGTATATTTGGTTTATAGTGTTATTCACATCTACTGTTTATGGATTCTTTTCTGGAGGATCTATCCATTGTTGAAAGTAAGGTATTAAAACCTCCAGCTATTACTGTACTGCTGTTTATTTCTCTTTTTACTTCTGTTACTGTTTGCTTCAGATATTTTGGTGTTCCAGTGGTGGATGCATAAATGTTTACAATTGTTACATATTCTTGATGGATTGGACTCTTTATCATTATATTATAACCTTTTAGTCTCTTCTGAGCATTTGTAGCTTAAAGTCTATTTTGTCTGATATAAATATAGCTGACCTTGCTTTCTTTTGGTTACCATTTGTTTGAAATATCTTTTTCTATTCCTATACTCTCAGTCTGTATGTATCTTTAAAGCAAAAGTGAGCTTTTAAACAGAATATTGTTCAATTTTTAAAAATTCCATTCAGCCATTTTATGTCTTTGTATTAGAGAATTTAATCAATTTATATTTAAAATAATTATTGGAGGGGGAACTTCCATATACCGCAGGTGTGGCCATAAAAAGAAAAAAAAAAGCCGTAGTTATTGGTATATGAGGACTTACTTTTGCCATTTTGTTCATTGATTTATGATCATGTTATAAATCTTTGGTTCCTTGTTCTTTTATCTTAATGATTTATTTTGTGACTTGATGACATTCTGTAGCAGTATGCTTTGTTTATCACATTCTTTTGTATGACTACTACAGGAATTTCGTTTGTATTTATCATGAGACTTAAAATATCTTCTATTTATAACATCCGTTTTTAAGCTGATAACAACTTAACTTCAATAGCATACATCAACCCTACACATTTTATGTTATTTTATATTATGATCACATTTTATATTATGGTTACAATTTATAGATCTCTATGCTTTGTATCCAGTAATAAATTATTGTGGATACAGTTATTTTTAATATTTTTTCCTGAAAGTTTTAAGCCAGAGTTGTAGGGGAATTACATGACACCACTACATAATTAGAAAATCTGGCCTTGTCCATATATTTACTGTTACCAGTAAGCTTTATGCCTACATTCATATATTTTTATGATGTTAATTAACATAATTTTATTTCCTCTAGAAGAACACATCATAGCATTTCTTATAAGGAAGGTCTAATGGTGATGTTTGTCAGCTTTTGTTTGTTTGGGAAAGTCTATCTCCTCTTCCTTTCTGGCACTCTTGGTTGTGCATTTGAGTAAATGGTTACCTCCTCCAGGTTTTACAGATTTGTTCCAGCAGAAACAGTCCTTAACCATAATGCATATATTGTGTATATCATTTCTCTTGAGTGTGTCCCCTAAACTCCAAAGGTTTTTATACTCTTTTTTTTCTTTTCTTTTCTTTCCTTTTTTTTTTTTTTCTTAAGTGACTGGATAATTTCAAATGACTTATTTCCTAATTCACTAATTTATTCTTCTATTTGGTCAAGTCTGCTTGAAGTTCCCTATTGAAGTCTTCAGTTTACTCTGTGTGTTCTTAAGCTCTCATATGTCTGTTTGGGGTTTTTTGAATTCTTTCTGTTTCCTTGTTGAACCTCTCATTTTGTTTATGCATTATTTTCCTAATTTCATTTAGTTGTGTGTTCTTATAGTTTACTAGACTTCTTTAAGAGAGTTATTCACAATTTTTTTTTTCAGACAGTTCATAGATCTCCATTTCTTGAGGGTCAGTTATTAAAGCTTTATTTTATTTTATTTTTTGATGGCATCATGTTTATCTGATTCTTTGTGATCTTAGATTCTTTGTATTGATATCTGTGCATTTGAGAAAGCAGATTCTTCTTCCAGACTTTACAGATTCACTTGGGCAGAAGCAGCCCTTCACCCGTCAGCTCAGCTTCGGGTTCTGATGGTTCTGGTAGTATCCTTGGACCAGTGGGGCTTGCTATCTGGGTCTCTGTTTGAGTGAGGCCACTGCCTGAGCTCTGAGTTGGGGTTCCCTGGATGGGAACAGTTGGCTATGACTGCTGGCTTGGTTCTTTGCCCAAGTGTAGTTGTAGAATGGGCTGCACAGTTGTCTGCATTCACAGGTCAGGCTTCCTAGTTGGGTACCATATTCAGTAATGAGAAGGCCTACAAATTTGCTTCCCTGCCGTAGAACAGCTGGCAAGGTTCAGTGTCTGGGGACCAAGGTCAGGCAAACTGTCCATTGAGCTCTCTGGTCAGGCAGTGCCACTGGTTGGCCTCTCTGCTCAGCGGCCCCTGTAAGTGTAACTATAAAGTGGGCTATTCAGCCTCCCAGGTGTATTGATTATGCTTCCTCATAAGGCCAGACTGAGGGCTCTACTCAGCAGTAGATACTGCTAGGAGCTTGCTTCCCTGCCCAGGTGGTGCAGAAGAGCAGGCTCCAAGGCCAGCACAGCTTGTTGTTGGGGTTTCAAATCAGACAGAACTGTGCATCAAATAATCCGGCCAGAGGAGATCACCTGCTTGACTCTGCAGATGGGCAAAGTCACTGGCTAGACTTCTTACCTCACTGCAAGGAGGAACTTGATCTTCCCAGGTCCAAGAGCGCCTTTCTGTAAGCCCTTCCCCTTTCTCTACCTCAGTGTGATCTCCAGTGTTAAACCCTGCAGCTTCCCTGTGACTCCTCTGAGTCAAGACCCAAGTAATCCTCCCTAGGGGTGACCTGCAATGCTGGGAAGGTGGATTCCACTTTGGGTTCTTTTTTTCCACTGGAGAAGCCGTAAGCCTTTGGGAGTCTCTCAGTGTGACACTGCAACATCCTGTGGGAGGCGTGATGAGATCAAAGTCCAGCATTTTCTCTTGTTATTCCAGTGAGGTCCTTCTTGGTCTCTGTGGTCCAGAGGTCAGCTTCCACATTACCTCCATGTTCCAGGATTTTCACAGTGATGTCTTGCCTATGTTGGTTGCCTAGCTGGTATTATTGTGAGCAGGACTGGATTCAGGAATGACCTGTGTCCCCATCTTGATGACATCGCCCTTAAGAGAGATGCTTCTAACCACAATAAGATTGTAGTCTCCTTAGTTTGAAGACCATGGCTTTTCTTATCGCCTATTTGTATTTTTTCTATCAATCTCCTGTACCTTGTTTAAAAAATGCATGTTTTTAATCCTTTCACTTACTTCTGAAAAGCAAAGATTTTTAGGCATTTACATTCTTTGCTACCTTAGAACTTGCCAGTACATAATTAACACATCCTCACAGAATTACCCAGGACAGAACTATCAAAAAATCAGCCCAAAACCATCTCCTTGACAGTATTTAGCCTTTCAGAGAAATTTGAAAATTACAGCCATATTAAACGTTTTTAAATGTATGTATTTTGCTTTAAAATTTTTTTTTCTTTTCTTTTTAGGGCCATACCCACAGCATATGGAAGTTCCCAGGCTAGGAGTAGAATCATAGCTATAACTGCCAGCCTATGCCACAGCCACAGCAATGCGGGATCCAAGCCATGTCTGCGACCTACACCACAGCTAAAGGCAACACCGGATCCCTAAGGCACAGAGTGAGGCCAGGGATCGAACCCCACATCCTCGTGGATAGTAGTCAGATTCCTTTCTGCTGAGCCACAACAGGAACTCCTATTTTGCTTTTTAAAAGATCTCCATGTCTGCCTTTTGGGTACTTTCAAGATATATACAGTTAAATAAGATAAAAGAAGAAATCATCAGGAAGACAATAGAATAATATAGAAAGCAATGCTGGAGGAGGAGGTGGAGCAAGGGATGAGGTGAAGGATAGCACTTTGTGTCCTGAATTCTGGCAGGGAAGCCTTTTATTCTGACTGATCAGTGCCTCTCTTGACCCACAAGCCTCAAAAGAGTCAAAAGAGAAGAGGCAAGAAAATCCACACAAGTTTAGTGGCTGGCTCCCTACACTGATAGGATGTGTTTGCCTTATGAGATCCTAAAGCTGATTAGTTCTGCCCTTGAGCTGCTTGTGTGCCAGCCACAGAGCCGGCCCCCAGCCCTGCCCTGAAGACCTGTGCTCTAATTTAGAAAGGCCATCAGAGCAACAGGAGGAGCAGTGCAGTGATGCTTCAGGGACACTGAGGAATGCCAGGGCCCAGATGGACGACCAGCAGCAGTGATTTGTCATCCTGTGTGATCAGAGGACCATGCTGGCTTCATTACGGACATCTGTCAGACATGAGAACATACAGAGAACGTGCAGCAGGGATTCTCTTTTATACACTAAGCCCTGGAAAGGACGTGAACTTGTCTAAACTACAGAAAGTGGCCTCTCTGAGAGACAAGGAACACTTTAAAGATCATACAAGCCGTGCCAGGCAGGGCTTGCTTGAGATACCCCTCAAGAGGCTGGTTTGAGATCAAGTAAGAGCAGCAGAGAGAATGAGAAAGAATCTTCAGGGTTATGGCAAGATGTGCCTTTCTCCTCTTCCTAATGCATCCAAGGCCCTCTATAGACTTGCTTTACCCTCAACAGCCTCATTTTTCTTTTTTCCCTGACACAAATTCTTTACTCCAGTCAAGCAGAAATGGTCTCACTCCATGGCGCATGACATAGGTTTTCCTTCATCTGTTCCATTCTGTATGTCATTCCTCTGTTCAAAAGGCTACTCCATCCACCTTCTTTCCACCTGCCGCCACTCCTTTATTCAGTTAACCAGTTTGGCACACCAAAATTTGTTAGTGCTAGGGATTCAATGGTTAAATGCATTTCCTTAATAGCTGTGGTCTGCAAGGGCCATGGGGAACAGAGTGATATGGTGAGGGGCGCGGGAGAGGCTATAGGGGTGGGAAGGGTAGGGAGTGGGGCTAATTCTGTTTGTTGAGGGGCCTGGGAAAGCCTCAGAGGAAGTAACACCTCCATGCACATCTAGACAAATAAATAGGTGCTTGTTAGGTGGACAGGGAAGAATATAAATGCCAGCCAGAAGGAACAGCCTGTGCAAAGATATGAAGGCATCCTTCCAGTCCTGTTTCTGAGGCCGTATGCTTTGGAGGTGGTCCTGGAATAACCACCCCCATCCCCTATTCTCCTATACACACCTGGCTTACCAGGTCCCAGCCGTTATTAATATGTTACTTTGTTAAGTACACTACAGTGTTTTCTCTTACATACTTGTTCTTCCCAAATCAGTTGGGGGTGTTTTCTGTTTTTGATTTTGCTTTTTTTTTTTTTTATGCAAGACCCAGACATTAATCCAGGTATCATTACCTGCTTCCTGTATTCATTGTTGTGGGTACACGCAGTCTGTTACAAGGAATCAGGGTTGCTTCCTACCCTGTACTTGCTTGCTTTGGCTTTATTTTCACAGGGATGAGGGCCATCCCTTTTCTAACTCTGGATCCTTCCAGTGCATGATTTTTAACAAAATGAGCCTCAGTAAATGTTGAGTGAATTAGTGATTGAGTGAACCTCTGGGCCCAATGGAAAGACTTGCTAACACAGGAGGTAGAAGAAGATGATGTCACAGAAGAAGTGACCACAAGAGGTACAAGAGAAGAAGCGAAAGGGAGCCATCCTTAGGACGCTGTTCGCATAAGCTGAAGAAGGCAGCCTTTGCAATTTTATGTTTAGATCAGTCGGGATGACTAGGGAAACTTATCTCTCCTTTTAAAAGATATCCAGTTTTGTTGTTGTTTGTTTAGTTTTCACTTTAGTTTTGGGTCTGCCTCCTGCCAGTAAGACACCAAATGTGGTTTCCATCTTGGAACTCTTTGTACTCCGTAGATGTAGAAAATTGTATTACATATATATGCCTTTGTCCGAGAGACTGATATTCCATATAGGTTCATGGATGTGAGTTCTTAATTTCTCCCATTCTGACCCCCCACTCAAATTTTAATTTACTTAGTAGAAGGCAGCTGGCTTCTTATTCGTTACATCTTCCTAAAACTAGATATATACCAAATGTGGTATTAACTGCTTTTGAGATTATGGCTGACTCCGCATAAACCATCCTCTCACCTGAAACAATGAAAAATCTGATGTTCTAAAAGCAGCACTGCAAACGGAAATGCTTTAAGAGGCTGAGCGAGGGTAAGGAATAAGCAAAGGAAGCTGTGTGCTCTGCTGCCAATTCCCACCCAGAGTGGCCATATGGAAATGCTTGTTAGATGTTGCCATAGACATTTTAAGAAACTGGAAATGCAGACTTGCATGTGCTGTCTCCTGACTTTTAAATGTTGGCACCTAATTCAATTACTTTATAACACAGAGGGAGTCCAGTAGAACATCTGTGGTCCAGATTTGACATGCAACCTGCTTTTCTTTCCTTGCTCTAGTGATGGTGAGTTTTAATTTGAATCATGGTATAAGTTCTCAGAATACCTGGGCACCAAGTTTCAAAATCGTATTCATAGTATAGCCAGAATGTATTACTGTATTCATCATTTCAACAAAAATTCATTGAACATCAACTGATATTCCAGAGTTTAACATGTAATAAAGAAACTGATAATATGAACAAATAGTTGTGCGGTAGAAAAGTAAATGAAACAGATATTTACCAGCAGAGGTCTTCCAAGGAAAGAGTGGTTAACACTGTCTGGGGTATTAGGGAAGCCTTTTAAGAACCTGTCTACAACACAGAAACAGACTCACAGACATAGAAACCAGACTTGTGGTTACCAAGGGGAAGCGGGGAAGAGGTGGGATGGCCTGGGAGTTTGGGGATGGTGGCTGCAAACTGTTACATTTAGAATGGATGATCAGTAAGGTCCTACTGTACAGCACAGGGAACTTTACCCAGTCTCTCAGGATAGACCATGTTGGAAGATAATATGAGAAAAAGGGTATATATATATATGAAAGAATATATATATGAAAAAATATATATAAAAAAATTTATGAAAGTGTGTGTGTATGGGTTACAATGCTATTCACAGAAATTGACTCAACACTGTAAATCAACTTTACCCTAATAAAAAATAAATTTAACTAATTAAAAAAGTGCGGGTGACAGAATGGCAATTATCAAAAAGATAACAAAAGTGTTGGAAAGGATGTGGAAGAAAGGGAAATCTCATCCACTATTGGTGGGAATGTAAATTGGCGCAGCCACTGTGGAAGACAGTGTAGAAGTTTCTCAAAAAATTAAAAATGGAGCTACCATATTAAAAAAAAAAAAAAAGAAGAGGTGGTGACAGCTAAACTGGACCTTGAAGAATGCCTAGGAATTTGTTAGGGTAATAAACAATTTCTGAACTAAATTCAGGACTAAGCTTAGTACTAGGATTTATATTTAGATTAATTTCAGGGCCTGACTTTGATCACAGCTCTAAAATTATAAAATTGTCTTAACCAGATCTGGTCTTGTTTGGCCTTCCCAGTCCTTTCCAACGATATCAGCTTAACTCACTGAGCTCTGTAGGAAAACACAAACCTCTAAGGAGTGCCATGCAAGCAGAATTCTCTGCCGCCATGACCTTCAACACCCATTCTTTCTAGCTTTTTATCTGAGTAGAATCTAGTTAAGCTAAACTAAGGAAACTGATGAAAAATAAGGAGCCCTCTAAGTCTGATGTTTAAGAATTTTAACGTTAAACGAAGGTTTTAAATCTGAACATAAATCAGCATTCCATTAAAACAAACCAAGGCATTGAAATGTAAATCCCAGAAGTGTACCTCGTAGCATGTAGCTTTCAGGCTATATATATTTTTGCATATTTCAAACACATAGGAAAACCTGATAATTCTGGATTTAGTGAATTTCATGTAGTCAGTGTTTATCATAGAAATTCTTATTAAGCATTACATTTTCATGAATTTTGGATAAATGTAAGGATTTGGAAATACAAGATACAGGGAGTACTGAGAAAGGCATGGTGATGTTTACCTGGGGCTTTGATCATGCAGATTGGAGCATTAGTTTCTCAGCGCTCAAAGTCAGGACATGTCTGTTACTATCCATGGTATCTGTGGATGTCACACCAGGGAAATTTTATTCCTGGCATGAACAGATGAAGTAACCCAAACTCTGACATGAAAGACCGGTGTTTCCAGGAGTGAAAGTAATCTGGCTTTGTTCTATCACCTCTCTTACTGGAGGGTGCACTTGTGTGAGACCTGCCTAAGGTAGTCGGGAACTGCTTTCTGGAATAGGGTAGTGACTCGTGATCTGCCCAAGCTGTTAACCTAATCAGCCTTCGGTAGCGATGCGTTTCATTGAAGTCCTGGCTGCCTGGGCCAGTGAAGGGAGGGAGGATAGGGTGTATACCGAGGAGACAGAGGCACCTGAAGTCTCTCAGCAGAGCTGACCTAGTACAGACTGAGCCTCAGGCCGACCTACAGGAGCAGAGAACTTTGGGAAGGTATGAAGCTCAGTGCAGCTTAGGATTTCCAAACACTAGAGATAATTTAGAGTGGCCTTCAGCCATGCCTGGTCCACTGGGGTGGCTCAGAAATATGCTAGGACTAGGCTCACAGTAGCTTCCAAACTGATCAGGAAGATGAAGATAAATGTTCCCAGAGCAAGATGCTCTCAGATCCTGGTGCACAGACCAGCCGTCTCAGAGTAGTAAGACCAGCTTCAGGGGCACAAAGACATCCCCTCTCCCACCTACAGACCCAGGTCAAACTTTCAATCTGATGGACTCTTTGGGCAGGTGAGGGGGTAGGGTGCCATTCTGTGATTGGGAAACTAGGTCAATGTCACCGTCTCTTGTTTATAAAACCATCTTCATTCAGTCAAATCACAGTGGCCTTTTCTGCCCTTAAGCAGCCGGTGTCCCTCACCTGGGTCATTTTCTATTGAACACTGTCTCCCTCATGTCTCAAAAACGAGAACTAGAAGGATTCCTGATTTTTCTGCAAAATCTGGAAGTCATACCCTTCTCCTGCACAGAGGGCCCCGGCATGAATGAAATGGACGTGTTGAAAGGAATGAATGGAATGCCTGGATGTCCCAGACATTGTTCTGAAGACAAGGTCACTGCTGACTCATTGATGACCCGAGACGGGCCATGCAAACATGTCACCACTGCTTCCAGCCATACACTGTGGTTGGTAAATCCCTACCTTGTTGTACCTCACAGGTCCGAGGGTAGAAGGACCAGGAGACTGCTTGTCTGTTAAACCACACTAAGTCAAAGGCGCAGGGTACAGAGAAGTCGCCCATGCACTTCTGTCAGCTTAGGCTCTGCTGCGTTGAGGCTACATGGTGATTTCTACAGTTGGCTGAGGAGAGGCCAGGCCCACTCAGAACCAAGGTTTTCCAAATGACTGGTGACATTAATAAGGTTTGACATTGCTTGTTAGCAGACACATGTCATTTCACTGAATCCTTATTCTTCGTCTGGAATGTTACTGTTTTACAAACAGGAAAATAAGGTTCCCAGAGTCATCTTCTTTTTCCCCATTTTGAAAAGCTGTATTGAAGTATGGGTGATTTACAATGTTGTGATAATTTCTGCTGTACAACAAAGTGATTCAATTATACATATACACACATCCGTTCTTTTTCGGCTTCTTTTCCCACGTAGATCAGCAGTATTGAGTAGGGTTCCCTGTGCTATATAGCAGGTCCCTGTTGATCATCATTCCGTACACCTCAGTGTGCGTATGCCCATCCCAAACCCCAGTCCCCTCCCCCAACTTTGGTAACCATGTTTTTCAAAATCAGTGTGTCTGTTTCTGTTCTGCAAATAAGTTCATCTGTATCATTTTTTATTAGATTACAAGTATAAGTGATAGCAAATGATGTGTGTCTTTGTCTGACTTCACTCATATGATCATCTCTAGACTAAAGAGGAGGCTTCTTCTTCTTCTCTCCCCCTTCCTCCCTCCCCCCTCCTCCTTTTCCTCCTACCTCCTCTGTCCAAAGCTTCTGGCCCAAGATACCCACTGCCGGCACACCTTCATCTCCAGTTCTTGCCTTCATTACTTCCCCTCGGCCTGCATACAGAAAGGCTATTGCAATAACTTTCATCCAATCAACCAATTAAAAGGCACTTAAGAGTCTCTTTGGACTTGGCTATTGCTACCCTTTGGGTAAATGGAGTTAAATACATTCGGGTGGTGTCCTGATCATCTGAGTTATAGACAACACCATGATGAGCATAAGTGATATTTTCCAAAATAAGGGCAATGAATCTAATAACCTAGTAACATGATCAGATCACTTTCCCTGCAACCCTGTTTCTGCCAAGGAATAATAGAGTCAGAATATTCTATGTCAACCTTCAAAATCTTGTAATCCAGCTGCCTTATTATCTGATACTTGGATTGATTCATGCCTGGTGCAGGGTCACACGGTCTGTGTAGAACAGACAGGATCCAGGAGTCCTGATTCCCAATGCTGTGCCTCCTCCACTGTGCCATGCATAACGTATTTGAATTTTACCTGAATTAATGAAGAGGAAGTGCTGTCAGCCTAATGGGCAGCTTTGGGAAGTGGTTTAGACGAAGTGGGCTGACTAGAAACCCCTAACTCCAAGGAGGCATGATGGAGGGGACCAGAGAGAGGGAAGGGAGGGGAAATTACTTTGTGAAGGAGCAGAAAGATAACAAATATTAAGCTTCGAGCTGTCTTGGTTTTAGGTACCGATACCACCAGTTCACTTGGTTGGGTGACAATGGTCAGGTTCCTGAAATTCCCAGAACTTTAATTTCCATCAGAACAAATAAAGTAATGAAAGGTGTCTAAAATGCGTGGTATCCTGGCTGTCACATAAAGAAGTTGAGCAGATGCTGTGCTTCTTTGCTTTCTCTTCCTATGATGTAAGTGACCTACATCTGGGTGGCAGGGAAACAGAGAAGGTGCCAAAAGTGATCTGTTTGTTCAGCAAGAATATTTTTGAGAAACTGATCAGAGGGAAGGAGGTTTTAGGCCTCAAGCTTACTGCATTAATCTGTTTCTCTTCACTATTGACTTTTCTGATTGTTTTGCAGTTTTCCTGGGATTTGGGTTTCTGGGGATTTCTAGGGATTTTCTGGAGATATTTAGCTCTAAGTAGATCCTTACAGGTTTTTAGCTCAATGACTCAGAGTGAATGTTTAAACAAGAGTGTGTATGAGGTATGCTGGCGTTGGATGCGATGGAAATATTCAGAATTAAGCTATCTCATCTGCTGGCTAACTTTAAAGGGAAAGAGGGTAGGGGCTGGATTACAGAATCCTTTGAGATTCTGAGCAAGGCAATAGGTTTCCTCCACACATACAGAGAAAATTTTTCTTATAACCTCAAGACGTGCAGGGACCACATGAAGCCTATTACATCCTTAAATAAGAAATGAATCCTAAATTAAGATTGAATCCTTGATCATGGTCTTAACTACCTTCTACCTTTACTTATTCATCTCCTGTTGGACACTTTCTATTTTATATTCCTCTTAACTTCAGACTGTTTTGAAACCCTTCCCAAGTATGTCAGACCCCTAAATGTCCACTTTTAAAAATTCAAAGTACAAGTCCCCCCCAAAAGAGACCATTTTTTTCAGTTTTCTGTTTTGATGATTGCATTCCTTTCTCTGCATAGGTAAATATTGAATGAGAGCGGATAATAGGTAAAGGATCATGTCACAGGAATCATATTGCACAACAGGCATATTTTAAGACATTTCTAATGTGAAGAAAATTGGAATTTCAAAACTAAATGTGCTGTGCAGTTTTTGATATGTGAGGCATTACAGAGGTTTTCCAACAAACCTTGCTCATATTTCATCGTTAGTTATGATGTTGTTCAAGGCAAGCATTGAGATCCTTGAATTAATGTTCAGATCTCATAATAATATGAGTGCAAAAGGCCATTACCATTGATGTTGTAGCAGAATTTGCCATAAAAATGGGGAAAACCAAAACGAAAGAGATAATCTGCAAGCTGACGCCTCTAATGCAAAATTATCTTCTCATTACAATGGTATGTCCATTGCAAAAAAGGAAAAATAACTCACTGCACTAATTCCATATCAAAATGGAACATTTGGCGTGTTCTCGCATGCCCTTTGTACAGCTGGGTGGATTACCACTATTGATTGTTCACTAAGCTTCCAGAATGTTTATTTTAGTACTAAACTAAATTTTGCTTCTATTTTCTGAACAGATTTTGAAACTCTGTTAAGATCCACGTAACAGTGTTTGTTTGCGACTCTTCAAAGCAGTTTTCTGGCATATCTTAGTCCTTACCCTAGTTAAAAGGAGACGTTAATCCCCTTCCACCAATGTCTGTGACCTTTTTCTAAAGAATATTTACTTTATCCAGTCATCCACCCCAGAAAATTCCCTTGTTCCCTTTCCCAGTCTCTTCCCCATAATCTCCAGCCCCAGGCCACTGCTGATCTGCTTTCTGTCACTATGGATTAGTTTTATCTTTTCAATAGTTTAATATGAATGGAATCATAAGATGTATACACTTTAGTGTCTGGTTTATTTTACTTAGCATGTGTTTGATATTCATCCATGTAGCTTCTTGTATCAGAAGCTCTTCAATGAGCACATGATTTTTTTTTTTTTTTGATTTGTGATGAGATATGTCATAAGTACTTTCTCAAAGACATTTGTGGAAATGTTCAGTAAATTAATGACCAGCTTTTTGGTAGTTTTTGTATTGGGTTTCAGTTAATAGTTAAAAATGTCCCCAGGACTTATGCGGTGTTGCCAAAAGGGAAGCTATGTATATATCTTGAGCTGGATTCTAAGGAAAATAGATAAGTACATGGAAAAGCTAGAACAAGAATTTTGGAGTTAAATACATCCAGGTGTTAATTCAGTCTTTGCTACTCATTAATATTATGACCTTGGGCAAGTAATTTCATCACTAAAGTTCTGGTATCTCCTCTATGAAAAAACAGAAACCCAATATTTACCTCTTGGTTATTATGTGTGTATGTTCTGTTTATTTTTTTGTCTTTTTTGTTTGTTTGTTTTTTGTTTGGATTTTTTTGGGCTGCATGCATGGCATATGGAAGTTCCCAGGCTAGGGGTCAATTTGAAGCTGCAGCTGCTGGCCTATGCCACAGCCACAGCAATGTGGGATCTGAGCTGTGTCTGCAGCCTACACCACAACTCATGGCAACGCCAGATCCTTAACCCACTGAGCAAGGCCAGGGATCAAACCCACAACCTCATGGTTCCTCGTTAGATTCATTTCCACTGCGCCACAGTGGAACTCCTATGTGTGTATGTTTTATAGTTAAGTGAGTTACCGTACGTAAAGCATATAGTACAATATTAAACTGTACATAATAGCTATTTAATTATATCACTTCTCTTATTTTTTGACCCATTGTTGTACACATCCTTGCTTCTCTCACAGTGCCTAATGCACTTTGAAGGATTAGTAATTTTCCATTGACTTTCACTCTCAAGGGTTTTGATAATTACCTTCACTTGTTATTGTTCTGATATAAATATGGCCCATTTCCTACTTTTGAAATAGGAAACCAACTATACTGGCATGGAGTGAAAATTTACACATTTTATACCTGATCATAAAATACTACCCAAAACATTCCATAGAATACGAAAGTGGTTAAGTCTGCGTTAGAAGCATGTACAATCTGTAAGAGAGGAACAATTAAGTCACTATTCTTCTTTGGTTAGAAATTGTAATGACCATTCTAGAAGCCAATCCAGTTCTGCCACTTTCTGAGTGTTACAGTGTATGACTTTAGACAAGTCACTTAAATGCTTTAGGTCTTAGCAGGCAAAATGAGAGATTTTTCAAGGAGCCCTTTCTATTCTGTTTTGGTTTGTGCTGAGAAAAAGGGGTCTAGGTAGGGAAGAAACTCACTGAATGCTGAGTCAGCATGAAACAACATAAGAAAGTGGAGTTGTCCTTTGTACACCTAGGTTTGAATCTCACTTCTGAAACTTAACTCTGAATCCATTATATTAATTTAAATGCTTACGGCTAGAAAATAATGTCTTTTATTCCACAGAAAAGAAATTTTGAAAAATTTTTGAAAAATTTGAAAGCTAATATGTTCAATATTTGGAAAATGTAATTGAGAAAAGACTCCATTCATAATATTAATAAAAAATGTGAACTACCTAGCAATAAACCTAATAAGATGTATGTGAGATCTAAATGAACAAAACAGAAAATTTTAATAAGAAGTCAAGAGATGAATAAGTGGAAATATATTGTGTATCCATGAGATGAGGAAAGTCAATGTTATAGAAATATTCATTCTCCCAGAGCCAATCTAAAATTAAATGCATTTTCAATCAAAATTCAATGGAATTTTTTATGAGACTTGTCAAGCTGATTATAAAATATATCTGGGAAGTTAAAAATGTTCTCTCTTGTCTATAGACAAGACAGCTTTGAAAATAAAGGACTTCACAGAAGTGTGGGGTGGAAGAATTTTCCTATAACACTGTAAAACATACTTGAAACTTGTAGTAATTTGAAAAGGATAAGTTTGAACCAGGAAGAGAGGAATCGATTGGTTGGAAGTCCAAAAACAGACCTATTTTTAAATTTGAATTTACTTTATGAGGAAAGTGGCAGTGGAGAATAATGAACTATGCATAAATGGTCAGGGGATATTTGGCAATACATTTAAAAATCACTGTCATCATCATCAGAGCCCTGCCTTGCCATAAAGAAATATACATTTTACCCAGATTGTAGTGCCCGGTATGGCTCAGCGTTAAGGACCTGACATTGTCTCTGTGAGGGTATGGGTTCAATCCCTAGACTGACACAGTGGGCTATGGATCCAGCATTGCTGCAGCCTGAGACATATGTCACAGATGCAGCTAGGATCTGGTGCTGCCATGGCTGTGGTGTAGGCTGCAGCTGTAGCACCAATTCAACTCCTGGCCCCAGACTTCCATATGCCACAGGTGTGGCCATAAAAATAAATAAATGAATGAATAAATAAATAAATAAATATTACACAGATTAATATATTAAGTGTGCAAACAATATATGCTGAAAAAATAGGCTATTATTTTTTGTCAATGTATTAGATACTTTATCAAATAAGGCATAATACCAATATATCATAAAGAAAAGGACTATTAAATTTGGACTGCCTCAACATTTCTGATTTTTTTGTGGACCATAACATATTCCATAACCATAAGCAAGGATAAGCATCAGACTTGGAGAAAACACTTTAACATCTGTAACAATAATGGAAAGTAATCTAAAGTACATAAATCATTCCTGTGAATTAGAGTTATGAAATTGTTATGAGTAAGAAAAAATGGAGAGGGAAGACAGAGTGGAAATAGGCAATTAACAGGATAGGAAACACAGATAGTTAATAAATTTATGAAGAAATGCTCACCTCACTACTAATCAGAAATTAAAATCCAAGGTACCTATTTTTCACCAACACATTCTGACGTAAACAAAATTGTGATGGTATTAAGTGCTGTCAAAGGTAGAGAGAGTTTGCTACATACAGAATAGTGTTATTTCAGGGAACAGATGTGATAGCCATTCTGTAATGCATGTACAGAAGTGTTTAAAAACACATATAAGAATGTGTGTACGAGTGTTATCGCTTGCTTCATTGAGAGCAGTGTGATTCCTCTGATTGGATAGGATGGCCATTTTATAATGAATGCAGAAGTGTTTAAAAAATGGTAGAGGAGTTCCCTTCGTGGCTCAATGGTTAATGAATCCAACTAAGAACCATGAGGTTGCAGGTTCAATCCCTGGCTTTGCTCAGTGGGTTAAGGATCCGGTGTTGCTGTGAGCTGTGGTGTAGGTTGCAGACGCGGCTCGGATCCCGCGTTTCTATGGCTGTGGCGAAGGCCGGCAGCTACAGCTCCTGTTAGACCCCTAGCCTGGGAACCTCCGTATGCAGCGGGTGCGGCTCTAGATAAAGGCAAAAAGACAAAAAAAAAAGTAGAGAAAAAACAAAGAATTTCATGCACTATTGTTGAAGATATAAGCCTCATAATTGGTTAGATTACAAATAAGTATAATAATTCTTATGTGGCAATTTAGTAGTAAAAACATCTACCCTTTGAATTACCAGAAATTCTCATTCATGTGCAGGTGGTGACATGTAAAATGTCGTACAATGTTTTGAATAGCAAATTAGTAGAAACAAACTAAGTGCTCACCAAAAAAAGTACTATCCCAATAATATTCCCCAGTAATTTAAGATAATTAAGTTAACTATATTTACTCAACTAGAAATATCTCTAAAGTACATTAAATTAAAAAAATAAAGTTGTAAAACAATACAAATAGCATAATAGTGTTTATATTAAATACATACATAATAATGTGTATATATATATATGTATATATGGAACATAGTCTGGAAAAATGCATGCCATACTGATAACAGAGGCTACCTTGAAGAAATGGAATAGGATGAGGGATGGTCAAGTGACACTTTATATTTCTTACAGAGTTTGAATTCTTGAGTGGGAAATTATTCATATATTACAGAGTTGAAATGCATTCCTTAAAATCAAAGTAAATTAAGATAATATCAATTGTAGGAGAAAATTTGAAAATGATTTATAGACTTGCACTATATACAGACAAGTACACATAGACATTTATAACAATACACTTCTGAGAACATGTAATATATGTGTTTTGTAGGGACTCTTGAAGCAGAAAGCTCATATTGCAAGGGAAATTATTAGTCTGGATTTTAAAATGCTAAGCTATCTTAGCAGTAAAACCTTGCAGTGGGTAGCAATGAGGAAGGAGAAGAGTAAAAATGTCCCAGAGAGCTCATGGAAGGGGAGAGGAGGAAGATAAAAGGGGGATGAAAGTCTTTAGGACTTAATGTACAAGGCCAGGGAAATGCAAAGGTAGAAGAAACATTGTGTCTCAGTGGGGAAAATAGCTGGCATCATGTTTTCTCAATATGGGAGAGATATGTGTATTATTTACGGCAAAAGAACACTAGAACTTTTAAGGTAGCAAAGGGAAAAATAAGCAACTATAGCACCTTAAACCAATAAAAATATTGAATCAGTAAGCAATGAAAGAACAATATGAGAAATCTAAAGTAAGACGAAAGGGGTAAAATTAAGTATATCAGCACTAAGGTGTATACAGATGGGAAGGGAAATAGGATCAGGTAGTGGTCAAAAGCCCCATCTGAGATTATCAGATTGGATTAGAGAATAACACCCAAGAGCAAACTGTTTTTTAAAAAACAAACAAACCTATAGTGGGAAAAATAAATGAATGGGTAATACCTGAACAATGCAAAGGTAGAGGAAACAGGTGTGGAGAAATTAGAACATATAAAGTGAAATTAAGAGTAAAAGCCTTAAAGAGATCAGAGGGAAATTAGTTTAAACAAGTATAAGTCATGAATAAAAATTTAATATTCACAAAATTATATGCAACAAATACCACAGCAGTTATACAGCAAAAACTTGAATGCAAGGAAAACATAATAAAAAATGTGTATATATACATTTTTTCATGTGTCTATGGAACATTTGGAAAAATCAATTACGCCTTAGCCCTAGAGAAAACCTTAATGAAATAAAAGGGTATGGATTTTACAGGCCGATTCTCTGATAATAAGCTAATAAAATTACAAATAAATAATAAAAATGTGATCAAAACATATTGCTACTTGGCTATTATAACATATCCTAGACATTCCTTCGATCAAAGAGGATAGCAAATGTGGTAGTAGAAACTATCTAAACTATGAAGCTGTTTTATAAAGAAATATACTTTGTAATAAAATCTATGGGACATGGCAAAAGCAGACATTTTACATGAGACTAGAAAAAAAATGGAGATTGGATAACATTAAATGTCTTAGTATTAGCAAATAAAGATAAATAGTAAATCGACTTCATCTTCGTTTTAAGAAATTATAAAAGGACTACAAAATAAAATTGCAAAGAGAAAATAACAAGAGAAGCTGAAGTTAATAAATAGAAGGTCTGTATATGTGTATGTTAGTGTGTGTATGTTACTGTGTATATTTCCAAAATAATTTTTAATTACCAATAAAACAGTTAAACTTCTCATTTGACCAAATAAAAAAAAAGAGGAGAGCTGAACTATTTTAGAATGAGAAAAAACATTCACAGATATAACAGAGAATAAAAGTTTATAAGAAAATAATCATCAAGCCCGCAGCAACAAATTTGAAATATATTATTGTCTAGAAAAATATAAACTGAAAAAGTGAAGAGTATAGAAGAAATTGGGTAGATAATTAAAGATCTACCATTGACAAAGTTCCCAAGAACAGATGGACTTACAACTGATCTTTATCTAACTTTTTAAAAAGTATGTAATACCAGCATTATCCAGATCACTTCAGACTACATGTAAGATGAAATCATCTTCACTTTAATACCAAAATCAGATGAAAAGAGCACACATGTGGAAACCATAGACAAAATTTATAAATTTAAATGCATACATTTAAAAGAAAATATTAAGAAACATACTCAAGAAATGTCTTTTAAAATGCACTATAATAAAATGAGGTAATTCCAGAAATGACGACGTGGTTCAACATCATAAAATATATCAACATAGGAGAGTTCCCATCGTGGCTCAGCAGTTAGCGAATCAAACTAGCATCCGTGAGGACGTGGGTTCGATCCTTGGCCTCTCGCAGTGGCTTAAGGATCTGGCATTACCGTGAGCTGTGGAGTAGGTCGCAGATGTGGTTCAGATCCCTCATTGCTGTGGCCCTGGAGTAGACTGGCGGCTACAGCTCTGATTGGACCCCTAGCCTGGGAACCTCCATATGCCGCGGGTGTGGCCCTAAAAAGACAAAAAGACCAAAAAGAAAGAAAATATGTCAACATAATATAGAATAACAACTTAAACAAATTAAAGTAGAAAAACCTTATGACTAAGATAAAAGATACTGAAAATGTTTTTGAAAATCTCATTACTGAATCCCAATAAAAATTCTAAGTAAAATGAAGTAGACGGAAGTAAATTAAGTATAATAGAGAGGATATATAACAATTTTAAAAGCGTACGTATGTGTTCTGACAAACCACAAAAAAGGAAAAAAGATCATTTTAATTAAAATCTGGAAATAAACATAATGCTGATCTCACGATTACCATCCTGTATTGTATTAGAGGTTCCAGTGAATTTCAGAAAGACATGAAAATGAAATGTCAGATATAAATTTTGGGAAAGAAGAACTACAACTGTCTCTTTACTCATTTTATAGCTCCAACTTAGAAATCATCTCTAATTTTTGAAAAACTGGTATAAAAATGGTAAGCTTGTTCAACTGAAGGTAAATATAATAAAAATTAATAGCTCTTATCTATGCTTGCAGTAAATACCTGGAAATGAAAACAGGAGATGAATCCCTTTCATAGTCAGGACTAAAGCTGTAATATATTCAGGAGTAAATTTTAAAAGAAATGTACTGAACTATGTGATAAAATGCACCTCCCCCCCAAAAGTATACCTGAAAATGAATTAAATTTTTTAATTCAGTTTTGGAGAAATAAATGACTGGAAAGAGAAAATGTAAAAGAAAGAAAGAAAAAGAAAGAAAAATGTAAAAAGAAGAAAACTCAGAATTTATTTTACCAGATATCAGAACATACTGAAAAAATACTGTATTTAAAATCAATTCGGGAGTTCCCATCGTGGCACAGCAGAAACAAATCCCACTAGGAATCATGAGGTTTATTCCCTGGCCTCGCTCAGTGGGCTAAGGATCCGGCATTGCCGTGAGCTGTGGTATAGGTCTCAAACACGGCTAGGATCTGGCATGGCTGTGGCTGTGTAATAGACCATCAGCTATAGCTCCGATTGGACCCCTAGCCTGCTAACCTCCATATCCTGCAGGTGTGTATTACAAAATAATATGGGATACAACATATACAATCAAGTAAAGAAAACCCAGAAACTTTAAAAAAATAACATATTTGATTCTATAAAGATTTTTTAATGTGGTTAAAGTACCAAAATTAGATTTGGGGGAAAATGTCTGCAATGTAGAAGGTAAATATCTGTAGTATGCAAAGAGCTTTTACAAATTGACAGAAAGGGGATATATAAGGTATTTGAAATTGAGCCAGACAGTTGACGGAAGTGCAATTCCTAATGATCTACAAACATTTCAAAAGATGCTTAAACTCAGTACTACTCAGGGAAATGAAAATTTAAGTAACAATTAGATATCTTTAATCCAATTATATTAGCAACAGTCACAAGAGGAAGCAATACTTTTTACTGGTATGTACACCATGGAAAGGGTGCTTTCATATTTGTACATGGGTACACTTTTTGGAAAGCTAGCAAGCACTATCTACTAAAATTGAAAATACTTCTTTTTCAGCCATCCTAATCTCAAGATTGGGACATAGAAATAAGGTATTAGTCCATAAGAGGAAAACAGTGGAGATGAGAAAACAAAAACAGATGAGAGATTTCTATGAGTTTAGTGGAAAGGAAAGCAAATGGAATAATAAGAGCTAAGTTAATGAAGTGAAAGAAGCCACAGCCTAAGTATTGGTTTGGGCAAATAGCAAGAAGCAACTATCCCTGCAGAGCCCTTTAGGGTATACCTATGGGAGATGCTCAGGTGCCAAAAGAGAGGATTGGAAGTCTGTGTAGAGTGTCTAGACCCCCAGATTTGCTTCCACCATCACCACTCATACCCATATAGGATGAAATAAAGGAAATTGAGCCTGAAGGGTCCATACTCAGAGGTACCAGAATAGCCAAAGTCCCCATCCCCCACCTCTACTTCTCTCTAGCTGCCAAAATACCAGCATGCAGATATGTACTGTCCTGCTCCAGCCCGGGCGGGAGGTTGGAGGATTCATCTCAGTAACTGAACAGCTTCCAGCTCCTGCCATTTGGGAGGATTCCCCAATGAGAAGGTCAGCTCATCACCCTCTCAGTGAAGCCCAACAACCAGGAACAAGCTCTGCCTGTGCACAGGGACATGTAATCAGCTGTTAGAAATGTGTTCTCATACATGAATGAACAGTCAGGGATAAGCAAACATTTTAGGTTATATTCAAAAATGAAAAACATCAGTACAAACAAGTGGGGGAAAGGACCCTGAGGTCACGGCAATAACTTAAGGAACATTGAAAAGAAAAAACACAAGAGAAATGCTATATCTACTGGTATAGAAATTGTCACCATGAAAAGAGATTAGAGCAGTTTAAGAAAGCTTGGAAATTAAGCCATCGTCAGCAAAATAAAAGAGTCTGTAAAAGCATTGGAAGGTTGAGAAAAAGTTGAGATGAAAAATTAGAGTCAAAATAAGGAAATTAGAGGATCAATGCAAGAGAAGAATAGTAGAGATACCAGAAAGAAACTGTAGAGAAAATAGAAGGCAGTTATAAAATGAATAAGATACTTGCCAAGCAAGGAAGACACAAGCCTGGAAATGGAAAGGGCCATGAGTACCTAGCCCAGTGATTTAGCAAACACCTATATCAAGTGTATCATGAAATTTCAGAACACTTAAAGAGAAGAGAAACTCCTTGAGGACAGAGCTGACCAAGAAATAAGAGAGCAGTTACAGATAACAAAATAAGAATTACAAGCTGAATGCATCTCATTTCTCAATAGCATCACCATTGAGCTAACAACAGAATGCTGTTCAACCTGCTACAACCAACAAAATATTAATCCAGCATAAGGATAACCTAAAGATATCTTCCAGTTTATAGGAACTCAAAGAAACAAAAGAGTAGCATGTGTCCCTTTTCTCATTTAGTGTAATGCCTTCGAGGTCCATCTAGGTTTCATAAATGGCAGGATTTTCTTCTTTTTATGGCTGCAAATATCCATATGTGTGCATGTGTATGTGGATGGATGGATGGATAGATATATAGGGATAGAGATATATAGGTATATTGTTATATATCAAATTTTCTGCATCCATTCTTCCATTGATAGCTACTTACATTGTTTCCATGTCTTAGCTATTATAAATAATGCTACAGTGAACATGAGGATGGGTGTATCTCTTTGAGACTGTGATTTCATTTCCTTCAAAGATATACCCAAAAGTAGAATTGCTGAATCATATGGTAGATCTATTTTTAATTTCTTGAGGAACCCCTGTATTTTCTCCCATAGTGGCTGCATCAGTTTACATTCCCACCAGTAGTGCACAAGTGTTCCCTTTTTCTCCATATATTTGTCAACTCATATATTTGTCAGCTCTTTTTGAGAATAGCCAGTCCAACAAGTGTGCAATGATATTTCACTGTGATTTTGATTTGCATTTCCGTGATGATTAACGATGTAGAGTATCTTTTCAGGTGGCTATTGGCCATCTGTATATATTCTTGGAAAAATGTTTATTAAATTCCTCTGCCCATTTTTAATCAGGTTGTTTGGTTTTATGCTATTGAGTTGCGTAAGTTCTTTATATATTTTGAATATTAACCGTTTATCAAATATGTAATCTGCAAATATTTTCTCCCACTCAGTAGGTTGTCTTTTCATTTACATTTAGTTGATAGTTTTGTTTGCAGTGTATATATTTTAAGAATAGTGTCTGATATGCATTGAGCACTTTGTAAGCCATAATTATGATTATTATTCCAAAAACTGGAGGAAAATATAAGGAGGGAATGTGGTAATGCAATATAGGCCCAAGAGGTAGAGAGGGATGGGATAAAAGACACCTCTTTTTTTTTTGTTTTAATTGCAAACCATTTAGTAATATTTGATTTTAAACTTTTATATATCTTACTTGAGCAAAATAAAATTAATTGACACGAACTTAACTGGCAGTTAAAGATTAAAAGGAAAACTGTGAGAACAGGGCTATGCTATGAGTGTAATGATTTGAATGAAAATTGGAACAAAGAAATTAATCAATCCATTAAAAGCAGGGAAGTGAAAACAAATCAACACAGACTTCCCCAACAAAGAAAGAAATTTGAATAAGCCTGGAGTAGGGGAAAAAGTAAAAATGCAAATAAATGAAATTTGAAATTAGAAAATAGTTTGAACTACAGATAAGGAGAGCTTTACACCAAAAAAATTGAATGCATAATGTTCTGAGGAAGATAAAAGAGGCAATTCATGGCAGAAAAAGGTAGGAAACATGAGCTCACAGAACAGGGAGGAGAGGTCTAAACCAATGAGCAGTTTCACAAGAATGCAGCACCCCATCCCTTTAACATAGATAATTTGTATCATCGTTTAAACCATTTCAGACCAAACATTGTTTCCTAACTCATTTCACAAGGGAGGCAAACCCAGATACTGACATTAAATGAGAAAAGCCCACACAATTCTGAAGTTTTTCCCTTGTGAAACACACGTGGAAATGAATGTAAATAATTATAAACATTGACAAGTAACACTCCAGGCCTTTCATTCCAAGCTGGTCCTTTCCTATGAAACTGCTCCTTTGAGCAAAGAAACTGTCACCAAAACAAGGTGAGCCTGACTACGGCCACCCACAGATGTAGTTTCAGGGCCTCCCCAGTGTTCTTTGCTCTGTGGTCTGGGAGGTAAAAGATGGGAGGCCTTCTCATGAAGTCCACAGCGAAGTCTGACCTGTGTTAAGAAGCAGGACACACACCAGCCTTTACCTGGCGTTCAGATCTGTTTTGCTGCTATGACCACCTGAGTTCTCTTTCTTTACTTCTCCTTTGCCATTTTCCTCAAGTGGCGCTTACAGTGATGTGTGATGGCAAGAAATACACCCTTGGAAAGGCATATTTATACCCTAGTGAATGCATAGGTAAAATATGTGCATTTCTATATCTGTGGGGGTGGAGAATAAGGAGTAAATCAGCCCCCCTACTTAGTCAACAAAACTTTGCCAAGTGTTCCAAAAGTTTAAAAAAAAATAATGAACTGCAGCAAGAGGAAACAAAATGTCTTGATGCTTTTCTCCCTTGAACTATCACCATGAAATCTTTAGAGAATTTCATGTCAATTTCTCTTTTATTCTTCTTGTCAAATTCTGTGGATCCCCTTGTTTACAATATATTTAACCTCTTTTCACTCGCATATTTTTTTTCTTTCCAATTTAAAGACTTGTAAGTAAAAGGACTACCCTCTTCTGTGGACCCAAAACAGTTCTGGAAAGAGGAGAGAACCATTGTGAGACAGTGTCTCGAGTACACTCAGCGCTAAAGAAAGCCTTGTAAATTTTTTTTGTCTCTTTTTTCTTTTTAGGTTTTTTAAAGTTTTTCATTTAAAATATGGTTGATTTATAATGTTCCATCAATTTCTGCTGTACAGCAAAGTGACCAAGTGATACATACACATATGCTTTTTCTCATACTATCTTCCATCATGTTCTATCACAAGGGATTGGATATAGTTCCCTGTGCTATAACAGTAAGACCTCATTGCTTATCCATTCTAAATGTAATGGTTTGTGTCTACTAACCCCAAACTGCCCTTCAATCCCACTCCCTACCCCCTTCCCCTTGGCAGCCACAGGTCTGTTCTCTATGTCTGTGAGTCTGTTTCTATTCTGTAGATAGGTTCATCTGTGCCACATTTTAGATTCCACATGTAAGTGATATCATATGGTATTTATCTTTCTTTCTGACTTACTTCACTTAATGTGAGAATCTCTGGTTGCATCCATTCTACTGCAAATGGCATTATTTTATTCCTTTTATGGCTGAGTAGTATTCTATTGTGTATATATACCACATCTTCTTAATCTGTTCATCTCTTGTTAGACATTTAGGTTGTTTCGATGTCTTGGCTATTCAAGTAGAAATAGAAAGGCCTGTAACATTGATGCGCAAGGAAGGAATTAGTGTAAAGTTCCCAGCCCCTCACTGGTGAGCCCTCTCCTCCTCCTTCCTTCAATTCAGTCCTTATAAAAGTCGGTATATTGTTCTAAGAAAATCAATGCTGTATTAAAAGTTACAACAAGTTATTACCAAGAAAAGTTTATTCCAATAGTAAGGAGAGCTAATTTAATAATTCCATTTATATAATCCTATATATGTTTAAAAAAATAAAGAGAAACAAATTTCATGTAATCATCTCAATGGCTGCCAGAAATTACACTTCATTACCTAGCTAAAAAGAAAATCAACTTAGCAAACCAGAAGATGCTTATTAATAGCTCTATTAGAATCCAACATCAAGTATCATGTTTTCAGTGTTGAAACACTGAAGCATTTATATTAAAATTATAGGAAATACAAATGTGTTTCTGTCTCTTACTATTTAATATTTGCCACCGAGTCCAATAAGAAAAGTAAAAAAATAAGTGGCATGTATTGGGGGGAAAAGGCATATAGCTATCATTACTTCTGAATAATATGAACAATGAAATCTAAATGTATTACTAGAAAAACTTTATAAGAAATAAAGAAAATTCTCTAATGTGTAATATGAAAGTACAATCCTCAGCCAAGCCCAGTGGGGTAAGGATCTAGCGTTAGTAGGTCACAGCTGCAGCTTGGATCTGATCCCTGGCCTGGGAATTCTGTATGTCTCAGGGTAGCCAAAAAATAAAAAATCAAATAAAAGAAAGAGCCCCTCTGAAAATAAGGACAAATAACCCAATAAAAAAATGATCAAAATCTTTGGAGAAGCAGATTCTTATGAAATTTTTTTCACAGGAAAAACAGTTTTACTATCCAATAAACAGTCAAGTGCATTAGTAACCAGTGAAATGAATGAACAGCCATCAAAAATGAAAAAAAGCAATCAGAAACATGGATTGATAAAAATTTTAAAAATTGACATCTAGCATTTAGCATGTGATGCCTGAATGTTGTTGACTATGGGTTAGAACATTTTTTTTGGAAGGCCATTTAGTTGTTTGTAATAAAAACCTAAGTGTGTATGTTCTCAGTCCCAGAAATACCTTTCTTTGAGGTCTTGTGTAGAAATGCATGCACATATGCACATATAGATTTGTTAGGATGTTGATTGTCCAGAAGAACAGTGACTTGGAAATAACCAAAATAACCCTTACTGGAAAAAATATTCAATAAAGAATGGTTCTTCCAGGTGATGGAAAAATGTGCAGTGAGAAAAATGATCAGATTTATCTACATCTGCTGGCCAGAAAGAGTGCCAAAATATTGTGTCATATATAGGAAAGCAAATTGTACAACAGTATGCGTAGTACTATGTCATCCACTTATGTTTTGGAAAAAAGTGTGTTAGTATATGTTTTTAAATGTAGGTTTTACTATTATTCAGTGTTTTGTTTTTTGTCTTTAGGGCCACACCCTCAGCATATGGAGCTTCCCAGACTAGGGGTAGAATCAGAGCTGTAGCCACAGGCCTATACCACAGCCACTGTAATGCCAAACCGAGCCACATCTACACCACGGCTCACAGCAATGCAGGATCCTTAACCCACTGAGCAAGGCCAGGAATCGAACCTGTGTCCTCATGGATGCTAGTCAGATTCGTTTCCACTGAGCCACAAGAGAAATTCCTACTCAGGTGTTTTGAGGCTAAGAGATGAGGAGAGGATTACCATTGAAGAGAGTTTGGAGGGACAATTTTTTGTTCTTTTAAATAATGCGATGTAATTGTTTTTAAAAAATGCACCAGTTCATACTCAACAACATTCATGCATCACATGCCACGTGCTGGATGTCAGTTTCCTTTTGGCCACGCCCATGGTATGCATAAACTCCTGGGCCAGGCATCAAATCAGAATACATGCCACAGCAGTCACGCAAGCTGTGGCAGTGACAACACTCAATCCTTATCCCACTGCACCCCAAGGGAACTCCTGGATGTCAATTTTTAAAATAAATTAAGAGTTTGGGATTAACAGATATAGACACTGTATATAAAATAGATAACCAACAAGGACCTACTATATAGCACAGGGAACTGCTAATACTCAGTATTCTCTAATAACCAATAAGGGAAAAAGACTAAATACGTATATGTATAACAATCACTCTGCTGAATACCTGAAACTAATACAACATTGTCAATCAACTGTACTTCAAAATAAATAATAATAATAAAAACTAAAGCATTTGTCACCACAAAAAAAAAAGAAAGAAAAAGGAAAGAAAGAAAAGAAAAAAGATAGTTTGTTACAGATCCCAAAATGAAGACAACTGTGATGCAAGGCAGGGGCCCCATGCGGAAGCACCAGGGTTAATCTGAAACAGAAAGAGTAAGAGGGAAACGGGGCGGGATGGGGTGGGGGGGGGGGGACAAGAGGCTGTTGTGGTTTACGCTGGAAGGAAACTGTGAGGCAGGGTAAGCAAGTTTAGTATTGGCCAGTTTGAATAATTTCAACAGGTTCTGGGTTATAGGAGCTGCTCTTAGGTGCCTTAAAACTATCCCTGGGGTGATTAAGGCAGAGATCTAGTGTCATAGTGTAATGGAGTGTAAGAGCCTGAAAAAGAAGACTTTTGAGGAATATGCTTTCTCAGTTGGTTAGTTTGCATATCAAAGGCTCCCTCTTAGGTGAGGTGTTTACTAGGTCTAGGAAATGGCCAAACCTGGGAATAGTCTCTCCAGGATAAGCAAAGCCCTAAGATATCAAAGCATCAGAATTACGTAAAGCCAAAAGGCATGATTAATGCAGTATGAATTTGTAAATTCCATGCATCGTAAACGTTCTGGAAGAATGCAGACAAGGTATAAACAAGGGTTACTTCTGGGGGAAAAGGCTAGAACAGCTGGGGGTGGGGACATTGTAAAAACTTTCACTTTTACTCCATGGACTTCTACATTATTGAAGTTTTATGATAAGCATATATTCATCTATTATATATATTTAATTAAAAGCATTAAATGTCACTAATCCTCTTCATATTCTTTTGGCAATCATTACTGTCATTTGTTCTTCTAACTCTGAACAGCTTCAGGAAGTAATTGAGCAGAGGATGAATATGCACCTTTGTCTGGTCCCAGTGAGAAAAAAGCTGTACTATTTTCACTTCTCCTGGAAGCAATGTTAAGAATAGTTGAGTTACTCAGTAGATAGGTAGAATGAGTTCATCTGTGCTATTATCTCTGCAGTGTGTTCTGGGGAGTGATTCATGCTCCCAAATATCTCTTTGCTATTGGCCAGGGAGCCCACATAAGAACAAAGCTTACCCCTTTGTTCTTTGGACTGAGATACTGTTTACTCTCCTGAGTTCCTGGTAACACTGTGAGGGGGAAAATTGCCAGCAATTATCTGTCCTTAGCACTTTAGCATAATTACACAGAGCACCCATAAGCCTGTTTAGTCTCCCCACCTCCTCCCATCACCCCTTCAAAAAGCGACAACAAAACTGGGAGTTCCACTTAAAAGAACTTTTGTTTTCACTTCTGTGCATTTTATTGAAACTAATTTTGAAAACTTGGAAAAGAGTTGAAAAGGGTCATGTGGGAATGGCTTTAGTCGCAAAGCCTTAGCGAAGAAATGAAGGAGAACTGAAGGAAAGTAAAACTCAGACATTCGGAATGCTTTTCTGCTGTCCTTGGGAAAAAGGAACCGAACCTAGCTTGTGTCTGGGGAGCAGAAGTCTTGGGCTCCACCTGTTATGTCCTGGACCGCAGGGGGAACTGAGCTGGGAAAAGTCAACTTCACTAGTGAAATCTGAAAATTTGTCCAGAGCACCAGATTGAGTAAATACATACCTCTTATGTGTATATCCACAGCCACAAGCAAACCCAGTGACATATGTATGCATCCTATTGGAATTATAAAAAGGAGAGATTAACAAAAATTTCTCCAGATCATTTGTTCTCTGTGAGGTGCCTGTACCATCAACATCATCATCATCTGGCAACCAGTTAAAAAATGCAAGTTATCAGGTTCACCACTGCCCAATCCGAAAGCTGGGAATGGTTCTTAAGTATGGGGAGTTTATCAAGCCCTGCAAGTGACTGTGATGCATGCTCAGTTTGAGAATTCCTCTTCTAGATCAAAGAGTCGGAATTTTTTTTTTTTTCTGCAAAGAGCCCGATAGTAAATATTTGAGTCTTTGAAGGCTGTAAGGTATCTGTTGAAAACCAGTATTCTCTCTGCCATTATAGGCCAGAGCAGCTAGAGGTACTATATAAATAAATGGGTATGGCCATGTTCCTTTGAAATTGTATTTATTAAAAAAAAAAAAAAGAGAGAGAGCTTTAGCCCATAGGTTGTGATTTGCAAATCTTTGTTCTAGATAATAACAGCTACTGCTTATTGACTATCTGTTGTGGGGCTGGTATGATGCTTTTTCTCAGTTATTTCTTTTGTTTCCTCAATACTTCATAGGTAGGCACTGTTTCCCTCATCTTACAGATCATGAGATGTGTCACATACTTTCCCAAAGATGTTCTGCTCGGTTCTCAAGCCCAGAATTCAGGTCTCATGTCACTGCAGAAGTCAGGCTTTTTCTTCTTTTTTTCTTTCCTTTTTTTTTTTTTTTACTTTGATGTTCAGCGAATCAAGACAAATTGCATTGTATCTGATATTACTATTATTACATAAGTCAAACGTGGCTGACATTTTCGTTTGGTGAGCTGACTTTGCTTTGTCTTAATAATTATAAAGGACTATTCAATAGTCCTTACGTGTTCTTTCAGTCTCATTTCCTTTGTAAGATTGGAGGCCTCTTAGCTGAGAGCTGAGGTGACATTGCACTGTTGCTCGAGGCCAAAGTGGGGGGAGAGACCTGTCCTACAGAGCGCCGTCCAGACCACGCACGAGTGGGCCTTTTGGGGGGGCCCTAAAACAGGCACCGGGGCTTCTGGGCACCTCAGGCAGGACCCTGGGGGAAGGCTGGACAGGAAAATGCCAACAGGAAAGACCTCCCTCTCAGTCTTGTCCTGCTCGGAGTCAGCAGTTACCTGTGGGAAGAAGACTATAGGAGGGTCACCTGAGAGAAATGGACCGCACGTGAGCGCTGGGCACTCTGAGAAGAGTCTCAGTAGTAGCAATTGTGTACCGTGACCGTCCTGTGCTCCACACACCTCACTGAGAGCTCTCCTGCAGCCTCTCCATTTCCTGTGATAACCTACTATGAGGAGATATTTCTGTTTTACAAGTGAAAACCAGGTAGGGGTTTCTACTGTGGTGCGGCCGGTTAAGGATCCAGAGTTGCTGCAGCTGTGGCTCTGATTCAGTCCCTGGCCTGGGAACTTCCACATGCCGTGGGTGAGGCAAAAAGTCAATCAATCAATCAATCAGTCAGTCAATCATGGAGCTCTGTCAGCTTGCATTTGAATTTGAGTCTGACTTCAAAACCTGTGTCTCAACTACTTTTATCATAGTGCCTCTTATAAACTAAAAACAGGTGCAGGGGCAACCTTGGGCTTTGCAGGAGCTTCTTAAAAGTTCAGGTGGGAGTTCCCGTCGTGGCTCAGTGGTTAACGAATCCGACTAAGAACCATGAGGTTGGGGGTTCGATCCCTGGCCTTGCTCAGTGGGTTAAGGATCCGGCGTTGCCGTGAGCTGTGGTGAAGGTTGTAGACGCGGCTTGGATCCCGCGTTGCTGTGGCTGTGGCGAAGGCCGGCGGCTACAGCTCCTGTTAGACCCCTAGCCTGGGAACCTCCACATGCCGTGCGAGCGGCCCTAGATAAGGCAAAAAGACAAAAAAATAATAATAAAAGGTCAGGTGACAGCACTATCAGGTCTCACAAACTCAGCTGATGTACGTTTAAACCTTACCTTAGATGCTCTCATTGAACAAGGAGAATCAGTCGACAGAAGACATTAAGGTCATGAGTCAAGAGTCTTTAAAAACCCTACAAACTTTTTAGTGTGATTGTAACTTCTTCTAAGGGAATCATGCTTCATAGCATAGAGCTTACAAGCCTGCACTCTAAGGAGCCAGACTGTCCAGGTTTTTACCCGGAGCAAGTTAGTTTCCCTTTCTCTGCCTCTGTTTCTTCTTCTGGAAAATGGGACTGATGACCATGCCCACCTCATAGGGAAGGTGTGAGGATTGAAATAACACCTTGACTAAGGACCTGGACCAGGCCTGACTCACAATAGCTGGGCAGTCATCTTAACTGTTGCAGCTGGAATTGTTTTTATATAACTGTGCTTCCACGTTGTGTCCCAAACTGAAGGACAGGCACACTTTGATATTTACCATCCTCTCTGTGTGGCCTTCTGCTTGTACATGAGAGGTGGTCTCTCATGCATCAGCACCTCTGTGGATTCCTGGAGTGTCCTTTGCCCCTAAATCTGAGCACTTTCTTTTCCTTAACCTCTGCTTTTGCTTGGTCTTTTCCCACCTTGCTCAGCACCTACTGCATGCAGACGCTTACAAAAGGCTTGTTGAATTAAGCTGAGCTGAGGTCTGTTCTCAGCTACTGTGGAAAATCCTGCTTTGTTTTATTCCTTAGTGCCGTTGACTCCTGTTGTCTCCACCTGCCTCCTCTCAGGTTTGCCCCAAGCCTTGCTTATGGGCCCCCTAGTTTCATTCCTATGTCCTCAAAGACCAGTAGTTGAGTAGGGTGGTACCTTGGAAAGAGGGTAATTGGGGCTTACTTATTGTTGGTTGACACAGTGTTTGGGAAGCACCAATGACATTTCAGGGACTGGAGGCAAGGGTGCCAGACCTGGTCCCTTGTAACTCACTGCCTCGGAGTTCCCACCAGGCCTTCGTGTGTGTCCACAGTGATCTGAGCGGGGAACCCAGCATGTCATGTAGAAACTCAGAGCATTGGGGACATTGTTTTAATAGAATCTGGGCTTTCTCAGCATTCTTCAAAAAGAGTTGAACTTTATTTTATTTTTACTGTTATCAAGAGTTGTTCAGTGTTGCAGGAAAGCACATCATTGATTGCAGTGGCCCTCACTGCATTGTAGTCACTGGGACAAGAAACCTGGAAGAGTCTGTATTTATGGCTGTTTCCTTGGTGATTACTCCACTGGGCAAGAAACTGGCTACTTCATTATATCCTGCAGGGGGTAACACCTAAGCATTCACGTATTGGAAAGCAAATTGTTCTAATCTAAATTACATACATTTTTCTTTTCTGTGAGATTTTGTACATCATATATATGTGTGTGTGTGTGTATATATATGTGTGTATACATATATTTTTTTTTCTTTTTCTTTTTATAGATCCACCTGCAGCATATGGAAGTTCCCAGGTCAGTGGTCGAATCGGAGCTGCAGCTGCTGCCTGTGCCACAGCCACAGCAACACCAGATCCAAGCCACATACTTAAACTGCTAAGGCATAAAGGGAACTCCTGTACCTTATATTTTCTGAAATTCATGTATTTATTATGGGGACAGGAGACAAAGAAAACTCAGCAAAGGAAAAATGTTCATCAAGTGATTTCGGAGGAGGCTTGCCACATGCTTCCCAGACTCTCTTATTAGAGTCATACAGGACACACAATGGGTCGTGACCCTGTGTGTGGGACGTTTTCTACAGGGAAGCTCAGTAAAGTCTCAGTGCCCAGGATTTTGTATTAAAGCCTTTTTACATAGCGATCCTCTGCCTAGCATGTATCAAAACTCTAGGCTCCCAGAAGGAAAACCACATCATTTGTACAAATAGCATAGGCATGGGGAGCCACTCTGATTAGGTAGGGTAGTGGGAACTCTCTGAAGTTCAGATTCCAGCTCAGGGCCAACTTTGCAAGCCTGTCTTTCAAGAGATAACGGTCAGACCTGCTATGTTCCTTTTTTCTGTGCAGTGGGTTATATTTCCTATGAATATTGTTGGTACATAGTAAATAGTGAATTAAAAAATACTTGTTTACAAGAGGTGTTAGATCTGATAGATTGACACCAACCATTGTCTTAAGCAAAATAGCCGTTCACTCACCAGACAACTTCAGCATTTCAGAGAACCGACTAAAACTGATATTATAATTTTTTTCGTTACTGGCTTTATGTGCCCCAAATCAAATTTTTAAGTGGAGGAGTTCCCATTGTGGTCCAGCGAAAAAATTCCTACTAGTAACCACGAGGTTGCAAATTCGATCCCTGGCCCCGCTCAGTGGGTTAAGGATCCAGCGTTGCCGTGAGCTGTGGTATAGATCGCAGACACAGCTTGGATCTGGCATTGCTGTGGCTGTGTCATAGGTCGGCCGCTAAGGCTCCAGTTTGACCCCTAGCCTGGGAATCTCCTAATGCCTCAGGTGTGCTCTGAAAAGCAAAAAAATAAAATAAAAAGAATTAGCAGCTACATGACACAATGACATACCCACAGGCACCAAGTCGATTCCTAGGCTGACCATAAAAAAAAAATTTTTTAAATAAAAATTTTAAGCAGAATTAATTTTTTAAAATACATATGACTTCCTTCTACCACCACCTACCCTGTTAATGGAAGGGTAGGCAGCAGGACATTTCTTCTCCTGTATTATGAACAAGCCCAGGATGGCTTGTCTTTCCTTTACATCTTTGTAGACTTCCTGTTTTGCCTGGGCATAGCTGATACTTCATAAATGACAGTTGTCTCTTCTCCTCTACCAAGTGTATCAGTCTTCACTCCTGCAGCTAATCTGAACTTTAGTTTCTCTTTTAAACCTGAAAATCTTACTGACTTCCGTTATGGGTTACAAACGTGATTCTGACTTGAGAAGCAAGGATCATTCCAACATCAGGGCAAAGCACAAGGCATGTCAAACAAATAAAAATACAGTCTGGTGTCACCTGGCCACTTTTGAAAGCCCCCTTTTAGACACCATGTTGTGGAATAAAATAATAACTCCAGAGGACCCTCCCTGGATATAATATGCATAAACAACAGGTATGCTGATTGTTTTTCTCATCATGGTGCATATTTCACACCTCATAACTCCCAAATGAAATACCAAAAGACTACATAAAATTAAATGATTCTAAGATTTAAAGGGTTGATTCGTTTTATGGTAAAGTGGGCATCTATTGAAATCTTGAAAAGGAACTGTAACTGTAACCACTATTATTGATGTCCCTAAATATGTAATATTTATTTTTGCTTTTAAAATTGACACTTGAAGATGGAAACACACAAAAATGAGGCCAGTGTACATGAGTGTAAAGCAACCCAGACTTGGGGTTTATAAAAGGAAGAGGCTAATTTTCTCATCCCTCCTGTTAAGTGAACAATTGAAAACTCTAGGGCAGTGTAGCATTCTAAGACAATGGTCTTTTGTTCTTCCATTGCTATTTTCAGACACGCCCTTGACCTTGGCTGGTGAGAACTAGAGTGTGACTGCCTACGGAGGGCCGAATCGGCAGTCCCACTTGTAGCCATTTCCTTTGCCACACATGCCACCCTGCATGCATTTCACACCAGATGAACCTAACTCAAGTTATGTTAAGTGATTTTCTAGCACATAAGTATGTTGCGTAAGATTCTGTGTTACCATCTGCTGTCGAACCACCCTTTTTGCTGGCATAAACCCACATGGCTTGCCTCTCCTATGTCATAAGCACTCCAGGCATTATAAAATGAAATGTGAGCCCCAGTGAAACTTGAAACCGTCAGTCAAGCAACCCACCTCCCCTGTATTGAATTCTACCAGTGTTGCCTTTCCTCCCCTGTATGATTTGCCCTCTGTTACAGTAGTTGGATGCTGGTAGCTTTGGGGTCCTTATGGAAAAGCTCTGTCACTATGGAGTGACTTTCTACTGACTTTGCTGAGGATGTGAAATACCATATTTAGAGATAACATCAGATCTTTAAAGTAACCGAAGAGGCCCTTAATGCGTTAACTCTTAGTCACCTCCCCCCATCCTGGATTTTTTTTTTTTTTTTTTTTTTGGCTTCCTTTTAAGTGCAGGCTTAGCAAGGCAGTCATGTGCATTGTATCATTAACCAGGCTTGTCATAAACTATGCCATCCTCATTATCATGCATTAAATTTTTTGTGCATGGTCATCCTGGAAGTTCGTATTAGATCTGGTGGCTTACCTTGAACACACCATGTTTCATTAGCCACTCACCTCTTTAGAGACACAGGAGAGAGGGGTAATTTGTCTGTGTCCTGTGGGCAAGTCCAAGGACAGCTCTCATATTATGAATTAAAGTCCACTTAACTGAACTTGAAGTTGAGAAAGTTGGCTTTGGGATATCATCCCACTGATATCCAGTTCTGAGATTCCTAAGACACTGGCCTTCCTGAGTCTGCTTTTGCTTCTCAGGTTTATTCCTTCTAGCTGACATTTTAGGTCGACTCTTTGAATCAGTCAGGCCAGGCTAGATTATACTGTGGTAAGAATTACAAAATCTCTGCAGCTTCAAACATCAAGATTTTTTCCTTACTCTTGGTAAGTGACTCTTGTGGGTCAGCCCATGAGCTCTGCACATTTCAGACACTCGGGATTCACGACTGATGGAGCAGCCAGCATCTCAAGCATCCTGGCTAGTCTAATCACGAGGCCAGGAAAAGGAGAGTTCTGGGAGAGCTCACATCACTATTAAAAACACTCTGGTCTGGAGCACCACCCTCACAATCCCCTGGCTGCAACTAGTCACGTGGCCCCACCCTACCATAAAGGGGTCACAAGCACAAACCAACCTGTTCCCCAAGGATTAGAGAATGAGACTTATTGGACAAGCAGCAATCATGACCACCATGCTCACACAACACCATTCTCCTTTCTTTCCTCTACTTCAGAAAATAGAAAGCCCAGATGTGCTGCTTCTCAGCTTCCCTTTGTCCTAGAGGAGTCTACATGGCCATGCTTCTGGCTGATGAGACCTAAAGGAAATCTGCAGTGGGGACTTACAGGAAAGCTTTGGCTTTCCTGCTAAAGGGGATCAGGCATAGCTGTGGCGTTCCTCATTCACATTACCCCTTCTTTCTATCTGAAAGCTGGAGACAATGCCAGCCTATGCAGCAGCCATCTTGGCATGAGCCCCTTCCCCTCTCCCTCCAAAGGAAGAAAGAAGGAAAGATGCCAGAGCAGAGCAGACAGATGGGAAGAGTCTGGTTCCTTGATGATATCAATGACACACTATAGCAGCCCTGGACTGCCTACCTCTAGACATCTTGCTATGAGAGAACTATAAACCCCTATGTGTTTAAGACGCTAAATCAGGCTTTCCTTTGCTGTGGCTGAAAGCAAAATCCTGAGATGGTGCTTCTATGTTTTGAATTTCAAAAGAAAAATATCCCATTCAGAAGGATGTGATATCCACAATCACTCCCATAAAATTAAAATACGATTTTTGGAAACGTCTAATACATGACCCTGTTTCAGACTAATTTTGCCACTTCGTCCTTTTGGCTGGCATTTCATGCTGGTTCACGTTATCCTCAGGACAGGCTAGGTTGTAATGCCGTAACAAACAGCCCACCAAATCTCAGTAATCTCCTACCTCCGGACTTCTTGCTGTGTGAGAAAACAAACACCTGTATGTTTAAGCCCCTGAAAGTCAACATTTCTGCTTCTTATATCTAGGTACAAGCACTACTAATACAGTTTTACTTATTCTTGAATTGAAAAGGATATAGTCTGTGACTGCTTTCAAGTTTTCTTATGAAAAGGGCTATCCCGAGAGACGATTCCACGTAATATCTCTTTAAGAATTCCCAGTGTATTTCCCATGGTCGGCTCTATCCATCCGAAAAGAAGGAAAAGTGCTAAAAAAATTTCTTTTATCGTATCTTCCATTGTCTTTTCTCTTCCAAATTGAGGCACTCTCTAAAATAAATCCTTTAATACAAACATAAACCTTCCATTGTGATTTTTAAAAAGTCTTGTTTTCATGACTTTTTAGGGTACCTGGGACACACAGGAAAAAAAATCTGTTGGAAATAAAATGAACGAAGAAAAGAGAATGCATTATAGTTTTGCAAACTTTATGAAAGGCTTGAAACTCACTTTGAGATTACGTCCCTATCCTGAGAATTTTGCAGGATGTGGCTAAAGTCACGCAGAATGCAAAACACTTTAGAACAGAAAGTGTAACCTGATTAACATGAACCTTGACAAATTCAGGTTCTGTCATATGAGTGGATGAATGCCTGTACTCCTGAGAATTCAGAACCTTGAACATCCAAATGGAAGTAGGACAGCAGCAAATTATCTTTCTTTCTCTCTCCTTCCACCTTCCATCCCATCCCTATTCTCTCTTTAAATTTTTAACAGATGAAGTGAATGACTTTGACAAAGAATCTAATGAGAAAGTCTTTTCAAAAGCACTGTTGGATTCCTCACTCACCACCAGTATTTCCTGGAAGGACAGCACTTTGCTTTATGACTGTGTATTGATCTCTAATATCTTTATTGAACCTTGTCTCTTCTTTGCCTCCTACAGGCAAAGGGTTAGAGTTAGATGATAGTATTCATTTTCCAGACATCTGCACATGTTTTAATGGCCTTTTGAAGTTTGAAAATAGTTTCTCTGTGAGCCTACCACAGGGCTAAAATGCCATTAGGGTTTCAACTGCAACAATACATAACAGTCATAGCTCAAGAGCTTCGCGTGGCAATAAAAAGAAAACTCATTTATTTTAGTGGAGATTCAAATAAATGTAAGGTCCTTGCCCAATGGGCCAGTGCCTTCAGGTGCTGGAGAAAAATGACAGCATTCAGGGTGGCTGGATTCCACCCTTCCGTGTTCACATGCGTGGAAAGATAGAGCTGTGAGTGGTCAGCGTGTCACGTGCTACATGCAGTAGAGGGTTGGAAAGTAGTCAAGTATTTGACGTTTGTAAATATTTTTAAACCATGGTTCATTTTTTTATGATCATGGACGCCTGTGGTCCCCTTCTCAGATTGATGCTTTGAAATTCACAAAATAAGTGACAGAAGATCATAAAAGAAACCAATTATGTTGAGGTATAGTGACTAAAATACTGGAAAAAATATACATGACATAGTAATACATGTGCTTCATTTCTCAAGCATGGGATAACAAGCTCAAATGGCAGTTTTAATATAATGATTCCAGTCTACATTATCTAGAGATATTTTGAACATCTGTAATGTAACATGACAATGCCTGTGATTTCTATTGGTGAAGTTTCAGGTCTACATTTGTAGTTGAAGGAGATGATAAATTTCAGTTCAAGCTTAGTAAAACTAGAGATGTATGTTCTTCCTCAAAGTTCACAAGTGCTCTGACTTCCCTGGGGTCTCTTATTACATAGCCCTGAGAGTCTGTGTATTTTTCATTTCCCAGGAATCACACATAGTTACAAGGACAATTATTTGTGTTATTACTCTCAGAGAGATAAGTGCGGAGTTCAATATTAGACTTCAGAAAATATATGGATGATGGTGCTTCCTATTTGATGTCACTCCTGCTCATTTCTTAGTGGTCCACGTACCCTGAGTTGTGTTCAACACATTAGGAGTAGAGGTGGGTCCTCTCTGGTGACAACCACAGTTTTTTTTTCTTGGCCCTGTTACAGCTAATAACAAGTGTGGGGCTAGAAGCATCTTGAAGGGTCTGTTTCTCCCCCTTCCTACAAGGCTACCTGGGCAGGTGTTGCAACCTTACCAGAGACAAAGATATTTCCACCTGTTCTCCCCAACTCTCCAAGGTCACCATATAGAGGAACCTGCCTTAGAATCTGGCATCTGAAACTCTCTAAGAGGAAAGAAAACCTGCTTTCAAGGAGTCTTGTGTATATTTTTCCTGGGATCCAGCATTGTTTCTCTCATGGAACATAGTTTTAAGGGACAGTCATTTCAAATTAACCTCTGTATGAATGTAATTATCAGGGAATTTCTTAAGTTTTGAGAAAAGGGAGATTTAAAACCATGAGAATATTTTCTTTCTTGTGGCATACTAGAGGCACTGGTTTAGCCTGTCCCATTATATAGAGATAAAGCGGCCTTTGATAGCAGCAGCCTGGGTGATAAAATGATTGTGGCAGTAGTGAGAAAGAATCTAATAAGAGGATTGATCTGTGGGTTCCAATTCTGTAAGAGCCGACATTGATCAACATAAATGTCAATAGTGAGATCGTATTGAGAACTGCCTAATTCCTTCAGATGATTCTGGAGTCTGATGACAAATTCAAGAAGTAAATGTGAAAAGGAATTGAAGACTCTTAACAATCACTCCATTGAGCAGCAGCAGACTACCTGGTACTTTGGTGGCACACGAGAAAGTCTATCTGGGTCCAGGCTAAGATTAATTATAGAAAGAAATTATTAAAGGATTTTCATATTATGAAATATGTGGTATTATATGTAGTGTCATATAATAACAGTGGTTATTGTAGTTTGTAATTATAGACATGACATTTTGGGGGGGCAGGAGAAATGCAGTGTTCTTATTTATTTGTATCTTTGGGAGGCTGTGTCTAGAGAGTGCAGTGGCAAAGGAAACTGTCAGTTCTCAGGAAAGGTGATGGGCTGGAATTCTGAAGCTATCCTTTGCCATTTTATATGCCTTCATCGATTGTCTGCCCAGCGTTTTTACTAAGAACTGATCCTTGGGTGTTCCCATTGCGGCTCAGTGGGTTACCAACCCAGCTAGTGTCTGCAAGGATACAGGTTCGATCCCTGGCCTCACGCAGAGGGTTAAGGACCCAGTGTTGCTCTGAGCTGTGGCCTAGGTCTCAGATGTGGCTTGGTTCCCGCATTGCTGTGGTGTAGGCCACAGCTGCAGCTCCAATTCGACCCTTAGCCTGGGAACTTCCATATGCCACAGTTGTGGCCCTAAAAAAAAAAAAAAAGGGAAAGATGAAAGAGCTGGCCCTCAACCCAGTGTCGTGTTAAGGACCATGAATAGCAACAAGACAAGGGTCAGCAAGTGTCTCTCAGGATCAAGCAAACCAGGAAGCATTAAGGCGTGGAGTGGCACTAGGAGTAGGGCAGGATGTCAGATGCGTGGGCAGAGAAAGAAGGATGTGAGTGTGAGATGCCTCTGTGCCCACTTTCACCTCTTGCCCTCTTGCTGCTTCAACAAGAGATTGCTCTCAGATTTCCTGTCCACGCAGTTCTTTCCAGGGCACGGTGGCCCTCCTCTGGGGGCAGGAAAGGGAATACATGCAAACAGGCAGCAGCTTGGAAGTCACTCCTGATATTCTGATCATAAAAGAGCTGTGACTCAGAATTGACAAAACTGACATGCAGGAAATATCTACCTCCCTTTCCCTTGCCTTTTGCATTCCTCCTGCTTTTGTCGGGTACCCTCTGTTGACACTTTCTGGAGTTTGAGGTCTTGTGTTTCAAATTGTCATCATTACTTAGGTGCTCCCAAAAGGGTGGTTCTTCGGTGGAAGTAATTCTCTTATTAGGAAGCTATTTTATGACCATTTTTGCTTTGCTGGTGAGGGTTGCTACTTGAGAATAGACAGGAACCAAAAAAAAAAAAAAAAAAAACTGCTCTTTTACTGAAAACCTATGTTAAAATTCAAAATTTTACTCTTAGCCCAGTAAACTTGGTAAAGGTTGCATAACTGGATCCTTGTTTGGTTATAGGGTATCTTTCAGTCTAGTGATTATCAGATGAGGGATTATAGGGTGTCCTTCAGAGTCTAGTAGTTATCAGATAAGGTGATAGCCAGGGCCCACTTTGTGGGCGTGAACCTCTATGGTCACACAGGGGCTTAGAAGCCCCCTGGGCTTGATTAAACACTGTCCTGTCACCATCTTGAAATTTTTAGTATCTATTTCACAAATGAGCCCTTGCCCTGGGCCCCACAAATTATGTCACCAGTTCTGAAAATAGCTAACATTTATTGAGCATTTAATACAACCCAAGCACCTTAATGAACTGATTGCCTTTCACAACCTTATAAATTCAGGAGTTCCTTCTCTTAAACATCCGGTCTTCGATAAGCTCCTGTGGGCTACTATTGTTATTATTATCCAAAAAGGAAACTGAGACTCACAAGGACTCAAAAGATGAAGTAACTTGTCTGAAGTGACACCAAGCCAGAATCTGAACCCAAGCAGTGTAACACCTGGACTCACGTGTTATCCGACCTCCTGATTATGGGTGTGGCAAATAGGGAAAGCAGCTGATTTGTGGGCCTGAAGCCGGGATTTATACTGGATGTCTAACAGCTGGTTTTGTTGTTATTATCGTCTTTGTTTGAAATATGTCAAGTAATCAAGGGTCTGGGTCCCCGGGATTCCAGTTAATTGAGGTGTTTCAGTGCTGTAGTGAACGTGGCTCTTGGACCGGACTTCACACTAATACGGAGCTTGGTGACAGGCTGGACGAGACAACAGCTTCTGTGACTCAACCACTGGCTTTCTGAATGAGTGATTCACATTTTATACAATGACGGTTTTTTATGCACTCAAATTAGAGGGCATCTTATTTCACTCGTTTTCGATCAATAGGAAATCATTGATGTAAAGAACTACACCGTCCCACATAAAACAGCCAGACAAAAACATAAATACTTATATGGAATAAATGTCTTCACACCCCTGGAGTTACTAACACAGGGCATTTGAGGAGAAGTATTTGTGGTCTCCAACCATAATCTGGGGAAAAGAATTATTATCTTTAAAACTAGCGGATTAGTCACAAGGATTCAAAAGAGATCCTGAATTCTAAATAATAATTACTTCTTAGCAATTTGGATTTTCCCATAGTTTCACAAATGAGTCTAAGGCCAGTTTCTTGTCTCTGTAGTGCTCATTTCTTTGTAATTGTTATTTGTAGATCTATAACCAATTCCTCTGAAAATTAAGAACTCGCTTTTGGTATTCCCAGAGGTTGAAAATGTTGCACCTGTTACCAAATGAAAGAAAACTAAGAGACAGATTAGTCTGCATCTTTTAAGTAAGTTTTCATCAAGGCAATTTATGAAAATAAATAAATCTTTAGGGATTTGAGAACACAGAATAATTTTAGGATTACGATAACTGGGGACTGTCTCAGAAGAAAATAGAGAGATTATGTTATGTGTGTTTATGCATCAGGTAGCCACTTAATACTTTACAATTTTCACCCTAGGAGATTAGAAATTTCTTTTCTACCTTCTTTCGTGGTGCCTTGTTCACAAATTCACAGCATTTACTGAACTTGCTTGATGAGAACAAAGTGTTCTATGCCTGTAGAATCGGAAGCAAAAACAGTAGAAGCATTGTTTTATGTCTGGTGGAGGATATGCCTTTTCACTGAATTTTCTGATGTAGCTGTAAATGCCCTAATCTGTCATACAGATGTTGGTAATATCATATCATATATTTTTCTCTTGGATGTTGCAGATGAGTATTTAATCAACTTACTGGAGCATTTGGTGGGGAAACTGAGGAGCAATTTTGACTTGAAATTCTGGTGTCATTTCTAGCTCAGTTTTCGTTTCCAACAGCTTCTTCTAATATGCCTGAAACACACACACACACACACACACACACACACACACACACACACAAAATTGAAATTTAAACATGGAATAGATTTAGCAAACTAATAGAAAAATAAAAATAAATCCACTTGACTTGATAAATCCTACGTAATAGCTGGAGACTGCCATTTGCCAAGAAATGATTTAACTTGGTAAAATGTGTTTTACAGCTAATCCTTTAATGTCTGTTTTACATATTACCCTTCCCACTGTTAATATTGAACAGTATTGTACGCTGGTAATTTTATGCCCTATATTTCAAATTACTATTAGGAAGACACATAAATAACAATTTTCAACTGCTTGTTTATAATACCGTGAGGCATTTCTTACCACGGGGTACAGTAACAGTACATTTTAAAAAAAGCTGCTGTGGGGGATAGAGCTCCAGGGAAACAGTGAGCCTGATCTGGAGCAACATAGCCTATAAAGCAAACTGAAGTCATGAATCTGAAACCCCGATAAGGCACAATTTAGGATTAACTAACAAAGGAGCTGAGACTGTGGGCCTTTGCTGAACATGGAGCCAGAAACTGCCTTTACCTAAAAGGTCTTGGAGTTCCCTTTTTGTGACTCAGCAGGTTAAGAACCTGATGTAGTATCTGTGAGGATGCGGGTTCAATCCCTGGTCTCACTTAGCAGGTTAAGGTACCGGCGTTGCTGCAAGCTGCAGCATAGGTCGCAGATGCAGCTCAGATCCGGTGTCTGGTATTATTGTGGCTGTGGGGTAGCTGTGGTGTAGCTGCAGCTCTGATTCAGCCTCCATCCTGGGAACTTCTACATGCCGCAGGTACAGAATGTTATCAAATGAATGGGACTCCAGCAACTGGTCTTATTAGCCCCCAGACATAGGCTGTAGAATGCAGGTGAGGGCCCTTCACCAGAGTCATTTTCATCAACACTCTGATCTATTTCACACCCCAGCCCGCAAGCAGGGAAGTACTACAAGTGACTCTCTTACAGCCTGTGAAGGTCCAGTGGTTATGTAATCTCCCAAACTCTGCATCTCATGTGTTCTCCTTTTTCCTTTAATAATGGAAGAGGAGGTACCCATCTTATAAATAATTCTTGCCATTTTTTTTTCTCCTCCAAAACACTGAAGAGGTATTTTTGCTTCCTAGGAGGTTATTTTCTGATATTAAGCAATAATCATTGATGTTAATATCTCCTCATCATAGTTGCAAGAGCAGAGCAGAAACCAGGACTGGTTTCCTGCAGGAGGGCAGCCTAGATAATGCTTGGAACACTTTGGTATCACAGAAGGATCACTCCAGTTCTTCCAGAGTAGTGACTAGAGATTTCTAGAGTGCTGGCAGCTCTTTGCACCGTCCTAGCAGATGAGTGAGGATCCGGGATGGGACCCTTATCACCCCTACAAGGAAGAACCACGAGGAGAAGGCATAGAAGTGTGTGTGTGTGTGTGTGTGTGTGTGTGTGTGTGTGTATGTGTGTGTGTCCCCTCCACACCCACATTTCCCCAGGGACCCTTCTAGTCTCTTCTTCCAGGGCTTGTTTACATAGATGAGGGTCATGGAACCCCTTAGCCAAGTTCAGCGTTAAGAAAAAATACATGGTGGGCAAAGGATGAAGGAGAAAGCCTGTATTTCTGAAGAGAGGGATGGATTCAGATGCCAGCGCTGCTACTTGCACGGCCACTGTGTGACTTGCCACAGGTACCTTACTGCTGAGACGTCCTTCTCACCCTTCTCCTCCTGAATTCACCCCTGTGGTCTTGCTGAGCTCTAGGCAGAAAGATGTCTCTCTCATATTTCTGGATCTTGGTGCAAGGTTCTGCCTAGAAAGCCCCTTTTTCCTTTCTTGGAGTCATCATGGCTTGTTCATAAAATCTCACCTTAAGGGGTTCCTGTCGTGGCTCAGTGGGTTTAGAACCTGACTAGTATCCATGAGGATGTGGGTTTGATCCCTGGTCTCGCTTAGTGGATTAAGGATCTGGCATTGCCACACACTGCGGTGTGGGTCAGAAATGCAGCTTAGATCCTGTGTTGCTGTGGCTGTGGTGTAGGCTGTCAGCTGCAGCTCTGATTTGACCCCTAGCTTGGGGACTTCCATACGCTGCAGGTGCGACCCTAAAAAAAAAAATCTTGCCTTAGCAGTTGCTTCCAGGGAAAAGCACGCCCAGGACCCCCTGCTGGGGTTTCCATGGCACATGACATCAAGGGTGTCTGGTGGCCTGTCCTGTGAGCACCTTGGTGGCGGGGACTGTACCTGTTCATCTTCGTTTCCTGGACAAGACAGCATAGTGGCAGAGGACGTCATGAAGGGCAGCCCTGAAGTCTGTATCCAGGCTCAAATCCCTGCCCTGAACAGTTCCTTCCCCCGCCTTGTTCCTCAGTCTTCTCTTGTGAGAAACGGAGCTCATAATAGTTTCTACCTTGTTAGGTGATCGTACAAATGAAAAAAGCAAAAAATAATGCCATCACTTAGCAAGGCATGTAGCGAGCCCTCTACAAACGCTTGCTATTGTTTTCCTTAGTCTTGTTTTTTCTGTTAGATCCAAATATTCTCATACAAAATTGTGTTTCCCTGAAAAGAATGTAGAGATCTAAGAAGGAAACGTCACTGATACCAAAACTATTATCAATGGTAATGATGATAATAAGGAAAGCACATTTTTGAATAAATGAATGATTTATGTCTGAGTATAGTAAGTGAAGATTTCATGTCGTGCTTAGAGCTATTTCCATTTTTTAAATCTTGTGTTTTTTATCTTCTTGTCTGGTTAATTTATACAGTTAAGTTAGTAAATGGTTTATAACAAGCTATCATTAACCAGGCTTATTTGTAGAATTAAGAGTATGAACTCCGAGATCAGACTGCCTGGGATTTAAATATGATTTATATGACCTCAGGCAAGATTTTTAGCTCTGGACCTCAGTTTCTTCGACTGTAAAAGGGGATCACAACAGTCCTTACTGTGAAATGTGATAAGGATTTACCAGGATAATATATGTCAAAAGGATGCTCAGTGCTAAAAAGAATTCAGTCAGCATTCATAGCTCTTGTTGTTACCGTGGTTTCTATTATTATTTCTTTTCAATTATGGATTAATAATCTGTCTCTGAGAAAGGTTCTGGGCAGGAAAATTCCCAAGGCACCATAGTTCATTTGATGGGAGTGGCCCGGATTGTGGGCTTAGCCCTTAGGCAGAAGTAAGCAATTTGTCTTGCAAAAGAGACCAAGAAGGATATCAGTTTCCTTCCTTCAGGAGAAAAATGAGCAGAATGTGGTAGAAGAATTTGGACTTTGGGTAAGGCTGATGGGGGAAGGAGTCCCGGCTCTACCATAACTGGAAGATAGCCTTATGTCTCTATGAGTTTTTGTTTTTTGGTTTTTGGTTTTTTTTGTCTTTTGTCATTTTAGGGCCGCACCTGCGGCATATGGAGGTTCCCAGGCTAGGGGTCGAATAGGAGATGTAGCCACCGGCCTACGCCACAGTCACAGCAATGACAGATCCGAGCCGCGTCTGTGACGCCACAGCTCATGGCAACGGCTGATCCTTACCCCACTGAGCGAGGCCAGGGATCGAACCCACAACCTCATGGTTCCTAGTCGGATTCACTAACCGCTGTACCACAAGGGAACTCTAGCCTTGTTTCTAGACACCAAACTTCACTTTGGTTACTTGAGTTCTTCATCCCTAAAAATTAAGATCCTAGCCTCTTCCACACAGTCATGTAAGATAAGCTCAGGGAAGGGACTTCACACAGTGACCGCTTCACACCGCAGGGCAGGAGGTAACTCACTCCTTCCTAATCAGCAGTGCCTTGGACTCCAGGGACCATCACCGCAATCTCCAATAGGTCTGGTAAAAAATAGAAGGTCAGGTTGTTTTTCTCCCTAATCCCTCTAGTGCCGTTACATCAGAGGAAAAATGTGTGCCCCCACAGGTGAAAATCCAAAAGCTTCAGAAATCCAGGAGAACTTTTCAAAAAGGAATCTTGATTTGAAATGTAAAACGGCATAGATAATTTCACAAAACAGCAGGGGCAATTGGGAAGCACTTATTAAAGTACCTGTTAAAGTAAGTAGTGATAAAAATGGAAATTTCAAGACACTTCTGTATCTCTTAGATCCCAAAATAGGCTCAGACTATGCTAAATGGCTTCCTCTCTCAGGTCAGAGTCACAGAGGAAGACAAAAGGGAAGCTACAGAGGATTTTAGGATTGGGAGGCAGGTGCGAACCACTGTTAGGGACCGGCTCTTGCCCAAGTCTGAGTGAGCTTAGACCCGCATCCTACATCCCATTTCCCTACAGTCTGTCGCTTTGCTGTGATAGATTAAATATTTCTGATTCCTTTTTGTTTTATGTAAAGAGACCCAGTGAGCTTGACGGAGAGAGCTAAGCCCCTGTGGCCTAAATCTTCATGGACCAGAATATTATCTGATTTATCTTTCTCACTGTGTCACCACACACGGACCCCCCAACCTCACCCCTACCCCTGCTTCCACCCTTGCCGGACCATGATCTCTTTCACATAGTCTGCCTTAAAATTCCTCTGTTCTCATCTCTGTGTTCCAGCTCCTCATTCAGATCACAGGCTGCCCTAATGGGCTTCTTCGAGTCTGTTCATAGTCAGGACTCTTACATAGTAGATGCTTCATAAATGCCTCTTGTTGGACTGATAACTAGAGTGGAGACTCTCACTGGCAAGGTCTGCTGTTTACAGCCTCATCCACTGTCCCTCTGGCCCTCACCCTCCACATCCTCAGAGCACTGTTAATTGACTTTCAGAAGAGAAGCCAGTCTTCTGGCTTTGGTGTAAGCTGTAGAAGTCCCAGATAAACTTCCTGATCACCAAACCAAATATTCCCTTTGTCAGCCACCAGGTTTTCAGGTTGTCATGGTAGCAGGGACCATGGAAGAAGGTTTTGAATATAGCTGTGGATTAATTGTTTCACAAGCATTTTATAACCTTGAATCCTGGAGAAACAGAAAAGAGGATGCAGAACTGTGTCATTTGCAAAGATACCATCCAGAGCGAAACAGAGTGCACTTGGGGCTCCAGGAGACAAATTTGCAAGGCAAGTCAGAAAGTTATCAGGGAAAACCATCATTGCAGCAAGGACTGTTGTAGATGGCTTAAAAAAAATAGCTATAGAACTTTCAGACTGTGAAGTGAGATCAGACCTTGATGGATGTATTATTGAAAAGACCTCTAAGAAAATATTCAAAAGGCATATGCCCTGTGTCACATCAGCAGGATGACCAAATGCAGATATTAGGTGTTATCTTTGGATCCCCAAATGGCAATAATGGCCTAATTAATTAAACATCAGCTTTTAGCCAAAAATATTTTGTCCTAGGCTCAAATTTTTGTGAATCTAAGAAATGACCACATAATACTTGGTTATGTAATATGCAGTTATATAATATTCAGTTTTATAATAAATTCTTAATGGAACAGAATGAAACCTCTGAAATGTGATCCAGGGGTCTGCCACAATATCTCTTGATGGGATTTGAACAGGCTGATGGGAAAAAAAAAATCACATTTCTGAGGGTGACAGAAAGTAAGTAAAAATGTAAGTCTAGCATACGAGTAAGATGGAACTCGGGGTCTGGGAGAAGATCATTTGGTGCTTATAATTCCAAAGAAAAATGATTTTAATCAGGCTTTGAGTTATTTTAGATATTTCCTTGAACTTCCTTTTAGAGCCTTACGCATACCTGTGAAAATTGCCTTGTTATAGAACATAAGGAGCAAGACTTGTTCACTTGGTGGTATCTAATTCAAGCCATATTTAGAACAAGTCTCTTAAACATATTAAAAATCCACCACAAATGTTTTCTACCCCTGTAACAGAGAAAATCCAGAAAGGTGAATTCACGGGAAAAACTATGAAATTGCCAAAATCCAAAGATACTCAGAGGATTTCATACTAGCACACCCCGGTCTTGCTTCCCTTGTGGAGAGATTAGAGATGATGAAACACATTGCCTGGGACCAGCCTAGGGCCGGGTGGGGGGAGCAGGAGTGGGGCCCAGGAATCTCTCTGGAAGCTGTGAGTTAAGATCAGCCCTTCAAGGTGGAGGTAGGAGAGTTTGAAAACAAAGCCACGGAAGCAGTAAGTTCTTCACCAGAAAATCAGCCTAGGATCCAGGCCACAGCCTAGGAACCGGGGCGAGGGGAGTCATTCCTAACCAAATGAGCAACCAGCCAAGACAGTGGGAGCAGCAGTGCTCAGCGGGGGAGGTAAGAGCAGGTGAATGCAGCCACCCACAAGAGGTGGCCAGGGGTAGCTCTGCAGTTTCATTTCTGGGGGAGGATGCTCAATAGCTAGATATCCAGGGCAAATGGGCAAATTCCAGGAAATTCTTCCATTCCTCCTCTAAATATGCTACCATCAACGTTTTGGAGAGTAGAAAAGTACCTTCCAGTGGGTGGTAGAATGCATTAGGAATAGAATTCAGGGAAATGTAGTCAGAGAAGAAGGTTTAGCCCTAGATCATTTGGCAATAGAAGACCTCATTTCATAAATAAAACAGGAATTTAAGAACTATGCGCATAGACACCATCCCCTTTGACTGAGAGACCCTTTCCACCAGGGGGAGAAGGTACCTCTGGAAAATATAAAACAGGACCAGATAGAGTTCAGAATCTCATTATCATAACAATCTGCCAAGGATGAGTAAATCAAGGCAATTCCAAGGTCAGAGTAAGTCAAGAAGAGTGAAGCAGATCAGATTAAAAACACTAATTCACACCCAGCTTTTGTTGCCAAACCTAAATTTCTTGTTTTGGTAGAGGGCGTTAATCAGATATACGTTGTATTCACTCTCATAATTTCTCGTATTTATAGGTGTTTGGTTTTCCTAGTTAGAGGGGAGAATAATTGTGTACATGATTATGGCATTAGATTAATTCTCTCACCAAAGCTGATTGAAGATGAGGGAGCAATGGTTTAACCATCCTTTTTGTATGTTCCTCTTTATATAAAAGTTCTGAAGTGAAAAACCTGGCACATTCCTTTTCAGACTTTAGGGGGTACATCAGTAAATATACAAAATCTGCTCCTCTCCCTATTTTACTTGAGGTTTCCAGCACTGTTCCCCATGTTACCCAAATTCTCAGATAATCTGCTTTTTAATTTCACCTTTTGTCACTAAATAAGGGCTCAGTGTCTTCCTGGCCTCAGCCATCACTGCCTTCCAGTTAAGACATCATCTCGAGACTGAGCACAATGCCAAAGGCAGGATTCGATTAAACGCAACAAGCCTTCACTAAGCAGCTGAAGAACTGCAGCTCTGTGAGTGAGGAAGGCATCAAAAAATGGCAGAGTGGCCCTCCAGCCCCTCTCTGCAAGGCCAAGCACACCTTTGTCCCAGTCTCCTCCACCGCCGTCATTAAATGGAGAGCTGCAGAGCCATCTCTGTGACTGTGAAGGGGCCACTCCACCTCCATCCCACCAGATAAAGGACAGAGGACAGCCAGGCTCAGGCACAGTCTTGGGGACATTTATTTTCTTTTTCTTTTTTTCTTTTTTCTTTTCTTTTTTTCTTTTTTTAATGATCATACCCATGGCATATGGAAGTTCCTGGTCCAGGGATTGAATCTGAGCTGCAGCTGCCACCTATGCTGCAGGTAACGCCGGATCCTTTAACTCACTGCACCGGGCTGGGGGATCAAACCTGCACCTCCATAGCAACCAGAGACACTGCACCTTGAGGTGCACCTTAATCACTGCGCCATGGCAGTAACTCCCTGGGCATGTTTCTCTGCCTTGAATTACAGATTCAAAACTGTAAAACAGGAAATAGAGCTGGCCAACTGAAGGCACAGTAATCCACCCAATACCGGTAACTCGCTGTTTATTGCTGGCACCGGTTGCTTGGCAATGCCAGGTCCCCAAAGCTGACCTGGATATCTTACTCTGGAATAAGGCATGCGTTCTGACTGAGGACTGAGAGATACCATGGCTTGTCACACAAATACCCACGCCTGCACCTGCATAGCGACATAAAGTAGGCCTCTTCCCCATAAAGCTAAAATCCTCAGCAAGGAATCACCTTGGTCTGCTGACATAACTCATATATATATACATACACACACACACACATATATACATGTGTGAATATGTGTTTGTGAATGCATATAAATGTGTTAATATGTATAGTGCGTGTCTATGAATATATGTGTGTATGTGTATTTATTTATTTAGTGTCTACTCTCTATACTTCTCAGAGAAGGGTGATATCAGCCAGTTAATATTAATCATGTTAACAAACAAACCTCAAAATGATTAATGGTGCAAACCCAGTGTAACAAACCCAGTGTAAGTTTCTGCCTTTCCCATGGAAAGTCCAAAAGAGGTCTCTCTGGTCTCAGGGTGGCTCTGTTCCATTGCCTGGTCAGAAATCCATACTCCTTCCATCTGGCGGCTCCATCTTCATCACTTCATGATGTGGCTTCTACAGTTGCTAGGCTGAGTTGGCTGCATCAAGCTGCTGGAAGGGGAAAGAGAGTGGAGCACCTCATGTGGGAGATATTCCTGGGCCAAGACAGAGGTCACTTTTGCTCACACCCCATTGGCTAGAAATAGCCCTGACACATGTCCACATGTAACTGCAAAGGATGCTGGGAAATACAGTCTAGCTGTGTGGCCAGAAGGAAGAGGGAATGGGTTCCTTGACACCTAGCCAGTTCCTGACACAGGGACAAACAGAAATAGAGGGCTTGGCCTGCATTCTCCAGGAGCTGGTCACCCTGTCAAGAAAGTAGACCCTGAAACATAGAAGCAGGTCAGCAACTGTGCACTTTAGATAAAGGGCCAAAATGGAGGAGGATGTAATCTAGCTGGGAGAAGAATCCACTGTGGGCTGGAGATGACAACCTTATAGCTTGGTTCCAGTGTGGTCCTAAATAATGAACAGGTTTCAGACAGGTGGGCATGAGCCGGGAGAGTGTGCTCTAGGCAGACAGACCAAAGTACCAGCTCAGTAGTGAGAGGGGTTCATTCTAGAGACAGTGAAACCAGTCTGGCATGAAGGGAGGGGAAAACTGTTACCATCACAGGAAGCATTTGAGTGAAAAGATCTCACTGGCCTCGGGTTTGGACATGTGTGAGGGGTCTCTATTTCTAAGACCAAGTGAAATCTCAGTTGCTGAAATAGTGTAAGAGGTGATGTAAGGTCGATTTCAAACCTGTACTGAGTAATCTGGCTGCCTCTCAGGTCTAAACACACACACACACACACCTACACACAAACACACACACACACACACACACACAATTATGTTCAAATCCAGGATTCATCAGACTCCTAAGTTAAAGATTTCAAGTTTGAAAATTTTCAGGTGGGGAATTTTATCCACGTGGACACTAATAGTAGACATGAACTGTAGATAGGTATGGGATAGTAAATTTACCCATAACTAAGTATGTGGACTTCTTTTAAGAGGCCAGTCCTGGGTATTCTGTCAGTTACACGCTGCCAGTGACTTTAATTGAATTTCCTATGTATACATTCTGTCTCCTTTTCACAGAGACCTGAATTAAACCCACATAACATAACAACACCAGTTTGAAAAGCCATATTCTCTCTCCCTCTGTCTTTCTATGAGATCTGTTTCTTACATCATATAAAGAGAGAACATATAAACCTTTTTTAAAAATTCTTATTATAAGAAGTATAACACCTGTGGCCCTATGTGAGCTTTTGTGGTTATTCAACCATGACGGATGTGTGGGAAAGGATGATCTTTACCTGCTATTTTCTTACCTACAGCCCTAACACAGAGGTAGATTTTGTTTTCTTCTAAGTCAGTTTTTATTTTCCTTACATATATGGAAATTGTAACAACAAACAATTCATTTGTACCTTAGCATTTTTTTAATTTATTTTTTTTATTAATGTACCTTAGCATTTAAGAAATTACCTACTTCTGGAGATCCAGCTCTGGCGGAGTGGGTTAAGGATCTGGCATTGTCTCTGCAGTGGCTTGGGTTGCTGCTGAGCCACAGGTTTGATCCCCTGTCTTGTACAGTGGGTTAAGGATCTGGTGTTGCCACAGCTATGGTGTAGGTCACAGCTGAAGCTTGGATTCAGTCACTGGCCCAGGGACTTCCATATGCCATGGATGTGGCTCAAAAAAAGAAAAAAAAGTGATTACCTACTACCAACTTTCAGTTGTGACAATTAATCGGTGTAAAGCTGTGTAAATTCCATCATATTATCTTATTTATTACCCTTTCTGACTATGGCAATACCTATGGTAGCCTTTCCGAATTCTCTGTAACAGGCAAGAAATCAAGACAGAGGTTCAATTACATCTCCAGATCTGGTAAATCTGTGCCTTATAGCTGAGACTCAGGTCCCCTTGCCCTAGGATCTTTCCCCTCTCCCTCATGACTTTACCTCTTTCCCTGGAGAGAACTGATCATTAGAATAAAAATCTTTAGACTGTAACATCATTTAGGAGAGTGGGTTTATACACACACACAGATTCATTTGGAAAGTAAAACAATGACATCACATATCAGATAAGTAGTGAAGTGTGAGCCGAGTAAATCAGATATCTAATCTATAAGGACTCTTCCCCCAAATCACATGATATACCACTCAAAATCCTCATTTCTTTTGTAGAATGTCATTTCCCATAACTTCCTGGACCGTTTGCATATTGATAAATGTATTCTTGTGTCTCAGAATGTTATCACTCTTTTGGCACTCGCTCAATCTTTAAAACCTGTGCGGTGGGTGGAGAAGATAGAGAAGTCATTTTTTTTTTTTTGTCTTTTTGCCTTATCTAGGGCTGCACCCGTGGCATATGGAGGTTCCCAGGCTAGGGGTCTAACGGAAGCTGTAGCCACCGGTCTTTGCCACAGCCACAGCAACGCGGGATCTGAGCTGCGTCTGCAACCTACACCACAGCTCACGGCAACGCCGGATCCTTAACCCCTGAGCGAGGCCAGGGATCGAACCCGCAACCTCATGGTTCCTAGTCGGATTTATTAACCACTAAGCCACGACAGGAACTCCAAGACATCTTCTTCTTCATGGACTGCAGCAAGCATCAAATGGCTACTTACTGAGTATTCCACAGTGCGGCAGGTCCTGGGACTTTGACACTAAGGAGCTCAGCTTCTAAAAGGACCTCAAGATAAGGATTATAAAAACTGTGCAGAAATAACACCCTGGTTCTTGGTACCTATTAATGTCTTAGCTCTGTTGGAGAAATTAGAATTTTCAAAATGACAGACAGCCAGATATTTAGGATTGATGTCCTTTTTCGTGAAAACAACTTCACAAATACGGACTGAGAGGAGCAAGATAGAAACTGGAAGTGGTTTGAAGCTCCGCTGATAAAAAGGAAAACTGATCCATAGCAGAAAAAAATGCCTTTATTCCTGTGGATGGATGCAGCACGGTCTTACCACAGTGTTCACCCTTCAGTGGGTGCTGAATTGATGTTTGTTAAGTGACTAACTAACCAAGTACACTAGAGGGCTTTCACATAAATTCAACCTGAGGGAAGTCAAATGGTGAACAGAGTAAGTATGTCTCATATTAGTGGACTTTACATCCCTGCTGACAACACGGTGGATCTGCTGGGACAAAGTGACCCTCGGGCAATCCCTGCACGCTAAGATGATCCTAACATTAATCAGTGGCAGAGAACTGGTCATTTCCCAGGTCTGCATAAGTGTGCAGCAAGACATTTCCTGGGAGGAAAAGGAATAGAAAAACTTTCAGAGGTGAGGGAGGCATTCTTGGCCACATTATTTACTTACTCGATTAGACTTTTTAGTGTCTGAAGTCACACAAGTTGTAACCAAGACAAACCAGGCTACAAGTACCATTTTTAAAATGTCATCAGCCTGGCAGAAACATTAGACGTAAATCACTAGTTTCATTGTATTTGCAATTAAACAGATCAAATTTAATGTCCATAGAAAAGCCTTAGTAATTAGGATAAAGATTAATATAGTGAAATGTCCCTGGTTTAGCAGGCCACCCAAGCAAAGCTAAAATAAAAAATTGAGTATGTAATCGAAGAGCATGTGAATATTAATGCACAAACCCTCCAAGTCCCCAGGTCCCTGATGCAATTATTTTCTATTCACATTAATTGTTCCTAACAGATGACATTAATGACTTTCAGTTATAATGTATGCAAGGGAAGATTTCGTAAGATCAATGCTGTTTAGAAATCAGGTCACTTTTATGATTATTTGCTCAAATTTTTAACCAATATTCAACATAGTAAGGTTAACACAGTGATGGTTTTTTAATGTGAATATCAAAAGTTAATTTTTCAAACTAGCCAGTAAATCTACTGGGGTATTTACATGTTTCTTGCTATTTCTTTTTTCCCCACTACTTATTTGCCAACACATATTGACAGACCGTGAAAGTGTGATTATTGTCTATAAGCTGTAATTTGCACATGTATATTTATAGAACAGGGATCAACTCCGATAGACTTCATTGAGTGAGGATATGTGTTATCTCATCTAAAAAGGGCAGCTCCTGGAGTTCCCGTCATGGCTCAGTGGTTAACAAATCTGACTAGGAACCATAAGGTTGCAGGTTCGATCCCTGACCTCGCTCAGTGGGTTAAGGATCCGGCGTTGCCGTGAGCTGTGGTGTAGGTTGCAGATGTGGCTTGGATCCCGCGTTGCTGTGGCTGTGGCGAAGGCCGGCGGCTACAGCTCCTGTTAGACCCCTAGCCTGTGAACCTCCATATGCCATGGGTGCTGCTCTAGATAAAGGCAAAAAGACAAAAAAAAAAAAAAAAAAAAAAAAGGGCAGCTCTTTTGAGATTTACCTGTCCAAGGCAGGATTCTGAAGCAAACAGTTTAAATCAACACTGTTCAAAGTTTCTGCCTCTTTTTACCCAGAAACTTCACTCACGCATCTTAGACCTTTCATCCGGGGATTTGCTCTCAGATGTGGAAAGAAGCCAAAGTCTGACGCACTCAGGAAGTGATGCTGAGATGCACGTGAGTTTCCTTGTCACCTTCAGAACGCTTGTTTAGGTTGTTATTATCCTTCCATCAAATATGATGTCACAAGTGAACCATAAAGTGCATCCTTGAAGCATTTTCAGGCGGATAAAAATCCTTTCCTTTCTTGTGTTCTCTGAAATTCAATATCATGTCCCCCAGCTGACAGAGTAAGCAGAAAGTGTCACTCTTGCCAAAAATATCGTAAATCTTGCCTTGTCCCCAAGATACCTTTTTGGGTATTGATTACATCTCAGAGTCTCTGAGAAATGGTCAAGGAGCTTTTTATTAAAGCCTGAGTCCCATATTACTCATCCTACTTTTATGATATATTATGTATGAACTTTTAAAAATTCATGGACAATGCCTTTTTTTTTTTTCTTTAGCTAGGATTAGCTTTGTGCTTATTTGGCAAAACTTTAACCAGCATGGTTTTTAACTCTCATTGACATAAAAAAAGTAACTTGAAAAACACAAGAGCCAAATAAATATATAATGAAAAATGTTAGGCTTAAAATAGTGACAGGTGAACCTTTGTGGCTAACTGGCCTTTTGTTTTACTGTATAATTCTCTAAGTGTAACTAGGATAGTCCATGTCAAAAGTAAATATTCTCAAGTTAAATTGGAATTAAATTTCAATGGAATCCTGTCACTTTAAATATTCATGAAGACCTTAAAGACATCCAATCTATAATATGGCTTAAAGATGAGCATTTTTTTTTTTTTTAGGGTCATGGGTGTGGCTTATCGAAGCTCCCTGGCTAGGGGTCGAATCGGAGCTACAGCTGCCGGCCACAGCCACAGAACAGTGGGTTCTGAGCCACATCTGCAACCTATACCATACCTCGTGGCAACTCCAGATCCTTAACCCAGTGAGCGCGGTCAGGGATCTAACCTGCAACCTCACGGATACTAGTTGGGTTCATTTCCACTAAGCCATGACAGGAACTCCAGGAATTTTTTAAGTTGCAGTTTTTCTCCAAGAAATTTTTGCCTTTATTTTCTCTCTTTCTCTGCCTTTTTAAACTAAAATTGTGGGTTTTGCCCTTTTTTAATCGAAGTGTAGATGACTGACAATGTTGTGTTCATTTCTGCTGGTGTGTTCACTTTGCTGTGATTACATATATATGTGTGTGTGTATATATATATATATATATATATACACACATACATATATATATATATATGCACACACACACTTTTTAAATATTCTTTTCCATTATGGTTTACCGTAAGACATTGAATATAGCTCTCTTGTTCTTTATCCCCTCCATGTGTAATAGATGTATGATAGCTTACATCTGCCAGCCCCAACCTCCCTCTCCAACCCTTCCCCAAACCCCTCCCCCTTGGCAATCACAAGTCTGTTCTCCTGGTCTGTGATAAAATTGTGGGTTTTGTGTTGCACTGCTTAGAGTAAGGATGTTAAAGCGTAAGAGTGCTTCAAGGTGGTAATCTAAAATATGCAGCAGGAAAAAGACACTTTGAATAGGGCAAACAGTGTGTTTTGCCAAGTAAAGCAATATAGTTAAGATAATGTTGCAATGGAAGCCCGCATACATCTTTTAGCAAAGAAGAATCTTCATACTAATCATTGCCTATCACTGATTACAGCCCTTCTTAGGAGGATGCTTGGTGGTCTGTATATGTCCAGGAGTTCTGCTTATTGTCAAGGGTCTCACTTGGAGCGTAGTGGCCAGGACCTGGGCCTGACATCAGAATGATGTATTGGCTGGGTGACCTTAGGCAAAATTTGAACACCTCAATGCCTCAGTTTCTCCATCTGGAAAATGAAAAGAATGCACTTTCTGTTCAATTTCTGAGAGCTGTGGTGAGGATTAAATGATATAGTGTATGAAATATACATAACACAGTGCCTGCTTACAATTCGGGGCCATAATGCAGTCTCTGCTGCTTTAGCCCTCTTCTGTTCTTAAATAGGTGGCCCCATGCCACAGCCACAGAACACAGCAAAGACGGAGGATGAGAGCTGAGAAAAATGTCTACTAGCGTGTCTCTCCAGAAGGTGATGTCAGTGACCCCTGGGAACAAAGTACACCACTTCTGGCTATTTCTCATCACACTTCCCAGATGTGAGGGTCAGACCCTGATGGCATATTAAGGAGTATAATGCAGGGTCCCTTGGGGAAGCTGTAAAGTATGATTTTGTTGAAAAGACAAGACACAGGCCTGTTTAAAAAGAAAATTTTTAGTAATAGTAGCAAAACATAAAAGTTACTAAGCTTTACTATTACTAATCATTACTAAGCATCACTAAGCATACCGTTACCAACTGCCAGGGTCTGTTCGCTCTTCGCATTGACCTTAGGCGGCAAGTGCTTTCATCCTCTCCATTTAGAAAGAAGGAAACTAAGGCCCCGAGGGGCTGAGTAATTTCTTCAAGGTCAAAAAGTTAGTGAGTGAGAGAGCCAGGATTTAAACCTTGTAAATGGCCTTGGGATTCAAGCATTCAGCCACAGAGCAGTTATTTCTTGGAGCAGATAAACCTACATGATAATCATGTGCTGATGAGGGAAGAAACTGCAGGAAAAAGGAGCTCACTTTGCAACCATGATGTCAGAGATTCTGGGTCCCTTCTTAAATTCCATCTTCGACTGTCCAAGGTTGGGGAAAGGTGAGCAAATTTCCTAGTAGAGAGGACTCACCACAGCCTCTTCTTTGCAAGAAATGACTCTGTAATCACCCCCCCACCACACACACACACAACCTCTCCCCAGCACACTGCCCCAAGGAGGGCTCAGACCACTCCATGCTGCTCATCAGCACAGCCCAGTTCAGACCAGGAGATATACAACTTACTACCAAATAATCCACATGAGAGGGAACACTCTCTCAAGGTTCCTCCTAGGCTAGGGGTTTCTACTCAAAGCCCAGGCCCTGGACTGGCAGCATCAAAGGACCTGGGAACATCCTAAAACACTGCTTCTCAGACCCCACCTCAGAATTACTGAATGAGAATCTGCATTTAACATAGATGATTTATGTATGCATTAGATTGTGAAAATTTAACCATTCCCAACCCTGCCTGCCTCCACATGACATTGACGGGCCTTCCTCACCTCCCCAAAGTATCCTTCATCACATCTAGGCATCTCAAGGTCAAGGTCAAGGGAGAGCCAGCAGTTCTTCCCTCTACTAGCTCATCTTCTGAGTTGTAGTTTCCTGTCATCCTATTCTATCTTCTCTAAAGATGTGCACACATGGGCGATGACTGAGCAAAGAAACTTGTTTGTTAAAAGAGGCCTGGGAATTGAGTTGAGATGGAAAAATAGATATAATTTTGATAAGTGAGGTGGGACAATACAGGTGGGAAAGGCAGAGGGAAATCACATACAAGTCTCAGTATCTTGAGGAAGGGTAGCATGTAAGTGGTGATTGACTGCCATGCAGAGTGTGAAAAAGGCCATGGGAGAGTTTTCAATCTGATGGCCTTGTGGGACACAGACACAGCCTCTTTGTGGTTAGGAGACACAACCAGAGGTAGTCCTAAATTAAAAAAAAACAAAACGAAAAAACACCACCCTGCTTACTCAGAACAACAAAATATCAGAGAATGGGATGAAGCAAATAGAAAGCACAGAAGTAGAAGTGGCTCATGATGTGATATTTCTGCAAGTCCGTTCAGGGCATGCTCCAGATGGGAACAGTGGCTAGAGCCTAACTGCCTTGTGCTCCTGTGCGATGATACCGTTGGTTGAAGGCAGCTGTTGAGATGCCAGTATCAACTCCCCTTCCCTAAGTCACATCCGGCAGTAAACAAGGTCACGAGTCAATAGATCTTGCTGAAAGCTGGATTTTAAGACAGCTTTCTCCTTTCAATGATATTTAGAGCCAAATTTCATGAGGAAAAGTAGAGTAGTAAAATTCCTTGGCATTTTTAGACCACTTAAAGAGATTATTATGCAGCAAAAGTGAAGTATCAATAGCTAGGCAGATACCTGATATTGAAAATCTAACATTATTAAGCATTATGGTTATTGATTAGAGAGCAGATGAAACGTGCCCTCTGTACTGACGCTGGGGTTTCATAGTCACCATGAGCACTCCCAGGACAGCATTACCTTCCTTCCCCAAGCTGGTGTTTAGTCATCGTCAGCTGAAATTGCATTTGGAGACCAGAGATAAGTACTCAGGTACTAACGGCACCCATAAAGTGTCAATAAATTGCATAAGTAAGAGCCTTTGCCATTCTGCCAGAGACATAAAGACAGATGGTTCCCCATCAGAGTTTCTGAGACAAAAGCTTTTATAGGTAGGGACAGGAATGAGACTGTAATGGAGAGCTCCCGTTCTCGAGATCAGGGTGCTAAATTTATTTAGCCTGTCCAGTTAGTGGAGTTTCATCTGTTACATTAGGGACCTATAATGTGGCTGTCAGGATGTGCTGGGATGTTTACAACTTTGTCCCCTGTGCCTTAGGCAGGCCCACAGAATTCTAACTGCCTGGATCCCACTGTGTGGGACCCAGATCTGTTTGATGTAAGGATCTTCACCATTTGGACAGCCAACTGACAGGAAAAGTCCTAATCTTTGCAACAGAGCATCATGATTCTTGGGCTTGGTGTTCCGCCAGACTCCGTGGCTTCCTGGGCATTTGCTCTCTGACTTATAATGATGGTAGCATTGTCCCATCGACCCTACACAGGAAAACAGTAAGATCTCTTCAAATTAAATGCTTTATTTGCTCAATATCTCATATTTGGTGGTCTGTGTCACCTGAGATCCAGGTCACTAGAACTCCAGTCTGGTGTACATGTTTTTAAACCCTTAAGCCAAAGATACTACTCTGTCTTCTTCCTTTTCTAGCAGTAGAGCCATGTCTTGATATTGGTCTGATTCTTTAACCACTATAACTGGATAAAAATGGAAAACTACCGTTGTTATAATTCTGCCTGATGATGTTGGAAGCTAATAATAATTGAGCACCTGCTTAGGCCAGATCCTGTGCCCTATGCATCTATTCGAGAACCTCACTTAGTCCTTGCAGTGACACAAAACAAGAGGCAGTATTATCATTATTTGCTTTTTTAAAAATTAAAGTATGGTTGATTTATAATGTTCTGCTGTACAGAAAAGTGACTCGGTCATACATATATATAATTCCGTCTCATATTATTTTTGATCATGATCTGTCACGAGAGATTGCATATAGTTCCCTGTGCTGTACAGTAGGACCACATTGCTTGTCCATTCTAAATGTAATAATTTACATCTACAAACCACAAATTCCCAGTCCATATCTTTCCTCCCTCTTCTGCCTCCCCCTCCCCCTTGGCAACTACAAGTCTATTCTCAATGTCTGTAAGTCTCTTTTGGCTTTGAAGATAAGCTCACTTGTGCCATAGTTTAGATTCCACAAATAAGTGATATCATATGATATTTGTCTTTCTCTTTCTGACTTCCTCCACTTAGTATGAGACTCTCTAGTTCTACCAATGTTGTAGCAAATGGCATTATTTTGTCCTTTTTATGGCTGAGTAGTATTCCACCGTATGTATGTACCACATCTTCTTAATCCATTCATCCATGGACATTTCAGTTGTTACCATGTCTTGGCTATTGTGAATAGTGCTTCAGCGAACAAAGGGGTGCATGTATCTTTTTGAATTGTAGTTTTGTCCTGATAGATGCCCAGGACTGGAATTGCTGGATCATAGGTAGTTATATATTTAGTTTTCTGAGTAACCACCATACTGTTTAAAAAAGAAAATGTAGCTCTAAGAGGTTCAGTCATTTTCCTGGGCACATTAGTCAGAGGCAGAGCTGAGATTTGAACCCCTCATCTTGTCAAGAGTCTGTGCTTCTAGCCACAGTGCCTACCTGATTATGATGCTGAATTGGTACTTCCTCTCCCCTAAGTAAAGTCCTAGCTCAGAGGTGTCCTGCTTTTTTAGGAATGCCAGCTGAACACAAAACCAGGAGCCCCTGCTTTGAAATGCCCTGGCGTGGGGGTTGCCATCCCTGGCCACCTCTGTCCTCGAAACAGCTGCAGCAGCAGTGAACTATCTCTTTCGAGCGCCTGCAGCGAATACTCCAGCGGCTCCTCCTACACGTGGCATGATGGGAAGAACTTAAGGAAAAGGGTAAGTCTCCTTTCTAGTCACTTCAGCATCCGTGAGAACCAGAAAAGGATCCTCTTCTGTGATTCTGTGAGGAAGGTGGAAAGTGAGAGGGAGGCTAAGAAGGAAATGACTGTTTGCTGAGTTCTTATTCCCATGTGCCTCATAAAACCATATTGGAAGATGCAGTTCCCCCCATTACATGGAAGAGAAACTGGCACCAAAATGCTAAGTTCTGAAGTCACACAGCAAGTGAGATGTGGCATGAAGATTTGACCCCAGGTGACCAGGACATCATGGGAGGCAGTTTGGGAGAGAAAAATACCTCCCTTCTGTGCTTTGGTGGAACCACCAAGTTCACAGATTTCTATCAGGATGTAACAGGAGCCCTGGCCTAATGGAACTGACTACTATTCAGACTAACTCTGACATTTTTGGTTAGTTTTATGGACATTCTCCACTGCTATGATGCTCAGAGAGACTTGCTAATGTGCACTGCGAAGGAGGGTGAAGGAGGCCATGTGACAAGCCATTCCAGACTAAGCATCCCATGAGAACTACAAGAAAATGTTTACCTCGAGAGAATAGGGAGAAGTCCCTGTCATGGCTTGGCAGAAATGAATCTGACTGGCATCCATGAGGACATAGGTTCGATCCCTGGCCTTGCTCAGTGGATTAAGGATCTGGTGTTGCTGTGAGCTGTGGTGTAGGCTGCAGATGTGGCTCGGATCTGTCATTGCTTTGACTGTGGAATTGGCTGGTGGCTACAGCTCCGATTTGACCCATAGCCTGGGAACCTCCATATGTCACTGGTGTGGCCCTAAAAAGACAAAAAAAAAAAAATAGGGACAGAGAAAATAGAGAGAGCCGTGCACTCTCTCAGAATAAATGGCCAGCAGTTTTGGAAGTGTCATTAACTTTGTAGGAATTTACTTCTCAAAAATACCATGTATTGTAGTGACCTCCTCTACTCAATGCAATCGCCTCATAAAACACTAATTGGCTATAAATTAGAGGGTGACACAGAGGATAGAGAAAATGTCAGGGTAGGTGACAGGCACTGTGGCTTCAGTGAAGGTCGGGCAAGTCTGTTTAGTTGCCAAGAGTTCCTTTACCGTATCTTTAAGTAACTCCCATGGCTGGAATGACTCTTATCTACTCAGACTGAAGATTCCTTCATGATTTGAATAAACATCTTGACATCCTGGTGTAAGCCAAGAACCTGGGATGGCTGTTTTTGCAGCTTCCTAATGTTGAAGAAAAGCAAAAAGAACAAGAGAACAGAAACCCTGAATCAGAATATCTGGGGGACCACTTTTTGGGGGGGGGCATTTGTCTAACTTTATGACTTCAGAAGCATAGAAACCAGGGAAATTCCATCACTGCCAGAAAATTGGGTGAGGGAGTAGGTTTGTCATACCTTGAACAAGAACTCAGAAGGAGATTGCTAGCTCGAATTTAAAGCTTATTCCCTTGGACTCGGACTTACAATGCAAAGTGCAGAGCTGGGGTTTAAGCAGAATTGTCCTTTCCAAGGAGCGGTTCGAAGTGCTGAGTAAGGACTGCTGGGCACCTGGCCCGTAGCAGACCCACCGGGGACGTGGTCCAGAGGGACAATCCCTCTGTCTCCGAGTATAGCTGGCTCCCAGAGCCCTTTGCTCAGCTCTTTTCACTCACAGCTCTCTGAGCTTTTTTACTTTCTCCCCTGCCCCGCCCCCCTTTTTGGGGCTGAAGTTTTTCCAGTTAGAACAATGCTTGATGTTCTGGGGACATCTCTTCCCTGAAAGAGGGGAAATAAGATTCTTAAGACACTTCATACACACTCCAATAGCCATCATCTGGAGATTTAACAGTGTCCCAACTCAGAATGGTCATGGGGTACCAGCATGCCGGTCACATCTCACAGAGAAAAGTCCTACATCTCAGGACACAGCAAACTAGACCCAGCCCCATGAAGACATTTTAAATTAATATTAAAGAACTTCTTAAGTGCTTACCCTGTACCAGGTACTCAGTATTAACTTACATATAAACTCACACAGTATGAATTTGAATGTGACTATAATATTAACTTATGTAATAATTAACATATGACCAATAGCTCTTTGGTAGTTCATAGGTATTTTTTCTTTCTTTTTTTTTTTTCCCAGTGGTCACACCTGTGGCATCTGGAAATTTCCAGGCTAGGGATCAAACTGGAGCTACAGCTGCCTACCTATAATATACCCATAGCAATGGCAGATCTGAGCCATATCTATGACCTACGCCGCAGCTTGCAGCAATGCCAGATCCTCAGTGGGTTCAGTGAGTGAGACCAGGGAATGAACCCATATCCTCACAGACACTCTGTTGGGTTCTTAACCTGCTGAGCCACAACAGGAACTCCTATAAGTATTTTTTTAATATTATTTTGTGTAGAAACAGAAAGGAAGCCTTCATGAAATGCACTAGCCTGCCCTCCATGGAGGAATCTGGCTGTAATCAATGAGTTATTGCCATGTGTCCGCTTTGTCAGCTCTTCACAAGTAATAGCTCACTTAATGCTTGTGATAGCTTCTTAAGAATGTTCTCCTGTTTCCCCCATTTCACGGAGGAGTAAACTGACGTTTTGAGAAGTTAAATATCTAGCCCAAGATCCCATAGCCAGTAAGTGGCAGAGCTGAGTTATTGGTTCCAGAATCTTAACTTGCAACCATTCTGCTAGACTGACCTTGTTGAATCAGCTTAGAACTTGGAGGAGTCCATTTGTTGGGATGGATTTGTTCCCATGAAAACCAAGAAGGTCTTTTCAAATTGCAAAAACAAACAAAAAATATGTAAAACTGATGTCTAGTCAAGAAATAGCAAAGAGCTATGAACATTAAACCCAGGCCCCTGCCTTAACAGCAGCGTCTTTCAGCCACCTGCACTGCTCCCCAGAGCAACTCTCTTCTGACTTTTCCCTACAAAGAATGAAGGTGCCTGTGGGAAATGCCAGCTGCCTCCTGCCCTCTCCCAGCAGGGGATTCATGTGGTCTTTTTTCAAGTTTCAAGATTGTTCCCAACTTTCCTCAAGTTATTAAATACCATAAGCTCCCGTGGAAAACTGATTGAGGAATGTGGCTAATCTCACAGGATGGGGAGCCCGGGGCTGGGAGGTTTGCAGCCCTGGGATGAATCAGACCACAGCATGGGCAGACTCTGGGGAGTCAGAGAGGAGGCGGAGGGCCGACTCTGAGCACATCTTCTGTGGCTTGAACAAATTTGCCCTTTTCAAGCTCTTATGGGGGACTGTTGCCTGGCTTCTCTTCTTTATTGTGAACGTGACATGAGGACTGTGGAAATTCCTAGAAACCAAGCTGGGGCAGTCAGTTCACCAGTCAGTCTCTAATGCCCTGACTCACTAATGGGATTTCTTATGATTCCCAAAGGAGTTTTCACTGGCACAGTGGGAGAGGAGGGGGCAGAGGAGCATGATCAAAACAGTATCTACCCACGGCAACTTCTGACCCTGGAGGATTTTCCAAAGAGAATATATAATTGGACTTAAAACCAAATCAACATATGACAAAGAAAAAACAAATAAACAAGCCATATAGTTGAAAGCAGGGGTCATTTTCATGACAAAGTCTCAGATATCAGCAAATGCTCACAGCTTACAAAAAAGCCGAGACCCAAGCTAAGTTTCTGGTGTGGAATTGATCTCTGCTTATGAGCACATGGATGAGTGTTCAGAGTCCCGGGGTAGCTAGTGTGCACGTGCCAATGGGAGCATCCGTAAGCCACCATCTTAGCCAAGACTGGTACAGACTGTATATCTGAACCCACCAGATTCATTCATAGACATCCTTTGTCATTAATTCTATACCCTTCTTTTAATTAGGTCAGGGCCTTCGATTTCCCTGAGTGCTAGTTTGTGATTAAATTCTGCAGGTTCTATTCAAAAGAGGGATGGTGGGATGACCTATGGTATCTATTATGAATCTGACTCATAAGAGAACAGAAGCTAAGCTTGATTCCAGAGGTATAGCATCAGCATTAAGTGTGCAGTCCATCAAGCCAAACTGCCTGGATTCAAATCCCCACAAAGCCATTTCAGAACTGTCATCGAAAGGGCCCAGGAAATCGGAGTCCAATCCTTTGCTCCATCTCCTCCTTCACTGTGTGACCTCCAAAGGACAGATCTTGCTGAATCTCAGTTTCCTGCCTAGTAAGATAGGACTGATCATGTCTCCCTCAGGGTGTTGTTCTGAAATTAAATCGCAGCCCTGTGTAAGTGGTTGGTCCATAGCCGATGTTCGGTCAATGTGAGTCTCCTCCTCTGCCATTCTGTTTCTTGTTAGCAGTCATTTGATAAATATGAATGTCTAAATAGAATGCCATGTTTTTTCTATCTTGTTTCTTGATCAGTTCTCCAAAACGAACACTGGTTTTGGGGGAAATATGAAGAACAGGAAATTGACCTGAGTTCGTAGGTGAATCATTGCCATGGGTTCTAATAGCAAATGCCCAGCTGTTCTATGTGTGTAAATATTTCATAGATGTTCACTACCTATCAAATGTAGTCATGAAGCCACATGATTTTGTAAGTTTCAGTTGTTTGAATGGAAGGGACAAAGTTCCCATTGTGGCTCAACACGTTAAAGACCTGACATTGTCTCTGTGAGGATGCCAGTTCGATCCCTGGCCTCACTCAGTGGGTTAAGGATCTGGTATTGTCAAAAGTTGCAGCACAGGGTGCAGCTGCGGCTCAGATCTGGTGTTGCTGTGGCTGTGATCTAGGCCTCAGCTGCAGCTCTGATTTGACCCCTAGCCTGGGAATTACCATATGCCTCAGGGTGTGGCCATGGGAAAAAAAAAAAAAAAGGATGGAAGGGCCCATAAAGGCATGGACCAACTTAGTTTCCACTTACCCTCTTTACCTCCCATATAACCTCCCATATACACAGTGTACCATGATGTATTCTGGTTATTCCCTAAGTATTCCTTAAGCTGACTTTTCAAGCTTAGGTCTTTGCTATTCCTGAAAAATTACTTCTACCTGAAAAACTACTTCTTCCACTTTTTTTTTAAAATGTGATTTTTTGATGGGCATTTGGGCTCTTCCCAGCCTTTTGCTGTTATTTATTTGTTTGGCTGTGGTTTGATGTAGGATCTCAGTTCCCAGGCCAGGGATTGAACCCAGGCCGTAGCCGTGAAAGCATCAAATCCTAACCACTAGACCACCAGGGAACTCCCCATTTCCTTCATTTTTAAACTAAGTCAAACCTATCCACTTATCTATCCTAAAAAAAGAAAGAAAAGGAAAGGAGAACTTCCCTTATATGCTTTTTGTGGTTTATCCAAACAGACACATGGTCTCCCTCCTCTGAAATGCTGGAATACCTACTGGTATTTGGGCTTCTCATTTGCTCCCTTGACTGATTGATTGTTACTTGAGCCCAGCTCCTAGGCTGCCTGATGGTTGAAGGCAGGGTCCTTATCTTGTGCTTGTTTTTATCATATGCTACTTGACTCAGAACCCGGCAAAGTAGAGAGATTCACTACATGGTTAGTGAACTCGTTTGCACTAATTAATGGATAAATGCATTATATGTGAGTATTAATCAACCAATAGAATGAATTAAGTCTAATGATGACCTTTTCCCTTTATAAGTTTGTGATCCAGTTCTCACTGTGGCTCAGTGGGTTGAGGACCCAGTGTTGTCTCCATGAGGATATGGGTTCGATCTCTGGCCTGGCTCGATGGTTTAAGGATCTGGCGTGGCCACAAGCTGTGGTGTGAGTCACAGACACAGCTCGGATCCAGTGTTACTGTGACTGTGGCTTAGGTCTTAGCTTGAGCTTTGAGTCAGCCCCTAGCCAGGGAACTTACATAAACCACAGGTGCGGCCATAAAAAGATTAAAAAAAAAAAATTGTGATCCACAGAGCTCAATTAGTTCTAATATCTCCTTTTCTTTCCTAGCAGTCATCACAAAATTGGGACAAAAGGTTGAGTATTGACTCCTCGCTCCCAAGTGGCTTTGCTAGTCCGACAGATGAACTACCTCCAACTCGTGTCAAGGAAAGCCACATTCTGGAAGGATTAAGAAAGCTCCAGAAGCGAAAAGTATTACTTGAACCCCCGTCAGTGATAACCAAATGGGGTTATAAAGATTGCATGAACTCAAATGAAGGAATCTATTCTCCAGGAATTAAAAGTAGCAGCCTCAAGGAATACGCCCCCTGCAAACCCAGGGACACGGGCAGCCCCTGCAAGGAGCCCCAGCCGGCATTTGTGTATGACACGGATTCTCATGACGATGCCGAGGAGGACCCTTCCTCCTTAGCCTCGCTCCAAGCAGCTCCAAAGCAGAGCTTCAGGCTGCATGGTTGTAAATTAACCCACAGTGTTTCTGACAGTCTCTTTGGCTGGGAGCCGAATGGCAGACACTGTTCAGAAATCCCTTCCTCGGTCCACTCCAGGGAAAGGCCCGAGAAGCTGACCGGTTGCGCCTCCAACTGTCCCTTGGGGCAGAAGCTGTGGGCAAGCGTGCAGGGGCCTCGGGTATACAGAGGGAGGGGCCCGCAGAGCCAGGGCTGCCTGGCTGTCCATCTCCAGCTCTCTGACACCGATGACACTGAAAGCCTGGATGAGCTGCACATCGCGAGCAGCGATGAGAAGAGCCCTTCAGACGTGTCTTTGACGGTGGACACTGACAAGTCCTCGGAGCACCTGGACATCCTCATGGGATTCAGAAAATCTCAACCTGGGTCTCCTGAGGAGGAGGAGGAAAAACAAGTGACTGTCCACTTAGAAAGCAGGCCAAAGACGTTTAGTTTCATCAAGCAGCAAAGGGTCGTAAAGAGGACTTCCTCGGAAGAGTGTATCACTGTCATATTCGATGCGGAAGATGGTGAGCCCATTGAGTTCAGCTCTCACCAGACTGACGTCGTCACTGTTACCAGAAAGGAAATTTCCATCAATCAGGCCCCTTCTGGGCCCCAGGCTGAACGCGCTGAACTTTTACCTCAGGGAATTGCTCATTTGCAGCCGGGGGCTGCTGCGAGAAATCATTCTTTCTTGAAGAAATCTGAAGAGGAAACCGAGAAGAACATTCCAAAAGATGAAGCTGATGGCGTTGCCATGGCGCCCACTGGCTCTCTCCTCCCCAGGGCGGTGACACAAAGCGCTCAGCGAGAAAGACTGGCCAGACCCACACATGCCACGCCGTGCCGGAGTAACTCTAAGTCCTCGGGGTCCACGGGCATCTACCAGAAGAAAAGTCTGACGAAAATACCTACCAAGGGCAAATCTTCACCTCAGAAATCAAAAATAATGGTGCCCGAAGCCTCCATAACAGTCCCCTCAACTGGGGGCCCAGTGACTCTTGAGAAATCGCCATCTCCAGGGAAACTCTCACGGTTCAAAAGGACTGAAGGCCCAGCACTCCTCTTTGATTTACCGCCAGAATCACACATTCCAAAACACCCCGCCCAAGCTCCTCACGGTTCCAAAGGGTCCAGCAGAAGGGACGGGGTCCAGCGCTCTAAGGGTCAGAAGGCAGCATCACCGTTGCTGTCAAGGCCCCCCGTGGAGCTAAGGGAGGACTGTAAGCCCCCCACGAGGGATAAACGCTGTGACCGGGAACCAGAGGCTGGGGTGAAATCACCCTCCCCCCCGTCCCCTCCGGGCAGATCGGTGTCCCTACTCATCAGACCCAGTTATGACTATTGGCCTCCACCTTCATCCACCCAGCCTGAAACCAGGGTTCCCCAGGAAACAGCTAGGACAGGATTTAAAAGCCCCCCTCTGAAAGGACCCTCTGCACCTGTTATTTATTTTCATCAGACCGTGGCAGAAGCGCAGGGGAAGAAACCTTCCGTGGCCTTCAAAAAGCCTGTCTTCACTCCTGCTCCACCCTCTGCAGAAACAGTGGTCCAAGCCAGGTGCTCTGCCCACACCCCCTCCAGCTCCTTTGCTGCAATGGCCCCAGGGCCCCCAAAGGTCTCTCCAAAGCGAAGTGTCCCCAAAACCCCACCTCACCAAACACTTGGGACCACACAAGCAGACACAGGGTCACGAACTCCCAGGAACTGTCCTTCCACCCACGAGCCCCTGGAAATACCGTCCCCCAAAAGCCTATCTCCAGGAAAAAAAGGACAGCTGAATGACAGCGTCTCCACATCACCCAAGCCTTCCCTCTTAGGGGTAAATGAGTCACCATCATCTCAGGTTAACAGTCCGGCATCCTCAGCATCCTCCAAAAGCCATAACACCCCGCATGGTGGTCCAAACCCCCAAGAAAGAGGACTAAAAACTCGCCTCCCAGTTGGGCTCAAAGTTTTCACGAAGTCTCCTCAGCTGCTCAGGAAAAGTTCCACGGTACCAGGGAAACACGAAAAAGACAGTTTAAATGAAGCTTCGAGAAGTTCCGGGGCTGGGAGCCAGGCTAAGCCAGAGGCCTCCAGGAATCCCAGCAGCCCTGAGATCACAGGAGCTGAAAGAAATGCGTCTCCACTGGCTTTACAAGCACAAGGTAGTGTGGCCGGAGGGCTTCCCCTGGACACAGCAATGGTGGAGTTGCTGGAAAATGGCAGGCCTGGGGCCGACAGGAAAGACGGGGTAGAAGCCAGGTCGGTGAAGATGTCCCTCTCCTCCAGCAAACCACACCTCAAACCAGCTCTAGGCATGAATGGAGCCAAAGCCCGCAGCCAGAGTTTCAGTGCCCACTCAGGAGACAAGCCCCCCACACCCCCCATGGAAGGACCTGGCAGAGTCCGAACTCAGATTATTACCAATACAGCCGAGAGAGGCAGTTCCCTCACCCGGCAGAGCTCCTCACCGGAAGTCTCACCCCACAAGGCCACATCTGCCCCTGCATCTGACGATCTCCCCAGCACTGGGAGACCCCCAGGGCACCCCTTCTCCAGGCATGGCTCCCTGGAGAGCACAGGCAGTTCCAGCAGCCAGCATGGGAGCCCAAGCAAGTTGCTTTTGAGGGTCCCTCCAAAATCCGAAGGGTCCCTCGCACCACCTGGAACGGAAGACCTGCAGGCCTGTGCCCAGGGAGAAAGCCCCGGGGTGCCTGCACCTGAGGAACCAGGTGGTGACCGCTGCAGGTGCCCACCTGCCCCAAGGGACAGCCCCCGAGCCCTGCAGAGTCCTGGGAGGACACAGCCTCCCGGCAATTTTGAAATAAGCAGGACCCCCAAGCTAGAAACTTCTGGAAAGGATCCAGACCCTTCTCCAACCAGGACGGGTGTCGTGAGCCCAGAAGCCCCCCTCTCACCCACAATCGAAGAAAAGGTCATGTTGTGCATTCAGGAAAATGTGGAGAAGGGCCAAGTGCACACAAAGTCCACCTCTGTGGAAGCGAAGCTGAAGCCGGGGCCTTCTTTTGCCAGCTGGTTCGGTTTTCGGAGGAGCAGACTGCCAGCTCTCAGTAGCAGGAAGATGGATGTCTCCAAAACCAAAGCGGAAAAGAAAGATGCAAAAGGTTTGGGGTTTGGAAACAAACAGCTAAAATCAGAGAGAAAAAAAGAGAAGAAGAAGCCCGAGCTGCAGTGTGAAATGGAAAACGAACTTCACAGGGATGTCGAGTTGGCAGATGGTCCAGAAAGTGGTTTACAAAGCAGAAATAACCTGAAAACACCGCCAGACAGTTATGACCAAATGAAATTTGAATTGAGAAGCAGACCCAGCCCTGTTGCAGGTTCAACAAAAGATTCCTTTATGACAGAACTGCTGAACAGGTAGTGTATTGGCAAAGGGGGGGGCGGTTTAGAGGGTGGGGTGCACAGTCCCCCCGCCCCGCCCCAACAAGGAGAGTTGTTTGTTTCCTGCACAATGAACACCAGCTAAGCATGTATTTCATACAAGCAGAAAGGCATAGTGGCAATCTTTTTTATACATTAGCCAGAATTTAAACAATGAAATAAAAGTTAGCAATAAAATGATAATTTAGTCCATGTTACTTTGTTAACCAAACCAATGGTCTTTGAAATTAAAGAATGGTAAGTTTTATCAAGGTTGATAGGAATTCAGCCTACACTGGAAACCATGAATGTACCCACATGGCATGAAATGGAAGAAAATTACACACGCATTTTCAAGCATGCCGATCCCACTGATTGTACTGAGCAAACGGATACTGAGAACCTTTCCAGAGGTAGTTACACTTCCAGCGGATCTTAAGCCAGAAGTATATTTAGCAATCATCCTTCAGTGGTTTGGGGTTTATCCTCCTCCATCTCACAGGCCTTCATAAAAATAAAATATTGTATTATCAGATATCTGGAATATCAGATGAAGATTTGATCAAGGCCAGTGAGACATACCTATCACTCAGAGGTTTAAAGACCAAGAGATACATGGAGGTTACTTTAAAAGTTAAAAGATTGGGGAAAGTAGAGTGATTGAAGAAGAGCAATGTAATTTATCAGAAAAATCACCTTCTACCTACAGAGTTGATAAGAAAGCAGCTCAACAGATGGAAAGTGGATCGAATACTGTTTCCTGCAGAAGCGTATTAAAGGGCAGCTCCCAGGGCCCCTGTCTCCCCGGCAGCTCTACCAGCACTCAGGGAAACCACAGGAAGAACATCAAAACCAAAGCCGAGATGGAAATACCAAGGGGCTCCCTGGTAAGTGCTTGAACCGTCCTGGTTGTGGAAGTGTTATGTTCAGAGAGGGGCTGGTTGGATTCTGCCTTTCTTTGCCTGAGGAAAATATATAGGCAAGAGTTGGCAGGGGAGAAAGCAAAAGAGAAGAAAAAATCTTGGTGTCACTGTAGCTGAATGATGGCAGCTAGACTGGAATGGGCCTCGCTCCCTTCGCTAATATTGCTTCTGTAGCTCTCTTTTCAGAATGATGGTGTGATCACAGTGCAGACAAAGCATACTGCTGGTGTCATCTCCAAATTGTATCCTTGTGCTGGGAATTTGTTTGGATGATTATTTCCATCATTTCCAGCAATGCAGAATGGAATGGAGGTGATTATAAAAAATAAAAGTGCAAAACAACTTAAGAGAATATAAGCTATTTTGATGATTTGATTTAAGCATTTTCCCTTTTCCCCTTAAGCTGTATATACCAATTTGTCCTACCTAAGACAGAAGGAGTTAAGACTTAGGATATCCTTTGTGGAACTTGACTCCGTATCATTTAGACTTTTAATTATGAGGTCCAGAACTCAGGGGGCAATTTCCTTTAGAAAAATGAATAAGCGCTATTTCTCTATTTCCCCAGGTTATGCTAGCTTCACATAATATTTTTGTTTTAAAGTTACCTTAAATTGCACTTCCTCTCTGCCTTCTTTCTCTTCTTGTGTCCTTGATATGGTGATGTTCATTGGCCCTTTATGCAAACAAAAAAAAATACTCTTTCAGAATTATTATACCCATATATTTTTGTACTCTAATAAAATAGATTATTAAAATATACTATGTGCTACCATTTTCCTAGGGACAACCTGAAATTTGAAGTCATTATTGATTTTTTTTTCTGGAGTAGTTCAAGAATAGAGGAGATTTTAGAAATATAGTGATTGACATTATGAGTTATTAATTATTAATTTACTCATTAATTGTTTCTTAGGGTTCCTTAGAGTTTCACTTGAATTTGAGACAAATGCACATTTAAATGGTTTTTTTTTTAGATAACTCCTGACTCTGAAGAGCTATAGATTATTTTTATTAGATACTCAAATGATATGCAGACTATGTAATTTGCAAGTTTTTTTTTTTTTTTCTTTTCCTCCATTCTTGCTCTGGCTTCTGTAGTATCATTCCTTCTTGAAAACATTGATGCCCCTTGCATTATAAAATCACAAATAATAAACATATCTCAGGCTGCCCTTGCAGTGTCTCTGAAAGAAAAGAGAGAATAAATGTGTGGAAATGTGCAATATGGCGGAAATTCAATCTGACTGATCTAAAACTTTGATAGCCTGGCGGAGCCCCTTATCAAAGGCACTCAATTTAACTATGCCCCATTTAATATGGCTCTGACAGCTTGGGGTATAGCTTCACTACAAAAGTACCAAAAAAAGAAAACCTCTCTGTTTAGCTTTTACAATTTCACTTTTATTTTCTTACTGCTAAAATAATTTTCTGTGCTTTTCCTCTCTCGTTTGCAGTCTTTTACAAGGTGGCACTCTGTCCTTTGGTCCTTCCAGAACATCTGCAAGAAACACTCTGATTGTTTTCTGTGAAGTACAAAGATTCCCTAACCACACCAAATATACATAATCAATATGGCTATGCTAATTTTTCTTGTTAGCTGCAAGAGGAAATTAGTCGTTCTGGGAAGCTTTCCCTGTAGAAGAATATTATTAACTTAGTTGACCAGCTAGTCATTTTTTCAAAAGTAAACTGCAATGGTGTTTTTTCCATCTCTATAATCATCAATGTAGGTGGATTGGACTAAAATGACTGATTTCAGAAAGGACATTGCTATAGCTCCCTTTGGGACTAGTAAAAAAGTAGCAGTGAAAACCTATTTATTCTATGTTATCAGCCTTATATAGGAAGGAAATTAGATGCAAAATAAAATAGGGTCTAATACCATAGCACATGGATGTGAATACCCATGAATCTTTTAAAATTAAGGGTTTAAGGGAATTTTCCCCTACTGGGTCTCAAGGTGAATTTTCTCTCTGCTTCATTGAAAATGTGTTGCAAAGAATTCTCACAGTAATTATTTCAGATGAAAACAAGAGCTGTGCTAATATGTTATATAGTACACCTTTTTCCTAAAAAAAAAAAAAAACCACTGTCCAAAAATCTTATAATATACCATCATCCTTTGCCCCTTACAAGCTAAGACTATATGTAGTTCTGGAAGTCTTAAGGCATTTTGATTATTTTAATCTGCGGTGATTATACTAGAAAGATTATTTCCATACATAAAACAAGTCCCTGTATGTAGCACACCTCCATTTAGTTCACTGATAACTGCATATCCATTTTAAAGAATGCCAGATGCATTCTAAAATATGTATAGAAATGCCATTAATGCTTTACTGAATTAAATCTTTTTCTCTTTCCAGAGCCTTAATTAGAGGCTTATATCCCCATTGATGCCATCATTTCCAGACCACTTAGCTCTAATTTTTGTGTAATTTAGGCAAGGGCTAGGTTCTTTGGTACTTTTACTTAAATTATATAAAATCATTATAAGAGGGGAAAAAGGCATCCCCAGAAAAGATTGCATCAGCACTGAGTAAATAAGTCAGAAAGAAATTCACTCCCCTTGCCATAAGTCCTTCCTTGCAGTGGATTTAGATTATTTTCTGAAATGAAAAGTCTCAAAGGAAGACACTCCAGGTTTCTATTTAACTGACACTGGGCAAAAAAATCGTTAACAATATTAACGAGATCATATACCTTCATCATGCAGTGTGAAGAGATGGCCATTTTAATATGGGTGTTTTCATTTAAATTATGAATAGTCTCTTCACCCAGTGTCACATAGTCTGAAAAAAAAATCACATATGCTAATAAAAAAATTATCTAATACAATCCCCTTAAAATGGTGCTGTGGTGATGAAGTAGCATAAAATAGTACAATAATTACACAAATTGTTATCATCTTATTACATTCTGCAAAATTTTCTAATTTCCACATCTTCAGTTGAACAATTCTGTTCTAAATGCTATTTGGATGCTAATTAGAAGCAGGCACATTTTGCCCTCCTCCTGCAAAGTTTTCTAAGTGACTGACTTTTCTAAAGGTAATGCCTGCCAGGAGTTTTCCCTCCAAAGACCACTTCTCTCTGTCTCACAGAGGTTCATCACGTTCTTTTCCTTTTCAATGAACTTTAACATGAAAATATTATTTTCTTGGGAAGCAGTTGATGTTAAGATGATTCAGAGAAGAAATACAGGCAGAATTCCAAATGAAGCATGTCCGCAAATATTGAGTTTAATTCTGCAGTTAAGTATGTATGTTTGTCAGCAGTGAACTCTTTTCTCCCCACCCCCCCATGTCCTTTGTAAGCTCGTTCTTCGCAGCCTTTTCTAATAGGAGAGGTTAATAGAGTAAAATGGGCACAGTGACATTTAATGGTTAGAGACTGGTATTTTGTGCAGTTCTTGACTACCACTATAGAGCTCAAAGATGAATAGGAACTGGGGGTGAACCATTAGAAGATAGCCCAAGTGGAGCTCCCACAGCATCTTGGGAGTGCTGGGATGCAGGTTCTATTCTCAGCCCAGCACAATGTGTTAAAGACCCAGTGCAGCCCCAGCAGTGATTTAGGGCAAGACTGCACCACTGACCTGATCCTTGGCCCAGGAACTCCATATGCTGCAGGGCAGCCAAGATGAAAAAAAAAAGATGACTCAAGGACTAATGGCAAAGTGAAACCCAAAATAGGCCACCGTTACTTCCTGTCAGTCACCTGCTACTTCTTACCAAATAGGATAATATTACAGACATTGATTTGCATCTGTTCCTGGTAGAGTGATGGCTGCAAATATACTAAATCTTTCTGAGCCAGACTTCTTGATTTTTGTGACCATTCTCACCTGTGAAGTGCTCTGTCGCATGAAGACGGTCCCATCTGTGCCTATATTGGGCAAATTCTTTTGTTTTCTTTTCTCGCTTTTTAGGGCCACACCAGTGGCATATGGAAATTCCTAGGCTAGGAATTGAATCCGCGCTGCAGCTGCCGGCCTACACCACAGCCACAGCAACTCGGGATCCAGGCTGTGTCTGCAACCTACACCACAGCTCATGGCAACTCCGCATCCTTAACCCACTAAGAGAGGCCAGGGATCGAACCCACATCCTCATGGATACTAGTTGGATTCATAACACCACTGAGCCACCACAGGAAGAGGACTCTCCTTGGGCAAATTCTTAATCTTGACCTGGCAGTCCCTTGCCCCCAGGAAGCTTCCACACCCTTTCGCCAGCACCCAGCTCCAGTGCGATCGAGAGTAAAAATTAATTTTAATTTCAGCCTTTGAAAAATATAATTAGCAAGGGGAATCTGCTGCCAAAATAAACTGTGCCCCTCATTTCCATAGGCAAATGGATTTTTTTAATTACTCACCACTTTGCACTGAAATCTATTTGTATGGATAATTGGAGCTGACAAGTCTGCCATTTAAGACACTCCCCCACTTTCCATTCCTTTGTTGATTCTTCATCCCCTTCGAATTCAAAATTTACCCTGGTGGGTCAACTGCTCCTCCTGGGTCCTTAGCTCTGGGGAGCTGAAAGAACTAGGGGCCCATTTCCTCTGACAACTATCCAAGAGGCCAAATTTAGCATTTGCTGTTAAGCACTCAAAGCCCCAGAGAAGTCCTGTCAAGGAGCTGACAGGGAGGACCTCAAGATGGTTTTTATTTTCCTTCTTAAATAGGATAATTGGGAAAAGATGGTGAAGTTCCACAGAAGGCTTAGAGGGCAAGTAAGAAACAGAAGCAGGGTACTTAGACACACACATACACACACACTCACACACACACTGAAACATTTTTTCTACTCTTAAATAAATATATAGTTTACATGTATTTGGAATACTGCCTACCTGTCTAATTGCCAGACACTAGGAAAGATATAATAGTTCTTGGTAAGGGCTGGGAAGGATGACAATAGGGCACACTCTGAAAACTTGAATTGCAGCCACGAATAGGGGTCAGGAGTGCCAACTCTCAAACTAGAATCCTGTCCTAACTTTGAACATATCACCAACCCTCTCTGGAGCCTCTTTTCCTGTATCTCCACGATGAGAACCTTGTTCTAATTATCGGGTTCTTTTGCTCAGAGCTTCAGAGGCTGATGGAGAGGATGATTCACCCATTTTCCAGCAGGTTAACGCAGCACTCTTTCAAGTTTAAAATCAGTCAATTTAGAAAAACCCAAAGGAAATAGTCTTTTACATAACAGGTGTGGGAAGATCTGGAGCATACTGTCATAAGTGTTGGAACGGGCTGAATGTATAAATAGATTTTCTTGATGTTTCTGTAAATGAGGAGAGAATGTACCTGTGGGATACTTCATGGGAACTAAGGTACTTGGAGTATCCATGCTTTTGGGTTTCTTGTAGCCTTGTCACAAAGAGGTCACTGAGCCTGGTGAACTCTGGAAGGCAGATAAATAATGTTAGTCTAGAGGGTGCTCACAGAGCTTTTTGTCTCTGCCATCCATTAATGTGCACTGCTCAAAACACAACTGGTTGATGTAGCCGTCTTCCTCCATTCCCTAACTGACCTCTCTGGAAGTGCTAACAAAGGAGGCACCGCAGACACCAGACAGCTCGTGGGGAAAGGAAGGGATGGAGCCTGGCCTGTGGATATTTAGCCCTTCACACCCTCTCTTTGTGAGAGTTCAGGTCTCCATCTCCATATTGCCTGGAGTTTGCCATCTTCTGGCTATCAGTATGTATGGATTAAGTACCAGTTACATTCTGACATTGGAACCATACTCATGAAATGTAAAAAAATTAGTCTTATTCCATTAAATACAAAAATAGGAGCTAAACAGTAGAAAGCTAAGTGTAGCTCAAGATCAGTATGCAAGTACATGACTTGCTCCATTGTAAGTATAAGGCAATGGCTTCTTGGCATTCACCTCGATCCCCCAAGCAAATCCACTGACAACCTCTGATGTATCCCCACCACTCTCATTGCATAGTTCACATCATTATCATTGGCTTCCCAGGTTACTGGCTGGGATGTATTTCAAAAGAGCCATTTAAGATCCTTCTGCCAAGGATCACAAGCTCTCTTGTCCTGGAGGCCAAGTCTACACTGACATAGATCAATGTAAATTTGAGAATAACAACGTTTCCCCCAGATGAACACAACTCTGAAGCCAGATTTGCTATATTTGAATCCTGGTTATACCACCTGGGCAATTACTTATCTTGTCTGTTTCTTCAAGGCCCTTATCTCTAAAATGATCTAACAATCCTAGCATGGCAAGGATTATGAAAGCAAAGGTGCGAAGAGCTTAAACAGTACCTGCTACATAGTAGTTACATGCTGGCTGTTTTTATTTTATCGACCTTGTTGATGATATTGTTACTTCTGCTGCCACAAGATTAGGAAGTAAGGGGCCTGAGTTTTAGTTCCAGTGTCACCACTTACGCTATGTTTAAGGAAGCTTGCTGGATCTTGGAATTCTTGTTTGTAACATACTGTGACTTTATTAGATGCTTGTTCAAGTTCTTGTGGTACTTCACCATTCAGCATCTGGCTACCCTATCTGAAATATAAGGGGGACATTTTTTTTTGGCATCACCCGTGGCATATGGAATTTCATGGGCAAGGGATCCGACCTGCGCCACCACAGAGACAACCTCACTGTGCCACTTCGGGAACTCCCAATAAGGGCAATATTTTTTGACCTGAAAAAAAAGAAAAGAAAAACTAGATAAATGTGTCACCACTTTAATCCAGTGAGTATACATCATAGTTGTTTCATATTTCATCCTGGAGAGACCAGCAGTAACAAAATAACACTTTCCTAGAGAGTTATATTCTAGGTGAGGGTCAAGAGATCTAAGTATATCTCTTTATTCTCATTAAAATAACTTGACGTGGAGTCACTGTCTCTGGAAGAATTATGTTTCCTTAGACCTTAATTTTTTCTAACAGTTCTGTGTTGCTGATTTTATTAAGTATTTAAAAAAACCAAAGCAGTGATCTTGAAAATCATATGTAGTATCAGGTATCCTTGCTTTCAGAGCTGGAGTTATATTTCTGAAAATACGGTCTTGTAATTAAAACTTGTAATAAAGCCAAGTAATAGCTTGGGGAAAGATGGAGTGAAGAAAATATACACGTCTGTGTATATACATGTCTGTGTATATACACAGACACACATGCATACATGTTTGTTATTGAATATTCCAATATTCTGGGGATGACAAACAATTAATTTGATGATCAGTTTGATGTAATATGTAAGAACTCACAGTATTTCCTTGTTACTGCAGATAAAAGAGGCAAATGAAGACTTGCCAGAGGATGAAGAAGACACAGTTGCTGATGCTGCATTTCAGAGCCATGCCATAGGTAAAAATTCACATCTCTGTACATCTTTAGCCAAGATACTTTCTATCTGTGCCCTTATTTCAGTCAGAGTATGTCCCCAAAGACCGTGTCTTATGCCCGCCTCTACCAAGACTGGGTTTCACTTCTCATGCGTGTTTATCTCCTTACACATTGGAAGCTACCATCAAACAAGTGTGCCAAAAGCAAAACCTATGAAGAAAACATAGGTGTTTGCCAGGGAATGAAATATAAGCTGATAAGAAGCCACTGCTTGTTAATACAAAATGAAAATGATACTGAGGGTAAATAATTTCTCTCTGAGGAGAAAATCAACTTTGAATCGATCTGGTTGCTACAATCATCTCAGGAAGCCCCTGTGCAACTACTACTTGTTAGAAATGTGGAGGGATGGCTTTCTTAAACTGAATATTTTTAATTGAGTATGTTTTCCATGTAAAACTGTATAGATTAAGTGTATATGGCTTGCCCAAATCTCCAACTCCTTTTCATCATCTTTTCTGTTAGAACCCCATTATAGTTAGTCCTGTCTCAGAGATATGTTTGGCTTGTCAACTATGTCCTAACATTTTACATCAGCCTGCGTGGGAGAAACTCAGGTTTCAACACAAAAGGATTCTGCTGACCTGTTTCAAGCAGCCAAGAGGTAACTGGTAATAGAGTAGCTGTCTTGACTGTGATCCTTGTCAGGAGGTAGAAGGGGTGATAACTTCAACAGCTCTGGGCCACCTCGGACACTTGCAAAATTAGTCAGTCTTCCGGTTCTAAAAATAGCTGGGAACCTGGGCCCGCTGATTAGTTTCACACAAAGCACCAAGACATGAGAGACTTATTTCTTCAAATCACATTTGAGTATCGTAGAGAGCAGATAGTAAATAGATGCTCTATAGCATGACAGGCTCAGAGACTTCTGGCTTCTGGTACAATCAGCATTCACCACTCCTGCCCTTTCCCTGAAGGATAGCAGCTGCCAACTCACAGCATCTCACCACTCCCAGCGCCATATTGGTACGTTTTGCAACTGATTTTCTAGCCTCCACAGTAGTCCTCTGCCAACGATAATTTATAGTTTATCTCAGAGAGTTATCGTACACCCACAGCTTAATGAGGCTGGCACACTAGTATTATTCTTTTCAGTTCTAATTGGAAATACAAAAGTCTTCACAAACAGCTGAATAAGTGAGTCTGAATGAGATTATTATTCCAAAAAGACATCCTTTAATATAGTTGTCAATGTAAAATGCTTAAATTGGTATCAGTTCTGCGTAGGTAGCTACTATGCAAGTAAAATATTGTTTAACAACCTTCAAGCATGGCACTATGTAAAGCCCCACTGAGTCATCATTTTTCCGTAATGAGGTGTTCTTGGGCTTGTACAATAACATATATGAAGTTAGAGGCTGAATTTTCTTCAAGAGAACTATAATAATCTAAGTATTTTTATAGGCTATAAGTTCTGATCTGTGCTGGTTGACATGATAGCCAGTAGTAACATGTAGTTACTTTGGGTTCAATTTAAATTAATTTAAACTACATACAATTAAAAATTCAGTTCCTCAGTTGCATTCACCACATTTCAGGTGCTCAGTGGTCACATATCCTATAGGGTATATGCGAACATTTCCATTATCACACCTAGTGCTGCTAGAAAGTGCTGGTTTAGATTATTCTCATAGAAGTAAATTTGGCCTCTTTTTCTGACAGAGAACTGACTTGACCTTTACATAATTGTAGGTTCTTCTCAAAGCTCTATCCAAATAACCTGCTATTGGCAGCAGGTAATAACAACAAAACTGACCAGCCATGACTTAAGTAATAAAGCCACCTAATCACCTTATATAATTAAAAGTCTAGAGGAAGCCAAACATAAAACAGGAGCAACAGCTCAACAGTGTTATCCAAAGCCTTTTTTTTTTAATCTCATGCTTGTCACTTCTGGTTACAAATTGATTCCCACCACTCTGGGCCTCCCAGCTACATTCAGGACACAGAGTATAAGGAAAAGGAGACATTCCTTCAGAATCCCAACCCCACCACCACCAAAGACTTCACTTTACACGTCGTCAATGAGAACAAGATCGTAGGCCAATTCTAGCTGCAAGAGAGGCTGGGAAAGTCAGTATATTGCTTTCCAGCCTCTGTTGCATGAGGTGGCAGAGAGGAGGATTGAAAGTGTTCCCCAGAATTCCCATTGCATCTCAGCGGTAGTGAACATGACTAGTATCCATGAGGACAGAGGTTCAATCCCTGGCTTTGCTCAGTAGGCTAAGGATCCGGCACTGTGGTGTAGGTCGTAGACACGGCTCGGATCCCACATTGCTGTGGCTGTAGTGTAGGCCGGCAGCCACAGCTGATTCAACCCCTAGCCTTGGAACTTCAGGTGTGGCCCTAAAAAAAAAAAGTAAAAAAAAATGTTCCCTAAGTTAGCCAATAAATAACATTACCACAGAACAGTTAAAAAACTGACCCATTTCAAGGCTGAATGAGATGAAGCAAATCAAGTGGTTATTTATCTTTATTTCACAAAATGAGTGAAAATATCTTTTAGAACCCTGAGAATTCAAATGTTCTTCATTTTGTCTAACCTATGTTATCACATTTCCTCACAATATTTATAATCATAGAATATTGACAATCACAGCCACTAGGCAAATCTAAATATGGTCTTAGTCTAACCAAATATCAGCTAATATCTTTGGCAAAGAACAATAGTCAGAAAAATCTGTGAATCCAACTGTTTGCATTTCTGTGGTTAAGGATAACCATGTTGTTTTAATCAAAATGTTATGAGTTGATTACAAGACAAGATATTGTTAACTAAACATGCTCTATGTTGAAATTCAAGATTCATAAATTAAGTTAAATAATACAACTAGATTTTTTTTCTTTAAAATTGCCTTAATAAATATCAGACTTTCATGTTAATAAGCAACAAGCAAATGACTAGACTAGCATAATAGGAGTATTAACACAGATGATCACAAACACCATGTTTCTAATTGTTCTTTCTTGCTATTTAACTGTAATAGATTCACCCAATGTATTACACTAATGATCTAATAGGATTAAATGATCAGTAGGAATTCAAATAATATTGTCTCGTATTAAAAACTTCAGCCAGTGATAGCATCAAAAATAATCTCCTAAGAGGAGACGGGAGATTTGGAATTTCTTTTAAAGAGGAAGAAATGTCTTTAGGAGTTTAAGGAAGAACTTAATAACGAAGAAAGCAAAGCTGCCTGGTAGACTCCCATGAAGTGTAGGCTTTGTGATATTTCCCTCAAATCTCAAAAAGTTACAAAGAACAGTCTCTTCCTGGGGGAGAGGGTAGGGAGTTGGATGGACTGGGAGTTGGGGATTAGTAGATGCAAACTATTCCATTTAGAATGGATAAGCAGGGAGGTTCTACTGTACAGCACAGGGAACTATATCCAGTCTCTTGTGATAGACCATGATGTAAGGTAATATAAGAAAGGGAACGTATATATATAGAACTGGGTCACTTTGCTGTACAGCAGAAATTGACACAACATTGAAAATCAACTATTATTTTTGTTAAGAAAAAGACAGTCTGTCCCAGTAGCCCCAGTGGGCAGATGTTCCAGTGCCCCATGGAGGTATGAAATTTGTTTACTTTCTGCATTGGCTGGGTGCACTTCTGGTCTCTTCTGAAGGAACCCTTCTGGCTCCCAGGAGAATGGGACAAGGGACATGATCTAGTTCTAAGGATCTTGAGGACTGAACATTCTTTCGTTAGCTCTGTGAAGCTGCCTGGCACTCTCCTACCCACCTCAGGAATTGCTTCCAAGGGCTCTTTCTGTTGCCCTTGTTCTTCTCTTCTTCCCCAAACTCCTCTTAGCCAACAGCTGATACACCAGCAGGAGGATAATGGGGGCTCATCGGTACCCACTTTGACTTACTTACCGGACCATGCGCCAGTTTATTCCATTTTCCCAGGGTCTTTCACTTTCTTAATCCCTGTTCCCTCAGAGGTTTTAGCTGACTAATCTTATAAACTAACTCATGTTGGTGTGTAATGGGTTAAACAGGTATTTTATTGTGTGTAATGGGTTAAACAGGTATTTTATTGTGTGTAATGGGTTAAACAGGTATTTTATTCAGCTCATGTATTTGCATTATAACAAGGACTCAAGAAAAATTTCTACCTCTAGTTAGGAGGAACTCTTGGGAGCTAAAATTTTAGGCACTCACATCACTGAGAGCAGCAAATTATAGGGTGAAAAAGAAAGGACAGGAATTAACCTGAATAGCACAAGGAGCAGTACAGGGGGAAAATGAGTTTTTGTCCTGTAACCCTGCATTGAAAAATGGCCGGCCAGAGGGTGAAGAATTGAGACAAGGCTATGCTGATCCAAATAGAGAAGATCTGGACCACCAGACACAATGGCCATTTTTACCTTTGTAACACATAGACCTTTGTAACACATAGACCTAGTCCTTTTACCATCCAACTATAGAGCACCTAATCCATGGTAGTCATGTGCCTGGTTGAGAGTTTGGTAGAGGTAGAAGGTATAAAAGAGACAACAGATACATCATTATTACTGTCAAGGAATCTATATACCAGATTGCAGGGAAGGCCAGCAAATGTAGGAGCTTCTTCCCCCAGCAGAAGAGAGAAGGTCTGACCTGTTGTCAGTATGTCTGTAGCTATGGTTCTTCAGGAGAGAAAGGGGGAGTCTCATGGGTTTTTGAGTCAAATACCTCAGTTACATGGAGAACAAGAAATAGGACCTAGATATTTATCTCAACTGAAGGAAGGAATTCCAGAACCTACTTTATCGTATTAAAACCCTGAAATAATATAGTCAGCAGTCACTGTTTGGATTATCCATAGTTATTTTATTTGAATTATCCATAGTTATTTTTAAACTCAAGACTAGATTTCCCTCATTATTAGTGCCAGTAGGATTAGGTTCCAATGGAAGAGAAAGAAAACCAAAGCACAGTGGTAAATATGTGGAATCTAAAAATATGGCACAGGAGTTCCCACTGTGGTTCAGCAGTAACAAACCCAGCTACTATCACTGAGTACACTGATACTTTGAGTATCAGTATCAGTATCACTGAACCAAACTGGTATTACTGAGGATGCAGATTTGTTCATTCCCTGGCCTTGCTTAGTGAGTTAAGGATCCAGTGTTGCTGTGAGCTGTGGTGTAGGTCAAAGATATGGCTCTAATCCCACATTGCTATGGCATAGGCTGGCAGCTGTAGCTCCAACTGGACCCCTAGCCTGGGAACTTCCCTATGATGTAGGTGCAGCCCTAAAAAGCAAATATATATATCATATTTAATATATAATATATATGGCACAGATGATCCTATCTACAAAACAGAAACAGATCACAGACAGGGAGAACAGACTTATGACTGCTGACAGGGTGGGGAGAGAGTGGTATGGACTGGGAGTTCAGGGTAGGTATATATAAACTATTACATTTAGAATGGATAAGTAATGAGGTCCTACTGTTTGGCCCAGGGAACTCTATCCAATTTCTTGGGTTAGAACATGATGGAAGATAATATGAGGAAAAGAATGTATGTATATGTATGATTGGGTCACCATGCCATATAGAAGAAATTGACACAATGCTGTAAACCAACTATACTCTAAATTAAAAAAAAAAATAAGAATTAAAATTTTTGTCATCACTGTGACAGTGCAGAGAGAGGTTGTCCAAGCTGGTAGGGCAGTCCCAAGATCCTCCTATCTTATCTCTCTGCTTTGTGTGGTTTCCATTCCCAAGGTTACTTCATGGTTCAAGGTGGCTGTTGAAAACCCATCACTTATGTCGCCTTTCCAACCTGCAGGAAGGGAGTGGGGATGAGGAAGAATGGGGTTCATCCCTTGAAGAACACTCCCCAACTTTGACCCATCCTTTGGCTAACAGTCCATTAGTTTGTACTTAATAGCATAGGATAGAAAACATTGCTCCAGAAAGGAGGCCATATGTCCAGGAAAAAAAAAAAATGGGTGTTCTAACTCTGGAAGATAGAGTTAAGAGGATATTGGAGGACATGTAGCAATCTCAGCCTGCTGCTTTCCCCTACCAAGGTGATCTTCTTGATAGGTGCACAAGCAAATTTTCACCATCATTTAAGAAAGCCATAGGGAAATAAATTTGGAGAGTTGTTCATTGGGAAGGATATAATTGGTTTCAATGATTTATGCTTAGTCTCTGTTTTGCATGATCTGAACAACCACCACTCTCTGTTTGTACATTTAACCATGAGTAACTTTTTGAGAAAATATATTGAACGTGGATTAGTCTGCCAGCACCATATTTATGACTAAACATAGAATTGGTTATCCACAAAGTATACAGGAGTTCAAATAAATCTTTGATGGAATTCAGTGCATCTAGAATTTTCTTTTCTCTAAAATTAGAACCTATTGGGCACCAGGACTTCCTGTACTGTAGCTGCCAATCAATTGAAGTCCTTGATAATTATCTGTCTTATTTCAAGAATAATATTAATTTTCCCCACTGAGAAAATTTGAAAAAGTTTAGAAATTTAAGGTACAGGGAATGCCTTTCATATTAAAAGCAAAATTAAAACGTATTTCAGAAAGCTGATCAGACTTTCACAGTTTTTTGAGTGGAAGGCTATTGGAGTTAAATGTCACATTTTGAGTAGCATGCTGACATATTTGGCTTAACTGTAGAAAGAAGCTGCTATTGATGATCAAAACAAATGTGAGTGGGAGGTACAAATGTTCTCAATAACAACTTTAATAGATAGTGTTCTGTTGGCAGCTAACAGGCTACCATTGAACTGGAAACTACTTAGGTAATAATACCTACAGATGAGGAATAGGATGAAGTGGTTTTATATAATTTGGATCTCATACTAAAACTCCCCAGAATGACAATATGCCTGCATTTCCAAAAATACGAATGACATCTAAGAGGTACTATGGAGTAATTTAGGCAAGGAAATTTCTGTTATGGCTGCCCTGAGTTGGCTGCCCTGAGTTCACCCATTTATAACTCCAAGTGACAAATTTCGAAGGGAGAACTTTGCATCTGGCGGCCTGAAATACAAACCCCATGTGTCATGAAGGTAGGCCCATGGAAACAGGACCATGTGGTTCTTTCTGACCAAGGACCAGAAATGGTAATATTAATTTCCATCCTTTGAGTATCTACTTTGTACCAAGCTCTGGATGTGGAACATAGCAAATCGTCCTTCTAGTTGCTCACTCCCTGGTGGCTGATTCTCTGTTTTTATCATCTGTCAACTCGTTCCTTATGAGTGATTCCCTCTAAGTGCCAGAGGAAGTCGTGAGAGATAAGGCTTTGGTGGCTGTTTCTGTATTTGTGAGCATACTGAGTCCTAGTCCATAACTCCCTCTTTCTGTTTGTTAGTTTCACTAGAGTGAGAGAGAATTTTAGACTCTGAGAGTAAAAACTATGGCTTTCTTCCTCCTATCAAATATTCATTCTCTAATTGCATCAGGGAGCTGAGTTGTGCTTAGTTCAGCCAACCTAGATCAAGTGTCTTCTCCCAGCCCCACCCTAGGTTAGAGGCTAGGGATACTGATGTGAACAGGACACGGTACCCACACCCTATGAACACAAGCCCAGGAGGGAAACAGAGAAGCAAACAAGTAATTCTGATACCGTTCAATCATAGATAGGATGGAGTCATGCTCTCCATACATATAAATGCACAGAGCAGTGTATAGAGCCCACCTTTGGTGAGGCCAGACATGTCGACGTTCATCTGTAAGGAAAAGACAAGAGTGACAGATGCTGATGTTTAAGAGCATTTGCCAGTGGCTTCCAAACTCTGCACCACAGCAGAATCCCCTGGGAGGGCTCTAAAAATGCCGATGCTTGGGTAACACCCCATAACAATTAAATCACAAGGTCATAAGGAGGGGAGCCAGACATTAGTAGCTTACAAAGATCTGCAGGTGATTCCAACGTATGGCAGAGTTTGGGAACCGCTTTTGCCAGGGGTATGACTTCATCGGCAAAGGGGAGGGAGATGTCCATCAGCTCAAGGGAAACAGCACAAGCGAAGGCCTAGAGATGGGATATGGGCACCGTGTAGGGATGGGAGTCTGGGAAACACCAGAGGAGAGGGTGAGTTCCGAGGGTAAGGTGCAGCTAGAGGTGGTTTTGTAGGATAGGACCAGACTACAGAGACCTTGAAAGCCAAGCCTGCATGTTTGAACTTTACCTACAGACAAGGCATAGACCACAGAAATTTATTTTTTTAAGACCAATACGATAAGAGGTGGCCCTCCGATCACTGTGATGCTTGTGCTTAGACTTTTAAAATAAAAACACATTTTCAGAGTTCCTTCTGTGGCTCAGCAGAAACAAATCTGACTAGCATCCATGAGGACGCAGGTTCGATCCCTGGCCTCACTCAGTGGGTTAAGGATCTGGCATTGCTGTGACTGTGGCATAGGCCGGCGGCTACAGCTCCAATTCAACCCCTAGCCTGGGAAACTCCATATGCTGTGGGTGCGACCCTAAAATTAAAACTAAACACACACACACACACACACACACACATTTTCATTTTCTCTCCCTTAGCCTTGGACCAACCAAATGCACCAGTCACCATACTATTTCTTCACAAGCAGTGAGCTGTGATGAGTAGGGTCAAGTATTCATGTAAGAGGTTGGGCTGGCAGGATTATTTCAGGGTTGCCAAGGGGTTCCCTACACCACAGGAGCTCTCCTAGCAATCTCTCAGGCTGCACTTAAATGCCCTACCCGCTGATAACTCCTTTGGGTGCTCAAGTTGCTTGTCACCATACAGCTGATAGGAGTTTCGGTGGGACACAGTGGAAACGAATCTAATGAGGATGCGGGTTCAATCCTTGGCCTCGCTCAGTGGGTTAAGGACTGGCATTGCCATGAGCTGCAGTACAGGTCACGAAATGGGCTGGACTTGACATTCACATGAGCGATGAGAGTTCTGAGGCATGGAGAGGACACGATCCATCCCAGGGAAGCAGCTGTGCGTCAGTTCCAGTTGCCACCATAGAAGAAGACTGGTTCTGTGCAACCATGTCCTTCCATTTTTTCACCAGAAGCCAAATATCTCAGTTTTTATGTGACACATGATACATTTTAAAATGTACACTCAGATTTTTTGAAGTCAATTTCAGAGACCTCCTTTTATCTGATGATATTTCAAATTAGAATTTTAAAATCCTTTCACAGGATGCCACACCTAAAAGCATAGAATATAGTGTAAAAATATACGTGTTTTCTGAACTGCATGTTTGGCTACAGGGGTGGAATTCATCAGAGGCTATGGACAACAATAGAGCCTGAATCTATCCAGGAGGAAATGCTTTAGGCAGCATTTACCCAAGAGCTATATGCTAGTCTCTGGTGACCTTGAACCAGGGTGACCAACTGTCCTAGTTTGACTTGGACTTTTTTGGTTTTAGCACTGAATGTCCTGCATCCTAGGAAACCCCTGAGACCTGGATGAACTGGAACTGTTGGTTACCCTACCTTGAGCCTGGTCTTAAGAGGCTAAACTGTTGACCTGATGAAACCCTAGGGCCTGAGCAGGGCGAGAATCTCAGTCAAAAACACCTCTCCCCGCCCCCTGGATCCCCAAGAGTGGTGGTGACAGACCCAGCCTGCAGAGGAAGGCAATGGAAATAAGCCCTAACTCAGCCTCAGCTGAGTCTCAGCTCTAGCTGGACAAAAGACAGAGAAAAACAAGTCTCCTCTGAAGATTCTGAGTCATTAGCTCACACTCACATGGGTCGGGAAATTAATTCACTCTCTTTGGGGGTCCCTAAATTCCCCAGCTCGAATTTTTTTTCTTTGATAGCCACCCCTGCGGCATATGGAAGTTCCCAAAACAGAGATCAAATTCAGACTGGAGCTGTGACCTATGCCACAGCTGCAGCGACACTCAATCCTCAACTCACTGCACCATAGTGGGAACTCCACCCCAGCCTGTAATATTTTTTCTTTTTATAGCCGCATCCGCAGCATATAGAAGTTCCCAGGCTAAGGGCAGAATTGGAGCTGCAGCTGCCAGCCTTCACCACAGCCACAGCAATGCCAGATCTAAGCTGCATCTGTAACCAATGCCACAGCTTGTGACAGCTTGGATCCTTAACCCACCGAGCAACACCAGGGATTGAACCTGCATCCTCACAGACGCTATGCCAGTTTTAGGCTGCTGAGCCACAATTGGAATTCCCCAGCTTGTAATTTGTAAATTGTCTGAGGTATGCTTTTAAATATTCCAGAGAAGAAATTGGGAGAGGGAATAGATGAAACAAGAATGGCAGAATATTAATATTTTAAAGCTGGGCTGTGACAGTATGAGGATTCATGGCACTGTTTGAGAATATTTGAAATTTATCATAATCAAGTTTAAAAAAAAAAAAAAAACAGATTCAAGGTTACAATAGTGCTCCCAGGAATCAAGCAGAAGGCAAGTCAAATCCTCTCTTGAGGCACCCACTCCGAGATTTACATACAGATAAAATTCTAAGGAATATTAACTCACAATAGAACACCACTAAAAACATGAGGGGTGGAAGTCCCGCCGTGGCTCAGCAGGATCTGCGGCTTCGTGGGAGCGCTGGGACTCAAGTTCAGTCTCTGACCCAGCACGGCAGGTTAAGGGTCCAGTGGTGCTGCAGCTGCGGCTTAAGTCACGACTGGGACTTGGATCTGATCCTTGGCCTGGGAACTCCACATGCCGTGGGGTGGCCAAAAAATTAAAATAAAATAACGAACAAACAAACAAAAAACATGAGGGATAAAAAGGACTTCATTGGCGAGTATCAAAAAAAAAAAAATCACAAGCTATAGAATGAGTCCTGCAAAGACTGCAGAACTGGGTATTATCCAGTAGAGAATATAAAATGAGGGAGCAGAAGGAAGAAGAGTATCTTGGAAGGGGTACAAGAGTGGCTTAGGAGTTCCATTTTGGTGCAGTGGATTAAGGATCCGGCATTGTCACTGCAGTGGCTCGGGTTGCTGCTGTGGCACAGATTCAATCCCTGGCCTAGGAACTTAAAAATACCGTTGGAGTCGTTAAGGTGGTCTGTGGGTATTCTTGGATGATGAGGGTGATTTAAAGGTGAGTATTTGTTGTTTATGTTTCACATTTGTTTTAGAAAGATAAACATTAATGTACCCTCCAAAACCAAATGTGTGTGGGCTGCATGGGCCTCCGGGTGGCCCATCTGATCTGTGCCGGGCATTCCCCACCTCCACCCTGTCCCTGTCTGCCCTCTGGCCAGCTCATTAGCATCTCCAGGAAAGAGGCCAGCCAAGAGAAGAAAGAGAAGGAAAGGGACACACCCCTGACCACCGATATAAAGTTACATCATCAATTCTGAAGCACTTGAGGTGTCAGGGGATTAAATTAGAAACAGAGCTGTGGTCAGCTCTTGAATTTTAATCTTTATCTTCCACGTTACCGTGGATAATTCTGGACTGATCAGACATCGCGGTTAGGCTGAACCGTCTATGCCTTAAGTGCTGTTAAAACCAGCAGTTCTTAATCCTGAAGATAATGAAAAAAAAAAAAATTAGTGACTGAGAAGTAGCAGTGATTAAAAAAAAAAAAAAATCTTGCCAGAAAGGAGCCAGTAGTTTTCCAGGAGCTTCTGATCAAGCTTGGAAGGAAGGCGCCATCCCCACTGTAAGAACCTAGTCATATACACTTAATGAAAAACCACCTCAATTAAGGCGATCTGTGCACTCGGTCCTCCAGGATTCCCAGCGATGCGTCCATTAAGTCTGACACATTTGAGTAAGTACTTTAGCACTAGACAGGTGTGCCGGGCGCTAGAGTTGGAGATCAGAAGAGGCTGTGGCACATTGTGGTGATGAAAATTGAGTTGTGTAATGAACTGTGGGACTGAGGGGGAAACAAGGAGGAGAAGGAATCTTGGGAACAGGGTGCTCTTGAATGAATTTTTATTCAGGAAAATGCTAGAAAAAAAGAGAATGGATGGCAAAGCCAGTAAAGCACTGCAGTAAATCTCTTACAACACAGAGTTGTTCTGGGCCCTTTTTAATGAGTCACAGACACGCAGCTTGGGCTTAACCGCTTGGAAAGTAACACCCTCATTTTTTTAAAATGGGGGTGCCTGAGAAAATAACTTATCAATGTCAGTCTTAATTTCTTTCATCAGTCCACGGATAGAATTTGAGAAGAGTCATTTAGCAATCATCTTATCAGCGGGTACAGTGCCTGCTCCTCTCGTTTTGCGCAGGATCAGATAAAAAGATGATGTTTGCTTTATCTCTGCTTTGCCACCCTGGTGCCACTAAAAGCTTTTCAGGAAGCTGAGAGGTTACCAGGTTATGAAACATTGTCACAGCCTCGCCAGGAGCACTGAATCAATTTCCAGTATGTTTCTTAGGTAGCTCAAGTCTATGCTCTGGAGATGGTATCGTTTGATTATAAAAGCAGGAGGAATTTGAAGAGAGACTTTCATGCCACCGTGATAAACAGTCCCTGCCTGTAACTCGATTGTGTTAACTCCCCAATGGAGGGGGAATATGCTTAAAGGTGACTTTCTGCCCATTTGAAACGTGGCCGTGTATGCTGCCTTCAGAGCCCAGTGGGAAGGCATCTGGTGTGTATAAGAACACATTTGCAGTGGGTCAGGGCTGCCCGGCTTTCAAATGAGTGGATTATGTTTCCGAAGACGGGGTCATTTCCCTTGCCATTGACCCAGTCATCAGAATTTTCCCAAGCTATCAGAAATACATGTGTATGATTCTCCTTTAAAACAAACAGGTCTCTTGTCTGTGTAACTCGTAATTTAAAAAATGAAAGTCCTGGAGTTCCCATTATGGCTTAGCAGGTTAAGAGCCTGAGTAGTATCCATGAGGATATGGGTTTGATCCCAGGCCTCACTCAGGAGGTTAAGGATCCTGTGTTGCCACCAGTTGTGCCATGTGTCTCAGATACAGCTCGGATCTGGTGTCGCTGTGGCTGTGGTGTAGGCTGGCAGATGCAGCTCTAATTCGACCCCTAGCCTGGGAACTTCCATATACCACAGATGCGACGATTAACAAAAAAAAAAAAAAAAAAGTGAAAGTACTTCTCATATGCTGGGTCACAAGTGAATCAGATTTTAAAGGTAAAAAGTGGGAGTTCCCTCTGTGATGTAGCAGATTAAGGACCTGGCATTATCTCTTCGGTTGTGCAGGTTCAATCCCCAGCCAGGTACAGTGAGTTAAGGATCCAGGGTTGCTGCAGCTGTGGCATAGGTCACAGCTGCAGCTTGTATTCAGTCCCTGGCCCAGGAACTTCCATACACCATGGATGCAACCAAAAATAATAATAATGATAATAAATTTAAAATAAATAAGAAATAAAAGGAGAAAAGCGGTAAGGAGATGGTATACTTAGGGAACAAATGGGTGGAGTCCAAAGTCCAGTTTGGGATTTTATGACTTAGTGCAAAATGCTGCATGTCTCTGTTTCCTATGTCATCAGATGAAGGACTTCTAGATGCTCTCTAATGTTCTTTCAGGCTCAAAGTTCTAACACTCTTTGAGGGAGGAGGGTGTACCTGAACTGTGAAACACACGTCCATGTCAAGTTCCCACGTCCCGTGAATCTGTGGGAAGAAAGGGCTTTCAATCCCGGGATCTGAGTAAACGAAAAAAGTTGCAAAGCTTATCTGATGATTTCTGGGCAGGACTTAGAGTCCATTTATAGCAGTAGTGTCACCTCCGTGTATTTGCCTAGCGTTTTGCATTCATTGATCCCCTCAATAGAGTCTCTCAGCCTGGGGTTTGCAGTTACACAGGCTGACCTCAGTTCCCCCTTTCCCACCTAACAGGTGCTGTGATCTTGAGCAAGTTTCTGAACCTCTCTAAGCCTCTTTCTCTCTTGTGCCAAATGGAGATAATAGCAAGACCTCCTCTGAAGTCTTGTTGAGATTTTTGAGTTTTTTGCAGATGAGTGCTTGACACCAAGCCAGGGATTAGCAAGAGCTCCTTTGCTGGTCTTCCTTGTTGCTGTAGTTATTATTAACAAGGATATGGATAAAGTGTACTCATAGCTGAGATTCGTTTCATTGAAAGGATGCCTGGCAAAGCCAGCAAAGGGGAGTGGAACCTGGGGCCACATAAGGAGGTAACCAGGCGCAGGGTCCTCTTACAAGGTAGTCACACGGGACACACTAAATTCCCCCAGGAACAAGCAATGACACCAAGTGTGGAATGCTAACTATCTGAGCTCACGAGAGACTCATACCCCAGGGTTTTTACTGGGAGCTGGACACATGGTCAGCACCTTGCCTAACTCCTTCAAAAGCCCCAGTTCCCCAGAAGGGAAGCTGTGGTTTCTCATAAACTACATTGCTGACATGAACCTCAGGCATAGTAACTCCTATCAGTTAGGGTGGCGACGGCCCTCACAAAATTCACGTTCCCAGGTGTGACTCGAGGGCTCACCGTGTATTCAGGGCTTTCTAAGGGTGGGCAATCTCAGGCCTGCTGTGATAACTCTTTTCTGTACAATCTATCACCTTGACCCTGTCCAAAACATCTTCAGGGCGAAATTATTACCAGTAGGACTCCAGACAACAGGGTGAGACCAAACTGGGGTGTTAACTTGACATCTTCTCTTTGAGGCTTCTGAACTAACTTGAATTTGACCTGAATGCTTCCGTCCAGGGCTGAGGCATGCCTGATAGTCATTGATAGGACACCCAAGAAGGGCCTTCCCATGCACAGTGCATGGTACTTCTGGAAACAAGGAGTTGACTTTCATTAAGGCCCCCCCAAACAGGATGTTTGTTAGTCAGACAGATCAGGGTAACAGGCCCACAGCCTGGCTTCCGCCTTGTCACCTCCATCCCTAAGCTCCCCAGTCTAGTCTGGAGGAATTCAGTTCAGTCCCTGGTTTCTGAGACATTGCAGTTAGTTCTAGACAACTCTGCTCCTCCATGACATCAGTCCATCCGTGTCGTGAGTGAGGGTGACATTTCTCTTTGGAAAGCACAAGATCTGAGCCCCCTTTTCTGTCTCATAGTTGGCACCATCAAGGGTGACCTTGGGCTCGGTCAGTTTGAATTCATGGCCCCCACAGCAGTTTGGAAAGGGAGCATGAGCAACTTTCATTCAGGAAGAGGGAAAAGCTTCCAGGAACAGCTCTGAAAAAACAAAATCAATTCCTTTTCCATCTCTGCCACCTCCATACCTCCCCAGGGCTTTTGTTTCACTCAGGAATCGAAGCTTTAAAATTTTTTCATCCATAAATTCTCACCCAGAATATTTTGCCTAGAAAGGTTTTGTGTTTTTTTGTTTGTTTGTTTGTTTTGGCTTTTTGTATTGTTCCTCTTGGGCCAGGGATTGAATCTGAGCCACAGCTGCAACGTACGTACACACCCCAGCTGTGGCAATGCTGGATCCTCTAACCCGCTGCACAAGGCTTGAGATGGAACCCATGCTTCCGTAGCAATCTGAGCCACTGCAGTCAGATTCTGAATCCACTGCACCATAGTAGGAACTCCATGTCTAGAAAAGTTTATGCAAAAAGGACAAAAGTATTTTCACAGAAAAATATATTTTGAAAGAAGTAAAGTTGATTTACAATCATATTAGTTTTAGGTGTGCAACATAGTGATTCACCATTTTTATAGCTCATACTCCGTATGAAGTTACTATAAAATACTGGTCATATTCCCTGTGGGATACATACTATAAAATACTGGTTATATTCCCTGTGGGATACATTACATCCTTGTATCTTGTTTATTTTATACCTAGTAGTTTCTACCTTTTAATACCCTACCCCTATCTTGAACCTTCCCCCACCCCTCTCCCCGCTGGTTACCACTCGTTTGTTCTCTGCATCTATTGGTCTGTTTCTGTTTTGTTATAGTTGATCATTTGTTATATTTCTTAGATTTCACATGTAAGTGAAAACCTGCAGTATTTGTCTTTCTCCATCTGTCTTACTTCCCTTAAGTATAATATGCTCCAGATCCATCCATCTTGTTGCAAATGGCAAGATTTTGTTCTTTTTGTATGGCTGAGTATATTACAGTGTGTGTGTGTGTGTGTGTGTGTGTGTGTGTGTGTGTGTGTGTGTGTGTATCATATCCTTGTCCATTCATCTGTTGATGGACACTAGGTTGCTTTCATATCCTGACTATTGTAAATAATGCTCCTATGAACTACCTAAAAAAATTTTTAATACAACCTAAGCGGGAAAAAACGGCATGTTCAGAAATTGATCAGGACAAAATCTTGCATTTTATAACATTCATAATACATTTATATCACCTCTTTTGTCCTGATCATTTATCCAGTGAGCAGCCTGAAAACTCTGTCCTTTCTGGGGACAGCTCCTTTGAACAATCAAACCGCATGAAAGCCTATGCCGGTGAGAGATGTGGAGTCAGGATCTCAGACCACGGCTGCAAATTGCAGGGAATCTGGATGTCATCTAGCTGACTGATGAGGAAAGTGAGGGACAGTGAAGTTTTATGTCTGTAATTCACTGCAAGCTGGTGACAGGATTCATGTAGACAATAAGCATTCCCTGAGGATGGATGGATTTGGTCTTAGAAGCTCCCAGTCATAAGTCTCACCTGTGGGGAGGAAGGCCTAAGATACTCTTCTAGTTCTCTAGCCAGTCCTCAAGTACTGCCTCCTCCATGCACCGCATGTGGATCTGAACCAGGCTGCTATCATGGGCCATGTCCCACCCAACCCTGCTCCCAAGCCACTGCCTCCATCCTCTTCCTCCCAGGTGGTCCTCTCCACTGGTGTGACACCCATTTGATCAATTCCAGTCTGTAAGAAAGGACTAAGGAGAAAACTTAGAGCTTCTTCACAGGTAGGGTTAGTCAGTTTCATTCTCTGGTACTCAAGTCTCAAAGTACAGCCATAAACCAAGTTCAGTCAGTTACTGAATATGTATTAGGCATCGACTCCATTCCAGGCATTGTGCTAGACCCTAGGGATACATACAAAAATTGAGAATATATGGGCTCTGGGTTTCATAAACTGATCTGATTCTATACCGGAATTCCTTTACATCTTTATCTTAAACTTTAGTTTGATATTGAATCCGTCTAATATCTTGCCTCATTCCTGGACTCTACAAAAAGGCAAATTTCTCTGACCAGTTTTTAAAAAATTTCTTTGGACATTACTAAAGAAACTTGAAGTCAATAGATAATCCTGTTCTTGTAAATAATCAAGATCTCACATGCCTTAGTAGCTCCTAAATTATGTGAAGTTATTCTTCTTGACATGCTGGCAAACACAAATAATTTCTTTAAAACAGATGGCATTCAGAGCTGTTGTTTAAATGTCAACCCCACTGTTGTTTATCGCCCTATTTCTTCGGGGAGATATTTGCATGTTGGATTCACCTGGGCACTTAGTCTGTGATGCAGAGAAGTTGAGATGCTTATCTGGGTATTACTTCCTAGTAAAACCTCTTAGATATTACAGGATGGTGTGGCATTGACGGATGATAGAACCGTGATTTTACTTTGAGTGATGATTAAACCCATATGCATTCTGCTTTATTTTAATAAAATAGTAGGATGGCTCTCACTCATTTTTTACAGTGTTTTTTCAAGATTATCATGATATTTGCAACAGTCTAGTTTTGACCCTGTGAAAAAGATTCAAGGACAAGTAAATTATCAGGAAGTAAAGGAGAGAACAATAGGAGAAGTAAGACAGGGAAGGGAACCCAGGCAGTGAAAGGTGTGTTATCACGCCAGCTACCACCAGGAGCAGCTGTATAATTTGCACAGCTCAGTGCAAAATAAAATGAGGGTGCCTTGGTCAAAGGTTATTAAAAATTTCAGGATGGCGACAGCTGAGCACAAGATCCTAAGTGACCACACAATTCAAACCCCCAACACATTCTGCTGGCCCTGACTACTTCTGTGTGTGACAGAAATTTAATTTTAGGAAAACTCTAGGTTAGAGAACCCAAGCCTTAGAGTCTTCCTACCTGAGGAGGGAGGAGCTGGACATTCATCACCTTCCATCACTGACCAGTCAAGGTCTTCTTTTGGGGCTATTAGCTTCAGGCGGAGATGCGTTCCTGGCAGTTGGAAGCTCGGCAGGTGTATGCACAAATAGGCTCCAGGAAGGTGGACGGACCAGCCACAGTGGCCAGCATGCTACCCAGTTACCAAAGAATATCCTGGTATCCCAAGTCGGCCCCCATGTCTCTTGAAAACTGAGTTATCTTGTTGAGGAGACACCTGTCGAAGTCCCCCCCTTTAAAAATAATGTCCCCTCAAGGAGTTCCCATTGTGGCTTGGCAGGTTAAGAACCTGACATAATCTCTGTGAGAATGTGGGTTTGATCCCTGGCCTCACTCAGTGGGTTAAAGATCTGGCATTGCTGCGAGCTGTGGCGTAGATTGCAGATTGGATTCAGATCTAGCATTGCTGTGGTCGTGGCATAGGCCGGCAGCTGCAGCTTCAGTTCAACCCTGGGAGCTTCCGTATGCCACAGGTGTGGCCCTAAAAAGGAAAAAGAAAAAAAAAATATATCCACTCAAGCCCTCGGCTTGCTACCTGCTCCTTAGCCAGCTCTTTAATAGCTAAGACAGCCATCCTTCCCTAAACGTGAAAGTTCCACCATACTTGGTAATAAAGGGGGAAAACTGAATCCTACATTCTTAAAAGGCAGCCACATTTGTCTTCTAAATACTGGGATGCTAGACAAGCTCTTTCTTCCTCCCCCAACGCCTAAAATGAACCGAACACTAATCACACCCCTAACCCTAACCAGAACCCTAACCCTTCATCCAGTCACTTGAAGGCCCAAATAGAACAAAAAGCCTGGCTTTTCGCCGTGTGGGAGAATTATTCTTCCTGCCTCGACTGACCTTGAGCTAGCTGGGAGGCCCCGTTTTCCTGCCTTCAGACCAGCACTGAAATGGTGACTTTTCCTGAGTCTGGAGTCGGCCAGACTTTGGACCGGACCTTCACGTCTGTCTCCCTGGTCCTCAGGCCTCAGGACTCAGACTAGAACTAAGCCTAGCCCCATCCCCCAGCTCCCCACCCCCAGGTCTCCAGCTTACCAGCTCACCCTGAAGGTCTTGGGACTTGCCAGCCTCCATCATTGCATGAGCCATTTCCTTATCTCTCCGTCTCTCTCCCTCTCCATTTCTCTCTCTCTCCCTCTCTCTCTCTCTCTCACACACACACACACGCGCGCGCGCGCACACACACACACACACACACACCCTCTTCTGTTTCTATGCAGAACTCTAATGAAATTATGTGTCATTAGACTTTCACAGGATGATTAGAGTATCCGCTAGTTAGAGGAAGTTTGAATTGCTGTCATCTGTCCAGGTGGCTGAAGATATCAGTTTGCTTCACCCAAGTCAAGAAAACAACCGAAAACTTCTCATCCTATAAAGTGGGCAGGGGTGAGGAAACGGCTGATGCCAGGACACAAATACCAGACAGCCCACCTCATTGTCTTTTGTGTCAAAAGGTATACAGTGGGCAGCCCTGGTGAAGGCCCAGTTATTAAAAGCCTTGATCAGAGTCCAGTTTCAGGTGAGCAAACAAAGCTCGATAGCTTGACATCAACTGGATCTGAAATCAGAACTCAGTCACAGGGCTGTCAGACGTGACCTTTCTCATGGAGACGTGGGCCCTCTGTAGATGTGCTCCCCTCACGCCAGTGGGAAAAAAGATTCCAGAGCCCCCTGCATGAAGACGGGGCCCCAGGACCCTGGAAATCTTCATGCCGGCCCAGGTCCGACGTGTAATAGATCCCTATCAAAGAGGATATGTGTTTTAGAGCAAAACTCCTTGAAAACCAAAAATAGTGACTTCAGAGGTTCATGAGCTGCTCCTGCTGAAGTCAGTAGGCATTGCTTCCCATGTGGGTAATTGTGCTAACTGGCCAGAGTCAGGGATGACAACTGGCGAGCTGTATGATTTGTATGTTGTTCTGCTCCACAAGAGGGCAGGGCTGGATTAAAGGCCTTCTTTCACCCAAACTAGCATGAATGGGCTTCCACAGAAGGAGGGGTGCTGTGCTGAATTTGTGCCAGGTCATCATTTACAAATATAACTTGTGGTCCCCTTGTGGCCCAGTGAGTTAAGGACCTGACATTGTCTCTGTGAGAATGCGGGTTTTATTCTTGGCCTCACTCAGTGGTTTAAGGACCTAGTGTTGCTGCAAGCTGCGGTGTAGGTTGCAGACGTGGCTTGGATCTGGTGTTGATGTGATGTGGCTGTGGTGTAGGCCGGCAGCTGCAGCTCCAATTCAAACCCCTAACCCAGGAACTTCCATATGCCACAAGTATGGCCACTATATATATATATATATGTATATGTATATATGTATGTGTATGTATATACATGATATATATACATGTATATATGTATGTATATATATGATCTGTATGTATGTATATGTATATATATATGATATTTATTACATATATCATATATATATATACACACATATATCTATCTAGTATGTATGTATATGAGAGAACCCCCCATTGTAACCAAATTCTAAAGAGAAAGCAACACCTAAGAATCATATACACGTCCTCCCTTCCACTTCCTTCATTGTGCAGATATCCAGTCTCCACACCAGGCATGGGAATCTTGCCAAGCTGAGAGAAGTGTCTGTCCCAGGATGATGGAAGCTCTGGAGTAGTGGGAGACAGAGGCAAGGGGACACGTGCCTTGTTTTACAATAAACCACACTCATGCATGTGTTTGTATTTACAAGGATAATAAATTCCACATCTAGAGTGAAATTCTGCAGGCTTGTGGATAGAAGCTAAGATGAATTCTTCATAAACAGATGGGTTAAGCTGTGTGCTTCAGACCAAAGTTTCTCCTTCCCCTGTACATTTATGCAGATCTAGCTGTCGAAAGCCTTTGGAGCTTTGCATGTTCCCTTTGGCTGCGATTCCCAGGACCCCATGGGAAGGTCTGTTGAGCTTCTGCCTTACTCTCCTCATTGTGCTCTGTCCCTGACTCTTCCCCAGTCAGATGGGGAGGGCCTGGGAGCTGGGGGATCGCCAAGTGTCTTGTGACTTGCGTGAGCTTGCCAGAGACATTTTCATCCTTTACATGCAGAGTTCTCTCGGCTGCTTTTGGCTCCTGCCTTAATCCCACCTTCCACAGTGCAGTCTGTCCTAGCTTTCCTTTCCATTTCCCCAGCAACTCCGTTTACAAACAGAATCTTCAAGCTGAGCTCGAGATATTTTCAGTGTGGCCACCAGCATCATGATCCCCGTCATCTTCCCCCGTGTCCTTCTTGTCACCATCCTCTCCTATGATGATTTTTTTCCCCCACGCTCCCACTGGCTCCTTATTTTAGGAGCCTCTCCATTACTGTACTCCCAATTTATAACATTTAGAGAAACGAGAGCTTTCTTTTATTCCTCTCTCACCTCTTTCTTCTTATTGCCAAGAGACACAACGTTTTCTAAACAATCAATAGCACATTCAATATTATTGAACATGCGATAATAATATCTTTCACTTGGAAGGCCAAGTTATGACAGTTGCCCTTAGATGATAACGACATATATTCTTGATAACATCTTTTGAATTTTTATATATTGGCCTTGGGTCAAAATGGTTGCAGCGACTCATCAGATTTTCTGTCAAGTCTCATTTACTTTTCCTGAACACTGAAGGAAGGCGAAAATATATATAAAGATTCAAACTTAAAATCCAGGACAAGTGGCCCTAAACTAATTCCTGAGCCTTCACATTTTTCATACAACTCCCTTAGCTTTTCATGAATCAAAATAATGTAGCATTAATAGCACTGAACGTGGAACCAGTGCACCTAAGTGTCAGTTGCAGTTTGTCCCTTATCAGTTAAGTATTATCTTGGTTTCTGTGTTCTGTAGACTGAAAACCCTGGTTTCTGCCTTCCCCAACTCCATGCATGCTTATTGGGGAAGTCATAGGAGGTAAAGTTCATGGCAGGACATTTTAAATGTAAGATGAGCCTGAAGTACCAAAGGCTTCTTTATGCCAGCATTGGGGGCTCTGCTAAGTACCAAAGCCAAAGTCATTTGCTGACTGTTTTCACTCATCTGTTCCATCCAAACATCTTCTCTTTCCATCCCTGTTGGAACTCTGGTTGAAACACTCCCCTATGTAACTAAACAGATATTTGAGGATTTTTTTCCCATGTCATTTCTCTTAAATACCTTTTTTTCTTTTAAGAGAAAGATGCTACCTTTTGATGCTCTTGCTTTAAAAGCCAGAAACTTCTCATTAGATCCATTATGGGGAATGAATACAGGTGGTAGGACCAGAAGGCCTGGGGGTACAGTTTGATAGCATGTCAAAGGCAGATGTAGGAAAAGAATTTGAAAAGGACAGTATTTTTGAACATGAGATTATTTAAAAAGTGACATTGAAGAGGAAAAAAGAGAAGAAAGTCTCCATCACACTAAATAGGTTTTAAAGTATATCAGACTATTTATTTTAAATGATAGCTATAAAACCTCATTAGAAGGAAAGTGCTTTAAAAAAAGCCTCTTGACTTTGTTGTAAGTGGCTCACTAGAGTCCATAATGGAATGGTTACTGAATAGGAAAAAGTGATAATAAATATCAGAAGAGAGACCCTAGAAGATGCATATATTCTCAGCAATATCTTAGAATTTGGTCCAGAGAGGGAGAGTGGGCTAAGTTCATGGTAGTTGCCAAGCAGTGGAGAGAGCTGTGGACTTGGAGTCAGAAGACCTGTTTGCTGCGTATGAACTCGTGTCCCTGAGAGACATCTGTTCCCTGTGCATTTATTTCATCTGTAAAGTGGAAATTATCATTGACACATAATATTGCTATAAAATTCCATTGAAAGGATGACTAAGAAAGAATGTAGCCCACGTTATGGTTGTCTTCCCAATATCCATCTCCATTCCAGGGTACCATGTGATTAGGACAGTCATGGTAACCATCCCTGCCAATGATGTGAACCCCTGGCCTGAGTTACTCAATGAATAGCATCCTCCCAGTGACCTGGATGGGGTGACCTCACTGGGCTACTTTTTCAGGGGACAGGGTGGTTGGAGGTGTAGAGAAAATCATGTAGAACCAGCTTCCCTTTCCCTCTGGTCTTGGGAATGTAGAGCTGACTGATGTAGGGCTGCTCCAATCAATTCCTACCAACATGAAGATAAAGACGAGACAAAGGAGGGGCTGAGTCAAGAGAACTGCAGAGAAATGGAAGCAGAGGCCCTAGATTCAGGCCGCCCTGAGGCTTGCGCTAATGCTGAACTGTGAGCTAATGAATACTTTCTGCTTAAGGCGTTACTTTCCACCAAAAGCATCCTCACTCACTCATTCCGATTTCTCGGTAAATAGAATATAGAAGGCAATGCTGGAACCACATAGCAGTCAAGCCTGCAAGCTTTGTGGTTTTACAGGTGTTGGTCCAGATCCTGGCTTTTCTTCTTACAGCGTATATGGCAATGGACAACTTTATTAATCTCCTTAAACCTTAGTTTCCTCATGTACAATGTGTCCATTGCATATTGCGTAGTAACCTGATGCAAGTGCTTGCCCTGTAGGAAGCAGTCAGCAGATGTTATGCTGCAGAAACATGAGATATGATGAAGGTCAAATGCATCGACACAGAGAATGTCTCGGCTGCTTATACGTTCGTGATTTAATGGCTCTGCTCCTTAAGGACCCTCATTGCAAAGGAGTCTAGGATACACAGCCAGGAAAAACAAGGGTCTGGGCACTAACCCCCAAGCTAGAGAAGAACCGGGCAACAGAATCTCTGGCAGGCTCCTTGATACTGGGGATTCCCAACCCTACCGGGAGGCGGGTTGATGAACAAAGGGAGCCTGAGCTTTGGAGTTGGACTCTGTCTCTGTCAGTACTCTGTCTGATGACCATCTTCACTTCTCAGGCCTTGTTTTCCTCCTCTGCCACATGCTGCCAATCTACTTCCCAAGACTGTTAAAAAGGTGAAGGAATACACAAAGCCTTTTGTGTGCTGCCTGGATCTAGGATTAAGGAATAACCCCAGCTTTGCTTCCTAGTGATTCCCGAAGACCCTTCCTCCATCATCGCTTTCAGATGCTTCTAAAGATTATTCAAGATTATACATGGGGAAAGCTGAGTTCCCCTGTTCAGCCACGTTCAACCAGGATTGCTTGTATTCTGGGATTTCCTTAAATCTTTATTGGCAGGTTGGGCATATGATATTTAAAACCAGGTATATTGAGGGTGTAATTTACATACAAAATGGACCCATTCCAAGTGTACAGTTCAGCGAGTTTTGGTTAATGTATATGGTTGAGTAACCATTACCACAACTAAGATGTATAACATTTTCATCACTTCAAAGTATTCCTCATGTAAAGTGTTCCTTTCCATCCAAACCTCTCTCAACACCACCCGGGCCCTGGTAACCACTGATCTGCTTCCTGTCACTCTACTTTTGCCTTTTCTAGAGTTTTATGTTAATGGAATTAATACTACAGTATGTAATGTTGGGGGGTTGGCCTCTTTTAATTAGAGTGATGTTTTTGAGAACCATCTCCGTTGTTTTGATCCTGTTTTTTTTATTGCTGATATGCATGCTATTTCAGGAATGTACCCATTTGCTTATCACATTTCACATTTCAGTCACTTCCAGTTTGGGCTATGATGTGCATGCTGTACATATTTGTGTGTGAGTCTGAGGGTGGAAACATTCTTTTCTTTGGGGTAACAGTGTTACTGTTGGATCCCGTGACGAGTCTATGTTTAACTTTACAAAAACCTTCCAAGTTCTTTTCCAAAGTAGTTTTACCATTCTGCACTCCTACCAACAGTGTATGGGTTTGTCTTATTCCACATCCTCACCAATGGTTAATATTCTTTGTCTTTTTGATTTTAGCCATTTTTAGAGGAATGTAGTGATATCTCATTCTGATTTTAATTTGTATGTCCCTAATGTCTGATGATATTGAACCATCTTTTCCTATGTTTATTTTCTACCCAGGTGTCTTCTTTGGTGACATACATGTTCAAAATTTTTTGCTCAATATTTAGTATTGAATTGCTTGTCATCATTGCATTAGAGGTCTTATTAATTCTGTATACAGATGCCTTGTGAGAAAGAATTTTGCTATATTCTTCCAGCATGTTCCTGGCCTTTCAATTTTCTTGATGATGTTTTTGAAGAGAAAGTTTTTTCTTTTGATCAAGGGTAACTTGTTTTTTAATTTTATGGTTCATGATTTTTAGTTCTGTTTAAGAAATTGCTGCCGAATCCAAGGTCACAGAGATATTCTTCTTTGCTTTTTTCTAGAACTTTTATGGTTGTCACTCATGTTTCTGTCTGTGCATTAATTTTTGTATTTAGTATAAAGAAAGGAGTGAGGTTCGTTTTTCTCTATATGAATATTCAGTGTTTCCATATCTTTAATATTGAAACACTATCTTTCCCTTATTAAATTACCTTGTCATCTTTGTCAGAATTCAATTGACAATATATTTGTGAGTCTATTTTTGGAGTGTCTCTCTATTCTACAGATCTTTATGCAAATCCTTGCCTAGTACCACATTCTCTTGATTACTGCAGCTAGATAAAATTCAGATAGTGTATAGTGTCAGTCTTCTGATGTTGTTTTACCTTTCATAAAATGTTTGAATTTCTAAATAATTTTAGAATTGTTTTTTCAGTGTCTGTAAAAAAGCCTGATAGTACTTTTTTTTAACTCAATGAATTCTGTTACATTTGTAGCTGTGCAACAATCATCACAACCCAATTTTAGCATTTCCATCCCAAACCCCCAGCTCATCCCGCCACCCCCAACCCGTCTCATTTGGAAACCGTAAGTTTTTCAGAGTCTGTGAGTCAGTATCTGTTCTGCAAAGTTCATTGTGTCCTTCTTTTAGATTACACATGTAAGTGACAGCATATGACATTGATGTCTGACTGTCTAACTTCACTTAGCATGATAATTTCTAAATCCATCCATGTTGCTGCAAATGCCATTGTTTCTCTCCTTTTAATGGCTGAGTGATATTCCACTGTGTATATATACCACATCTTCTTTATCCAGTCTTATGTTGATGGACATTTAAGTTATTTCCATGTCTTGGCTATTGTATAGAGTGCTGCAATGAACATTGGAGTCCATGTATCTTTTCAAGTCATGATTTTCTCTGGATAAATGCCCAGGAGTGGGATTGCTGGGTCAATTGGTAATTCTGTTTTTAGTTTTCTGAGGAATCTCCTTACTGTTTTCCACAGTGGTTACACCAGTTTATATTCCTACCAACAGTGTAATAGGGCTCCCTTTTCTCCACAACCTCTCCAGGCACTTATTGTTTGTAGACTTTTTGATGATGACCATTCTGGCAGGTCCAAGGTGGTACCTCATAGTAGTTTTGATCTGCATTTCTCTAATAATTAGTGATGTTGTACGTCTTCTCATGTGTTTTTTTTTTTTTTTTTTTTTTGGCCATCTGTATGTCTTCTTTGGAGAATTGTCTGTTTAGATCTTTTGCCCATTTTTTGATGGGGTTGTTTTTTTGGGATTGAGCTGAAGGAAACTGAGCTGTTTATAGATTTGGAGGATTAATCCCTTGTCAATCACTTCATTTGCAAATATTTTCTCCCATTCTGTGGGTTGTCTTTTTGTTTTGTTTAGGGTTTTCTTTGCTATGCAGAAACTTTTAATTTTAGTTAAGTCCCATTTGCTTATTTTTGTTTTTATAATCATTACTCTAGGAGGTGGATCTGAGAAGATATTGCTGTGGTTTATGTCTGAGAGTATTTGGCCTATGTTTTCCTCTAGGAGTTTTATAGTATCCCATCTTATATTTAGGTCTTTAATCTATTTTGAGTTTATTTTTGTGTAGGAAGTGTTCTAATTTCATTCTTTTACATGTAGCTGTCCAGTGATAGTACTTTGATTAGGAATGCATGGAATCTATAGATCAGTTTGAAGATAATTAAAATCTGAAAATATAGAATATTCTGATCCCTGAATATATTTAAAACAGATTTCTTTCTAAACACCGTATAATTTGGTCTTAATTTTTTAAAAAATCAGATCTAACAACCTCAGCCTATTAATTAAAATGTTTAGGCCATTTAATGTAACCTAAATGATTGGGTTTAAATCTACCACCTTAGAGTCCCCATTGTGGCTCAGTGGGTTAAGGACCCGACATTGTCTCTGTGATGATGTGGGTTCAATCCCTGACCTCACTTAGTGGGTTAAGGATCCAGCATTGCCACAGGCTGCAGATGTGGCTTGGATCCTGTGTTGCCACAGCTGTGGAGTAGGCCTTAGCTGCAGCTTGGATTCAGCCTAGTCCAGCAACTTTCATATGCCACAGGTGTGACCATAAAAAGAATAAATAAATAAATAAATAAATAAATAAATAAATAAATCTACCATCTTACTATATTTTTTGTGCCATCTTTTCTCTATACTTTTGCCTCCTTTTCTGCTTTCTTTTGTTTTCTGTTTTTGTTTTTGTGCTGGCAATTTAATTTTTATGTTAATCTCCTTTTAAAAACTCCAACAGTTCTCTAAGATATATAATTAAAAGAGGTTTCTCTTCCCAAGTCCTCACAGCCCCCAGCTCCACCACCTATTGCATTTCTAGTCTTCCAGCTGTTTCTGCTGTCCTTTCCTCTCTGTATACTGAAGTGATACACTTATACTGCCATTTCTTGAATTTTCCAACATGTAAATTTACCTATTGACTTCCTATTATGGGAGATTATGAATTCACATTCTTTTTTTTTTTTTTTAATCTTTTTAGGGCCATTCTTGCAGCATATGAGGTTCCCAGGCTAGGTGTTGAATCAGAGCTATAGCCCCTGGCCTATGTCTCAGGCACAGCAACACTAGATCCAAACCATGTCTGCAGCCTACACCATGGCTCACGACAATGCCAGATCCTTAACCTGCTGAGCAAGGCCAGGGATTGAACCTGAGTGCTCATGGATACTAGTCAGATTCATCTCCACTAAGCCACCACAGGAACTCCTGAATTCACATTCTTGACCCTTTCTTCTTTCCTTATTTCTTCCAAAAAATTATATTATAGATTTTGGTCAACTTCATGTGTATTGTTTATACCCTTATGATTATGTAAATACTGTTCACTGATGAATTAATTATATTATTCATAGTGTAATATGACTCCAGTTACTTTCTTGTACAGCTAAGAATTTTTTTCTCACATTAATTTTCTCCCAATTATCTTAGGTTTCTGTGTACTGATGGTTAATGCCAAGGTCTCCAACAAAATTACAGGGCCCCTCTCAATATGATTTTCCCCATAATCAAGTGCATCAGGTCATGGACAATTTCTTTTCAATGTTTTCTCTGGGAGCTGCCCTCAGGGAGCCTGGGCCCTCCCACTCCCCAGGCTGTTTCTGCCTTCTTTTGAATTGAGTATTTTTTATTATTCCACTTTATCTCTATTTGCATCTTATTAGCGCTACATCTTTGGTTTTTTGGTTTGTTTGTTGTAGTGATTGAACTGATGTTGAAATGTAATGTAATTACATCTTTAGCACAGTCGATAAGTGATGTATCTATCTGCATTACAGATGACTTTCTTATAACCCCTCCCACCCTTTATGCTATTATTGTGTAGTTTACTTCTACATAGGTTAGAAACCCTGCAATATATTGTTATATTGTCTTTGATGAATTATCTCCTAAAGGGATTAAAAACTAATAAAAATATACTCTATATTCAGCACATTCTTACTGTTCCTTATGCTCTTCATTCTGTTGTGTATGTCAGATTTCTACCTGATACCTATTTTCATCTGCTTGTAATAATACTAAAATAATAAAACCCTCTGGCAATGAATTCCCTCAGCTTTTGTTAGTTTGAAGAGCATGTATTTTCCCTTGGTTTTTAAATTATTTGAAAATTGGATTAAAATTAATTTTTAAAACTTGACAGGTTTTGTGGGTTTTTCCCCCTCTCAGGACTTTAAGGATGTTATTTCACTTTCTTCTGGCTTACGTAGTTTCCAGCATGAGATCTACTGTCAGTTTTATCTTTGTTCTGAAAGTATCTTTATTCTCAGTTGCTTTAAGAGTTTGTATTTAGCATTGATATTCAGCAATTTTATTATGATGGGCCTAGTGTGGTTTTCTCCATGTTGGTTCTAGTTGAGATTCATTGAGCCTCTTTGATTTGGAGCTTACAGTTTTTTTTTTATCAAATATGTACATTTTTAGTTATTTCTTCACATAATTTCCCCCTTTTGTTTCTTTTCTTTCCTTCTGGGGCTTCCATTATATGTATACTATTTTATGTTGACCTCCAGGTCACTGATGGTCTATTTCTTTAAGTCTCTTCTCTCCTCTGTGTTCTTTATTTTGGATAATTTATTTTGTTATGTTTAAAAATTCACTGATCTTTTCTCCTGCTCTAATAACTCTGCTATTAATTGTGTATAGTATGATTTTTTATTGAAATGTAGCTTTTCCTGTCTACAATTTCCATTTGTGTGTTTTTATTATTTTAATAACTCCTAATTAAGTTCAAATTTTACTTTCTATCTTTGTACATATTCATGACATCTACAATATTTTTAAGTCCTTGTTTAATTTCATTATCTCTCATTACAGTCTCTGTTTCCTTTTATTAATTTTTCTCTTGGATATGGATCATATTTTTCTGCTTCTCTTCATACCTGGTGGTGAATTTTGATTGCATGCCAGAGATTGTACATCTTACATTGTTGAGTGCTAGATTTCCTGGTATTCCTGTAAAGACTGTTGGACTTTGTTTTGGGGTCATTTAAATTATTTGCAGATTGGTTTTCTTTCTCGAGGCTTGCTTTTAAGTTGTGTTATTTCAAATCCAAGGGAGTTTTTATTCTGGATATAATTGAGCCTCATTCCTGTGACCCTTCTTAGGACTCTACCATGTGTACCATGTTTTGGAAGGCCTATCCTGTCTGGATGGCAAAAATGTAAACTATTTTCAGCCTTATGTGAGCTCAAGAAATTATTTAATCTACCGCTTCATAGTCATTGCTTCTCTGATCTCATGAATTTCACCTCATGTGCAGGTTAATACACAGCTGAAGGAAGCCTTTTATCCTTCCTTTCCAACATATAACCCTGCAAATTCCAGCTGCTTTGACTCCCCCTACACACACACACACACACACACACACACACACACACACAAACACACACGTATACACACGCACCCGCACCTGTATTTACCTCTTCAGTTCAGCAGGACCTCCACATTCTGTTCATATTTCTTTTCTTAGCATTTCAGTCTGGAAACCATTACCAGGTAGTTGGCTGCCAAGATGATAGAGCTCACTTTATTTGTTTTATTTGATTCGGATATCAAATTCTATGTTGCCTGTTGTTCCATGTTGGAAAATAGTGTTTAACAGGGTATGTGTGTTCTTGTTGCAGTTAATCCTTAATGGACAGAAGCAAAAATCTCTATTTTTACCCATATTCATATCCTTTGGTCTGTTGGATTTCATTACATCTTTATTATTTTCCTGTAGAAACAACCATGGAATATTGGAGAGTAGAGAGTAGCAGCTGAAATGGAAAGATAGGCTCTATCTACTTCAGCCTTCTCTTCACCCGTATTTCAGCACCAGCCACATAAAAGAAAAATAAATGATGCTTGAATATCCACTTAAAATAGATTACCTTATAATAATTAAAATCATGAACCAAACAAGTCATGTTAAAATGAATATTTTTTTTTAAAGTTTCAGGATATGAAGACTTAAGCTTTCTTCCTTTCTGCATACTATTTGAAAAATCATTAGTATTGAATAAATATAGACACAAAAGGAGAAAAACACCTATTAACTTTAAATTCTTATCTTTCTGGGTCCTTTTTAAAAATGTTGGTAATTTCAGTAATAAAAAAGAAACTGAAGCAATTTATCATTTTAGAGTATCTAAAGTTTTAATTTAAAAAATTAGGTTAAGAAGGAGCTCCCATTGTGGCTTAGCAGTAATGAGCCCAACTATTATCCGTGAGAATGCAGGTTCGATTCCTGGTCCCACTCAGTGGGTTAAGGACCAGTGTTGCTGTGAGCCATGGTGTAGGTCGCAGACGCAGCTCAGATCTGGTGTTGCTGTGGCTGTGGTGTAGGCCAGCAGCTGGAGGTCCAATTCAACCCCTAGTCTGGGCACTTCCAAATGTTGCAGGTATGGCCCTAAAAAGAAAAAAAGAAATTAGGTTAATAATACGTAGGTTGCTTTAGCCCTTGTAAATATCTTTAGTAACTTTTTTATCCGTTGCTAATTTGATAGGTCCTGAATCTCCTGATGCTTCTGTTTTTATATGGTTCCTACCAACTACAGCTGCTTTGACTCTTCCTGCAGCGCCTTACCTCCACTTTATTTTCCTTCCTCCCTTCCCTCGCTTGCCTTATCAAAGCAGATGTTATCCTGGCCGGTAAAATGGAGAGTAGAGGCAGTTGTCCCTATAATTCAGCAAACCCGATATGGAGTTTTAGAGATTTACAAAGACAGATTTACCCCTAATAGCCATCTGTGTCTCTCCGATTCATCGGATAATTGTTCAACTTTTCACTTCTTTTTGGCCGGGCAGATAGAGATGAAGTGAATCTGGTGGTGGTGGGAGGGGGGTCCAGGGTCAGGGATCACTGAACAGATACAAGAATAACCTTTTAGGATAAACATGCTGTATCTTCTCTAAGGGGAAAGTGTGACTTCCTAATCTGGGAGTGTGATCCAAGCATATAATAAGTCTGTGAGCCAAGGAGTATCAGTAAACATCATCTCTTTAGACCTTTGATATGCCTTTTATAAGCACCAGCCCAAAAATGGATTAAAAAAAGATACAAGCATGGAGTTCCCATCGTGGCTCAGCAGAAACGAATATGACTAGTGACCATGAGGATGCAGGTTTGATCCCTGGCCTTGCTCAGTGGGTTAAGTTTCTGGCATTACTGTAGGCTGTGGTGTAGGTCATAGACACACCTCGAATTTGGTGTTGCTGTGGCTGTGACGTAGGCCAGCGACTGCGGCTCCAATTTGACCCCTAGCCTGGGAACCTCCATGTGCCTGGGATGCGGCCCTAAAATGAAAGAAAAAAAAAGTAGAGGATACAAGCAAATAGCCAAATTATCATTAGACTGGAAGAAACAGGTTGAAGATAGAGCAGTTTTGCCATGGATATAGGATGGGCAAGGATGTCAGGAAACAAGAGGGAGAGATAAATGGGCATTTCTTCAATTAGAAAAATAATGAAAAAAATACATGTATGACTGTGTCGCTTTGCCGTATAGCAGAAATTGAAGGGGGAGTTTCTGTTGTGGCTCAGCAGTAACAAACCCGACTAGTATCCATGAGGACACGGATTCAGTCCCTGGCCTTGCTCAGCAGGTTAAAGATTTGGAAGTGCTGTGAGCCGTGGTGTAGGTCGAAGATGCAGCTCGTATCCTGCGTTGCTGTGGCTGTGGTGTAGGCCAGCGGCTACAGCTCCGATTGACCCCTAGCCTGGGAACTTCCATATGCCACAGGTGCAGCCCTAAAATGCAAAAAATAAATAGATAAATAAATAAAATTGAAGGAACATTATAAATCAACTATAATTTAAGAAAAGAAAAAGAAAAATGACAATCAGACTGAAACTATTGTGGTTCTACCTTTTTATGAAAGTTTTACTAATAAAATTGTTTTTTTTTTTCCAGTTAGAAAAATATCCAAGGAGGAGAAAACTTTGACAGATGAATAAGAAAGTGACTAAGTGGGAGTTCCCGTCATGGCTTAGTGGTTAACGAATCTGACTAGAAACCATGAGGTTGCGGGTTCGATCCCTGGCCTTGCTCAGTGGGTTAAGGATCCGGTGTTGCCGTGAGCTGTGGTGTAGGTTGCAGACACGGCTCGTATCTTATGTTCCTGTGGCTGTGGTGTAGGCCGGCGGCTACAACTTCCGTTAGACCCCTAGCCTGGGAACCTCCATATGCCGTGGGTTCGGCCCTAGATAAGGCAAAAAGACAAAAAGAAAAGAAAAGAAAGAAAGTGGCTAAGTGGAATCATTGCTTTGTTAGGAATCTATGTTGTACTCTCATAAACAAGACTTAGATCTGGAAGTGATGAGTCCCCAAATAAGATGCAGGAATCTGGGATCCAAGTCTGTTCCTAGAGCAGCTGACCAAGTCAAGTAGATGGCTGGCTTTGAAACTGTAGTGTTCACATTAGCCTACTCTTATGTATCAGAGTAAATATTCCCTGCAAGTCTGGCCACTGTGTCACAAGGCAGGCATCGTAGCCTAGCCAGACATGAGGAGTTACGTGGCGATCTCAAGATTTCTCAGTCTAGAGGGATAAGAGCATAGAAATAATTATGAAAATTTATAAAACCAAGAATGTTTGGAAAGTTTCATAACAAATCTCAGAATCCTAGATCAAGAACCATCCCCAGAGCCGTAGAAGAGTCTGTCTTGGTGTCAGTGACAGGAAGGAACATATGTTATAGCAATCTTAAGGAATTTTTTCTTGGGTGTTATACCAGCTGAATAATTACATAAATTCAAGAAGGATTTCTGTGTATTCATGGTCTTCATGGGCATTTGTAGCACATTTATGACCTTTTCCATTTCATATCCTTAAGTTACATCTACTAATATTTCATGTGATCCTACTACTGTCAGACAGAACATTGGGTTTGCCAGATACCAACCCAGCCTGAGGTGACATGTCTTTTCTATTGGTTTAAATAACTTGTCCTTCACCTTCACAAAGGAGTTTTATGATCTGTTTTTATAAAATCTTTAGCCATATTAATTCCCTTCATTTATTCTCATATTCTTTCCCTATGTATCAGTATACCAGACCTGCAAACTGCCAGTCTCCCTTTATATCAATGAGAACAGGAAGGATTAGAAAACAAATTTACATTCTCCTGTACACTTTTCATAGCTCAGAAAGCTTAAATGCACTTTGAACTTAGAAGCTGAGTGTCCTCGTGCATTCTGAAGCCATCAAAATGAATTTACTTTTCCAGAAGGTCATCTTAATGCCACACTCAAAAGTTACCCAATATTTGTGAATAAATAGCTAATATTGTCATTTTGGACTACTTCAACAAAACCACATGGTAACCTTAGAATGAATAACCTACATTTAATTGATATGGCTTTGGCAACAGGCTTAGGTTTTTTGGGTTTGTTTTTTTAGCTTATTTTAGCCATACAGATGAAGAGAAGGATGTGAAAATAAAGAGATCTGTTCCCCCATCTGTACTTTAGTTTTCTATTGCCAATACAACATGCAGCTTAAAGATGTTTAGGAACCTGGAGAGAGCTCATATGAAGACTTATTTTCATGACCAATTGCGTTATAGGAAAGAATGACAATTAATAATACAGTATGAATTAGGTCTTTCTGGTTGGTAAATTTTGTTGGGGCTTCATTGCATATCTGGCTAAAACTTTGTAGATGCAATTTTAGTTCTCGAAGTAAAAAAGAGTTTGGGTTTTAAAGCTTTCTACTTCCCTAGAATGTATGAGTGTGGGAGAAGAGGAAAATGTGATTACTAACATAGTTCGAATATATGAGAGAGGGCATGTCATTGCCCCCAAACATAGCCTATTAGGATAGTACATGCTGTACATTCACTAACTGAAAGTCATGGCTTACCAATTTGGGGATATTCTCTGAGAATGTGATAAGCCTGTGAACAAAGGAGAACTGGTGAGCATCATTTGTTTAGGCTTCAAAAAAGCCTTTCCAGGAAGTTCCCTTGTGGCTCAGCAGGTTAAGGATCTGGCATTACCACAGCTGCAACTGCCACACACAGGTTCAATCCCTGGCCCAGGAACTTCCATAGGCTGCGAGTGCAGCCAAAAAAAAAAAAAAAGGCCTTCCGAGTACCAACTCCAAAATGAATTTCTTGATAAACTGGACTCCACCCTTTCTATACCTGAAGGAGCTTACAACCAACTCCAAGTACTTTGCTCCATATTTATAATCACTTATTAATTATGGGATCAACTCATCCCTAAGGAAGTGGTTGCCACATGATACTTGCGTAGGAAATAACCAAGCAGTGGTTTATTGAAATGTACCCAGGTGCTGCAGTAGGACCTAACCACTCAGGTGTAAGTTTGGTTTGCCTTTGATTAGGTGACAGTGTATGTATCATATACCTGCAGGCACCTCTCCCTGACAACCCCTTCTGAAAACTTACCAAGCAGCTGCTTTGTAAGGAGCACTGTACCAGGCCTGTTACCAATGAACTGTGACTATATGAGGTCAGAATAGTTTTTTAAAAATCCCCTGTTGTACGGAGTTCCCATCAGGACACAGCAGAAACAAATCTGACTAGGAACCATGGGGTTGCAGGTTCTATCCCTGGCCTCGCTCAGTGGGTTAAGGATCCAGCATTGCCCTGAGCTGTGGTGTAGGTCACAGACGTGGTTTGGATCTGATGTTGCTGTGGCTGTGGTGTAGGCCAGCAGCTGTAGCTCCAATTCAACCCCTAGCCTGGGAACCTCCATATGCTGCAGATGCGACCCTAAAAAGAAAAAAATAATAATAAAATAAAATAGTAGAATAAAATAAAATCCCTTGTAGTGACATAGCAAGCAGGTAGGCTAGGTAGACAAGCCTAATCTTTCCAACTTTGAAGCCTGTTCTCTTATTGTTTCATTCTTCCGAATATTCAGAATAACTTGAAACTCAAGTCAGATTTGCTTAAACCTCTCTTATATAATAATCTCTCTGGACAAATACATTCATAATACGAAGAGTTGTGGTTTGCACATTCAAGTGATTAAAGATTTGTGAGATAGGATCTGTGAAAAAAAATAGTTGAGATATTTTAATCTGTAGAAGAAAAGACTGAGGAAAAATTTAGATAGTGGCCTTTCCCAAATACTCAAAAGCACCACTAATTCAGCTACCCTTAACTTGAAAATTTAGACTACGTGAAACGGTGCTGGAGATAAACTTTTCCCTTTGTGGCTGTTTTTAAAGGTAATGGCACAAGGTAAAGGAATAGTGCAAAGCAATTTGGAAAGGTGCAAGGACAAGCCAGTGAAGAGAACAAATTGTTTTCAAAGAGAAAAACCTCTCACTGCTTTGTGTAAAGACATAAGAAGTTACTGAGTGATCTCAATTATTCACTGCAAATGGCTCCCAGGAACTGGCCTCTGTGAGAACTTAGTTCTCATGCTACTGTAGGCGCTGATGTTAAACGGGATACTGACACTCAGCTTGGCATCTGTAGTCGCTGAGAATGAGGGCCAGGGGAACAATGCCTGACCTGGGACCTTCAGGTCCAGTGATGCTTTGAGGTGGGGGCGGCGACCGAGGACGATGCTAATGCCCCATTCCTTGTGCTCTCCTTCATCTCGGTCACTGACCCTCACTCTAAGGGCTTGGAAGTATTAAGAAATTTGTCTTTAAAATATTCAATAATTCTGAATGATGTTATCCCCTCGGCTGTCTGAATTAATGACCTCTGGCTGTATGAGAAATATAGCTGTACAGAAAAAGGAAGTCATTTATTTTCTCTGGTTGCTAAAGTGAGAACCAAAAGCAGCAGATCAGGGTTTCAAAAGGAAAGGTTCATATTCAATTTAATCTCATAAAGAATTTTCTAAAGAGGAGGGCTGTTTTTCTTCCACCTATTTTTTTCATTGCGCTCCTTGAGAGCTGTATGTGAGGTGCTGTACTGAGCTCTTCGAGAATAAGCCAGACACTCTCCCAGCCTGTAACTGTTACCAGTTCTATCAGCGTATCATTGCCTTTCTATAGAATAAAGGTGATGTAGAGCCAAGAGTGGGCTCACTTGGGGGAATTCCCATCGTGGCTCCGTGGAAACGAATCCGACTAGGAACATGAGGTTGCAGGTTCGATTCCTGGCCTCACTCAGTGGGTTAAGGATCCGGCGTTGCCGTGAGCTGTGGTGTACGTCGCAGACGTGCCTTGGATCCTGCATTGCTGTGACTATGGTGTAGGCTGCAGCTGTAGCTACAATTAGACCACTAGCCTGGGAACCTCCGCATGCCCTAAAAAAAAAAAAAAAGAAAAAAGACGGAAGAGAAAAGAAAAGAAAAGAAAAAGGAGTGGGCTTACTTGGGAATTCTGAGCAGATGAATAAAAACCTAGACTGCCCCCAGGATGCTAGCAGTCTAACAATGCTTGTTTTGAGAATTGCTGCCATTTTCTGAATAATAACTATGTACCTGTTTCAGGCATTGTGCTGTGTTTATTACGTGCTATGTTTTTAGTCCTCAGAATGCCCCTTTGATGGAGATTATATAAACTAATTTTCAGACGAGGAAACTAAAGCCACCTGCTCGAGCACCAGGTACCAGGAGCAGGAAGGCTGCTGCTCACTGATGAGCTGAGTGGGGATTTTGTACTGCACATTCTAAGTTAACAGCTGGAAAAAAAAAAGGCTCTGGTGGAGATGTCTCTCCAAAATCTCTTCCCTGCCGCCATCCTACTTAGAACTCACCCTTCTTGTCAGCTCACCCCCAGCCGACTCGTCCCCCTCTCAGACACAGTAACTTACCTCTTTATTGAAGCCTTGAGGCCAGGCAATATTCCTAACCCAAGCACTCTCAACGTTCTTACCAAAAAAAGGAGGGCCAGAAGTTCTCCTGTCACTTGCTGGGAGACTACAAACTGTCCACCTCCTTGCCTGCCAGAGGGATGCAGGATAATGTATCCAGTGTGGTGCACGTACACGAGGGAGCCGTACGCAGTCACAGCAATGGTTGAGATGGGGCCATTCGCAGCCACAGGGCTGCAACTAGAGACTCTCATACTAGGTGAAGTAAGTCAGACAGAGAAAGACAGATGCCATATGGGATCACTTATAAGTGGAATCTAAAGTATGGCACAAATGAACCTCTCTGCAGCACAGAAACAGACGCACAGACATAGAGAGCAGACCTGTGGTTTCCAAGGAGGAGGAGGGAGGGACTGGGAATTTGAGGTTAGTAGAGAGAAATATTTACATTTAGAATATGTATAAACAACAAGCTCCCACTGTATAGCACAGCAAACTATATCCAGTTTCCTGGGACAGAACATGGTGGAAAAGAATATAAAAAAGAATATATAGGAGTTCCCGTCGTGGCTCAGTGGTTAACAAATCTGACTAGGAACCATGAGGTTGCAGGTTCGATCCCTGGCCTTGCTCAGTGGGTTAAGGATCCGGCGTTGCCGTGAGTTATGGTGTAGGTCGCAGATGAGGCCTGGATCCCGCGTTGCTATAGCTGTGGCGTAGGTGGGCAGCTACAGCTCCGATTGGACCCCTAGCCTGGGAACCTCCACATGCTATGGGTGTGGCCCTAAAATGACAAAAAACAAACAAACAAAAAAGAATATATGTATGTATACACACACACACACTCATATATATACACACACACATAGATAACTGAGTCACTTTGCTCTATAGCAGAAATTGGCACAACACTATAAATCAACTATGATTTTTTAAAAATTGTAAAAATGTGTCCAAGGGGACATTAAAAGAAAGTCCTGCGTCCATCCTATAGATAAGTAAGAGATTTATGACCATGCTGAATGCCCTGAATGGATCCCAGGTGTGCTGAGATGTTGAGCTCTCAGCTTTCAGGGAGCCAGTGGTCCTGAGGAAGCTGGTGTTTCCTTCAGTGAGTCATATATTTCTCACATGTTCCAGGACTTCAGAAGGACTGCCAGTCATTCCATGAAACTTCTAGGGCATTGTGATGGTGATAGGTGAAAAACCTTGCCTTGACACAAGGGGTGACCTTGGAAGAATGAAACCTGCTGGTCATCTAGCAACCCAGCCTTTGTGCTCATGAGCCAGGCCCTGTTGGCAACTGTTCTCACAGCCACAAACTTGAACTTAGATTTGTTGAGGTCATGATTGAGTCATGGAGAACGCACTTCTTGTCGAGTGGGAGGGGAAGAGAGAGGGATGGACTGGAAGTTTGGGGTTGATAGATGCAAACTATTACATTTAGAATGATAAGCAATAAGGTCCTACTGTACAGCATGGGGAGCAATATACAATCTCTTGGAGGCAGAACATGATGGAAGGTAGAATGAGAAAAAGAATGTATATATATGTATGATTGGGTCACTTTGCTGTACAGCAGAAATTGGCACAACATTGTAAATCAACTATAATTTTTAAAAAATGTTTTTTAAAATACTGACTCAACTCGATAAGCAACAAATGCCTACTCTACAGCACAAGGAACTATATCCAATCTCCTGGGATAGACCAGGATAGGAAAAAAATTTTTAAAAGAATGTATATATATATATATATATATATATATATATATATATATATATTCATATATATATATTCATATATATATATTCATATATATATATCTGAGTCACTTGCTATATAGCAGAAATTGGTACAACACTAAATCAGCTATAATTTTTAAAAACTTTTTTTTAAATGAAGCAAACAAAGACTGAGTCAACTCATTCTGGGTGCAAGGCTGGCTTGTCCTCCCTTTGAACTTTATTCTGATGAGAGCCATTTAATTATTTTGTGAGTTCTTATAATTCCCTAAGGAAAAAAAAAAACTGGCTTTAGAAGTACAATATCTAATGCTTTTTCAAGTTACAATATTTTCATGAACTGTGAGAAACTTACAGTGCCTTAAAGAAACTGCATAAAGAAGGTGTCAGCATTTTCAATGTAAACTCAATTTCCAAAGGTTTATGCATTCTAGAGAAATTTGCTTGAGGGGGAAACTTGGCATATGGTGCCTGAGTTCCTGCCTGTCCACACCTCATTTCATAGTTACTTACAGATGAGTCCTTCAAATTCACTCCATTTGGCACCTGTAATTTTTAGGAATAAAAAGATGGCTTTAATAGCAAGTGATTTCTGAGTTTAATGTCAGTGCACACAACTCTTAGAGAATCTGAGAACTCAGGAATACCAGAAGTCCTGTTTTATAGATTCTGGTTCTGACAGTATTGTGGAGGGAAAGAAAAATAATCTAAAGGGACAGATACCCCAAAAATATTGATGTCCTTGGAAGGGCACCAGAGCTAGACTTCCTTTTTCATTCTTCCTGCCCCAGATTCCTCCCTGCTCTGTTTCCTGGCTGATGTTAGAGGCCAGGCCAACATACATGGGTTTTGGTGTCTGGGGACCTTTTCCCAGAAAATTACTGGAAAGCTGACCAAGAATCCCACTTTACTTTTTTGAGTCTCCATTTGAGAGGACTGAATTAACTGTTCTCTGTGCCATAAAATAGCTTGAGGGGAAGGAGTTCTTAGACAACGGCCAAAAAAAGATTGCTCTCAGAGGCAATGCCTGTCACCAAGCACGGAGAGGTGAGAGAGACGCCAGAAAAACCCTGGCATGGAAGTCTATGGATGAGATCCAAGGAACCCTAGGAACCGTGCTGATGCTGGGAATGCCAACAGTATATTCCAACCTCAGGAAGGGAAGCATGGGACCCAGCTGGAATTCAGCACCTGCTCCAGTTCCAGAGGAGAAGCTGGGTGCCTCGACCAGGAGCAGGGGACCATTCTGTCCACTTTCAGCTCACACGGCTGCCTCCTTGACCGGTAACTGACCAGATCCCATTTCTGGATTTACCAGAACTTTGAGGGAGAATTAATATAGCTTGGTGGCTAAGAGCATGATCTTGCAGTTATGCAAGGCTAGATTCAAATCCAGGCCCTTTATTTACAGCGTATAGCCTTGGGTGAGTTCCTTGATCTTTTTGAGCCTTAATTTCTCATTTGTATGCTGCAATTGTAGCTCTTACCTTAAAAGGTTGCGGAGATGAAGAAATGACACAAAGAAAGCAGTGAGCTCCTAGGAGCTGTAATAAGCAGCCAAACCTGATGATCCATCTTCACAAAAGGAAAAGTGCCCCTAATGTCCCACCACGCTGAGTACCCTTTTGTTTAGAGGTAGTCATCCTGAAGAAGCTAGGAGTAAATGATTATGGCAGGCAGCCTGGGACACAGGGGGCACTGACACATCTCAGCCGTTACATCCTGTGGATCTTTGATCTCCATCTCTGAAGACTGGGTCGATTCCAGTCCGCTTCTTTCTTTGTGAGACTGAAATAGTTCAGACGTTTCAAATTTGCCCCCAATGCAACACGTGGACGTGCCAGATATGAGGATGTGTCAAATATCTAGGCTAAAATGAAGAAAGGAAACAAGAGTTCTGAATAAGAGGGACTTTTTTCTCTGGCACTGCCTTCCCATACAAGCAGCTGATTATTTCTCCAAAAGGCTGTTTTGCAGCAATTGAGTCTGCGTAACTGAGGAGAAGATGAATAGAGAAGATAATGAATAATCTGAAACGCTGGTTGAGAGGAAGGCGGACCCGGGTGGAGGCCCTGAAATGAGTGAAACTAAAACTTACCCCTTGTGGTTCTGGGAAGGATGTAGCCAGACGATGGCCATGTGATTCAGGGGTGCTGCAGTCCGTGAGCCACCTCTGAGCTCAGATGGCATGTAAGATGCCTAAATGGCACCAGGCTGGAGAGAGGGTGTCTGCATCTTTCTACTAAACAGCCCTTTGGAGACTGAGTCCTCTCTCGGTTTGTTTGGTTTGTTTGTTTGTTTGCTTGTTTCCTTTTTTTTTTTTTTTGCCTCCCTATGGTGTATGGAGTTCCTGGGGCCAGGGATCAGATCCCAGCTGCAGTTGTGACCTACATCAGCTGCATCAACACCAGATCCTTAAACCCACTGTGCCAGGCCAGGAATCAAATATACATCCTGGTGTTGCCAAAAGGCCGCCAATCCCATGGCACCAAACCTACTAGAACCCGTAAAGCCACCCCTGTACCCACCCTTACCCCTTTGTTTTCACCTTAGTGTTAAGAAATTCCCAGAGTTCTACCACTCACTCAAAGAAAAGGGGTTTTGCGGAGGAAGGTGGGGGAATGGGCAGACTCTGAAGTTCAGATACTAATTGCTGAGCATCACATGAGATTGCATACTTAAGGAAGAGGTACTTAAGGAGAAACAAATAGCTTGTCCTATCAGATACCTACTGAAATCTAATAACTATGCCTGGCAGTTTGTACATGTCAACATTCATCATTTCCTTCATTCAGCTATCCTACCGTGTGCTAGGTGTCATTCTAAATCCAAGAGGTTTGGAGTTCCTATTGTGGCTCAGCAGGTTAAGAACCTGACTAGTATTCATGAGGATGCTAGTTTGATCCCTGGCCTCCCTCTGTGGGTTAAGGATCTGGCATTGCCTCAACCTGCCCCATAGGTCACAGATGCAGCTGGGATCCCATGTTGCTGTGGCTGTGGAATAGGCTAGCAGCTGCAGCTCTGCTTCAGCCCCTAGCCTGGGAACTTCCATATGCCACAGGTGTGGACATAAAAAAAGAAAGAAAGAATAAGAAAAAAGATCAAGAGATTCCACAGTGCTCATATTTTTAGTTTCACAGCAACTCTATAAGGAACCTGAGACCTTGGGGGGTTAAGGATCTTCTGGGGGTGGGGGTGGAGGGCAGGGTTCACACAGTTAGTTATTAGCAGAGACCAGACTCTAAAGGCCACTCTTCCATAAAGTACCCTGTCGAGCCTCTGGATGCAAAGATCACATCATTATATTCTCCACCCTGCCTGAAAAGGTGCTAAGTTGTGTCTCTTCCCCAATCCTATACTGATAAGATGCTAATATAAACTTCAATAAGGATGTTTCATTCTAAGGTAATCATGTGAACAGGAGACTGGGATGACAAGCAGATCTTGGAAGCTGTCTCATTGGCTTAGATATGAAATGTTATCATCACATTTCAGGAATTAACTGTGTCATATTTTTTTCAGATATTGTATGTTGCCCAGATATACACTGTTTTGAAGATGAGACATAATTAGCAGAGTATGTCATACACATTTGGTAAAATAAACTTGATTCATTTTAGGGAATAATGGGAGTGACAAGAAATCCAAAGAGTGTTGATGAGTTCCGTCATTACGTAAAGGCAGAGGGAAAGACAGGTAGTGGCCCCGTCGTCCTTTCAGTAAGACCCCAGATGGCAGTTGCCAAATGAAGCCCACATGACAGGCGATGTTCCCACAGGTAAGGTACCTTCAGGGATGACCCTTACAGCATGTGAATGACTTGTCCTCGCAGCCAGACTGGGAGGCCAGAGACTCAGTTCACTGCTGAATGGATGATAATTCATGCAAGCGATGCACAGTTGCCTTTGTGAGGGCATCACTTCAAGTTGTTATGTGTGCTCATTACTTATCTTGTTTCAGTTAATAAATTTCACCTAATTGATGGAAGTCATATGTTTCCCAATTGAAATAAGGGTGATCAAAATCAATTTGGGGAGAGTTCCTTGGTGACCCAGTGGGTTAAGGATCTGGTGTTGTTCCTCCTGTAGTGGGGTTTGATCCCTGGCCTGGGAACTTCTGCATGCCATGGGTGTGGCCAAAAAAATAACAATAATAATAAATCTGTTCTATTTCTGTTATAACTCTAGAGAACCATGCAGGGTATGTGTACCTGGGACTCGCTGCCCGTAATGGCTGGCCTTCTTTCTTTATACTATGTGAAGGGAATATATTCATGCTCAATCCAGTGTCTGTTTCACACCACTCACTGGAAATTGACTACACCATTCATAGCATTTCCTCCTTCTAGGGAGTTTCCTTTTGGCTCAGCAGTAACCAACCTGAGTAGTATCCATGAGGACGCAGGTTTGAATCCCTGGCCTCGCTCAATGTGTTAAAGGATCACAGCCATGAGCTGTGGTGTAGGTTGCAGTTGCTGCTCGGATCTGGCATTGCCGTGGCTGTGGTATAAGCCATCAGCTGCAGCTCTGATTCACCCCCTAGCCTGGGACCTTCCATATGCCATGGGTATGGCCCTAAAAAGACAAAAAATAAGTAGTATTTCCTCCTTCTAGATATCCCCTTTCCTCTAGACAATATCCAATCCATGCCTAGGATTCTTTTCTCCTGCGATGTGAGCTGTCTCTAATCCTCACTATGTGGCTCTGTCTAGAAACGAACTGCCAGATGAGGACACTGGACAGTGGAATTGGAACCTTCCCACTCCCAGACTCAGGAAATCGCTCAACAGGACGGTACACATGCCAGCCAGACTCCCCCGAGGACACTGAGTCCATCCTGCCTCTCCAGCCAGCCCTTTGCACAGCGTCTTCTATAAAAGCCCAGACCCCTGAACGAGAAGTGCCTTCCTCTGCAGACAGCCAGAACTCTGCAGAAAACACCATTGTCCATTCTACATCCGACACCATTGTGACTGCCAGAAGGATGCTCTCTCTTCAGAGTTGCCTCCCCAAACCACCCTCCTCTGGTAAAATGCCCCTTACCTTCTACCTTAGATTGTTTTCTCACCAAAATAATGTGCTGATTGACAAAAATGGAAAACAGACACTAGAAAAGATTTCCACCGGGAGGTCGGTCAGTAACCTCTGCCCAGTGGAAATGTGAATGCATGAAATTCCTTTAAAAAGTAAAATATATATATTAAACATTATCTACTCTTAATATTATTAAAAGAGTGTACACACACATAACTGAAACAAGCATGTAAGCACAGGTATCTAGATATATAAACTGATGAAGAAAAGAACGCACAATATACACTTCAGATTTTATCTCCTAAAACTTAACTCTATCGACCAATTTAGGCCCAAGACATAAATTGAGCTCAAATGTTGTTTGCCCTCTAACCAGAAACGTATGTCTTCTGACATATTCCCGTCCCATTCAAATGTTTTATATGTCAAACTATAAAAAACGTAGTTGGATATATTAGCAGTAAATTGTGCATTAACTGCAACTGGATGGAAGGAACCCTCCCACTGAGAAGGGCCCTCCTTCACTGCAGTCAATGGAAATAAGTTTTAATGATTAAAGACAGGACCAGGGTGAGGGTCAAAGGTTTTCCACCATTCCCTCAAGACTGAAAATATTTATTGCAGCTTGGGATGACACTAAATAATTTGTAGCTTGTACAGCTCAAGTTGTTTTTCCCATATGCATAAGCATACTAGAATTCTGAAGACTTTCCTTTATGATTTGGTGATGTAAAGGAACCACAGGTAGAGATTATATCATCAGCTTCTGAGAAATAAGAAAAGAAGACTTTTCATTCCAGATCTTCGAATAAATGGGATTGGGCTAGTCTCATGGCTGCGATCTTCCTCCATCCAGTAAGACTAACTGCCGTGCATGTTTCATTAAAAACTTCTGCTCATCTCAAGCCAAGGCTATGTTTTAAAAGGCTGGAATGCATATTACTTTTGGAATAAATGCATTGTTAATGAATGACACAGCCTCCAGAGATTCAGGGGTGAAATCATAGTTATAGATTATGTGCTCCATGCCTGAATTGTCACATGTGTGACCTCAATTCAGCAGCAGGCTGCCGATTAGACTCCATGATTAAACACTGTCATTATAACAAATTGAATGGAAACCGCGAGTCTTGAATTGCTTCATAAGATGAGGGTAGGAAGGAGATTGTTCTGATCTCACTGCTAGTATTCACTGCGCCGGTTTTCTAAGGTTTGTGTCTTAATTTAATTGTCATAAAGAGTTGTGAAAAGTAATATATGGTAGAGACTAAATTCAACACCTTCCAGGACATCTACGTGCCATCCATCCTGCAGTTTCCTCTCTGGCTGAAGATGTCACTGTGGGCCAGGGGCAGGGCCTACTTTCGAAGGCTTCTCTCTTTTCTGTGGCCATTGGTCACTCATTTTAAAAATTAATACAATCTAGGAATTCCCATTGTGCCTCAGCGGGTTAGTAGCCAGGAGGATATGGGCTCGATACCTGGCCTCACGCAGTGGGTTGCCACAAGCTGCTGTGTGTTGCAGATGTGGCTCAGATCTGGTGTTGCTCTGGCTGTGGTGCAGGCCTGCAGCTGCAGCTGCAGTTCAACCCCTAGCTTGGGAACTTCCATATGCCACAGGTGCAACCCCAGAAAAAATAATTAAGACCATCTAAATGCGGGGGAATGGTGGACTGGCCCGTTCTCAGTGCTGATTCTCTTTGAGAGACTAGAGCAGGTCGTTGGTAGAATGGTAGATCCCAGAGCCCTCCACCCTGAGTTTTAATGAAAAAAATAATCATAAAACAGGAGTTCCCATTGTGGCGCAGCAGAAACGAATCCGACTAGGAACCATGATGTTGCGGGCTCGATCCCTGGCCTTGCTCAGTGCGTTAAGGATCCGGCATTTCCGTGAGTTGTGGTGTAGGTTGCAGACGTGGCTTGGATCCCGCATTGCTGTGGCTGTGGTGTAGGCCAGCAGCTGTAGCTCTGATTAGACCCCTAGCCTGGGAACCTCCACATTCATGGGTGTGTCTCTAAAACAATGACAAAAAGACAAAAAATAATAATAATAATAAAACAAAATAAAAATAAAAACTAAAGAACAGGGAACTAGCTGGACCAAAAGAAAAATGGTTTCGAATACTGAATTCCTATTTAATATATGCATTCGAATTGGTTATTCTCTTATCCCCATATCAAAAATGGAAATAACTGTATAGATCTCCCAGTGCTGATGAAAATACAATTACTTTGCTTCTTCTCACAAGCAAAATGCTATTAAGAGGCACGTCCTGTTGATAATCACTGAGATATAACATTTCTGACATGAGGAAGGAATACACTGTGTAGGTTAATCTATCTACTATTATGGATAATGGTTGAACTTTCTTTAGTCGTTCTCTGCTAATTACACCCAGGCTATTTAAAATAGAATCTATGGGAGCATCCAGCAGCAGCACCTTGGAACTTATCAGCCATGATGAATCGCAGACCCCACGCCACACCTACTGAGTCCGAATCTGCAGTGTTAACAAGAGCTCAGCCAAGGCATACGTGCGGTAGAGCTTGAGAATCATTACTGCCCTGCAAAGGTCTTTAAGGGCCTCTAAGCAAGCCATCTTATTCAAAATGAGCAGAGGTATTCTAGGAAAATCAGAGTTCCCTGCTCAATGTGCTTGGAAAAGGCTATGAATTCAGATCCTCCCTTTGGAAATTATGACAGTCCACATTAGCACAATGAAGGCTCTGATAAGTCCTACAAAAAAAGAAATCTGTTTGTTATTTATTTTAAAGCACTACTAGAAGACTAATCAGTGTTTCCTAAGCAGTTTGCCCATTGAACCCTTATTAACATGAAAAGTCTATCAACATTTTGTGGAAAAGTGGTCCAAGGACAGTTTGTCTGTGGGTTACCAATGCAGACATCCTCTAAAGGTACACATAATTATGAAGACATTTCTACTCGCACAGACTCGCAGGGGATAAAAGGTTGGGAAACCAAGCTTCTACCATATTCAGACCTTTTTGCTTATTCCTGACTATATGCCCCTCGCCCCTAAACTTGTAAAGAGTTGAAGAAAGCTGATTGTGATTTCATATACATTCCCTCATTTAGGAAAAATCAATTCTCAGATGGAGAATGAAGCCGAGCCAAGGCCTCAGACTTGCTCGTCGTTCGAATACGCTGAAGACACAATGGTCAGTGGGCCACTTCCAGCCTGGGGGGGTGACAGTGCTGCTGCAGAGACCCAGGTAAGAGGAGGCCGACAGGGGATGCCCTCCACCTGCTGGTCCTGAGTGTGAAAAATGACCTCTTTAAACACTCCTGTGATAGAGTTAACGTTACATCAAATTTGTTGTGGGTTTAACGCATAAAAGCCAAGGCCCAAGGCTTTCCTTTTTCCCCTGAATTATTAAGTGGTATTGTGGGTTCTTGTGAGTAGTTCAAATGCTTCCTCCCATCTACACCCAGATTCTTGAGGTAGGGGGTACCCTGGTTAAACATTAAAGGACGGCCATTCATGCTCCTAAGCTCTAAGGGTACCGCTTAGAGTGATAGAATGATGTTTTTCCACATCTCTTCAATTCCTTTAACCTTTACTTTGCTCCTATGAGACAGGTAAAGCAGGTGTAATTGTATTCCCTTTAGAGATGAAGAAACAGAGATCTAGCTGGTCAAATGACTTGCCAGGGTTCGTGAGACCTGTGTTTCTTCTGTCTTCATCATTTTTGCTGTGGGTTCTGCATCCAGTCTGAGATGGCACACACAGGCCTCTTTTTTCTTTTTTGGCTGCCCTGAGGCATATGGAGCTGGGCATACGGATCTCCCAGACCAGGAACTGGATCCGAGCCGCAGTTGTGACCTACGCCACAGTTGTGGCAGCGCCAGATTCTTTATCCCCTGTGCCGGGCCAGGGATCGAATCTGTGTCCTAGAGCTGCAGCGACACTACAGATCTCATTGCACCACAGTGGGAACTCCCATATGGGCCTCTTGACATATGATGAGAGCCAGGAGGAGCTCAGGACTTGAGTCTGGTTATAGGTCCTCAGGGCCACTTGGTATTCTTTCCTCAGCCACCCCCTACCCCACTTATCTCTTCTGGATCGTTACTTGGGACCATATTCAACCTGTTCACGATCTCTCAACTTGCCCTGGTGCTGGCACACTTTGGGGTTTTGGTGGTGCTCACAATGAGAAGAGTGGGAGGAAGGACATAGGATCAACTACATAGGGCTTTAAATTAAATAGTACATAGGGCTTTCTGGGCCCTTCCTTGATCCTTCCCACTTCTGCTGCCCTGGTTCTCTCAAACCTGGCATTAGGAGGTTCAGCCATTCTTTCTGCTAGGGCTGCTACCCAGCTGTGATGAGGAAGTATCCAGAGGAGCCCACATCTGAGATTTCCTCCATGTTCAGTGTAGTCCAGCCTTTTTTTAGCCTTTAACACCTCAGTATGGAAATGAGACCCTGGAGGAGAAGGGGTAGGTGAAGCTCAGGCCCACAGCCTTGACGTACAGCAGATGCTGGACCATAGTCGGGGTCCAAGGGAACGTTACTGTGGCACTGAGATGACAACACAGCCCTATGAACACCATGTCCAGCACTCAGAAAGGGGCTCTGAAAAGCGTAGGAATAAACCAGTGTGCTCTATCATGCCCTAATCAGATGCAGAAATGTTGGGGTTTCTCTATTTTCTCCAATAAGTAGGATCCTTACCGTCCCCCATATGTCCCAGTGTCCAATTTGGGGTAGACAGGGTGAGATCCAAACATCCCTAATACATTCCTAGGTGACAGTGATGCTGCTGGTCCATGGAACACACCTGGAGAAGCATCCGTTCAAGGACTCTATGCTTGCTTTGGGGAACTAAAAACTTGAAACAACCCTAAAAGACATCCAGAGTTGGAGGGGAAACTGTTAAGAGACAATAGGTGGTGGGTGGTGGCAAAGGGTTCAAGAAATCCCAAGAAATTCAAGAGAGAGAGGATTAATGCTGCCAGGGGGAACTGTCCCCTCTGTCTCCTCTCCATGTGCTGGCCGGGCATCCTCACCCAGCATTCACATTCCCCAGCACACACACCTCTCTGGCGTCCCCTTCCTCATCACCCTGTACCAGCTTGGCCTGTTGGAAATCCTTGTAAGAGTCAAGACAGTGGCTTGGAACCTAGAACTCTACTTCACTGACTGTCAGGAAGGGAAAGTTAAAAGCATGAGTGAGCCTTAAATTTCTAGTACCAAGCATGGTGCCTGGTGTCTGTCGAAGAGAGGGATGAAAAAAATGCACCTCCTCATACCCAGCATCCCCCTGGAACTCCAGTCGTGGAGCTCCCTGGAAATCCATGTTAAGGACTTGTCATCTTGCACGAGTATCACCCTTGCTGAACGACCAGTGTCTCCTGTATGGAGCTCTGCAACCCCCAGGACCTAGGATGCCATTTAGTTCAGAATGGGTACTTAATCAGGCTCTGTTTTTTTGTTTTTGTTTTTAGGGCTGCAGCTGTGGCATATGGCGGTTACCAGGCTAGGGGTTGAATCAGAGCCACAGCCACAGCACAGCCAGGTCTGAGCCATGTCTGCAACCTATACCACAGCTCATGGCCAGATCCTTAACCTACTGAGCAAGTCCAGGGATCGAACCTGCATCCTCATGGATGGGAACTCCTTAGTCAGCCTCTTTTGAATGGGTGGGTGAATGAGTGAATGAATGAAAGAATACAGGAAATGAGTGGTTGCTTGAATTGATAACACTGGCTGCGGGAGCTTACATACTAAATTGTGTTTGTATGATTTTCAACCGCGTGATACCTTCCCAGACAGGCTTGACTTTAGAGATGCATCCCATGCCTCTGTGCCTGAACCTTCTGGGATGGGTGTGGAATAGATCTAAGAGGACAGTCTGCAAACATAAAAGAGCCCCAAATGCTCTTGATTCTACACACAGGGGTCACCACCTTAAATCATCAGTGTTCCGCTTGTGTGCACGGTGGTAAACACTGTCCATATGGTATCAACGGCCTCAACGTTTCCTGAACCTGGCATAATCACCAAACCTGTGACATCCTTGGGGGTTCAGGCTATGTGTGCACGTGAGCGGGGGGAGATGGAGTCCCTTAACCTGGGAGCTGTCAGTAGATTCAAGGATTAAAGGGGAACTAGCAATTATGTACTTTCTTAAAGGCTCCTATCCTGTCAGGGGCTGGAATCAACTTATGAATTAGGCAAACATTTATTCTTTTATTCCCAAGGTTGATGATTGTTATACCCTCTGATATTTGAAAGCCAGTGATGAGATGAGTTAAGTAAATAAGCCATTAGGCTTGCAACAGTAGCTCTAAGAGGCACTTGGGAAAAAATAAGACCCCATAAAAAGAGTGTCCAAAATGCAGAGCGGGTGACTGTGGGGACTGTCCTGTGCCTGGGCTGATGACGGCGTGTGGTCAGTAGCTTCATCAATGAAGCCTGTTTCTGCAGCTCTGGTAATTGAGTAGAATGCACCAGCTCCACGTGAGGCAGGCTGAGGGACCGAGCAGAGTTGCCCGTGGGGGGTGGGCTGGGAAGCAATTCTGTGCCCACAGCAAGAGCCGAAGAGACGAACATCCTCCTGGGATGTTCTGCCCGTTTCGATTTGCATGAATAATCTTAACAGTCTCATGTTACTCATTTAGGACAAGTTACCCAGAATGTGTGCGTACTCTGCCAGCGGTGGCAGTGATAGTGACAATGAGCCGGACTATGGAAATAATGGTTTTGGAACCGGAAGGGTTTGGAGCCGGATGGGGCAAATTAGTGAAAGCCATGAAGAGCACCACCCCAGGTAACACAGCACCACGGCGGGCCCAGGACATTCAGGGCTCCTCTCTCGCGTGGGGAGCCACCAGACAAGCCTTTCACTGGGCTCTGCCTGCACCCCACTTTGTTTTGACATTTTAGCACCATGTCTCTCCCGAGACCTAATTTCCTGGTATATATGCAAGATTGTCTACGTGCATCAATTTATTTTCTCGTATCATCTTAATGACATGGCAGTGTGGTCTGTAAGGATTTCATTCTAAATCTAGCGTCTCCCCAACAGTCTCCAGTGGAATTACCTCTGTAGTGAAGGAATGACCATAAAGATAACTTTGTTCTTAATTACATACTTTGTTAAGTTAAATCATCCAGCGAGCCATGGATGGGATGTTCATATCATGCTGTGTGACTCTGGACTGTTAGCCATGCCATTATAAACAGGTTCATTTATGAGGTTGAAACTCCCTCACATTACTTTTATTTGAATCAGAATTGACAGTAGAAAAATCATCATCCAAAGGCATTAAAATATGTGTGTGTGTGTGTGTGTGTGTGTGTGTGTGTGTGTGTGTATACATATTCAGATGGCATTCCCTTGCAGGTGCTAGAGAACAGATGATCCCTAACACAAAATGTAATCTTGGATCTGCTTTTCTTCTGATCTACTCTGGCTTGTCAGAAATATCTTAATGATACAGTGCAGAATCATTCTTTTTGCTCTAATCAACTTTTCTCAGATACTCATTTAGCAATTATCTGATGAAACCATGACTTTTTTTCTTAAAGTGACACTGACATGTTGCTTTTAAAAAAAGAGTTATCTAGAAACTGTGTGTGTTTCCAGCTTTCCAAGAGTCTTGGCATTTGTGACACACAGGGGTAAGGCTGGCGTGGAGGCGTAGTCATGAACCTGAGCCTCCTCTTTGTTCCTTGCATCCTCCAAGTCACCAGAGAAGCAGGACCAAGGGGTATATCCTGCACAGGCTTACTGAGAGGAAAGCAAATACCCCTGGCATTTTAGTAAGGCCGTTGTCCTTGTCAGCTCCTGGTGGTCGGTCAGTGTCCCTCTGGTTGTCACAGATTAAGGGGAAAAGGAGTTAATTGTCGTGGGGCCTTCCCCTGAGGACACCTAAGGCCAGGCCACCTGCTCTTCCAGCTCTTCCCTTGAACTTAGCCTGGGTCCTCGGTGAATAACCCTACCCCCTTGGCCCTCAAATGGCTCCTTCCGGCTCTAAAACTCCATTCATTTGTTGAACAAATACTTATTAAAAACCTCCTCTGGGCCAGCTTTCCAGCAGTGAGTAAATGGACAAAGATCTCTGCCAGACAGTAAAAAATAGGTATAATAAACTAGTAAGTGTATACAGTGTGTTGAAAGAGATAGGTGCTCTGGGAAAGACAAAGTGGGAAACAGGAGAGCAGAACTGATTGGAGTGCTGGTTGGTGGGGGCCGGGGAGTAGATGTTAAAATTTAAGTAGATCAGTCAGAACAAGCGTCACTGAGAAGGTGGTGTTTGAGCAGAGATGAGGAGAGGAGAGGAGTGGGGGTGCGCCCAGAGGCTGTCTGTGGGAGGTGTATTCTCAACGGAGGAAGCAGACCATGCAGAAGCCTGGAGGCAGGGGCAGGAGGAGGCCGAAGTGGCTGTGGCAGAGGGAGCTTGTCAGAAGACTGGGAGATGAGGTCAGGTCAACTAAAAAGGAGCCAGAGCCCTCATACGGCTTTGTTCACCTTTCTGAGGACTTCTCCCCCGAGAGTCATGTGTGGGGCTTTTGGACAGCTTTGAGCAGAGGAGTGGCATGATCTGAGATGGTTTCAGAGGACCACTCTGGCCACCATGTTAGGAAGCCTGAAGAAATAAGATGGACTGAGAGCCTGTCACAGTCGTCCAGGCGAGACGTGTTAGTGGCTGGGACCAGGGTGGTGAAGTAAAAGACTGAGCAGCTCTGGCTAACAGAACTTTCTGCAGTGAGGGAACTTCTGTATCTGCTCTAGCCAGCACCATAGCCATCACCCACACGTGGCTTGGGAGCTCTTCAAGTGTGGCTAGTGTGAGTAAGGAACTGAATTTTTAATTTTTGCGATAGTTCCTCTTCTAGTTCAATGGGGCCATGCCATTTTTCTTTGTTTTAACCTGTTTTTATTTCAATTAACTTTAAATATCAATAGCCACATTTGGATCATTGTACAATGCTGGGAGTGAGAATGTTCTTGTCTCTGCTCTAATTAAAAATACAGAACAATCCACAGATAGATTGGAGGTGGGGATACAAGATAAAGCAGAGTCGAAGATGGCCCTCAGTTTGGGTTCAAGGAGGGACAACATTCTGCCCACTGAAATGAAGGAGGCTGAAGTTGGGGCTTGAGGAAGCAAATTGGTAGTTGATGCTAAGTTTAAGGTGCCATTAAGTAAGCAGAAGTTTGAGTGGATGCTGGGCTTCTGTGAGTCTGGAGTTGGGCAGGTCAGGTCTGGTCTGGAGATGTCATTTGGGTGCAGTGTGTCGATGGTATCTAAGGGTCCAGATGAGATCAGGGGTGGGGGGACAGTGTGCTGACAGAGACAGGACCTTATCCTCCCAATTTTAGAGGTCAAGGAGAAGAGGAGGAGCCAGCAAAGGAGACTGGGCAGGAACCAGCTGTGAGGGAGGAAGAGGAGAGTGTATCAGAAGCCAAGTGGAGAAAGTGTGTCCAAGAGGACTTCCATGATTCCATAGCTCTTCGTCATCAAAAAAAGGGACTCAGCCTTCATATGGAGACCTCTCACTTTGGCACTGGGGTTCCAGGGGTGGGGGAGGGGAGGAGGGATGGTCCGAAAGTAATTTGAAGATGCCTTGAAAAAGGAAAAAAGATTAAGACAAATTGTCTGCCTCTGAATGAGGACGTCTCTCTCTCTAGTTCATATTTTTAACATAGCCTTTTATCTTCATTTTTTTATTTAAGTATCACTGATTTATAATGTTATACTCATTTCTGCTATCAGCAAAGTGACTTAGTTATACATATATATCCATTCTTTTTTGTATTCTTTTCCATTATGGCTTATCCCAGGATGTTGGATGTAGTGGGCCTTGTCCTTGTTTTCTATCTATTCTAAATGCAGTCATTTGCATCTGACTCCCCATCAATCCCTCTCCCTCGCCCCTCCTCCTTGGCAACCACAAGTCTATTCTCTATGTCTGTGAGTGTGTTTTGTAGATAGGTTCATTAATGCTGTATTTTAGATTCTATGTATAAGTGATATAAAATGGTATTTGACTTTCCCTTTCTACCTCACTTAGAATGATAATCTCTAGGTTCATCTACGTTGCTGCAAATGTCATGTCAGTCTTTTTTTGATTAATATTCCATTGTATATATGTACCACATCTTTTTTTTTGCACTTTTTAGGAATGTGTGCATTTAGAAGTTCCCTGGCTAGGGGTCGAATTGGAGCTGCAGCTGCCGGCCACAGCCACAGCAACGTGGGATCTGAGTCTTATCTGCAACCTACACCACAGCTCATGGCAACACTGGATCCTTAATCCACTGAGTGAGGTCAGGGATCAAACCCACATCCCCACGGATACTAGTCAGGTTTGTAACTTGCTGAGCCACAGTGGGAACTCCATATGTACCACATCTTCTTAATCCATTCATCTGTTGATGGACATGTACATTGTTTCCAAGTCTTAGCTATTGTGGATAGTGCTGCAGTGAACACTGGGGCGCATGTAGCCCTTTGAATCATCGTTTTGTCTGGGTATATGCCCAGGAGTGGGACTGCTGAATCATCAGGTAATTCAGTTTTTAGTTTTCTGAGGATCTTCCATACTGTTTTCCAATGTGATCATACTAACATCCCCACCAACAGTGTAGGAAGGTTCCCTTTTCTCCCCACCTTCTCCAGTATTTGTCATTTGTAGACTTAATGGCAGACAGTCTGACTTGTAATTTAGATCTGCCTTTCTTTAATAATTAGTGATGTTGAGCATCTTTTCATATGACTAGTGGCCATCCGTTTCTCTTCTTTGGAGAAATATCAGTTTAGGTCTTCTGCCCGCTTTTCAATTGGGTTGTCTGTTTTTTTGTTGTTGTTGTTGTTGTTGAATTGTATGAGCTGTTTGTATATTTTGGAGATTAAGCCCTTGTTGGTCTCATTGTTTGCAGTTATTTTCTCCCATTCTATAAACAGCTTTTTCAATATTATGCAAAGCAATAAGGGATAAGTATTAGGGGATGGCTAATCCTGGTGAGCAGTAAACTTGCCCTTTTACATGTTTTCTATCCCTCTGCAAAATGAAGTCTATGCCCGAGTGTTTTCCTCTCTAGCCTCAACTGTGTTCATCGTATTCCTTGCAACCAGAGCAAATCCCTGTTTGAAAGGAGCTGGCTTCTTTCCCACGGTGCTTCTTAGGATAAGATGCAGAGTAACTGTGGAAGGAGCACAGCCCGCAAGAGGATCCCTCACTCTAGCCAGGCCTCTGCCCTGTCCTGAAAAGCGGGTTTGTTGCCAGAGCTCTGTCATCTGCCCCCTCTGACGGAGCTGGCCAACCCCTCAGCCCTAGCTGATGTTAGCGCTGTCAGGGAGGGAAAATGTATGCAGACAGCTGGTGTGTGCTGGCTTCCAAAATATCTGGAAGGACCTTTAGGGTCGGGGCGTTGACTTTTTGAATGCTGGCAAAGTTGAAAGGACAAGAAAATAGAAATAATTAAGAGAAAAACAGTAAAAGGAGTACGTGCCTTGGGTGTGCAGTAAAGATTTTCTTCCCTTTGGAGTCATGATTTTGCCTAGCTTTCATCATCTGTGCCTGTAAAGTGAGATCGACCCTCCCCCGGCCCTCCCAGCTCAGCCCATTCCCTCTTTAGCTCACAAGGGTGTGTAATAGAGGTCTCCAGCCTGCAGAGTGGAATTTGCCAGTAGATCTTAAAGTCTTCGTGGATGCTCTCCAAGGTAGTTGACCGTTCCCAAACCACCCTCTCTCTGTGGTACCCTGAAATTTCCCTTAGGAAGGGGAGGGCAACTGCCAGTGGCAATCTGTCCTCCAAGGCTTCTAGAAAATGGAAGCTTGGGAAGGTTCGGTGGCCCCTACCTCTCACTCTATGCCCTCCCTTCTAATCCTCCCGTGGACTACTGCTCAGCCATTGGATGCTCACTCTGCCAGTCACAGCATGCTGGGGGTAGGGGACTCCCTTTAAAACAGAGCCCCTATGACCCCACATTCTCTGGTTTTTCCTGCCTACTTGCTTGTTTGAAATAGACCAAATGTTGCAAAAGTATCGTATCCAGCACCCTACCTATGGGTTCATAAAGTGCTTAAGTAAATACATGCCTTTTCTTTCAAGGTTGGTTTCTTTAGCGTGACTGTGAAATATGTTTAGAAAGCCCAGGCTGTTAGTACAGAGTTGGGGCCAGAGCAGGATTTAGGAGCTGGGTGGGGGGGCAGCACAGAGAGTGACGCATGGGCAGAGTGAGTCTGTGGCTCTGTTTGCATGGAGCTCCCCACCCTAATTTGCCAAGCTGGACAGAACAAATATACCTGCCCCTTTCTAGTGGGCAGGGCCTGGGAGAAGGCAGGAGCAAGGGGCAAAAGTAGAAAAGTGAAGGAGACAGAGAGAGCCAACCAGTGGTAGAATGTAGGATGAAGGAAGATGCAGTGTGGTTGCAGCAATTGAGCCCCTGGCAGAAAACCCTGGACCTGCTTGGCGGTTTCTAACTAAGCCTTCTCCCCTGAGCTTCTAATTTATTCTTTCATTCATCCACCACTGTCACTTACCCTACACGATACCTCAAGGGCAAAATTCTAAGCCAAAAACTCTCTTCTTTGCTGCAGAAATTTCTGCCTTCCCAGCTCTCTGTCTCAACCAATGGTCTCACCATTCTTGGAGTTCAAACTTGGAGCTAGAAGCTTTTCTCAACACTTTCTTCTCTCACGTCCACCTACTGGCAGTTCCCAGGCCCTATGGGCTTCTTTCTCAGATGCTTTTGAAAAACGCCCCTTCTCTAGCCCTTCTTCTGCTGCCCCAGGAGTGCCTTCATCTGGTCTGCACGACTCCACCACCTCCCTGTGCCCCTCACCCCGCCGATCCCCTTCCAGTGCCATCCCCCTCAGTGCATCATTCATGCTGCCAGCAAAGTATGAAGTCTCAACATGTATCTTTGCTTAAAACACCTCAAGGACTCTGTGTTGCTCACTGACAAAACCAGATATCCTCCTCTTGCAGAGTTCATAAAGCCCACCTTGACCTTGTCTCTCTGACTTCACCTTTCTTCATTTCTGGTCTTAAACTTTATGCATCATCAAAATGCTCTTGACGCCTTTGGAGACTTCCATGCCCTTTGTTTGTGGTCTCACTTTCTGGAATAACTTTCATTCCAACATGCTTCTTCTCTAACCTTTATGTAGCTCCTACTTTGTCTTAAAGATTGAGTTCAGACTTGACTTCCTCTAGGAAGTCTTCCCAATGCTTCAGCATCAGCTACACCCAAGTTACTCTTCCTTGTCTGTTCTTTTGCAAACCCCTGTATTTATTTCTGTCACTTGCCACTTGAGATTATAGTTATTTCTTTTCATATAAAGCTCTCTCACTAGTGCCAAGATTGCTTCTCATTCATGTTCTGCACTTAGCATAGGGCCAGACACATCATAGGTGTATAATAAATGTTAAACAATATCATAGATGTTGAATAAAAATGCAACGCAGGATGGATTAATGCCTTCATTAGCTCCTCGTAGAATATCCATCATCCATTCGGGCCTTTCTTTGTCTAAAGAAAGAAAGATCCATAGGAGCTACCTACAGAGAGATATTGAATCGGTACCTTTCTCCTTCTCTAGATGGCTGTACTAGAGAAATTGGTGAATCCAATTTTTCTCAAGAACCAAACATAATTAAGTTTATTCTTCAATGATATGGGAATTGTTGGAGGCATATCAGAATGCTCTGTTTTGTTTTTTCTTTTCAGTGGTCACATGTCCCTGGCATGATTTTCATAACTCTGCCCCAATCTGGGAGTTACTTTCAAAGAGAGTCACTTTTTTTTTTAATGTGTTCTATTGAAGTAAAGTTGATTTACAATGTTGTGTTCATTTCTGCTGTATAACAAGTGATTCAGTTGTATGTATATATATTTATATATTATTTTTCATTCTTTTCCATTATGATCTATCACCAAATATTGAATATAGTTCTCTGTAGGACTTTGTTGTTTAGCCATCCTATATATAATGGTTTGCATTTGCTAATTCCAAACTCCCAGTCCTCCCCATCCCCATCCCCCTCCCCCTCAGCAACCACAGGTCTGTTCTCTTATGTCTGTGAGTCTGTTTCTCTCTCATAGATAAGTTCATTCATGCTGTATTTTAGATTCTACATATAAGTGATGTCACATGGTATTTGTCTCTTTACAGAGAGTCACTCTTGGTGATAAAAATGCATCATACCCTTGAGATCTGAAAAAGGCAAATAATGGTTGTGAGCCTTTGATCTTCCAATATTTGTTCTTTGAAGATCTTCAAGTCGAACTGATTAGTGGATAAACAGGATTGACAGAAAGAATTAAAGCAAACAAGACAGTTGACCTCTAAACTGGTTCACCTGGTTTATTCAGCTCTTACTCTGTGTCCGGGTCAGTGCTGGACATGGAGTTTGGGGATAAATTAGTGACATAGCTCTCCTCTCTCAAGCTTCTAGTCACACATACAGACTTGAAACCTCATCCAAGAGAGGAGCTTATCAAGTACCCTGAACCATTGTGTTCTACCTTCCAAGGCCATGCTGTTGGCTCCTCAGAGTGAGGAACTGGAATTCCATTTCTTTGGAGTTTTCATAGTTTATGTCCCACTAGGGTGTACGGAGCACCATGCTCTTGAGCTCATTTCAAGACAACTCCCTCCCTTCTTGGTCCCCACACCCTCCAACGCACCAGTCACGTCCCATGAGCAAGGCTTCAAATCTCTGTCCACAGCCACATGATGGTCTTCTCCTAATCAAGCCCCAATTTCCTGACCAGTAAGTCCATTTTATTCATTTCAAGGTGATTACATTCAACAAATTACCAAGAGCCAGAGCAGCTGAGTTAAGAACAACTGGTTTTGCAGTAATTAGAAAAACACAAGGAAATCATGACTGGACCAGTATTAAAAGGGACGCTGAAGGGTAATGGCCCCAGCTCCTGGTTAATTCCTCAGCTTGACTACTTAGAGATTCACAACTAATTATGCAGAGATGATGAATTTTAAAAATGCTGCCACCCTGTCTTGCCAAGGCCAAGGACTTTGGCTATTAATAGAGCAATCAGATTTTGCTATGTTATAGAGAATTCACGCAAAGTTGCATCTATTTTAAAGCATTCATCTGGCACATGACTTAAAGATGACAAATGTCCGTAATGTGCAAAATCAGCATCGGGTTCAACTAAATCCAAACTCGTTATAGTCACTCAAAGTTCCCCCAGAGAAAGCTATTTTTTGAAATGGACATTACAGGTAAGAGTTATCTTTAGTCCTTCCTGGAACTTCTCTCTTATTTAGATCATTTTAAAGGTTGGCTTTATTTTTGACAAGCCCATTCCAACTGGGCGGAAATGGACACTTGCAGTAAAACCCAAGGGATTTGTCTTGTAACATTAAACTCTCCTGGATGACAAATGGAAAGTATTGACCATGACAGGCAGGCTGCTTTGAGACCCTTCCAGGAACCAGGATCTCAGATTTCTCTCTGTCACCATCTAGCCACCATCAGAAAAGCCAGAGTCCTTTCAGCTATTGTGACTGGGTTTGCATATGCTGAAATTTGGGGCTTTTAGTGGGGAAAAGTGTCAATAACAAAACAAAACAAAAACAAAAATGCCCTAGCTTCTAAAGATCACGTGGTCAGTAGCTAACCATCAGAAAGAGTCCAGTGTGTTCTCATACAGGCTTGAAAAGGGAGGCTGTGATGTGACCTGCATTTAATTATTTAAGCTGCATATTGGGAGGCCTTAAGAAAGCAAATGTCACGATGGGCAGAATGAGTTTACCCTCCTGTCTAAAGAGCAGTGTGCCGTGGCGAGGCCGTCGCTCAATTAAATTGGACTGCAGGATACAGAGGAGTTGGAGACCATGTCTGGGGACCCTAATGAGACATGTTGGAAGGAAAGGATGCCTCCCCAGAGTTTGTCACTCCGTGATGAATGTTCTCCGCTCTCCCCACATTGCCCCCAGCTGCCCCAGGTGCTTACCTGCTTCAAGTTCAAACACCTTACAGCCCAAAACCTTTAAAAGGGAGGGGGCAAAGTAGAATTTCAAAGTACAAAACAAATCCTCACTTGTTGTGGAACAGGCAGGGAGAGCAAAAGATACGTAATGCCATGCAAAGTAATGGTCTGCGACTGCCGGGGCTGAAAGCAAGCTGGGCAGTGGATTTAAAACTGCATAAATAATCAGTGAATAGGATGCCATTTCATTTGTGAATATGCGTGTGTCCCCTGACCTTCATGCAGGAGGTGGGCAGAAGCACGTGGACCCTGGTGGACCTGCAATGTCCCTGCCATCCTGCAGCCCCGGAAGCATGTCTGACCGTGACTTTTTGTGCAGAGCTTGCATATAACCCAAGGGATATGTCCAGTGTTCACTCTGGGTCACCTTGCCTAGTGGCGCTCAGAGAGGGGGGTTGTGCCCTGCAGGGGACATGGGGCAATGTCTGGAGACATTTTGGGTTGTCCTCACTCAGAAGTGTGGGGGTACGTGGTGCTGCTGTCTGGTGCATAGAGCCATGGATGCGACAAAACATCCTGTGTTGCCCAGGGAAGCTTCTAATAACAAGGCGTTCTCCTCTGCACCTTGTCAGCAGAGCTGAGAAGCAGCTAAGATGAGATTAACCTCTGGGTGTCGGAAATGTTCCTTGGGAGGGACACGCTGTCAAATATTCGTGCCAGACTCTGCCTGCGGCCAGGTCCCCCTACTTCCCCAGCTGGTGTACCAGGTCTGGACTGGCCACCTGATGGTTGAGATGCTCTTTGTCCAAAGGGCTTTGGACGAGAAGGTGATCCAGTCTGGCCCTCTCACCCTGGCCAGTTCCGATGCCTCAGTCTGTGTTAGCGACATGGCAAATGGCTGAAGTGCTCACACAGAGAACAGGCTGTCTGAGGCTGCTACCCATTAAATCTCTTTTTATTTCATTTCTGTCTCTCTTGGAGAACACGTGCCTCAAGGAGGCAGAAGTCCTTTATAGACTTGAAAGTTACTCGAGGACAGTGAATCCTCACCCTGCTCTAGTGAAGTAAGTAAATTGCAATTAGATGGAAAAAAAAAAAGCAGAAAAGATATAGTCAACAGGTGTTTGGGTTTCCTTGGGGGACCTCAGCGTTTCATACTTGGCTAAAAAGCACATGGCGACATTTGGAAAGGGCTCCTTGCCAGAACTCTTCCACGGAGTGGTTAAGACTAGGCAGATTAGCATCGATCTCAGGATTTAAAGTGCTGGGTCAGTAGGAGGAACTCTGTTGAAGAATTGGGGTCAGTGGGGAAAAGAAAGTGCTCAGTATTCAGGAAAATCCTTCTAGAGATAATTATTAAAGTTTGCAAAAAAAGAGGACTTCCTCATGTGGCTCAGTGAATTAAGAACCCGACATAGTGTACATGAGGATGCGGGTTTGATCCCTGACCTCGCTTCATAGTTTAAGGATCTGGCATTGCCACAAGCTGTGGTGTAGGTCACATACGTGGCTCAGATCTGGCGTTGCTGTGGCTGTGGATAGGCTGGAGCTGTGGCTCTTATTTGACCCCTAGCCTGGAAATTTTCATATGCCACAGGTGCGGCTATAATAAAAGTTTGCCAAAGGAGAATGTGATTTGGAAATCTTTGAGGTTTGGAGAAAAAAGAGATATATCTATTCTAATTTTTTAGAGTATTTTGTTCTCAGACTCGAAGAAAAAAGACAGCATTTCTAACATTCTCCCATCCCAGCCATCCCTCCTCATCCAGCCAAAACCTAGAAACATATCCCTACTGTACAACCAAGATGAGCTCAGGAAAAACCAGGGTTACTTCCTAACCCGCCACCAGGACTTTTGCCTGGAAAAATGTCAAGCACCTTTCAGTAAATCACACTACTGGTGTCTCTAGGAACTTCTTTGAACCTAGAAACCAAAAGCCATTGGCTATTTGGCTGGATGGGCTGGACATGCCCCTAAAGCGGAGTTAGGACACCTGGGTTCAAGTGGATAGACTTTGTGATCCTGGACCAATAATGTTATCTTTTCTGCCACCCAGTGCCAACTTTGCTGCCTTCTCACAGAATAGATTTGACAGTAAATTTCAACCTCCTGGGTGCTAAATAAATATGAATGGAATTATGACAAATTTGCCCAGGGAAAGAACAGTTCCTGGAATTTAAGGTTGAGGTTACGGGTGGGGGGGAGGGGAGCACAGAGACCTTGCAAACTGTGAGCCAAAATACACGAAGCTACAGCCTCAGAAAGGTAAATCTCCCTCATAACTTATCCAGGGTTTTATGGTTTCATTAGGGAAAATATCATATTATCTTTATCTATTGTTAAAATTCAATCCAAGTAAGAAAGAACTTTTTTAAACTTCCCTGAAATCAACCTAGCAGCCTCCTCCTTCCTTGTTATTTATTTTCACAGTAAGTAGCAATATCCCAAGCGATCGCTCAACATCATTGTTTCCAGATTCAATTACATGGGTTGCCCAGAAAGGTGATGAGGCTGGATCAGGTGGGGGAAAGTTCCATGTTTAATTAGGCCAAGAATTTTATTATAAATGAATAAATCAGCATATTTTTAAAGGAATGTCATTAGAAAAGGAGACAGTATCCTTCCCAACATATTGGCCAAGCTGGCTCTCAGTCTTGGGCAGACAGAAAAGGTTAGTGATTGGCTCCCAGCCTTCCCCCACCCTAGTCAGCTCCCTCATCTGTTTACAAAGCCCCAGCAGCATCATAAACAGTGTTTTCTTTCACCTTCATCTTTTCACTTGTCTTTTAAAACTCTCCCTTTCATCTTGGTTTCTTTGGCCCATCCTATGCTATGTATATATCACATTGGCCCTTTTTAACATGGGATGGTTTCCTCCCTCAGAAACCTGCAAGTATCTTCCTGAGTTGATTAGGATTCCCTAGAAGGAGAGGCAACAGTATCAATACTTTTAAGGAAGATCTATAGTGATGCTGACATTGGTCACTGCGCCACAGTGCCCCTGAAAGCTTTGAGATGTGCAGGACTTAAATACCCAACTGGCAGTAAGCATGTGTCTTCTTGGCCCATAACTTACTTAGTCATCTTGAGCAAGCATCTGCCTTCTCCTCATTCGACGCATCCTGTCCTGACCCAATGTCTTCCGGACCTCCCCTCCCTACCCCACCAGGCCTGATGTTCTGTCCCTGTGAGGAAGGCTATAGAGGCTGGGCTGGCAGCCTTCGTGTTTCTGTATTCTGCCTTCTCTGCTCTTGGGAGAGCGTCTGAGTTCTCCTCAGGTCTCATTTTTTGAAACTTGATTTGATGGTTTTGACCATAAAACCTTCTCCCCTACCTCTGTGCCCCTCACCTTGCATAAGTTAACCATCTCCCCTGTTTCTTGTTCATCCTTCTAGTCTTTCTGTGAAAGACAACTGCAAATAACTGTTTCGTAAACAAAGGAAATCACGTGGTGGACATGGTTCTGCATCTTGCTTTGTTCCGTTTTCCTCCAGTTCACACTAGATCCTAAAGATGGCTCCATGTCGGTACATAAAAGTACCCCTCTTCTTTTTCACAGCCTGTTGTGTGTCTGTGCCATAACTGGTGTAGCTAGTCCTCTATGGAATTGATTCCCAGGATTAGACTGTGAGTCAAAGAGTGAATCATCTTCAAAGGAGTCATGCTGTTGTCACATTGACCTGAGGTCATTGATGTGCTTGGTCTCCCAAAGCCTCACCCACAAATTCAGGGTCAAGCTATTGTTCTCCACTGACCTTACACAGGAGAAATGAATTTCCAGTGTGGTTTAGATCTGATTTCTCTTCTGAAGAGTGAAGCTGAAAACTTCCATTTAAACCTACTTAAATGTCATGTGTATACCATATGACATTACTTATATGTGGGACCTAAAATATGGTACAGATGAACCCTTCTACAAAACAAAAGCAGACTCACAGACATAGAGAACAGACTTGCGGCTCCCAAGGGGGAGTGGGGAAGGAGTGGAATGGACTGGGAGTTTGGGGTTGGTAGACACAAACTATTACATTTAGAATACACAAGCAGAGGGGTCCTAATGTACAGCTCAAGGAACTGTATCCATGTCTTGGGATAGAACATGATGGAAGATAGTATGAGAAATAGAATGTGGGTCAAAATGACTGGGTCACTTTGCTGTACAGCAGAAATTGACACATCACTGTAAATTAACTATAATTTTAAAAAAAGAAAGAAGGAAAAAAATGTCATTTGTATTTCTCACTCTGTGAATCATCTGTCTTTGCCCAGCTGCTGATTAGGTTGTTAGTCTTTTTCAATTCAATTTCAAAGAACTTTTTAAGATGTAGGGAGATTAGTCCTCTGTTTGTGATTCAAACTGTTAGTATCATTCCCAGTTTTTAATTTGCTTGTGACATCAATTAGGATGTTCTTTGTGGTATAGAAGATTTTATTTTCTTATGGTCAAGCTCACCTTTTTTTTGTTTTATGACAAGCCTTTCCTTACTCCAAAATTATTAAGACAGTGGAGTTCCCATTGTGGCTCAGCAGTAACAAACCTGAATAGTATTCATGAAGACGCAGGTTCAATCTTTGGCCCCTCGGAGTTCCCATCATGGTTCAGTGGTTAACGAATCCGACTAGAAACCATGAGGTTGCAGGTTTGATTCCTGACCTTGCTCAGTGGGTTAAGGATCCGGCGTTGCCGTGAGCTGTGGTGTAGTTTGCAGACGCGGCTCAGATCCCACATTGCTGTGGCTGTGGCGAAGGCCGGCAGCTACAGCTCCTATTAGACCCCTGGCCCGGGAACTTCCATATGCCGCGAGTGCGGCGGCTGTAGGAAAAGGCAAAAAGACAAAAAAAAAAAAATCTTTGGCCCATCTCTGTAGGTTAAGGATCCAGCATTGCTGTGAGCTGTGGTGTAGGTCGCAGATACATCTCAGATTCTGTGTTGCTCTTGCTGTGGCTGTGGTGTAGGCTGACAGCGGTAGCTCTGATTCGACCCCTAGCCTGGGAACTTCCATATACCGCAGGAGCGGCCCTAAAAAGACCAAAAAACAAAAAAATAATAAGAACTTATATTTTTATTCTGATACCCATACAGTTTATATTTTTATCCTCCCATATGGATCAGGCTTTTTAAAAATCTGACTATCCAGTTGTCCTGTGTCAGTTTTATTTCACAGAGGGACTTTAGTAAAGGGAAGATCAATCAGGTTTTTTGTGACCAGCTGTGAAGGAGACAGTTTGGTAACAGGGGAAAATGAAAAGATCTCATTGTCTTCCATTACAGTGATTCAACTGGCCAGCCTGACCCTTTTATCCTCCCACATTATGGAGTTTACTGGGTCAGTCATTTCACCACTGGTCTAATTAATGAAAAAATATCATAGGACCCATGTCCAGATGAAAGAATATCCTCGGTTTCCGATGGCCTTCTGGGTGATTCGTAGAGTGTGTTGCCCTCTTACTGACTGATTTTTGGAGGACTCATAATTCAGGTTTGAAGATCTGGAAGGAAGGAAAGTGAAGTGTGCAAGAAAAGGATCCTAGGCTACCGGCAGAGTGAAACCTCTCCTTTGGCCAGTCTAATGAGTAGACTTGGTCAGTCCTCCTGGGGGACACCAGGAATTATCACTAAATTAAGGGCTGTGGGCAATAGAGAGGAAGCATAAAGCATGGTCCTGCCCACACAGAGCTTACAGTCTGCTTATAGAGAGCTGAAGCTAGAAACTTTAAAAGCCACCCCTGGAAGTTCCATAGTGGTCTAGTGATTAGGAGTTTGTGCTTTTACCGCAGCAGCCCTGGTTCAATCCCTGATCTGGGAACTGAGATCCCACAAAGATATGCCACAGCCAAAATAAATAAATAAGCAAAAATTTTTTTAAAACCACAAACAATATAGCAGTGTGTAAATAAGTTCCCAAAAGCATGGTACGGACACCGGTTCCCCTACCCATGCCCACTTGTCCCTCTCACCACTCTTTCTCAGTGACGTTACGTCATGGCCTATCATAGGGTCTTATTTTCCCCTGTCAGTTGAAGACCTGTTTTCCTATTTCAAATGGAGTGGACTATCTTAAAGACAGAATTCTAGATCTAGGCTTACGTCCCTCCACTCTGATTCCATCATACCCTCGTCTCACTGTGACCATCAAGTTTGCTCTTATCCGCATTTTCTTCTCCTGCTTGTTCCCTAACAGCACGAATTGTGACCTCTTCCTCTGAAGCTCTAGCACATGGCAAGGGCTTACTGAATGCTTATTGAAGGGCTGGGTGTGTGAATGCTCTATGACACTGAAATTGAGGACCCCCGGGTTCCCAGCAAAAGACATGAAGTAGACTATCTCCCTGGAGGCACTTCTGGAGTCAGCCTTGAAGAATCGAGCTTGAGCTGGCATAAAGAAGAAGAGAATTTCTCCTCGGGGCAAGTGAGTGAGTTGGGTAATGAAGAGAGGGTCGGAAGAGAGCAGTGCCAGTCTTCCCCACAGGCAGTTAGCAGAACAGAGGTCATATGATTTCATGAGAGCGATTTAGAATATAAAGGTGGTGCCAGTTGGCAGTGGTTGTGATCTGTGAGCGACATGAGTTTGAAAGGTGAGCTGGATAGTCAGGGGCCAGCACAGAACACAGGCGATGAACAGGCTTGGGTTTGCACTGGCTGTTCCCACAGTCTGTCTTTAAACTTGAATCTGTCCTGCAGTCTTTGCTGAAAAACAGCAAACAAAAAACTCACCTCTCTCTCTTTCTGCTTTTTTCTCCCCATTTCCAATAACCTAGAGCTTTTGTGTTAGAAGAGGACTTAGAAGCTATCTTTTGCCTGCCTTCTCTCTCACTGGAATGTAAGCTCCATAAGGGCAGGGGTTTTCTGTCGGTTTGTGTAGTCTCATAATTCCTGATGCTCAGTGGAAATGTATTTGATAAATGAAGAATGACTAAATTCCCCCTATCCTACCCTTATTCATCCTCTACTTGGACTTCCCAATTGGTGGGCAGTTAGGGGATGCATCCCTTTACAAAGCAGTTTGTTCCATTGGAAAGAACTCTCATTGTTAAAACATTTTTTAAATTGAGTTTTTCTATCCCATACAGTAGTGAGGGAAAGGGAAGGAGGATCTACATGCCATCTGGGTTGCACAATATTACACAGCTGGGGGAAATATGGTGTTGATGGGTGATGAATAAAGACTATACTCAGTGCACACTCAGAACACCGTGGAACTCACAGTTCTCAGTGAATGAAAGAATACATGCATGTATGCATGAATGAATGAATGGGCCAACCAGAGTTACTGGGAAATGTTCATGAAGGATTAGGAGTCAGAAAAACTTGAATTAATATCAGTGGTGTGTAGTATCACTGGGCTTCTAAGCCTTGATTTCTGATCCATCAAATGACAATAATACCTAAGTGCAAGATTTTAATAAGATAGTATACACAACATGCCTTTTTGAAAGGTGTCTTTTAATGCTGGCTGTTGTTGCTGCTATAAATTAATTTACCGAAGAGGCACCATGAGATGTGGCTGTGGTGTGGAACAGTGACAGAAGCCTCGAATGGAATCAGCCAGACACTTTTCTTGTACCTGAAGTGTGGCAGTGGGAGTTCCCATCATGACTCAGTGGTTAACGAACCCTACTAGTATCCATGAGGACTCAGGTTTGATCCCTGGCCTTGCTTGGTGGGTTAAGGATCTGGTGTCGCTGTGAGCTGTGGTTTATGTGGCAGATGTGGCTCAGATCCTACGATGCTGTGGCTGTGGTGTAGGCCGGCAGGTACAGTTCTGATTGGATCCCTAGCCTGGGAACCTCCATATGTAAGCCGCTGGTGTGGCTCTAGAAAGGCAAAAGACAAAAAAAAATAAAATAAAAAATAAAATAAAATATGGTAATAGAAGGTCTTCAGAGAGAAGGGGAAAACATATAGTGGGACAAGGGGTCCCTATTCTAGAATCTTCAGGACAACCCCTTGTCCTGTGTTTATTGTTAGCAACACTCACGTATTTCTTGACATTTCAGCAACACAGGGACTGAATGTTTTGTATCATTCACTGTTACATCACCAGTGGCTGGCACATATGAGGCACCTAATAAATATTTGTCAAATGAGTGAAGAGCATTAATCCTGAAATAAACCATTCTTTTTATCCAAATCTCAGCTGAATTTTCAGAGCAAAGCATAAAATGAACCAGAATTTCCCCTTGCCTTTCTCCAAAGTGAGAAAAAAAAAGTTTTAAAGAATTATTTCAGTGCCATAAAATATCTCTTTAGTTCTCCTCAGAGTGCAAAGTTCAGACACATAATGTGGTAAAATTACAAATGTTATTCAGTATAATGCCAGTTGGATCAGAAGATGAGAGAAATTATGGGCTGAAACAGCCTTTTAAGTTCTGCACTGAAGAAGAAAAAGCAAAATGAGTTTAATTCCTTGGTTCAAGAGCAAGATGGTATTTATCCTGGATAATACTTCTGGATTTACAACTGGCTATGTCAGATGTGAAATTACACTTTTCATTTTTTCTGCTAAAATGTGCTGTGCTACAGGGCTTTTTTTTTTTTTTTTTTTTTTTTGCGACTCCTGTGGCATGTGGTAGTTCCAGGGCCAGGGCCAGGGTCAAACTCTTGCCACAGCAATGACCCAAGCCACAGCAGTGACAACGTGCAGGGTATTATTTTTTTTTAAAGAAACTTGATAATGATTTGGGGGAGGGAGAAGTGTTCTACCTTTTCAGAACACTGTACCTTGGATCTAATAACACCTGTTTTTTTTTCTTTTTTAAGAGTTATGTTTGAAGGGAAAATTAGTATAAGATTCTATGAAAAGAATGCATAGCTCTAAAAGAAAGAATCTCTAATCAGTGTTGAAGTGGTAATGATAGGCATTCTTATCTTGTTGCTGGGTTTTTTTATTTTTGTTGTTTGTTTTTGTTGTTTGGTTTGTTTGTTTTGGGCCATGCCTGTGGCATGTGAAAATTCCTGGGCCAGGGATCAAACCCAAGATGCTGCAATGACAGTACTGGATCCTTAACCTGCTGTACCACAGATTTATTGCTGGTTTTAAAAAGGAATACTTCCAGTGTTTCCCCATTTAGGATGATTACGTTTTTTGTAAATTTCTTTGTCTTTAATTTTTGGTAGATTAACTTTATCAGATTAGAGACATTCTCTTTTTATCATTTTTTTAAATTAAAGTACAGTTGATTTATAGTGTTGTGCCAATTTCTGCTGTACAGCAAAGTGACCCAATCATACATATATATACCTTCCCCTTCTTATATTACCTTCCATCATGGTCTATCCCAAGAGAGTGGATATAGTTCCCTGTGCTATACGGTAGGACCTCATTGCTAATCTATTCTAAATGTAATTGTTTGCATCTACTAACCCCAAATTCCCAGTCCATCCCACACCCTCCCCCTCTCGCTACCCCTCAGCAACCACAAGTCTGTTATTTAGAGACATTCTCCTTTAATCCTGGTTAACTAAGATGTTTTTTAAAAATCATTTATTCATATTGACTTTCATCAAAAAAAGTATGGATCTAGTAGAGTGATCATATGGCTTTTATCTTTAATCTGTTAGTGAAGTAAAAGATATTTATATATTTAAAAAATTAAACCAACCTTATATCTTTGAGATAAACCCAATTTAACTGAGATATAGTATATTTTGTAAATATTTATGTTTAGTTAGCTAATATTTTCTTAAGATTTCTACATCTGTATTTATTAAATCATTTTATTATTTACTGCTATTTTATTTATTATTAACCTATTGTATTATGTGGGTTGAACTAAGTGGTATTATTTTCTTATGCTTTCTTTATCTTATACTTTCTTGCATTTTGCTATCAAAGTAACACATCTCATAATATGACTAGGAAGTATTCCCTCCTTTTCTCTTCCTTTTATGAAGTTGTATAAGTTAAAATGATCTAGTCTTTGAATGTATGAGAAAACTTACCTGTAAATATGTCTGGTCCTGACATTTTCCTTGGTGGAATATTATTAATGACTGCTTCAGTTTCATTAGCAGTTGTAAGCTTTTTCAAGTTTTCTACTTCATCTTCTGTCAGTTCTGATAAACTATATAAATTTTTATGAGAATATATCCTTTTTGTCTAATTTTCATGTTGATTAGCATAAGTCAGTTGATTGAATTACCTCATTATCTTTTTGGTCTCTGCTACGTATGTAGTTATGTTTCCTTTTTATTAATACTAGTTATTTAACCTCTTAAATCCATCTTTCCTGTATTGATCAATTTTGTATTTTCTAAGAATTAATTTTAACTTTGCTGAATCTATTGTTTTTAACTTTTATTTTATTGATATAATTTTATTTAATCGATTATATATTTTTTTATTTTTGTTTCATTGTTTTCTTTTATACTCTTTCACAGGGACATTTAGCTTATTCATTTTTTATGTTTCTATGTTTATCTCCATTCTTTCCTTATTTAATGATCAAGTATTTTTGTTTTTGTAATTAAAAAAAATGTTTTCTTTCCTCATTTATACCATTGGTTTCTCTATTTTGATTTACATATTATTGTTATGTCCATAAACTCCCAAAATAATATGTATATAAAATACTAGAAATAATAGGAATTTTTTGCAAGGTGGCTGAATACAAGATCACTATGAAAAAGTTTATTGTATATAATAATAACAATAAGTAAGAAATATTACTTCAAAAAATTCGTCTGAGCTGAGGGAAGGGAAAGGTTCCTGAACATAGAAGGCATTAAAGTTACATGAAAATTAAGAATTTCTGTTCACCAATGGACACCTTAGGAAAAACTAAAAGCTAGAATACAAACTGAGAAGATAGATTGACATACATACAGCCAATAAGTATTGGCTCCATGCATATATGGTGATCTCCTCTAGCTGCATTGTTTTGTTTTGTTTTGTTTTGTTTTGTTTTGTTTTGTTTTGTTTTGTTTTTGCTTTTTAGGACCACACCCGTGGCATATAGAGGTTCCCAGGCTAGGGTTCTAATCGGAGCTACAGCTGCCAGCCTACACCACAGCCACAGCAACACCAGATCCTAGCCACATCTACAACCTACACCACAACTCACAGCAACACCGGACCCTTAACCCACTGAGCAAGGCCAGGGATCAAACCCACAACCTTGTGGTTCCTAGTCAGATAGGTTTCCACTACGCCATAACAGAAACTCCTCCTCTAGTTTAATAAGAAAAAGGTAACAGCTTAGTTAAGGGGCAATGACATGAGAAGGCATTTTAAAGAATGGAAAACAAATATGGGTCATAAAACACATGAAAAGATGCTTAACTAGGTTAGTAATTAGGAAAGGTTTTAAGAAGACTACATTGAAATACCATTTTGTGTCTATTTGGCAGAAATTAAAAGATAATATCTTGTGTGAAATGGAACATAAATTGAAGGATCTCTTTTGCATTTCTTTAGGGGGTGTAAGTTATCAGATTCACCCCTTGAAAAGAATTTGGAATTGTGTTGTAAGGATGATTGTTATTATGCTTCTTTATCCCCTGACTTCACTCCTTGGATTATGCCCTTGAGGTGCTCTAGCACCTGAGTACCAGGACGCTTGTACTAGAGTATCCACAGCAGACAGTTGTAAGAGTAAAAACATCTAGAAACCTCCAGAACATTCATTGATAAGGTAATGGAAAAATAAGTTGTGACATAATCACTTTAGAATATTATGCAACTGTGAAAAGGAAGGAACCACAGCTACATGCAACTCTATAGAATTATCTATGTAACATTATGAATGAATACAGCAAGTCCCAAAAGAATGCACACAGTATACTATTCTGTTAATTAAGTTCATTAACAAGCAAATTGAACAGCACATTGTTTAGCCATATCTATATATGTGATAAAACTAAAAAAGGCAAATGCAAGGAACGGTAACAATGGGATTAGTCATAGTGGTTCCTTCTATTGGGAAGGTGGAAGATGGGATATGGAAAAAAAGGTAGGTAGACATAAGCAATTTAAAAATATTCTATTTCTTGAATCAGGCAATGGTTCCACAACTATTTATTATATTAAATAAATACCATTAGTGAAAAAGGATTATGCTTAGTCCAATGATGATATTGTGTCATGAATACTGGACTGCAATTAATCCAGTTCTGAGAATCTGAGAGCCAAGTTTTTAAAAATCTATGTTTTAAATGAAAATGACTGCCAGGGAAACTAACAAAGAATAGCATGATCTGAGACTTCTAAAATTCCAGGCATTTCCAAATATTGTATATTTGTTACGTGTTAAGCGAAAAAAAAAAAAAAAGTCTTACTTGCTTCCAATTTCTAACTTCTTCCTACCCTTTTAGATTTGGGGTCTCTTAATCAGTATTAAATGCCACCCTCCTCTTAGTTACAGTCACATATTCTTATGGGCTTCTTTTAGACCAGAGTCACTATCAGAGAGTATTATGTTTTAGTGTCATAATGCCATTTGTATTATCTTTCCTCCTGTCTTTCTTTCTCCTCCAGTGATTTTATATCTGTGCTTCTTCCCTCTTTTCACTTGTAAAAATTGCTTCTCCCATTGCTAATTTATCCTTCCATATCATGTCATACCCTGAGAGGTATCTGTCTAACTGCAGCCTAAACCAAATCTAATTATATATATAAGAAGGAGTTTGGCAAAATCCATAGATCATATAGTCCAGTAATCCCACCTAGAGAGGTCTGGCTTAGAGGACCAAGGCAGACAAGTGGATAGCACACATCTAGGCAGGCAAGAAGTTCCATGGTGAGGTGGCAATAGATCATGGAGAAGGAGTGAATATTAGGAGAAAGAGTCATAGGTGTCATGCAGTCCGTCCCGAGATGGAAAACAATGGTGGCAAGACTGTGGATATTAGAGGGCAGAGGGTGTGGATATTAGAGGGCAGACAGGAGGATGGGGGTAGATGTTCTTCAAGAAGCATGAAGATATGGAGGACCCTCTTTGATCCTGCCAGTGAGGATGTGAAGTTCAAGGGTGGAACATTCTTTTTTTTTTTTTTTTTACATTTTTAAATTAAAGTTGATTTACAATGTTGTGCAAATTTCTGCTATACAGCAAAGTGACTGTATACATGTATACATTCCTTTTCTTTTATTATCTTCTATTATGATCTATCCCAAGAGATTGGATGTAGTTCTCATTGCTTATCCATTCTAAATGTAATAGTTTGCATCTACTAACCCCAAACTCCCTCCACCTTGGCAACCACAAGTCTGTTTTCTATATTCATGAATTCATTTCTGTTCTGTAGATAGGTTCATTTGTGCCATATTTTAGATACCATAAGTGATATCATGTGGTATTTGTCTTTCTCTTTCTGACTTACTTCAGAGAATCTCTAGTTACAACCATGTTGCTGTAAATGGCATAATTTTTTTCTTTTCTAAGGCTGAGTAGTGTTCCATTGTGTGTGTGTGTGTGTGTGTGTGTGTGTGTACCATATCTTCTTAATCTATTCATCTGTCAATGAATGTTTAGATTGTTCTCATGTCTTGGCTATTGTAAATAGTGCTGCCATGAACATAGGGGTGCATGTATATTTTTGAATTATAGTTTTGTTCAGATAGATGCCTAGGAGTGGGATTTCTGGATCATATGGTAGCTCTATATTTAGTTTTCTGAGGAACCTGCATACTGTCTTCCATACTGGTTGTACCAATTTACAATTTACATTACGAGGGTGGGGCATCCTTATCTGAAGTATTTTTGCACTAAGCTTCCATTTTTTCCCTCCCCATGTGGTTATGGGGGTCAGGGGCAGAACAGTCTTGCTAGGAGCATTCAGAGCTGCTGAAAAGAAGATGTAGAAACCAAAGGAAGGATTTCTAACCATTCATGATGGAAAAGTTCTGGAAAAGTAGACATAGGCTATGATGACTCAGTACAGAGTTAAAGCAAATGAAAGGATTTGATTCCTTTTCTTCTGAGTGTTCAGAGTGAAAAGATGGTTAGTTTGACATGTGTCTGCCCTGATGTATCCTTTGGAACGTAAACAAGGTTTAGGCTGGACCGCAAAACACAGTGACATAAATCAAGATAGAAGTCTTTTTCTTCCCCAACCTCAATCCAGGGTTAGGAAGATAGTACCTGTAGCATGGTTCCGTAAAGCCATCCAGGTACTTACGTTCCTTCCATGTGGTACCTCACCTGCTGGAGTGTCAGCCTTATCCTTTTAGCTCAGATTGACTCACCAGCACCTCATCCATCTCCAGGCTCCCAGGAAGGGAGAAAGAGGAAATAGAGGACAAAGTTCTCCACTCTGTGGAGGTGACCTGGAAGATACACATGTCACTTCATTCAGGTCCCCTTAGAATTTAGACATAAGGCCACACCCAGATGCAAGGACACAAATTTTGCAAAATTTTGTCTGTAGCTGGGAAGCCAGGAACCAGAATAAAACCTCAGAACGTTCAATTATAAAAAGGAAAAATAGGATATTATATATTAGGTGACAGTTAACTATCTTTGTCACCGATGTGACCACACATGAAAAAGAAGTAACTTTAAATAATAATCATATTTTTAACTGGTACATCAGAATTTAGATATCCAGTGAGTACCAGGAAATTATACATTTTTTCAATAATGCTGATTTTGTTCCAAATATTATTAGAGATTTAAAGATTATGAATATATATATATATATATATATATAATATATATAGTTAGTTATAGAATTTCATAACTGGAAAGAACTTTAATCATATAGCTTATTCCCTCATGCTTTATATATCTTGGTTTTTCATGTTTTATTTTTCTTGGTATCCCTAAAACTTGTTAGTATTTACATGAAATAAGTGCTCAAAAAATGTTTGTTGAGTGAATGAGTGATCCAACCAGTCAGTCAATCAGTCAGTCCTGTCTATCCATTTCAGTTGGCTGAGAAAGAAAATCCAACCTGTTGTTCAGAATGGTGATCATGTTCCTTTAAGGGGAGCATGTCATCATCCACTGAGGGTGAATCTGACTTTTGGAATCAGCCCGGTGTTATTCTGAAGCAAATCAGGTGAATACATGTAATAATACCATTTTTGATCAAAACCAATATGTGACATGTGACTATGAAGTAATGAGGGTGATAAACTGATTCTGGAAACGACTTCCAAAGAAAAAAATCCAAAATGAGCTATTAGAATAAACTTATATATGTCAAGCTGACCGTATTGAGAAGAATAGTGTTTGGTTTTGGTTTTTGTTTTGTCTTCACTTTTAAAGTTTTATTGAAGTATAGTTGATTGACAATGTTGTGATCATTTCTGCTGTACAACAAAGTGATTAAGTTATACACATACTCATTCTTTTTTAGAAAAGACATTATATTTTATATTTATTTGTTTAGAAAGTTTTAACATCATTTCATACATATACATACGAATATTTTTCAGATTATTTTCTCATATAGGTTATCACAGAATATTGGGTAGAGTTCCCAGTGCTATACAGCAGGTTCCTATTGACCATCCGTTCCATATACAACAGTGTTTGAATACATACAATTGAGTATGTCAGTTATTTAAAAATTTTTCATGACTTTGTAGAAATCTGTTAATAATGAATACCTTTTATCCTCAAGTGGTAGCAGACTCAGATTATTCATCCTAGAAATCACTCTCTACCTCAGAGATTCCTTAGACCCATAGTGATCCTGGAAGGAGGTAATGGGGCAGCTTGGGAATCGCAAATAATGGAAACCTCTGTACTGGAAACTTAAGGGCATATGGGGAGACAACACAGTTGGTGGTGATGGTGGTAGGGAGAGAGAAGTGATGACAAAAAGCAGAAAATACCAAGACGTAGAAATCAATAAGTGTTCTGTAGATGGGCAAACAGACTGCAATTTCCCCCACATTGTGTGAGCCGTGGGGACTGTTAGGAGTCAAAGTCCAAACTCATAGGGGAAGATAATTGTATCTCTGGGGCTTTCTTGCCCCTCAAGTTTGACCTGTTTATGGCTTGTTAGTCTTGTTTCCTCCACCTCTTTTCCTGAGTCCAGCTAATCACGTGAAATGTCTTTCCATTGCCTGGAAAGGGGGAGGAGAAGCTGGGTTTTCATTTCTGGGTCCTTGGCATCTGAGAGTGGTGCCAAGGAGCAGCTTTCTTTGTGCATTGACCATCGTGAACCCTGCCAAATTGACAGTGACTGGGAGGTCCTTGGAGAATGCCTTACCTCCGCTCCATCCCATGCCTATTTGTATTTGATTTCTTCATATGGCACAGAAACACAGTTAATTTACTCACTGGATGGGAGTAAATTTATTCCCCTGAATAGAATGACCTATTTTTTTATTCCCTGGAACTGTGAAGTTCTACACAGTTCACTTAATTGGAGAACATCTGCAGCCATTTGTTAAAAAGTCCGACAGATATAGCCATTGAGAATCACACCACAGCACAAAATACAGTCATCCCCATGTCATTTGTCATCATATATTCTTCATTTCTTTAACTTTTAAAATTGGAATTTTAGGTTAGATTCCACTTGCCTCTGGGAGAGCCAGTGCTGCCCTCCCACCTCACCGTTGTCATTATGGGGATCAAAGAAAGGTCAAATTATGGAGGGAACAAGCCATAGAAGTAGGTGGTATTATTTTTTCTAGAGACAGCTACACTATTTCCATTTCTCTTTCTGTATCAGCTCCTTGAGAACTGAAATCGCATCTTAAGCCCTGAACCAAGCGCCTTCCTAGCACAGTGTCTGGCATAACTTTAGGGACTTGCCAAATGTTTGTCCTGCAGTCTGAGATGTAAGATGGTAGCACTTCTTATTCCTGATCTGTAGTTCAGAAAAAGGAAAAGGGCCCTGGCAATAGCATCTGATGAACCATTTGGGTTTTTGAATCGATGAGCTCTACGTTTAGCAAAAAGCCTTCTTCTCCAGGTCTTAAGTTTTTTTTAATCTGGAAAGAGACACTGAATTAGATCAGAGGTTTACAGATCTCTTTGAGTCATAACAAGAACTATTTTTTGAGGAAAATATTACAGAAACCCAACAGGTAAGACAGACAAAAATGTAAACTCTTGGAAATGTGAAAATTTAAGAAATATTTGTACTGTGAAAGTGTTAACAAAAAAAGCAGGTTTGATGGGCACAAACCTGCTTCTCCATGTCACTATAGTGGCAGCTGTCATATTTCAGTGGAAACCCTACAAGGGTTTCTCAACCTGAGCTATTAAAGGGTTGCCATATTTAACAAACCGTAATACAGGATACACAGTTAAATTAGAATTTCAGCTAAACAATAAAGTAATGTTTTAGTGTTTAGGTGTCCCAGTTTACACGGTGTCCTACGTTTTATGTGGTAACCTTACTTAAGGAACTTTTAACCAGCTAAATTCTAGACCAGTTAAATCAGAATCTCTGGGGTTGGGTGTTCTCATTAGAAATGTTTTTACATGCCTCAAGTGAGTCTAACACGCAGCCAGGTAAGAGATCTAATGATCTCTAAAAAGCACAGTTTGAAAATTGAAATGGAAGATGTGTAAACTACTTTCACTTCTAAAACTGTAATTCTAAGCAGGTCACAATTTATGATTTCAGAATTTCTAAAATAGTTCATATCAGGAAAAAGACCATTTCTTATCACCTGGCCCCAGCAGGGAAACGGGTCAGTATTACTATATTATGTTCAGAGGAGCCATGCTCTCTGCCTCCACTTTGTGTGCTAATAGCTGAGATTTCTCTGTCCTCCACATGCTACAAAGAGAGAATGCAGAGTGGAGAAGTGGGCCACGCCAGCCACTCTGCCAGGAAGGCCCAGGTGCTCTTCCCAGCTTTGTCACCACCTTAGCTTTGTGCTTAAATTTCTTCTGTAAAATGGGATAATAGCAGAAAGGCAATAGTTGCTATTTATTAAACTTCTAAAATGTGATATGCAAGCTGTCTGAATTGATCATGGCTAATCTTCACAGCAGTGGTTCTCAAAATTGAATGTGCACCGGAATCCCATGGAAGCTTGGTCCCTTGGATCTGGAATAGGGCTTGAAAATGTGCACTTGTAACTAGTTCTCAGTTGCTGCCGATGCTTCTTGTCTGGTGATCACCTGTTAAGACATGCTGTTTTCCAGCGGCCCTGTACTATTCTCTATCATAAATATAATAAAACCAAGCCTCAGACAAGTTCAGTGACTTGGCCTAAGTCACGCAGTCTATCTCCCTACCCAGGGCTGCCACGTGTGTCTGTCTTTTGTGCTCTAAAGAGTTGTTTTGAGAATTAAAGCAGGCTGTATAATTTGACAAGGGTGCTATTTTGATTTTTAAATCGATAAATTAAATTTCAGGAAAGATAAATACAAAGACAGGACAAATTTTGTCTTTTTAAGCAGGAAAAAAAATGAGCAGATATCTGTGTATGATGTGACCCTAAAATATATGAACCTCAATAGCCATCAGATAAGTTGAGAAGCACTTCCATGCTACTGGATTACAGTTTGGAATTGTACTGTCAGTTCATAGAGAAATGGTCTACATAACCCATTATCATTTTCTTACCCATGAAAGACTCAGAAGTAGAGTGAGCTCTTGCAATGGAAGTTTTGAAATACAGGCTAATAAAAGGCACAAAATGACAATTGACTCATGAAAGTTTGAAACCTCTGTTCATATTTTCCACATTTTAATAAGCAGGGAGAAAACTAAACCAACACAGCTCTGATTAATCTATTTTAAAGAAGGAAAGGTGAAAGTTTGACGGGGGAAAAAAAAAAGTTTTCCCTAACAACTAATTTGAAAACCAGAAAGACTCTCCCTTTCTCCTGTTGGCTAGGAAACAGCCATTTCTCTATATTTCTTGATTTTTTTTTTTTTACTTTCCCAAAGGGTCTCCACTTATATTTAAATGAAAAGTCATTTCCCAGTTTTCTACAGCCTGGAAAAATAGATCAACTATATCAAAATGAAAAATGTCACCTTTTATACACTTAGCTTCCTTCAGGACATGGGGGGGTGGGAAGTGATGGTACTGTAAGCTGACCTGTGGAAGCCTCTGGAAAGGTCAAAATGCTCAACAGAAAACAATGATGCCATTTTTCTTCCTACTTTTGTTAGCATCCCCAATGTTACTTTTATTTCTAGAGAAACCTACCTGTTTTCAGAACAGGAAATGTGACCTAATATTACATCCACTCAGAGGATTTAGGATCCTAATACAAACAATGACAGAGATGATGGGGATAGTGGATAAGTTGCAAGTCTGCAGTTTAAATGCATAAAATATCCCATATGATATAAACTCAGGTAACATTTACCACAGTGCTTGGTCTGAACTGACCTCCCTGTATCCTGCAAGCACATCCTGACATGGAGCCCCAAAGACCTACCCCTCCACGGTGACTGGTCTTTAAGGTGCTGTTGTTAGAAACGTGGGGACATGAGACAATCAGCCGCCCTGGGCTCTGTCTTTTCTTGGCCTCTTCTGATTACTCTAGATTACTCCAGCAGTTTATGAATTGTTAATGTGATCATTAGAAAGTTACCAGCTGTGAGTCCAGGAGAATATCTCCTTAGTTTTAATTTTCTCACCTTCAATTCTGAAAGTTTCTAAAGTCAGTCTACATTTATGGCCAATGACTATAGATGATTAGATTCTGTGTTAATGATCCCAGTAAAAAGACCAGGAGCACTGGCACTGGAGAGCTCTTTCTGTCTTTATAGAAAGTCCTTAACTTTGTTGGGCCTCGGTTTTCTCACCTCTATAATGGGTATAACAGACTCTGTCTCCATAAGGTTGTGTGAATTAAAGGAGATGATATGTATACATCCTCTGTCATGGGGCCTTGAACACATGTTGTATTCAATAAGTGCTCATATAATCACTATCTCCACATGGGCCAGTCAGCTTTTAATAAAAATAATAATATAAACTTCTAACTAAACTGGACCATCCCAAAGCCAGCAAGCCTTTTGTGGGTATAAACTCCTGGTCTGTGTAAGATTGGACTATCTAGAATGGATCAAACAGAAATCTATACTCACTACAGAAAAACAGAAGCTGGGAAACCTGCCTTTCTGTGGGGTCATGATGGCTTCATTTTTACATGCAAAGCCAGTGCATTTGATTTGCTCAGACTATTCCATGTAAATAAGTATTTGCTACTTTAAAATAAATGTATGCTGAGTTCTCGTTGTGGCTCAGTGGTTAAGAACTAGATACTGTCTCCATGAGGATGTGGGTTCAATCCCTGGCCTCACTCAGTGGGTTAAGAGTCCAGGGTTGCCACAAGCCATAGCGTAGGTTGCAGATGCACAGGTGGCTGTGGTGTAGGCCGGCAGCTGTGGTTCCAATTCGAACCCTAGCCCAGGAACTTACATATGCCACAGGCACAACTGTAAAATATATGTATATATTAAGTAGATAAACAAACAAATGTGTGTTACAAACTAAATGTTACTGTGTTGACTTTTTTGAAGCAAACTAGGATTTATTAGCATCCTGTTGGCCAAAATACTCACATAAAAATTAACTGCTCGCGTAGGTGGTATTTGGAAATGCATTTAATCTTCAATAGAAAAAAGAACTTTAACACAGCTTGGAGGAAGGGTGTGCATCTCTTTAATGAGATCCTTTTAAAGGTTTTTACAGTTAAAGGGAAAATAAAGGATCGTCAGGGAAGAAGTAAAATTGCGTGGTGTGTAAAAGGTTAAAAGAGTCAAATGGAAGAAATGCAAATATGTCTGGATATAACAGGAATGACAAAAAGTATCCTTATATCCTGTTTCAGATAAAGGCACAATTTTATATTGTCAGTCCCCCAGATTTCTATGTCATCCTTTTTTGGATCCGTATCCACCCTCTGCACCAAAGGTCAGAGTAAGAAACCAGCAGAATTATGGAGATCCCATTGTGGCACAGCAGAAAGGAACTTAACTAGGAACCATGAGGTTGCGGGTTCAATCCCTGGCCTCTCTCAGTGGGTTAAGGGTCTGGTCTGGCATTGCCATGAGCTGCGGTGTAGGTAGCAGATGTGGCTCGGATTCTGCTTTGCTGTGGCTGTGGTATAGGCTGGCAGCTGCAGCTCTGATTTGACCCCTAGCCTGAAAACTTCCATTTGCCCACAGGCTCAGCCCTAAAAAAGCAAAAAAAAAAAGAGAGAGAGAGAGAGAGAAAGACAGAAACCAATAGAATTAAATACTGGCACATTTCCCCTTGAAAGGGGCAATTCCACTGAGAACTGGTCATAAGTTATCATTTATTAGGGATTATGGGTCAGCAGGTGGAAGCCATAGCCAGGAATGAAGCAAAGAATAAAAAGAAGTTCCAGCATCAAAAGGTCTCTCCTTCCATAAAAGCAAGGAGGCTCTGACATTTCTGTCCTTCCAGATTATTTTTCCCACCATTGAACCAGTGTCACTCTCGATAGACCTTCCAGGGCAGAGATGCTGCTGTTTTTTACCAAGCTTTTTGCTCTTTACCAATAACATTTTTTTTTCCATCTGGAGAAGATAATTCTTCCTCCATCCTAAGTATAGATATGGCCCACTTGGGTCCACAGCTCTATAATATAGGACCATGCTGGAGACTGGGGAATGGCACCTGAGCTCATTACGGACCAATATTTTTGAACCAGCCTTCCATTTGTGACACAACGGGAACTCTCTAAAGAGCCAGTTCATATTTCACCTGATTTTAGGGAAAACTTTCAAATGAAGAGTTGGTCAGACTCTGTTCATTATGCCAGATGGCCCCCCAGTTGGTGTGGGTTTAACTTAGCCCGTATAACTCACTTACTTGGTTCTCCCCCCTAAGGGAGTGAAGGAAGCTAAGCCATTTATATTCACAGCCCGCCAGGTGTATTTCCCTAGCATCTTGTGGGAGAGATTCTAGCTGGGAAGAGTATCCTGGGCCTAAATCCAGAATTTTCACATTTTAAGAGGGGATTGAATTTATTTTGAAAGAAATGAAAACCTTGGGACTGAAACTTATTTAAAGAGTTTGGGGCCAACTACACATTTGCAGGGCAATATTGATTACAATTTTCCACCACTTGTGGACTCAGCCAGTTGGCAGGGGGCAGAGGGACACAGTGTAACTAGCACGTTAGCATGGCTAGTGAGCCAATGTGGGCATAAAAAGAAACACCCCATCCTTCCCTGCTACTCTAAATATAACTTCATTTCCTTTTGGATGATTTTTCCTTTCAGATGGAGTATTTTGTAATATTTTACAGAATTAATGTAATCACCGTTTTGTAATTTCACTTCACACAGTGTTAAATATATTTTTTAATCTTCAGAATCCATTTTAAGTCCAAAAAGATTTAAAGAAAAAAAAGGGCCAAAAAAAAGATAAAGCTTGACTTCTCATCAATTAAAAAACCTCATAAGCATGTATTTATAAAACCAAGAATTTTAATATCTTGACCTCTATTGATAATGAGTATTCTAGAGGATACCTGTTTTGGTCTCCTAGGGTTGCAATAATACAATGAAAGAACCATGCACTGGTGGGTGGGCCAGGGGGTGGCTGGGGGGTGGTTTAAAGCAACAGTACTGGAGACCCAAAGTCCGAAATGAGGGTGTCAGCAGGGCCAGGCAAGCTCCCCCAGTTTCTGATGATTTGCTGACAATCCCTAATGCTCCTTAGTTTACAGCTGTACGACCCCAATCTCTCTCTCTGTCATCACATGGCTACCTTCCTTCTACGTGTCTGTCTTCACATGACGTCCTCCCTTCTATGTATGTCCCTCCCCATCACCTTCCCTCTGCGCATGTCTGTCTCTCTACTTCTTCCCCTCATCTCAGAAGGATGCCGGTCATGTTGCATTAAAGACCTGCCCTATTCCAGTGGGACCTGTCTTCACTGACATCTTCATTAAATCTGCAAAGACTTTCTTTCCAAATAATGTCGTGGTCACAGGAATCACTAGGATTTCAACCAAATTTGGTTCCCAAAGCCAAATAACTGAAGATGATGTGGGCAGACAAGCTGATAAGACTTCTGACTTCAGTAGGGAGAAGTCAGCTTTGATTCCCGAGTTCTTAGGATTTATCAATATCAATAGCCCTTAAACAAGTGGTCAGTCCTCACGGTAATTCCTGGTTAGAAGTAGTTGGCAGGCCTGTAGTCCTGGACATCTCAGATAGATTTATATATTTTTCTACCTTGCACAATTAAAGTAAGCATACCAAAGAACTTTATTCACAAAGTATTTCCAACATTTGCAAGTGCATGCAACATAAGTACCGAGGAACAGTGCTTGAGAAGAGGGGAATGGCAGGGACATGAAAATGGGGACAAATTAAATGCTTGGGCACTTGCTCTCTGATCATAGTCCACTCGTTAGCTTAGTTTGTGTCGTAACTCCCCAGCAATATCCTGGTTGGCAGTGGGTTTCCATTTTGAATATGTATATTGATTTAATTAGAAAAGTGTTTATATGTGTATACCTATGCTAACAATACAACCAAATATTTCTTTGTGCCACTTGTTTATTACAGTGCAATACAGATTCCTCAACTGTTATTATTATTATTATTGATTTTTGCTTTTTATAGCCATGCCTGTGGCACATGGAAGTTCCCAGGCTAGGGGTCAAATCAGAGCTACAGCTGCCGGTCCACACCACAGCCACAGTAATGTGGGATCTGAGCCACATCTGTGACCTACACCGCAGCTCACGGCAATGCTGAATCCCCGACCCACTGAGCTAGACCAGGGATCTAACCTACATCCTCATGGATACTAGTCAGATTCATTTCTGATGAGCCACAATGGGAACTCCCCGATTCCTCAAATATTTTTTATTGATTCAAAAATATAGCATTCATACTTTTTAATCGGTAACATTCTAGGTATTACAGACAAAGCAATTTTTTAAGAGGCAGAGTCCCTGCTTTATGGATGTTACGTTTGAAGGGGGAGCATGCTGGCAGAGAATGCAGGAAAGTACAAAGCCCTGAAATAGGGGAATGTTTGATGTGTCCCCGGACAATTATGGCTGGAACAGAGGGATAAAGAGGAAAAGAATTAGAGAAGAATCCAAGAGCCAATCACATAAACCATTGTAGGCTATGGCAGTAACTTTAAGTTTCATTCTCAGCAAAGGGAAACTATTGGAGTGTTTTGAATATGGGAGTGACATGACCTGATTTACAATTTTTAAGGAATGCTGTGGCCACGGCATGGAGCATAGGTGGTCGACAGGTGAGAGTAGAAATTCCAAGACCACTTAGGAAACCATTGCAACTATCCAAGCAAAAGATGGTGGTAACTTGGCCTGACTGTGGTGGCAGAGAAGAAATGGCAGAGAATGAATGTGGAGACATGGCAAAATGGTTTGGATGTGTTTTAAAAGTAGTGCAGAGTTTGATGACTAAATTGGTCAGAGTCTAGTGTGGAACAGAACCATTCTAGGTCTTTCTGTAAATGGAATTTAATAGTGGAAATTACTTACCCAGATTATGGAATAGTTGAGAAGATACAAGGAGTCAGGAGATCCAGAGATAAAAAGAAGCAAGAAGCCTCAAGGACTGTCTAGGAATGAAGGGACAATAACAGAGGGTGACATCAAAGCCCAGAAGCAGGATCATCCAGTGGGAGCTAGAACAATAGATGAGGGGTGCCAGCTGGCAGGAGACAGAGCCATGGAGGGAGAAGCAGTTGCTGCCAGAAATACCACAGATCACAGAGAAGAGAGGAAATGCATTGTTTTCTCTCCACCTCCTGCTATTCAGGATTGTGCTGTTGCCTTTCTTATTTTTTATTTTTGTTTTTTTACATTTTAAAAAAATTAGAGTGTAATTTGACTTACAATGTCATGCCAATTTCTGCTGTACAGCAAAGTGACCTGGTTAGGAATAGATTTACATTCCCTTTCTTATATTATCTTCCATCATGATCTATCCCAAGAGACTGGATACAGTTCCCTGTGCTATCTCATTGCACAGTAGGATCTCACTGCTTATCTCATTGCTCACCCATTCTAAATGTAATAGTTTGCATCTGCTAACCCCAAACTTCCTGTCCATCCTTCTCCCTCCCCTCTCCCCCTTGGCAACCACAAGTCTGTTCTCTATGTCAGTGAGTCTGTTTCTGTTTTGTAGGTAAGGTCATTTATGCCATATTTTAGGTTCAACATAAATGATATCATATGGTATTTTTCTTTCTCTTTCTGACTTACTTCACTTGGTATGAGAATCTCTAGTTGCATCCATGTTGGCTGAAATGGCATTATTTTGTTCTTTTTATGGCTGGGTTGTATTCCATCGTGTATATGTACCACATCTTCTTATCCATACATCTGTTTTGGGACATTTAGGTTGTTTCCATGTCTTGGCTATTGTGAATAGTGCTGCAGTGAATGTAGGGGTTCATATGTCTTTTTGAATTATAGTTTTGTCCAGGTATATGCCCAGGAGTGGGATTGCTGGGTCATATGGTAGTTCTATATATAGTTTTCTGAGGGACCTCCATACTGTTTTCCATGGCGGTTGTACCCATTTACATTCCCACCAACAGTGTAGGGGGGTTCCCTTTTCTCCACACCCTCTCCAGCATTTGTTATTCGCCATTGCTTTTCATTGGCTGAACCTTCCCAGAAGCCAGAGGAAGAGGTTGCCTGAGAAAATCAGTTCCCTGTGACATAAAGCAAAGCAGGGAAAAGGAGAGGAATGCATCTGAGAACAAAAAGGCAATTTACCAGAAGACTGGTGGATGTGGAGTATGAGAGAAAGAGAGGTGTCAAAGATAACTTCAAGTTTCTGTATCCTAAGACATCACTATATGTATCTCATTGTAAGCACATATATTAAGGGATATCCCTACTCCATGAACATATGGATACTGTGAAATGTATATATGTATACACTATATAGACATAGATATATAGATATATCACACACACACTCAGCAAGGATGCCAAATAGCCTTCGTTTCAAATGCTAAAGACACTCAGTGGGTGGAGGCTGCCTGAATTACTGTGATAAGAAGGATTCGGAGGCTGTATCCCTGTTCAGTGGGAGGTAGGTTACAGAGATTGGTTAGCGGTGCCTGCTGTGGGCATGAGAGGAGGCAGCTCTCACACGGGTGCCGGGATGAACCGTGTCTGCACTGAAGCGGTGAACCCTGCACAGCGGGAGCACCGGGAGCCACATCTCTCATTATAGTACTTCCTGAAGGGATCTCTGTTGTCTTCTTAAAGATAGTGGGAGTGGTAACAACGACCATGGATCCCCTGTGGGAGGAAACAGTCCTGGTTCACTTGAAGCTCATGGAAAACAGGTATTTTCACACCCCCACGTCTCCCAGGACTTTGTGTCAGCCCAACCCAGTGAATTATCCATTATCCCAGCAAGGACATGTGGAGACTCTGTTCCCTTTTTCTCATTCATCTTTCTGTAGATGAATCCAGGAGGTTCATATCTTGGGGCCAGATCTTGGAGTTGCTGGTCTATGATAAGGTTAATTAGAGTCTGGTGGTGGTGCTCACTCAGACATGGCACAGTTTTGCCCTCTGACTCCAACCCCATGCCCTTCCAGTCATCTCCCCGTGTGCTCTGATGTCCAGCACAGCTGGTGACCAGCCCCTTGGCAGCCAAGGCTAAGGCAGACATCTGGGCTGGTCTGTACCTCAGGCAAGCCTTCCACACTGGATGGGAAAGTTAGTCAAATAGGCTTTATGAAGTAAAGTCAACACTCCACCACCCAAGAGCCATGAGCCGAACCCCAGGTTTTCGTGTCTGCACATTCTTCCAGGGTCACTGCAACCACCACCTTCATGAACACACAGCAGCAGGCTAAGAGCCACAGTCCTCACCTCCTTGTTCATCTTCCTATGGCTTTTACTTGTTGTAAAACTTACTTCATCTCCCCAAAATGAGAATTTGGAGGGATTTTCTTTAATACTCTGTCGCAAACTCTGGTGAATATAAATTCTTAGTTTAACTAATTCACATAGCAATTTATATGATTATTACCTCCCAATAAAAATCTTTTAATTTTTTTTTGTTTTTTATCCCCAGTGGAATAACAAGGTACTTTATTATTCAAATGGAGCTCCCTTCCTGCTGTTTTCAATACAATTTTTAATAAATATGTAAATCTTAAAATTAATTTACAGCATATATTGGGAGGCATGATTTTTCAAATGACAAAAATTTGATAGATTGTAACATTGTCCCCCTTAAAATTATCCGTCATAGTGAATAGAATATACCAACCTCTTATAATTTTAGAGCTTTTTCCTCATCGTATCTTCTGTTAGGGACTCACTTCAAATTGATTATAAAACAGGATTTTTTTCAGGCCATAATTCATCCACAGATTAATTAGGTTTTCAGTTAATATCTCACCATTGTATGGACGGGAGCCCGTGGTGTTTTGTAGTCACTCAGAGATGCAGGTGAGAAACCCTGATGGCTATTCCCAAGTGACTGAAGCTACCAGCACTTATCACTAATTATATGCAGACCGCATAAAGTGTAACATCCTTCAAGTTTTTTCCTAGCTGGCTCCCAGCAAGAGATCATTTTTGGCCTTGACCAAGAGACCAAAATTCACTTAAACATTTTTGTGAGGGGTGATGTTTTTTTTTCCACCTTGCTCACCATGGAATTTCTGTAGTCATCTCCTGAAAGATCAGTAGAATTGTGTGTGTCCATGCTTCGCCAGCCTGTATGTAAACATCTCTTTCCTAGGCATTTTCCAATGAGGAGCAGCCTTTGCGTTTATTTCATGATTTTAAATAAACCTTTTGATACCACCCAACAGGCATATTTAAGAGACAGTGTGCTAGTCCCTTCTTAAACACCAATTTAAGGAAAAGTCCTTTTTCCAGTTACTTAAGGGAGCTGCAGATAGGCCTGGCAGAGAAGCCATCTGCCCTGTAGCCAGCCAAGGGGAACACCAGCCCACTCCCATCTAATGGAAACTCTGGGTTCTTACACAGTTGAAGAAAAGATAATTATCCTCCCCCATGCTCCCTCTACACTTACGGTTGGACCTGGTGTCAATTCTGATGGACGGAAAATCACTACTTGTTGCAGGTGTCTGCTTCTGTCACATCACATTTTTCCTCTGTGCCAGAAAGGACACAGCCCAGGCCAAACACCTCCCAAGGCGACCCTAAGGTTTCACTTTGTCCTGTGTCGAGGGATTCAGTCACTCCAGGCATCCCAAATAATTTCTCATATTCTTTACAGACCTCCAGTATTCTTTAAATTCATCCCAGAGTTCTCAAACCTTCATTCTAAGGCAATTCCCCATTTTATTTTGTGCACAATGAAGTTCTTTTCCCCCTTCACGTAAAACTATTTGGATGTTTAAAAAGCCTTTCTGGGAGTTCCCATGTGGCTCAGCAGGTTAATGACCCAGCATAGTCCTTGTAAGGATGTGGGGTCAATCCCTGGCTTCACTCAGTGGATTAAGGATCTGGCGTTGCTGCAGCTACTCTGTAGGTGGCAGATGCAGCTCGGATCCTGTGTTGCTGTGTTTGTGTTGTAGGCCTCAGCTGCAGGTCCGCTTCAACTGCTAGCCTGGCAACTTCCGTATGCCGCAGGTGGGGTCATAACAAGATAGATAGATAGATAGATAGATAACAAGATAGATAGATAGATAGATAGATAGATAGATAGATAGATAGATAGATAGACAGACAGACAGACAGACAGACAGATAGATAAACTCTCTCTGCTGACATATTCAGTCTTCCCGTTGCTAGATGGGAAGCATTCCCCACTTATTTCCTATGTTTTAATCTTCTACCTTGCAGTCTGTAGTGTTATAGATTATTATAGGGAGCTTGGTTTATGGCAAAAGAAATTCTCCTTGAAAGTCATCTGTTATTCAAATTTTTTTGAAAATCAAAATCTATTTTCCTGTTTACTTACTAGGAAAGTTCCTCCCTCTACTTTCTGAATAAAGGAAACCTAAAGGTCTTCTGAGTGATTAGAGCTTCATGACCCCTCAGGAAATAAATGTGTGTTGCCCACCAGGCTATACAGCATCTTGTCCTTGAAACTCACTCACTTACAAAGATAATAAAGGGTGTTAGAGAAGTGAAAAATGAGGAAAAGAGAGGAAAAAGAAAGATGACCAGTAAATAAGACATGTAATTGGAAAACTCCCTTTATTCCACTGACATGGAACATGCCAGGCATGTCCCAGGCACAAGGGGTGCAGAGATAAATAGGGTCATCTTATCCACATGGGGTGGGGGGCATAGCAACCAAAAAGCCACAAAGGGTTACTGGCATCATGGTGACAGTCTGCACAGGGAACAGCGGGAGAACAAGAAGGGCCATTGTCAAGGCTCCTGGTCAGAAAAGGATTCATAGGAGATTTTTCCCTCCACCCAAGTCACCAGGGATGAATGGGTATCAGCCAGCCTGAAATGTGGGGAAGACATTTTAGAGAGAGAAAGATATGCAAGCCAGAACATGGAGATAACAACTGCCTTTCTGGGCTCAGATTTCAGCCTAATGCTATCCTTGGCTGGCTGGCAAAATTGGTTTTGGGACACCTCCTTCCCCCCACAGATATCAAACTCCATGGAGGCTCAAGTCCCTTATTTTATATATACGCCATTTTTTTTGTCATAATGTAGTTGGTATAATGCAGTAATATGTGGGTACCTATCACTATGTTGGTGTCTGTTAAATATTGCTGGGTGGTTTCAGTTTTCTCTTGAAAGCCCTGGGTCATTTGTTTCCTGATGACTTTTGAGATTCCTTTCGGAGACATTGCCATTGGACACTGCCTCATTGAGCCCACTGATGGCCTGAGTTTGCTTGGAAATAGAGAACTTTCTTTCCTTCCTCTCTGTTCTCCTTCCCCTTTTCTTTCGTATATCTCTAAAACATCCTTCCATTGTATCACTAGTTTTTCATTTTGACACAGAAAAAAAAAAAAAAAACCTGTCTATTGGACCTGCCATATCCCTGAATATGACCTAAATCCAATGCTTTAAAATACTGTAGAAGGAAGTGTTATGCGAGATGATGACAGGTGTGATGCAGCCTGTGGAAATGCCCAGTATCTTCATTGTGGAGCTGTGCTTTAATTATCCTTTATCATATATGTGAATAAGCTCACAAGCTCTTATTGAAGAAAGGCCTCATATAAAACCACTACAGTAATGTGTACCCCCTCCTAAAAAAATATCCTGAAATGAGTGGTTTACTGATAATGGGTCAAAGGGCAATAGGGCGATAGATATGACCTTCCAACCCATTTCAGCCATGGAAAGAGTAGAAAGTCCATGTAAGATTAAGAATATAAGCAGGAGTGGGCTCATATTGATTATCCTGATTGAGAGGGAGAATTCAGCAGCTGGACCCCTGAACTTGGATCCCAGCTCTGCCTGGCTCCTCACAACTGTGAGGTCTCGAGCAAGATACTTAATTCCCCGGGCCTCCCTTTCCTCATGTTAGTAAATGGTGTAACCAGTGGTACCTCCCTTGTAGAGTTCTTCCATCCAGCCTTTAGGGCAAGGGACAAGCACAGCATAGATGTTAAATAAGCAGCAGCTGTCCCTCTAAATGGGGCTGGTGCACTTGCATTCTTCACCATTCCCACTACCCACTCATGCCATCCATGCATGTGCGCTGTTGTCAGACCCTCCCCAGTGAGCCTCATCAGCAATGACTTTTTTTCCCTCGTCTAGAATCAGGCCACCCATCAGTCATCTATGCGGAAAGTGGAAAGTTTCATCAAAGATAAGGAGACTAAAGGGCATATGGAAAGGATCTTGTACCTACTCATGAAATTCAAAGCTGTGTCTCCAGCTGTCCTGGAGACTTAAGTACAAGAGCCATAGAAGGATGGACAGATGACCCTTTTTTAAATTTTATTGAAGTATGCTTGAATTCCAATATTGTGTTCATTTCTGCTGTACAGCAAAGTGATTCAGTTATACATGTATGTATGTTTTTTCATATTCTTTTCCATTGTGGTTTATCTCAGGATACTGAAGCTAGTTCCCTGTGCTATACAGTGGGACCTTGTTGTTTATCCTCTGATAAATAATAGTTTGCATCTACTAATCCCAAACTCCCAATCTAACCCCTGGGCAACCACAAGTCTTGATTCTCTCTGTCTATGAGACTGTTTTTGTTTTGTAGATATGTTCATTTGTGTCATACTTTAGATATCATATGACATCTGTCTTTCTCTTTCTGACTTAATATGAGAATTTCTAGGCCCACCCATATTGCAGTGAATGGTATCATTTCTATCTTTTTTATGGCTGAATAGTATTCTGCTATATATATATATATATATATATATATATATATATATATATACCACATCTTTATCCATTCATTGGATAGATGAGTCTTGCCCTGAGAAGCTGTCTCCCCTGAATCCCCCAAGTGCTTGAATCATGGGAAGGTTACTCTTTTAACTACAACTCTACCTTGTTTCTAAGACCTTGCTTCATGGGCAAAACCAAAGGAACGGTTCCCTTCACCCCTGAAGATCTGTGCCTGGTGGGAAGGCGGGGATGTGGGAGGAAGAGGAGAATTTTCTACGATTAATCTTAGCTCCTAGACCTAGCAAGTCAGAACCATTGGTTTCCTAGATTGTTGGAAGGCACTGTTATTAACCAGAGCTTCCTTCCTTTCCTTTAGTTAAACTTGCTCACAAGTCAGAAGGTTTAAAACTTGCTCCACCTGTCATGAGCCAAGCATTTGTTTCCAGTGTTACTGGGTGAAAGGCTTGGGTGTTTCTCTACCAAGGTCCCTCCAAGGACACAGCCCGAGAAGTCCTATTGAATGAGGCCGCCAGTCACACATAAACACATGTGCGGCTCCGTTTCACTCAAAACGTGCTGCTTCCCATCAGGGATGAACATATTGATGCTATCACAAACATTTTCCCTTTCTGCAACTTTTTCCTTGAGGCAGGAGAAGGAGACCCTCTCATTATTTATTTGCAGTGTTTGATAGGCCTCCTTTGAGAAGGTCATTGTCTGCAACAGTAAAATAATCGTGGGATTTCTGGACAAGCTGGCAAAAGAAAAATCATTCATTATTTCAAGAATGATTTTGTCTTCAGTCCCCAAAATGGATGTCGCAACAATATGTAAGAGAGAGTGAGGCTTAACTTATTATATGAAAGGTTACATTTTAAAGGGAAAAGAATTTCAAGCATTACATTTTTAGCTCTTCTGTAATATAACTGGGGTCAAGGCAGTCCATCTGTTAGCCCCGTGGTCTTCTGGATGTTATTGTACTATTATTGCCTTTGCAAAGGAGGCCTGCCTGCCCTCCTTCCCTTCTCATCCGTTTGGGCTAATGAGATTGGGAGAATTTTTTTAAGTTCTATTCAAACACCACCCCCTCCCCCCAGTCCTGTGTGCAATGTCAGAGCAGGTAGCATATTTATCCATACAGCTCAACCCAACCTTCCATACCTTGCGTGTTGCACAAAATTGTGCATCTTCACAGCACAATGGGGGATCCTCATGGGGGATGGGGTGGTTATGTAACTATTTAACTGCTATGGATAGGATTGTGAAATGGACCAAAATACAACCAATGCACCCACGTCTAGTACCAAGACACCTATTATGTTGGGTTATTTTTTGAAAGAAAGTGTGTTTGGCATCAGTGCGGCCCAGACACCAGGAGTGAGGCAGCTTGACTGATAAAGCTACTGAATTTTAAAATGAAAACTGGAGAGGCTGAGCGATCAATATGACCTTGACCACTCAGCAGCCAAATAACTTATGGAAATGATGTAAAGACCCGGTGAACTCCTTTGCCTGCCAGAAATGCTTTAAATAATATTTTAAGAAAATCAAAAGCAAACATCCCCTGGACCTTCTTTACAGATTAGATCTGAAAATGAAAGACCCTGAGTTACACAATTAACTATTGATTTTGTTGATCCATCTTTAATTCTCACAGCAATCGTGTTATGTTTACACAGCCATGGCAGGCAGCATACTTTACTTGGAGCAAGGCACCTTTCATTTTTACATTCATTTAACATTAAGTTGTTCTGTGCATGTGAGACAACAGTAAAGTTTATTTTTATTTTCACGTATACCTCATAAAGTGGCATTAAGCCAGCCTGGGTGGTTCATGAAGAGTATCCCTTTTATATCGCAGGAGTCAGTTTGTTCACTGACTGTATTACCCATGTCAGGGAGAGACTGAAAAATACCTGCATGCTGCCTGGTCCTAGAATGTTGTCTGAAAGCAGCTGTAATGGAATCTCCTTACAGTTTCATTTCTTGATTTCATACACCCAGTAATATTAGCGGGTTTATCACCCAAACAGTCGGCCTTATTCCTGCCCCTAAGAATGTCATCGTCCTATTTACACTCTCACCTAAAAGCACCAAAACACATCACCAACTTTCCGATGTCTTAAGGAGATAGGAATCTGAATTTAAGCAAGTTGCCCGGGACTGGTTCATACCAGGAAAGACAGCACTTGCTGGCTAAAGGAAGCGTTTAATAAAGGGGTAGCCAGTTTACTGTGGGCCTGCTCTTTTCAATAACATCACGCCCTGAGACAGAGGCTTATTGGCTGGGCTCCTGCTCCTGGGTTTTCAGGAAGTCACGGCAGGTGCTGCCTCACCAACTACCTGCCAAGCCCACCTGGAGGTGCAGGAAAAGGCCCCAGACGGCTCAGAGCTGAGCTGCCCCATTAGGATGGCCAAAGGGTGTGAGTCCACACATTTCAGCTCTCAGCAGAGAGAGGAAATTGCTTTGGCCAAAGAAAACAGTAGTCAGACATCCATTCATCTAAGGATCCTTATAGTTCTTGAGGGTGACCTGGAATCCCAGAGACCAGGCGCCTGCTAATACTGGGAAGGCTGAGAAGTAGCAAGGCTGTGACTCAGGTGAACATCAGAGACGATCTAATTTTACATACCTCTTCATCATGGAAAAGTAGACATTAGAAAACCCAGACAACTCTCTGAGCTCAGAAAGGGAATGATGTGGTGAAAACAGATCTAATAGAGACTGCATTCGTTGATAAGCAATAAATATCAGTTCTCCGAGGTGCCAGATACAGTGTCAGAATCTGAGAAAGAAAGCAGCACCAAATCTAGTGTGTGGCCTCCAGAAGTGTGTCATTTAATTGAGAAGTGGGACACCGACGTGAAAAGAGCCTACAGAATACCACAAGTATAAGTTCCGGGTCGAAATGCATAATTTGGCTATTTAGGCCAGGAATTCATAGAGAGAGACCTGTGAGTGAGGTAGAAACTGTAGGAACAACCAGAAGCTGTTAACAATGACAAAAAAGATCATGTTATAAAAACATGGTTACTACTGACAATGATTATTGACTTGGAGAAGAGAGAAAAAAAATTTTCATTTAAGCTTGTTAAATTTAGGAGATAAGGAGGCCCAAAAATATTAAGAAATGTGCGTGTAAATAGTCATTTGTTAATCTATGGATAACTCATTTGCCTGAATGATCTTACAGACTAAAAATGGCAGCAGATCAAAAGAAGCAAGGCAAGTTTAGGGACTTACTTTAAAATTAGGACTAGGGGGAGTTCCTGATGTGGCTCAGCAGGTTAAGGACCCAATGTTGTCTCCCTGAGAATGTGCATTTGATCCTTGGCCTCACTCGGGGAGTTAGGATCAGGTGGGCTGCAGCGTAGGTTGCAGATATGGCGCAGATTGAACCCCCAGCCCTGGAACTTCCATATACTGCAAATGTAGCCATAGAAAGTAAAATAGTAATAATAATAATAATAAGATTAGGGTTAAAGGGGTACGTTCAGAACCGTGAGTATGCCAGGGTATTTGTGTTCTAGGTGCCATTATCCGATGAAGTTGTGGACTAGATAGACTACTCAAACAGTTCTCAAGGATTCCTCTTCTGGTATATCTGAAGCTTTGTTCTATGTTGACATCCTATTGAAAAATCCTTAGGATGTACCTTCCATATGAGCAGTGACTTCGTCCCATACGCCACTGGATCTCCAGTGTCTAGAATACTGCCTACTACCAAAAAGGTACTCAGGAACTGTCTCTTGAATAAATGAATGATTTTGCAGGAGCAACATACACTTACCCACTTATTTAAATGGCTATTTATATTTAACATAAATATTTAAATAAGCATTTAAATAAATACTGCTTATTTAATCCTAAAGATTTATTAAAATATTTAAAATGTATTAAAATCCAGGCACAGAGTTGAAGTGCTGATTGACGCTCTCATACTGAGGCAGCGCAAGGGATGGGACCCAAAATGAAAGTGGATTCCCATTGGCATTCTCCCAACTAGCACATTCTTCCACTCGAGAACCCCCAATGCTTACCGGGTAATAAGGAATGAAAGTATCTTACATTTACCTCTACCAACTAGAATGCAACACATGATGTAAAGCTTAATGTTTCTAAATCCTTAGAACAGTCCCTACCAAAGAATATCCTCTTTAAAACAAAGATCCATAAATTGGTGCCGATTGTGAATTGCTCTGGCCATCAGGATCCTGTGCGGCAAATATCCTTGGGAGGAGTTCCCACTGTGGTGCAACAGGATCAAAGGTGCCTCTGAAGCACCAGGATGCAGGTTTGATCCCCGGCCCAGCACAGTGGGTTAAAGGATCCAGTGTTGCCACAGCTGTGGCGTAGGTTGCAACTGCAGCTTAGATCTGATCCCTAGCCCATAAATTCCATATGCCACGGGGCAGCCAGAAAAGAAAATAAAAATAAAAACCTTGGAAAGTAACTTTATCCAAAGCAAAGATTGACTGGCCCTAGAAATGCAACATAATTTGCATTAGGAGATGGCTAGTTTAAACCTAAGTAGAGCTAACTTTCCATCAGTGTGTCTCTGGATGACCCTTGCCTCACAGTATCGTTGGAGTCCATGGCTCTGGCAAAGCACCTAATAGATGGCATGCCACAGCACACTATGACTCCCAAATGGTCCGACAACTTCTGCTAGAAGTAACTCCAGGTTGCCTAATTATATGTAGGTTAATGAGTAGCACAGAATGTTCTTCCCTGGCTTTGTCCCTCACAACATACTTCATAATAAAAACTTAGCCTTTTCAGGCACATTTTTACGATGTCCACCATTATGGTGGTATTGGACATGTTCCTTTGGAAGGAGAACATCCATGAAAAAAATAGTGTACCCTTTCTTTTTTACACTCACCTGATTCCCCCCTGCAAAGTGTGTATTATTTTTTCTTGAAAGAGTAGCCAAAACTCTCCAAAGTAGAAATGTACCTGTATCACGTTAGAAAAGACAGATGGTCCCTTCACACTGTATTTTTCCCTAACAAAATTCATGCGCTCTCTATGCTTCAACCACATTGACATCTAAGCCAGGTGTGGCCCAGTTCACTGGACAGATAGGTATCAGACTCAGGACATGAAATGATGGAAGGTTTAGTCAAAGAAAAAAGTCTAATCAATCCTTTAAGGCAAATGATTAGTGTGTGAATATGTATATATCTCCATAATGGTGCCTGTAAATGAAAGGCAGAAAAGTTTGATGCCCATTAGCCTGACACTAAAAAGAACAGATTTAGAAATTCCAAGCCAGAACCTGCTCCATTCTTACTCCTAAATAAACATTCTGGCTAATATTATTATGCCTAAAAAAGAAAAATCTAACAACGTGGATAAGCATGTTCCATTTAGTAAGAGGATTAAACAAGCTGATACCAACAAGCTGGCTTGTTTGGCCAACTCTAGGTCACTGTGAAACAGCACAGATTTCACTTTTGGAGAAATGGACCAATGTTGATCAAGTCTGATACATTACTTAAGGTGTCTGACCTATATTCTAAATTAAATTTGTGGATGCATCCACTACCTGGGAAACAAAAATCAAAAAATACAAACTCCCAGTCTTTCCTAGCATATACAGTGTGGATAAGCAAGAAGGTCCTACTACAGAGCACAGGCAAATATTCAATTTCCTGTGATAAACCGTAATGGAAAAGAGTATGAAAAAGAGGAGTTCCCGTTATGGCTCAGTGGTTAACGAATCCATCTAGGAACCATGAGGTTGAGAGTTCGATCCCTGGCCTTGCTCAGTGGGTTAAGGATCCGGTGTTGCCGTGAGCTGTGGTGTAGGTTGCAGACGCAGCTTGGATCCCGTGTTTCTGTGGCTGTGGCGTAGGCCCGCGGCTACAGCTCCAATTAGACTCCTAGCCTGGGAACCTCCATATGCCACGAGTGCGGCCCTAGAAAAGGCCAAAAAAAAAAAGTATGAAAAAGAATTTTATATATATATATATATATATATGTAGGTGCGTATATTTGAATTGCTTTGCTGTATAGTAGCAACTAACAACATTGTAAATCAACTATATTTCAATAATTTAAAAAAAATATAAGTTGTCTGTTACATTTAGGATGGAAAAGCAATGAAGTCCTGCTGTATAGCACAGGGAAACTTGGGATAGAACATGATGGAAGATAATATGAGAAGAAGAATGTGTATATATGTATGACTGGTCACTCTGCTGCATGGCAGAAATTGACACAACATTGTAAATAAATCAACTATACTTTAATAAAAAATATGTAAGTTTTCAAATGGGCATTTCAAATACTGGCACTACTGCTAGAGAAATCACACTGTGTCCTTTGCATGTTAAAATAACAGTTTTGCCCAAACTTATGATGGTATGTTTTCCTTTTCCCCAGTGCCTTTCTCCACCATAAACAAAGTTATAATTTTCTTTATGTTCCTTTTTTCTCTTTCCAGTGAGGGACATGGTCCCATATCTTCCCCATTTTCCATATATGGGAACATTTCCCATCTCTTTGATAAAATGATTTCTTTCCTTCCATCCTTTTGATCTAGTCTTTAAATGTCCTTGGTGGCCACTATTTATCTTCAAGCTGAGTTCTTTTCCTTTCTGCAAAATATATTATTACCAAGCAACCCTAAGCTTCCTCTTGCACTTCTCTCTGCTTGCTTTTTTTTTTTCCCCAAAAAGTCAGCTCATTTTCCCCCTCTGGGTTCAGGGGTTCTAACAGAGTTCACTGAAAGCCACTGATCATGCTAAAGGACAGTGATATAGTTAATAATATAGTCATAAAAGCACATCTCAGCTGAAAATTACTCTTTCACCTAATAAAACCAGTTTGCCCTGGAGACAATGAAGAATCTTCAGGACCCCGAGAAGGAAACAGAGTGCCCCCAAGTGCCAAATCGTATCTCTTGGCGTGTGGTTGGATAGGGAGAAGTTCTCTATTACTGATCCGTCACATTAATTTTTCAGAAGGGTAAGTGAAGAGTAATGTGTCCAGTTGAGGTTATAGAGGGAACAGAGCACTGGGAGAAAGTAATTATCTGAGTTGGAATTTGATCAGGTTAACAAGGTCAACACCCCCATCTCTCAAGAAAAGTCTGTAGGGTCTTCTGTGTTCACCAAAGGTCATCTTACCTCCTTTTATGTCTCATTCAGAAAGTGGCTCCACCAGGAATACAGTAAGAGTTGGCCTTAAAGAAGAGATTAATGGTGCCTCCGAGAAAAGAGCAATGATTGGAGCTGTATCTCTTCCCTGGAGGTTGACCTGCCCCCAGCAAATATCACTTAACAGAGACTTTGAATGTGCACAAATCTTCAACTAAGAGACCCAGGATTAAAACACCTCCTCCCCATTCCCACAGAAGCAAAGCACATAATCATCTTCCCAGAGCCCAAGATTTGTTCATCAGAAAAGAATGGGAGAGGTCATGCTTTCCGCTTTAACTCAAAGCTCAGGATTAGCCAGACTCTCTCTGCTGTTTGGTCCACATGCTTCCAAGCGGAAGCTCGCCTGTCTTTCCCGTCAGCTAAATCACCTCACTCCTATTACTTCACCCATGGAGAGGTCTCTCTGCCCAAACCAACTCACTGCAGTCTCCAAATTTTCCTGCTTCTTCTGGGCCCCAGTGCATATATGACTGTTTTGTTAAAATCTTCATCATCACACATAATAAGATTTGTTGAATGGTGGTTGGGGGCATGGTGGTGATGGCCCTTCCCAGTTTTAGGTGTTTCTTTCCATACGGAGGAAGATAATACTCATGGTGTCTCTAAGCCCCCCTCATTCACTTCTTTGCAGCAGGAGAGGTGACTTGTTTCAGTAGCAAATTAACATATACACACTACTATATATAAAGCAGATAAACAACAAGGACCTACTGTATATCAGGGAACTCTATTCAATATCTTGTAATAACCTATAATAGAAAAGAATCTGAAAAAGGATATATATATACATAATGCTTATATATATATATATATTCTTTAGATATCTTTAGATATATCTGAATCACTTTGCTGTACACCTGAAACTAACACAACATTGTCAATTAACTATACTTCAATAAAAGAAAATTTAAAAATAAACAGCAGGTTTAGGAAGGGAACAGCAACAGCTTAGGCCCACCTCCTGCTCTCCCACCTCTCTCTGGAGTCCGGCTGGCTATGAGAAGCACACCTTCTGTTCTGCCCCTTCACTCGGTAGGTTTTATAACTGCCGCCAGCCCAGGGCTGCCAGTTACTAAGTCTGTCTCTTCTAGAGCCACTGTTAAGAAACTCACTTCTTCGCAGATAGAAACCTCATTCTCCATATAAGCCTTCTCAGTAATAAAGCTAATATTTTAGCCTCCCCTCGCTCTTTTTCTTTTATCTCATTCTTCAGTTCATTCGGAACTAGAGCGCGGAAGAGAATTATGTGTTGTGACCTGAAATTCCAAAAATAGATGCATAGAAGACATACAATTAAGAATATTTTAGAGTCATGGAACTTTATAGAATGGGAAGATTTAAAAAAAAACCTTTAATGTGAAAATCTGAGGTTCAGAGGGTTCACACAGCTAATTAGCACAACGTCAGGAACTGAGCATTGGTTTTCTAATACCTGGTCTCGTGCTGTAATGATTAAAATTCCAAGTACTGTGTCAGGCTTTTTCTGTTTGAGTCCTGATTCCCTAACTTAGTAGCCGTGTGTATGTGGCCTAAATATTTAAACCTTCCTACTCTGTTTTACCATCTGTCTAATGGGGATGAAAGTGGTACAATCTCATAGGGTTGGCATAAGGAGTAAATGAGCTAATCCATGCACTGCATTCAACACACTACCTGACAGGTAATAAAAACGCTGTAAATGCAGCTCTTTTTTTCCTACCACATGTCTTGTTGCACTGATTGGTAGTTAATTATTATAGCAATAGATACATAAGAAATTATGTTGATGAAGATATCATTTACATTAATTTGTTCTAAGAGCTCTAGTCCTCTCTATAAATATTAGTACCCAATACCCAAAGGATGGTTTTTCATTTGAATTCCACAAGTACATTTGGATCTGTCTTGACATTTTACAGTAGACATACTAACCGATATTTTCAAGATATAATAATGGATGAGAACAGAAACAGATCCACACACAAAGAAAACAACAATTTATGGTTACCAAAGGGGAAAGAAGGAGAAGGATAAATTAGGAGTCTGGGATTAACAGATATACACACTACTATACATAAAACAGATAAACAACAAGGACCTACTGTATAGTACATATGTAATTAGCCATACACTTGAAACTAACACAATTGTAAATCAACTGTACCTCAACTTTAAAAAAAAAGGAAGGAATCTGAGAAAAAATGTACTCAACAGATGGAAATGTATATGAAATAACAAGAGTAGCCTTCATCATAGAACACTAATCCACGCTGCTCTATCATGAATTTGCCGCTTGTTTCTCCCCTGCTATGGGCAAAAGTTTCTGGCTCTACGTGTATAGCATGTATCTTTCTGAAGTTGATATCATCATGCATGTCTTTTGTCTGGTTTATCACTTGAGTTTTTCTGCACCACTTTATATATTCTCTCTATCTTTTTCTATGGCAAGGGCACATATCATCTTCTCTTTGATCCTTCCTAGTGTTCAGGTCATTGGTCTAGACAGAATCTCTCCTTCCAATTATTGTTGACTGTGGGGGAAAAAATGGCATGGGCTTCCATGCTGAAAACCAGGAAACCAAGTTTCCAGGTCTGATTTCACCTGAACTTGAATTTGCGTGAACCACAGATGCCATAAACACCCCATGTAAATACAGCTGACACCACCCTCCCTCACTTTCCAGGCTAAGGTAAGAGCAAAATGAGATCACAGATGGGAAAACTCTTTGAAAATCAGAGCTATTTATTATTTATTATTTATAACACAGGTTATAATTTCCTCAGTCTGGAATTCTTAGAACCCCTTGGGATAGGCATATATCTGTCTTTCTGTCTTTACAGTGATTCTGTCCATTCCAGAATCCAAGGGGCAAGAGACAGGCTATGTGGGCAACTGCTAGACCTGAAATAGACTATAGAGAAGTCTACAGATGCAATAGGGGCACATTAATTTCATGGGAATTTCTTGGAATGCCCTCCCTGTTACTTACTGTATATTTTAATCCTGTTTACCCTTCAGAAGCATTCCAAGAGCCAACCCCCTCTTTTATGAAACTCTGAGAATCAAGACCACACGATTATTCACACAGATTACTCACATAGTAGATTGGTTTGATTGATTGATTGATTATTTAACTACAAGGAATTAAATTAGTTAAGGTATAATCATCAAGAGATTTCTGGAGAATGTCACTATCTACTTCTTGTTTGCATTATTATTAATACTGTCATCGTTACATGAAAGATAGGAAGATATTTAAGAAGAAGCAAAGCTATTTATTTTAAATTTGAAAATATATTCTTACCCTTTTTAGCCGTACTTTTGTTCCCAAGTACAATAAAAAGCCCTACCAGAAAGTGAACTGTACAACTGTTGCCACCTATAGGTGGCAAGTGTAGTATATGAATTTTATCATAATTCCAGTGAAGCACACTATGCAAAGGAGATGACAGTGTTTTATGAAACCCACACAATCTTCATCAGTAATCTTTACTGGGTTCGTTATCATTAACATCATTGATATTGTTGTTCTGTGATTCTTTTTTCAGATGCTCCCCTTAAAGATAATATTGGCTGACATTTATGAAGCTCTTTTCCAGGATAGAGGTTAAGAGCTTGGGCTCTGCAGGCAGATTGCCTAGGTCCAAATCCAAACTCTACCACGTACCTACACAAGTTACTTAACTTCCTTAAACAAGTTATTTAACTTCACCCAGCCTCCAGGGCTTGTAAATGGAGATAATAATGACACCTGCCCTGTAGAATTGATGTGAGGATGAAAGCAGATAATCCATGCAACGTGCTGAGCTGAATGTGCAGAGCAAGCACTCAATTAAACGCTAACTGTTATTACTTAATTAGTGTTCAAAGCACCTTCAGATACTGTTGCTGAAAAGTAATGTGCACTGTTTTGCTGTCATGCAACAGATCCATCTTTATCACATAACTGTTGGACCTCGAGCTCTCCTTATGTTTTAAATCTAAATGTTAAGTGACTTCAGATTTTTAAAAATACCCGAGATCTGACAGGACAGCGTTGAGGCTGCCTCTGGTTCTAAACCGAGACAGGAAGTATGCTTTACTTTAGGGCTTGTTCTCCTCACTGACAGGGCCACTGGAGAAACCCAAGCCACCAGTTGAGACTCTGCTGATGCTCAAGAAAGCTGAATCCATCATCCAGTCACCATGGGGACAGGCACTGGGCTAGGTTTTTAGGGGGAAAGCTGGTGGGATAAGGGGATGAGGGGGTCGGCAAGGACATTAAAAAGAAGTATAAAACATCTCTATCTCAGTAATCTAAACAATAGAAAGATTGCTATTTGATATACATAGCGGGTTTTTTTAAGTATGGTTTCGTTTTTAGTATAAGCAAATAATTATAATCCGAGGTTTTAAATATGAGCAGATATTGCTCTAGATTTATGCCCTTACCTTTAAAATCAATGATCTGTGTTTCTGTAAAGTGGCAACGGGCTAGATCTAGGCGCTTGCTTCCACCTTTGGGCGAGGCACATCCTCGTAGGCTGACCGCAGTCTTCACCACTCCCTGTTGCCCCCCAGCACTGAGGCTGGGGGGCAGTCTGCCCTCACTGGCACCCTTACACTGATGTTGTTCTTGTGGTCCTGAACTATTTTGTTACCTGCCTCTCATCAAAACTGTGAAAATAAATGGAAAATCCTGATTTTCCTATGGTGCAGTGGGTTAAGAATCTGCAGTGGTTGAGGTCACTGCAGAGACCCAGGTTCGATCCCCAGCCTGGTACCATGGGTTAAAGTATCTGGCATTGCTATAGCTGTAGCTTGGATTCAGTCCCTGGCGGGGGAACGTCCATATACTGCAGGTATAGCCATTTAGAAAAGCAGTAAATAAATAAATAAAAGGGAGACCAACAAGGCATGTGATTTTTTTCTTATTGTGGGCCATGCCTTCATGTCCATCACCTCCTTGGCCATGTAGCCGTGTGTTATTATTAACTGAAGAGCCAAACCTACAAACAAGATGCACCATTTGTGTCCCACAGACAATGGGTGTATTAGTGGTAGATCACCGCCTAAATACACTCAGTTATACATTTACCTGCGTATCGCCCCTCTAAGACTGCAGATTCTTCTAGTGATTTTCAAGTGTAACCATGTGTCAGAATCACCTGGTAACCTCGTTAAAAACATTTGCTGGGACTCAGTGTTTCTGAGATAGTAAGTCTGGGTGGAACTCAAGAATTTGCCTTTCTGACAAGCTCCCAGATGATGCTGATGCTGTAGGCTGTCTGCAGAGCACAGTTTAAGACCTACCAATCTAGAATAAGAATGCTCTCTTGCTGTTATTAATTGTTCCATTTATTGAGCACCTAGTCTATTCATCAGAGCCTTCAGGTGTTTTGTTTCTAATACTTATATCATTCCTGAAATAAGGTGTGTCTTATCACCATTTTACCTGAGGAAGGATGCTCACAGCAAAGTGGAAGAGCAAAGCTTAAGCTCAAGCTCAGGTCTGCAAGCCTCCGGGGCCTGGCTTCCTCCTGCCCCCATTCAGAACAAAACTGTATCCAGCTGTGAATCCTCAGCACCAAAACCTTCCACCTGCCTCATGATAGCTTCTCTAGTAAATGTTTATTGAATGAATTGAGAGCCACATTGACCAGAAATAGGCAAGGAAAATGATCATGGTTGTTGAATACAGAAAAAGGGAGAAGATACTCAGGTGAGCAGGAAATTACATTGAATGCCCCTCTATTTACCTCCATTTGGTACCATCAAAGCTTTCCTACTCTCTTATGTATTTTTCACATTGTACTTTATAATTCTTTTTAAAAAATGCTTAAAATTGGCAGCGCATGAAAAGGGGCTCCTGCCTGAAGTTATTCCTAATTATGAAGCCACTTTTCTGTAATCACCTAAGAGTCTGTTCCTAGGTCCATCTCTGATTTCAAGGTAGCCATTTCAGGTCGAAAATTAGCTCTGTGAGTAATGCTCCCATGTGTTAATAGTGTAATGAAATATTCCCATAGAATTACACAAAATTCCATAGCAAGAGAGAAAAACTGTTTGAACCTGCTCTTGGGACCCCAGAGCCTTCTGCTTTTCCTTTTCTTTTCTGTTTCTATTAGGTCTTTAGCATGTGAGAACTCACAGGTTTGGCTTTGTCTGTTTTTCCCCAGATCCAAACACAGTTCCCTCATTGGACCTTTGACCTCCATCGTAGCAATGGGAGGACGTGGTGTTGGGGAGTGGAAATGCCTATGTTAGGGCCTTGGACAGGAAGGAGCAAGAGGGATGGTATGGCATATTCGGGTGACAAACCGAAAAAAAAAAATACAGGACATCTTGTCCTTGATTACATAAGAGCCTGGGTTGGTAGAAAATAGAGCATGGAAGGCAGCCAGACAGGAATTCGAATCCTGTTCTCCATCACTTGCTGAGCGACCTTGGACAAGTAACTGTGTCACTCTGAGCCTTGTTTATAACTGGGGAGATGTAACTACCAGGCTTGGGGAAAAAAGGTTTATAGATAAGCTATGTTCAGTGTCTTCTACGTGGTGGATGCTTAATAAATGGTAGCTATTGTTATCATCTCTAAGGCCCTGTCCCTTTTTCTTCCTTGTGTTTGGATGAAACTTTTGCCTGAAAGAGGAAATGATGAGAAATGGAGTGGCTTTGACACCTCCACACTTGTCAGTTTTTGCATCTCTGCCTTCCTCTCTCCTCTCACCTCAGACCTCAGGGGCCCGTTGAACAACTGAATATAGTCAGGTTTACGGTTTCCCTGCATTAATTATCAAATACGCCTGCAGTATTTTATGAAATCCCAGAGACTACCAGTAACAGCCTGTAAATATCCCTATTTAAATTGGGTTTGGAGTTCTCTTGGTGGCTCAGCAGGTTAAGGACCTGACGTTGTCTCCGTAAGGATGCAGGTTCAACCCCTGGCCTTGCTCAGTGGGTTAAGCATCCAGCATTGCCGCAAAATGCAGCACAGGCCGCAGATGAAGCGCAGATCCAGCGTTTCTGTGGCTGTAGTGTAGGCCGGCAGCTGCAGCTCCAATTTGACCCGCAGCCGGGGAACTTCCATGTGCTATGGGTGCGGCCTTAAAAAAATGGGAAAAAAATGGTTTTTACTAGAACCTCTTGGAGGGAAAGATTACTGTGGTACAAAACCTGTTACTATGATTTTTAAGCCCTTGGGCCTCGAAGAATCTACACCCACAGCCCGGGGATCGCTTTCAAATAATGTGTTTATAAAGGGACAAAATACACACATGTGACAACGCTTCTGACAGATTTAACATGAACTTAACTTTGATGGCAGTTTAAGGGATTTTATGCCTTTTTACTTTAATACAGAACTGTCATTTCTGGCTGTAGTTCAACCCCTATCCATATTTAGAAACAGGACCACTAATAATATCTAGTAAAGAAAAGAGTTTGAAACTTTCAGAAAAATAAGGCACTTTACCTGAATAAATTTCAAATGGATCCATTTAAAATGAAGTTAAGTGGCACTTAACTGATTTGCAAATTGGGACTTATTTATCTCTGTAAAATGGTTAGTCTTGATTTATCCCTAAAATTGGCTTTATTATTACATTAAATTATACTAGAAGATTGTTAAAGCTTTGTAGGTTCCCTCTGTCCCTTTAAATTGTGCTTTATACAGACAATAATTGAATACTGGCTAGAATAACTTGATTGTGCCAAGAAATATGTTTCTAATATTTTTTCCTCTTTTTATTGCAGAAATTGAAACAAGCTGAAGAAACAAGAGAAGATCCTGAGACTAGATTATGTAAAATTTCCCTAGAGTCATTCAACAAATACAATAGCAATACCGTGATTTTATTAGCAAAAGAGAAAAACTCTCTGAACAAGGCTGAAGGACAAAAGGAAGAAAAAGAAAAAAATGAAGAGGCCTCTCTGAGTAGCTCCAATAGGCCTGGGGTGGACAATTTGGAATCTTTGAGTGATTCTTTATATGATAGCTTCTCTTCCTGTGCAAGTCAGGGTTCAAATGATGTGTAAAGGACTTTTTTTCCCTCTTAGTGAGCTGGAAACGGAGCACTTAAGAAACAGGGGGGCAGGTGGAGATGACAATAAATAAACTATTGCAGTACCAGAGCCTGTGCTGTCAGACTCAGAGCCAGCAACCCGCTGGAGCTTAACTTCCTTGACAGGGCAATAAAAATAGACTCTATTTGTTGTGTTCTCTGAGGATGAAAGTAAACACACCCACGATACAGAAGTCTTAATTTTGCACTTTTTTTGAATATTTGTACAGAAGTTGTAAATTTTTTTGGAAAAAAAATTATATTTGTAGCAAAAAAAAGAGACAGCAATAAATTGAATCAGTGCCATGCTCTTGAAATGATGAACTAAGTCTTAGAAGTTGATAATATATTTTTTAAAAATTCCAACTCAAGTTTTGTTAAGGTGATTGTCCTAATCCTCAAATTGTTAGTGGGTACAGCCTGTAAACAGAAAACAGGGCCTGCAGAAAAACCAGAAGGCACTCTGTAATCTCCATCTCAGAATCTCAATTTGATAGAAACTTTAATTCCAGTGCAATTTCAGAATCGTTGCCAGAGAGATTCAGGTTCTAGTAACAAGTGTAATTCTGCTTCTGCTGAAAACGGTAAAGGTACTGAAGTGCGACACTGATCAGAGGCGATGTGTATCAGAAATGACGTAATTTTATTTTCCCTCCAACGATTTCCTTACATCCTCTTCCACTTGGTGTTTCTCTGTCACTCTCAACATTATTTGTTGATTGTTATCTTCCTGCTCTTTTTATTAAAATCTGGGCAATCTAGAAATGAAAGCAAATTCCTATTTGCAATGTTCACTTTGTAAAAAGTAAAATGGGTGGTGCTACAAAAATGCTTAACTTTTTAATATCCTTTTTTTCTACAAAGCCTGTTTATATGTAAGGATAAATTCTATTTTAAAGGTTACCGTGTATTTTTTCTAGATGTGAACTATTTATAATTGCTTTTGTACAGGAGCTTGTAAACTAGGCATAACAAATTTTTTAGGATCTATATGGTTACTTTAGTACACACTTGTTTTTTTAAAGAGTATCAGATGATCAGTGTTACTTGGTTAATTTGTGCAATTTGTCATATTTGAATTTTGTTGTCTTAAATGAAAATTATGTGTCAATGTCTTTCAGACTTTTTAAGATTCTTTTGATTTATTTGGGAATAAAACTCATATCACAGTCTCACACTCTTAAAGCTTTAAGGAATTTGTTCAAGGACTCATTGGCCCATTAATTATGTGAATCTTGCAAGCGCTCCAACGAGGAATTCCCAGAAGGAATAAACAAACTAATAGGCAAACTGGCTCTTACTGCTCCAGAAATACTAATTCGGCCAATTGTAAGATTCACTTTGCAGATTAGCAAGTAATGGTCAAAACCCTTTTGTCTCCCTGAGGGGTTATCCAGCCAGAAGTGAGGGGCTGGATGGGGGGCAAAGGGGGAGGGGAGCCCAAGGCAGATAGGGAATGGTCTCTGCTGAGGAATTAATTACAAGAGAGGCATTTAAGCCCCTTTCCAGACCCGCTCTGCTGGCAGGATAGGAAAATAAATGATCAGCCTCCCGGCCTCGGAAAGCTTCCTCCAAGAGGAGGCCCGAAGAGAAGAGCGTGAAGATGGGCTAAGCTTATGAAGCCATTTCCACAGAAATGGATGCTCACTAGGGATTTGAAGGATGGGGTGGGAACGTGCGGGATTAGGGGCGGGGGCTCCCAGACGCTCCAGCGGGCTCCGGTACCACCTGCTGCAGGGCTCGGCGGCCAGGAAGGCGAACGTAGCAAGGTGGCGTCCCGGGAGTACTCCAGGTGAGTCTTTAGACGAAGGAGGAGAGACTGGACTGCGCGGGTGTCAGCCAGCGACCGAGTCCTGGGTTGGGAAGGCGCGGTACACAAGGGGACGCAGGTGTATATGCTAATAACCCGAGGTTGAGAAGAGAGCCGAGAGAAGCTGCCCGGCTTTTTGGAGGAAGGGGGTGGAGGAGAGCAACTCCTGTCTTCACTCAGATCTGCTTTCTAGTAGCAGCTTACAACAGCTGTCCCCAGGGCGGCCCTCCCCTAGTCTCGGCTACCAGGACCGTGTCACCTCACGCTCCAGCGGTGCACGCAGCAAACGAACGGAGAGCTGGCTGCCCGGAGCAAGAGCGCCTGACTGCGTAGTCTGCATCACACCCCGCCCACCCCGTCACAGCTGAATTCAAGCCCGGTAACGACCAAAGGGCTTCTCGGAGGAAGAGAAGGCGCAGCTGCACGGGACACCTTAGAGAGCCTGCAGGTGTGCAACTTTGCCAGACAAATGGGAACCCGCCCTTCTCCCGCAGCCCCCCTGCCCAGGTGGGTTGGGCCAAAGCCTGCGTCGGAGGAACCGACCAGCGCCCAGGAGCGCAGAGGACTAGGGGCGCGCGCCCCTGCGAGGGCCACCGGGCACGCTGTCTTCCGACCCCACTTCCCGGGTCCCACTGTCAGAGCCCGGCCAGTCAGTCCCCACGGCACCTGCTGCTCCCTCCTTAAGCTTTCCGGGTCTCCAGCCCCCGAGCCTTGGAAAGCTACACTATTCCTCTCCACCCTCTCTCCCCCACGCCGGGCTGCTCAGTCTCCGGGACATGCGGAGGCGGGAGAGGAGGGCTATCGGAAGGGGGTGGGGACTTGGAAAGAAGGTCCCATGCTTCCCCGCTCGCAACCCCCACCCCAACTCGGCAGCTGTCACGTGGTGCCTGGAGTGGGAGGTGGATAGAAAAGGCGAGACTTTTTTGGGTGCTCTTAATCGCCAGTAGTTCCTTCAGTCTCCGTCACCAACTCCAGAGACGCCGAGCTCCGCCCGAGAGCGCGAGCCAGAGGAGCGGCGACCCGCAGCCGGGAGCCCGGCGCGGGCGATGCGGGCGCCGCCGGCAGCACCTGCGGCTCCTCTTGGTGGTGGCGGCGGTCGCCTCGGCAGCAGCGGCGCGGGCCCCAACAGCCTAGGCAACCACAACCGCGACAGCCCGGACATCCTTGGCCGCGGTCGCCGCTTCTGATGCGCCTGCTGGCTCCCTGCCCCGCGGCTCCGGGAGGATGTGGGCCCTCGGCATCGCAGCAACTTTTTGCGGATTGTTCTTGCTTCAAGGTAAGAAGACGAAGGTTCGGCCAGCCCTCTGGCCAGGCGCGCATACCCCATCTACCCACCCGCCTCTTTGCCTCCCCTGGGCGCCCACCTCTGAGCTGGTGCCGCGCAGGGGTTGCCCAGCGGGAGTTTGGCGACGGCGACTGGTGCCCAGAGGCGCTAGATGCGAAAGTCTCCAAATCCCGCGCTGCTGGAGAAGAGGCGGGGGCGGAGGATTGGTGGGACTCCGGCTGCTGATGCTCAGGCTGCGCGGAGAAGCTGGGCTGGGGAAGAGGGAGGGTCCTTGCTAGGTCTCCGCGAAGGAGCGGAGGCTAGCGGGGGCACCCACCAAGTTGTCAGGCGTCTCCAGCAGCCCGTGGGAGTGGCGCCGTAGACAGGTGAGCGGCGGCAGGCGGGGCAGTTTATGGCCGGAGCGCACTGAGCCTAGATCGCAGCGCTCGCCTTGCGACCGCTGTGGGGCTGGGAGGAGGTGCGCCGGGTCCGGGACTGGTGTGCCCGGGAGCCGGGAGATCTATGACCTCTAGGTGTTGACTGGAGCTCATAGTTCCGAGCGGAAAAATCAGCCTGGAGCGGGGAGAGATGCGAAAACGTCTGGCTTCCAACCGAGCTCTGCGGAGGTGGGACCCGGACCGGGAACCCGAGCCAAACGGAGCCCCAAGAACCGGGAAAAAAGGACTGCGGTGCTGCGGCCGGGAATGCGCTCACGCGCGGACACACACACACACAAGCCCCTTCTCACATGCCGCGGCCACCCTTGCTGCTGCGGGAACCGTCCCGAAGAAAGGAGGGGGACTGGGGCGCAGCTGCACTTTGCGTCCGGCACATCCTCCCGAGCTTCCTGCGTAGGGAGCCTCAGAGCCACGGTACAGGAATGCCGACTTCAAAAATTAAATAAAGCTGAAAAGGCGTCTGCAAATGCAATCTCGAATGGTGCCAAAATAGTAATTAAGTCATTTGTAACCAATTAGCAATTAGGCAAATCCTTTGGCGTAGACTGGAGCTGACGCGAGTCTCGAGCTACTTCGCTCTCGGGTTGCATGTTCGTCGTTTCAGCTTTCATGAGGAAAGGCCAGGTGTGGTGCTGGTTGGGCTCTTCGTTTCTGGAGCATGGGTTCAGGGGTCGCGGGCAAAATCGCACATTATCCTGCAAGATGCTCGGTGGCCGCGCCGCCCCCTGCCGGCTGCAGCCACATCCGCGTTCATGGTGAACCGGGGAGTGCCGGAGCCGAGCGTGGCTGCCCGAACTAGGGGAGGATGGTCGTTTCCGGGGCGGTCTCTGTTGGGGCTGGGTCTGAACCCGACTGCATCTGTCTCCCAGGCTTGGCATTGCAAATCCAGTGTTACCAGTGTGAAGAATTCCAGCTGAATAACGACTGCTCCTCTCCCGAGTTCATTGTGAATTGCACGGTGAACGTTCAAGACATGTGTCAGAAAGAAGTGATGGAGCAAAGCGCAGGTAAGAGCCCAGCAGCCCTCCTCTTCTCTCCAGCCTGGGCCTGGGGTGGGAGTGAGGGAGCCAGTTTACATCATAGCAAAAGGGACTGACTTTGATATAATGCGCACACACTGGTTGTCGCGGATTTATTTTCACAATGCTGGGAAAATGAGTTCCAAGCTACTTTTATCTCATTAGAGTTAATTACCGGGGCTTCTCCCCAAGGGACTGGCGAGGGGAAGTGTATTTAAATGAGTGGCTCTCCTCTTTTTTATTTACTCTCCTCACCTTCCTCTGCTAAATGCTGATCAGGAGGCTGGAAAATATATGGATAACCAGCTCTGCTTGGGCAACTAGACAGTAGCCTGTGAGCAGTGTCAGCCTGAAATATGAAGCTAGTTGAAGTTCTCAGAGGTCAGCACTTGAAAAATGAGTTTTGTCAGAGAGCTATGCCATATTTCTTTGAAGAATACTACAGGATCTTTATTTAATTTTAGAACTAATGCATCAAATTCCAGGCACAAATTGCCAAGATCTTTCAAAGGAATGCAGTTCCCAGCCCCACGAGTTTAGCATCTGGTTGATGGGCTGGCTGAGGTTCTGGGCATGAGGTGAAGGAGGAAAGGGGGAGGGTGTTGGGAGAGCGAATCTCACTGGGTGGTGCAGAATCTTCTCACTGAGCTGCAGGTCTGCATCGTCCCCCACCTTCCAGTAGTCTTAGCAGAAATCAGAGTCCCCCTAAAAGTGCAACTGGCACTTGGGGGAAATGCATGAAACAGGAGCTTCAATTCCAAGGTCAAACCCATAGACATAGACTTTGCCATTTTAAGGATGTTGAAAAGAGGAGTGAATGAAGTTTAAAGAACCCAAGCCTTGCTTCTCTTTAGGTGGCTGAACATTGCTGCTCAGACAGCCTGGTGAAGGGTCCAAACTGTTAACTGATTCCTTTAACCCACTGGCAATTTAATGCAAGGGCTACAGTTTTTACAGCCAGTGCCTTAGGAGTGTAGTTTCTTCTTAGGGAAAGGCCTGGAAGTGCCTCATGGCTGACCGCACAGTTATTTGGGGAGCACATAGCTCCAGGCTGTGCTATTATGTGGTGTGTGTGCTTGCGACTTTAAAGACTCTTCTTTGTAGTTCATTATCAGCCTAGGTATGGATTCTTTCCACCAGAATCTGTCTTCCTGGAATCTGAAATGTCATGACTCTTGAGAATAACTTGCTACATGCTTTGTTTTGTCATAGGAGGTTGTTTTAAAAAAAGCAAAACAAAACGTAGGATTCTTTAAGACTGACAAAGTATTTCTTTTCTGCTTGTGTTTCATTCCTGAGACTTTTATCTGAGCAAAAATGGACTGTCCGGCCACCAGGGAAACTGCTGTGATTGACAGTCACTCTGAACGCATTATTGTTTCTCTCAGATATATATAGCTTTCTTCCAGGCAATAATCTAGAGATGGAAAAAAATGGGGATGCGGACCTATTAGGAGCTTCCTCATAATCCTCTAGGCCACTGCTTACCTGGGTACCATATTTCATAACCTGGAACATGGTTGCCATGAGGAGAGGAAAAGCTGTGAGCCAAATTACAGCCAGAAGAGGTGTCTTTCTCAGAGAGATTTCCTGGTCTCCAGAAGTGTATCTAAGAGAGATACCACCAACTCCATTTTTACAGTGCAGTTTTTCATCTTCCCTCTCTTCTCCACCATGCACTGAAAAAAAAAAAAAAAGGCAGCACAGGTATGATAATGCCTATCTTTCCCCAGTGAAAACTGTAGAGATTTGTCAGTGCTGACATGAAGTCGCTATTAGCTTGGTCAAGGAGAGTGGCTCGTATCCAGGCCAGGTTCCATGGTCATAGGCCAGAGGGTGACAGATATGGGAGAAATAAGGCAAGCTCAATTGTGACGTTTGAGGAACAGAAATAGTTGATGGCCTCAACGGGGAAACCGGTTATGAGGGAAAGGATGCAAGTTTTGCACATGTGGCATTCTGAGCCCAAATTCCATAGGAAGAAAAAAAAAAAAAACAACCAAATGCATGTTCCTGCGTTTAAAGAGTGATGCTTGGGCAGTTGGGGGATGGGAGGCTGAAAGCAAGTCCATTTTCATCATGTGATTGTTAGAGACCAATCAATTTAAGTGGCTATTAACCTTCCCCTTGTTGGCAGGGTTAGAGGACCAATCTAAAACCTCTGATTGTTAAGTGACCACAGTCTAGTACATTCATCTCCGCACTAGCAACAGCTGACTTCTCCTGTGTGCCTTGTGCATCAAGCTCTTAGTGCTTTTCATGGGGTATCCCCTGAAATCTGCTTTTCCTTTTGGATTAGTTAGTTTTTTCTTTTTTGGCTGCCCTGTGGCATGTGGAGTTTTGCAGACCAGAGGTTAGACCCCAGCCACAGTTGCAACCTAAGCCGAAGCTGCCACAAGGTCAGATCCTTAATCCACTGTGCGGGACCAGGGATCAAACCCGTGTCCCGGCATTCCCAAGATGCTCCCAATCCCATTGTGTCACAGCGGGAACTCCTGTGAATCCTCTTAAGGCTCCTGTTTCCCCAGGCCACGTGACCCACCAGCTTTTAATTCCACTGCAGGCTCAGCTTCTCCCCTGTGTAGAAAGAAAACCCCTCTCACCCACCACACCTGTTCAAGGATGCTATTGGGACTCAGAGCCAGAAGAGTTTCTGCTTGACCAGTAACATATATTGTCCTGATAATTTTAGTGCTTTGGACTCATAGTTAAGGGATGCACATTGGAATCTGGGAATTCTGTGCAAATCCTCAAGCCCGAGCCCCTCCTTGAAGAGGGCAGTTCTGGAAGTCTGGGGCATAGATGGCTATGGGTCACCCCTCAAGTGACTGTGCTGTGCCCTAAATTGAGACTTGCTGGTCTGGGCCAACCTTTTTGCATTTGAGAGGAGGAAAACAAGGACCAGAGAAATTAGCCAGCTTTTACTAAGAGGCACCTGCTTCCTGGGCCAGCACCTTACACTGTAAAACGAGTTACTAGGTTCGCTGGAAAAGGTAATCCAGGCAAAGTGCTCAAGGCTTAGCCAATTCTCAGGCCCGCCAAATTCACCTAATAGGCTTAGTGAACTGGTTGAGTGGACGGGCCACAAAGCGGATATTGCAAGAACAGGAGAACCCACCAGTAGGATTTTTAAAGTCTGAGTGCTGTGCAAACTGGAATTTTTTCATAAATATGGAAAGACCAGGGTTTTAAATAGACTAAGGGATTTTAATGAACCAAGCGAGTTTGACATTAAGCAGGAATGGAAAGCATTCTTGTTCCCCCAAAACATATCAGTAATGCAATACGTTAGTCTTTTCTGGATTAAGTCTGCAAACTCAGCTCTTAACGAATTTTGAGGCAGGTACATTTAATTTTCAATTGGAAAGTACATTTAAAATTAACCTTTACCTGTTCCCCAGAGCAGCATCCCTATTAGGTGCTGAGATTATTTTCTGCTCTTCTTCCTCTGGGTCATTTATGGAGAAATAAGGCATGGACTGTGGAGAAGGGAAGGCTCCTTTCATTGTCCTTACTAATTGATATTTAAATGTTTGCATAATGAATGACTTGTTCTCTCCAGCTCTGCACTTAATGACTTAGTGTATCAGTACCAGTGCACCCCTGATAATGACATTTCTTTTGCTCTTGCTTATCACCGCACTGGGCAAAATGTTTCAAGTATTGATTTTCGCTTCAGAGTAGAAGCCCACCCCCATGAATTTTAAAACCAGGGTATAAAGAATGTGAATTTGCATTTGTTTGACAGTGCAATCTTGTAATTAGAGTTTTTCCTCTTGACTAGATACAGTGAAAGGGGCATAATTTAATTTTTATAGACTAGCCAATTTTGGCCCTTGGTTAAAATATAGCTCTGTCAGTGGGCAAAATGTTACAGGTTCTCCTAAACCTTATTTAAAAGTTAAATGTAGTATATTGAGAGAAAGTTCATGGTGCAAATCGGTAACCTAATCGATCTCTTCACCCATCCTTTGCAACATGCATTAATCTATTTGTCTGTTTTGCAATACGCGAGTTACTGATTTATGTGCCATGTTGCATCTACATTATGGCTGTGTAAGTAATGGCTATTTTCCTTTTGGATTAGTTGCTCATTAAGTTGGGCAGAGATGGTTCCATGCCTTGGCTAGGTTAATTTCATGCCTTATTTTCTCATGAGCTAGATAAGGGATAGCAGGTGAGGCCCTGAGGTCTCTTAAATAATCAGTCATCTACTCTTAGGAGAAAGACATGGAAAGCTAACCATGTGGCTTATGTTCTCTTAAGTCTCTGCTCTGCTTAATTTCAGCCAGATTTAAAATAGCAGGCTGTAATTTGTCCTAGGGGTGGGCTTGGTGGGATGAAGGGCCAGTTTGCTAACCAAGATTGTATCACAGTTCCTTTTTACCTGGATTCTTTATTTTATTTTTTTAAAGGTGCAGACATGTCCACATACATACATGCACACATGGCATAGATATGTGCATACATTTTTTTTCTTTAAGGACTAAACCCTGTGGCATATGGAAGCTCCCAGGCTAGGGGCTGGATCAGAGCTGCAGCTGCCAGCCTACACCACAGCCACAGCCACCAATGCCCAGATCTGAGCCAAATCTGCAACCTACACTGCAGCTCACAGCAACCAGGGATCCTTAACCCAATGAGAGGCACCAGGGATCAAACCCACGGCCTCATGGATACTAGTCAGGTTTGTTACCAATGAACCACAACAGAGTTCCTATATGTGTACATTTTTAAATTTTGTCTATATAACTGTACACACAAACAATTCTTGTGGGGGAAAAATAGTGAAAATGGTTCATCCTCCTTCTTTGTATCTATTCAGAAAGTAAATGACTTAACCTGCCTTACAGTATAGACACAAAGACGTTTCCTAACTTGTTTTTCCCAAAACAGCTTTGTTCAGAACACCAGTGACATTCGTTAATCTTTCAGTACCCCCCGTTTGCTCCATATCTTTTTTTCTCTTCCCTGTTTCCTCTCCCTTTTGGACATCCCACCTGCAGGCCTTACTTTCTCACCCTCAAATCCATTTTGAAACAGTAAGATGAACTAAGGAGTCCACTCAAAGAATAAAGTGAAAAACAAAAATGTAAGAATCACCATATTTTAGGAGTTCCCGTTGTGGCTCAGTGGTTAACGAATCCGACTAAGAACAATGAGGTTGCAGGTTCGATCCCTGGCCTCGCTCAGTGGGTTAATGATCCGGCATTGCCGTAAGCTGTGGTGTAGGTTGCAGATGCGGCTTGGATCCTGCGTTGCTGTGGCTGTGGTGAAGGCCGGCGGCTGTAGTTCTGATTAGGCTCCTAGCCAGGGAATGTCCACATGCCACGGGTGCAGCTCTAGATAAAAAGGCAAACAGACAAAAAAAAAAAAAAAAAAAAGAATCACCATATTTTAACTTTGCCAAGGAGATCCCAAAAGGTTAAAAAAAAAAAAGGTTGAAAACAAAAAAGGTCCAGATGTCAAGAAAGAGAACCTCATATGTTAATACCAGCCCTGCTAAAAAGGTTTCCGTGTCAACCTCCATAAAGTTATGAATTACACAGGGACAGATTCTGTGCCATGAATGTCAATATCATCACCTCCTTGGCAGTGGGACCCTGAAAGAACACCTTTCTCTTCAGGGCAAGACAGTTTTCTGATCCCATTGTTCTCAAGACACATCCATCTCTTTTGTGTGGCAGGCAGAGCCAACTTCTGAGGAGGGATTTGGAGGGGGAATAGCAAATGCCTTCAGTCCCTTAGACTCTCCAGTAAGTGAAGCACTTGTTTATGTTAACTTTCCAGCTGAACAGGCAGCCTAGTGCTGACCTCCTGTCTCCACAGATGAAACGTTTGCAGATTGATTCGGCTTTCCTCTAACACAAATTCCTTCCACTCATGAAATTCTCATGAAAGCTTCCGTCATTGATGGTTTTCCTAATGAGTTTAAACAGGCTTCAAAGCTAGATTTTTTTCTCCCAAGTGAAAAATGAAATGGAGGGTGAAAACAAAACACACCGTTTCTTTTGAACTTGGACGAGGAAATCTGCTTCCCTTATACAGTCCTGGAATCAAAAGATCTGAATATACAGCCTGCTTTCACTCTCCCTCTCCCTCCCCCTCCCTCCCTCTCTCTCTCCCTCTCCCTCCCTCTCCCCCTCTCCCTCCCTACCCTTCTTTCTTTCCTGGCTTCCCTCTCCCTCCTCCTACCCTTTTCTCTCTCTCTCTCCTTTTACTTTTGTTCATTGATTGACTGAGGTTCCAGTGCTCAAAGCTGGCAAAGGTTTATTATTGCGCAGGGTGGAAACAGCCCACACCTCAACACCTGCTGTCAGCTGTTGAATGGAAAGGGTATCCGCCTCCATTAGGGACTGAATGGCCCTGCTCCAGGCTTGGTAACTTTGAATAGGCTACTCAGCATCCCCGGTGCTTAGCTTCCTTCCCTGTAAGAGGTAGAAACTGGCCACATGCCTTCTTAGGTGATACAGCAAGGCAGCGAGGAATGCTACCAGTGTAACCACCTTAAGGAGCCAGTCCTAAAGGTTGAAACCCACCAGAATTCTCACCAGGAGTTGCTTACTTCTTTCGCCATAGCTACCTCTGAAGGCTGGCCCAGGTACCTTAGCCTAAGGGACTTTTCACCCTGTTTTTTCATTTCTCATACTGAAGGAGTCTTTGCATTTAACCTTTAATTCCTTATATTAGGATCCTCATACTTAGCCTGGAAGGTTCACAGTAAGATAATATCCTGCCTTGATAGTTGGTGAATCTGAGATGCAGAGAGATTCAGCAGTTTGCTCAGGACCGCACAGCCAGTGGGACTGAAATTCAAGTCTTTTCCTTTGCCCAGGATTTTTTTTTCATTCTAATGCCATTTCTTTTGTTGTTGTTGTTGTTGTTGTATTTTAGTTGCAGTTTTATTGATATCTAATTGACGCACCATAAAATTCACCCTTTCATCCATAAAATTCACCCATTCACTTGGTTCATCTTTACTTATTCACAGAAGTATGAAGATAATCTCATTCCAGTTGTCTAATTCCAGAACATTTTCATCACCCCCAAAAGAAATCCTGTATCCATTAGCTGTCACTAGTCTGGGAGCCACTAATCAATCACTTGCTGTCACTCTGTGCCTATCCAGGATGTGTCACCTAAGTGGAATCACACAGTATGTGGCCTTTCACAACTGTCTTCTGTCACTTAGGATGTTTTCAAGTTACATCCATTTCACATCCTACTTTGAAGTGCATCTTTCAGATTTCCTTGTGCGGGGGTCTGAAGGGAAATGGCAGGCGTGGCAAATCCCTAAATTATAGAAAGGGCGGGATGAGATGGGGTAGGAGAGGGGCTGGTTGCGAACCTGGAACTCCATTGCCTGATTAGCCAATTTGCTGAGTTGAACTAAAAATCTGTACCGAGAGCGAGTCGTTCCCGTGAGCCACAGGGCAGAGGAATTCACGTCCGTCAGGACTCTGCCTTGTGCCCAGCACTGGGCTGTTGATCCATTGCCTGTCCACCCATTGCCATCTGTTAATCTGCCTTTCCCCCAGGGGACCACGAATGAGTTTACCTTAGCCACAAGAATCCACTCAGCATCTGGTGGGCTGTCCCTGATGCCAGAATCTCATCAGTAATCCCAGCTCTTATCAGTCCATCCCAACATCTTGCCCCACCCCAGAGACCACAGCCCTCAAGGATCCTTCACCTCTGAGGTTCGAAATGTTTAGAATTTCACAGGTGAGAAGACTGTGGCTGGCATGGAAAGAAATTTTCTTTCCTAGGCACTTAAACATCTCAATTAGACCATTTCTCTTCCTTCCCTTGAGAAGGCTTGAGGGTGGAGGAGGTGGAGAAGTATTCTGGGAGAGAATTTGGTTAAGAAGATGGGATTCTGACATGATTTGATCATCTACAGTGAACACTCAGTGAACATGTGCAGATCTAGCTTTTTTCTCCCAAACCAAATCACTGATAAGAGCCTTTATATAGACACAACTTTTTACTCCTTTAAAAGGTATAAGCTTCTTCTCTGTTATTTCTTTCACAAAGACTAAGATGAATTCTCCTCCACTGTGGGACAGAAGTGATTGTATTCTAGGGGAGAGGAGACTTGCCAGTGAAAGGTGGTGTGTTTCCTCCTCTGAGCACTCCACAAAAGGCCATGTCTATAATGTAGGCTCTTCAATCAAATCTGTGATGAGTCTGCCTGAGAATAAACAAAAGAATGTTGATACATGCCATTTATTCCTGCTATCCATGGTAGACTTTGGGCTGTAGCTACATTGCGATTCAGGAACTGTTTTCACAAGCCAGAGCTATATACCGCAGGTTCCTTTATTAATAAATTGCTCCCAATCTTCTGATTGCTTCCAGTGGTCCAAAGCAAAACAGCAGAGGAACTAAATTAAGTGCTTTCAATAAGGTAAAACCATGAGGAGTTTGTAACACACACCCCCCCCTTTTTTTTTTTGAGTGCGTTTAAATAGAGGAAAGCAGTGATGGTTCACGACATTGATTTCGAGCTTTATGACTTTGCAAACCGGCAGCAGGATCCAGATGCATAAGTGATGAAGTGTTGTATTATTTTAAGGAAGTTGTAATACTTGGTCCAGTGCATTTCATTTCTCACTGGACATGGATAATAGCTTTTTATGTTTTTCTATTTCTTGGACTTGTTGGTGAGAGCAGAGAATTGGTGGAGACAGCGCCAGGGGCGGGTGATGCTGGGGTGGCTCTCTCAGCCCACAGCCCTCTGTGGTCCACGTGTGCACAGTACTCGGGGTGAATACGAATGTGCAAAGCAGCTTCTGATGCACTGCACGGAGCCTGCTTCAAAGAGCACCTGGCGGAAGCAGGTGTATTTCAGGGGACGCTGGATGATGGTTTTTGTGCACTGTTTTGTTGCTCAGGCAAAATCTAACAGACCACTTGGGTCTCCGGTAACTTCAGAGAACCTCTTCGGAAATAATAAGAGGCGAGGCAGGTTGACTAGTTTTCCACCCAGTCAGGACATCCGAATGGATCTTGGCTTCAAAGCCAGCCTCGAGATTCTCTGGAGAATTTCCATGACTTCAGAAGGAAAGGCGGTGAGGGGGTGGAGCCACACCTGTAGAGGGAAGAGTTAGCGGATTTTTTCTGAAAGAGCAAGCATCATTCTCCTCCGCCTGTCACTGGCTGTTGGAGGGGGAAAAAAGAATAAAGCAAGTCAGAAGCAGACGTTTTACATAAGGATGGGTTAAGATCCAGAGAGACTAAACCAGCCTTGTGAATCTTGGGTCAGCGTGTAGAAGTCAGCCAGGGGCCCTGCCTACCTGTGCCTGTGGAGATGCACTTCTAGAACTGACCTTGCTGGTGTCCGTGATGAGAGGAGGACGACAGGAGGATGTTCTGACAAGTGTTATCTTTGTTCATTGTTCTCCAGCCAGCAGTTTGCCTGGCGCTGGATCCTTTAGTATTTTAGAGTATCTTTTCCTCATTGAATTGAATCGTAGCTTCATTCACTGGAGTCCATTCATGGTGGTCATTTCTGAGCACGGGGCTTGAGAATGGACAGTGCGTCTGCCTCCCCCTTCCTTTCTCTTTCTGTTTCTCTCTCTTTCTGCCCCCCACCATCTATTTTGCACAAACATACACTTTCACTCACTCACTGCTATGCAGACGCCCAATAAGTATTTGCCGAATGAGTGTATTGAAACATAGATTTCAAGCTAAAACAAATAGGTTTTTTTATCGGCTTTTTAAAAATATTATGCCTAAAGTGAGGGAGCTTAAATTTCTATCATAAGAAGAAAAAACAACAAAGATAAGTTTAATACACTTTTGGCTTTTTAGTTAAACTCTTAAAATGGTCTACTAATGCATGTTAAGTCATGGTGTCATTTAAGGAACAAGTCTGTGGTGTAATCCACCACAGTTTTTCTGGTATGTCAGCTTGCTTTTAAGGCTGATCTGGCTGTATTTTGAAGACGGCTGTTTTCTGGAAACACACACACCCCAACTTCTACAACATCCAGCTACCTGGGTAGTGACACCAGCTGGGGACAGGTCACCATCTAGCCAATTCTGTCAGTTGGAGGCTTAAGTTATTTGGAACTCTTACATTGAGATCTGCCTGGGTCATGAACTTCCTTAGGAAGGAAACAACCCCGGTCACATAGTCATAGTCCTCCAGCAAACTTCTGTCCCCAACCCCAGGCCTCTCCCATACCAGAAACGCAAGTTTAAAATACAAGTGGGTATGTGTTACAAGACAGGGGCAATCTAGACTTTCAAGTGGCAGATGTACTTCTAACCATTTAGTCTGGGAAACTTAAACCACAGAGGGATACAAGAAAAAAAAAAAGACGGTGTTTTACATTTTGCTGTCTTGTCTGTCTTGCACATCTACTATTTCACGAGGCTCTCAGAATCCAACAAACTGCTTGTCTTCATGCCCTGTTTGTTGAACATCATTAATATCACTGTCTTAAAACTCATGCCGTTCTTGTGTTGAACCTCGAAGAAGCTCTAGCTGCAATAGCTTCAGGCATCAGGAAGCCTTTGGTCTGTTCCCCTCATTAGTGTATGGGGCATAGTTTCATAAGAGAATTAACCAGTCATTGCCGCTACCAGATTTCTTTATGTTCTTAAGTCCACCCTAGACCTCACTTTCTACATCACCTAAGAACATTTTGGGGGGCAAATAATGAGGACTTAAGCCATACAGACACATACTGTTTACATAACCAGATTGTCCAAGAGGAGGATGTCCTGGAGTTGTTCCTATCACTCAGTGACATCATGAAAAACCCAGGTTTTCTCCATTTTCCTACGGATTTACCTGAACATAAGCTTTTTGTCCTTAGGCTAATTGCCTCTTGGTCACAAAGTAGCTGCTTGAGTTCAAGTTAAAGGGAAGGGCTAGCACCAAGGAACTTTTCTCTCCAGCTTTTCCTTTTAAGAAGAAAACAGAACCTCTTCTAAAGTCCCTCTGAGAGACTTCTACTTTTCAAGGGGCAGAATGTTGTCTTACGGCCACTATTTGCTGTAAGGAAGAAGGCAGCATGTAGGCAAGAGAAATCCTTATACCAAACTGAAAAGAATCAAGCACTATGATTCCAGGGCCCTTTGGAGAAAGAACAAGGATTTCTTATCCTGAACATCACCCACACTCTTGCCTATAATGAATACTGAAATGCACCATCAGAGGATCTTCATCATGAATCACTGTCACATTTTGGAAAGAGAAAGAAACACATACATACGCCAGCAAGTGATGTCTTGCTGCTTTGTCCAAGGCATATGTGACATTTCAGAATTTTGGTTCCCTGAATGATGAGATGTGAGAGCATAACTATATTTTAGTGTGGGATATTTTTCTATAGAAGAGAATGTTGTGTTTGTGGTGACAAATACAAGGGTGCCCTGGGTAATGCCTTGATCTTTTTGGCTCATCCCATCTGGAGCCATTATGCCACCAAGGACTCTGTTTTCCCTCATTGAGGTAAATTTGTATGCAAGAAACTGATTAGGAATCTTTGGGCCCCCTGCTGTTAATATTGCTATTGCAGAATGATAATCAAAAGCACTTAAAGGTTTAAAATGCAGGAGCACAGTTTCATAAATCATTGAAGGGCACTGTTAATACTGAGATAATATGTCATAAATATCTGTTTCCTTACCCCCCCCCAAACTGGGAACAAAGACACCAGCTGAAGCAAAGCAAGTGACTGTACAGAAACTTTCCTCGCTCAGAAAGTTATAAATGAGCAGAGGAATCTAATTCTAATGTGAAACACAAGTAAAACTAACAGTTGGTATCATACATTATGGGTTGGTTGTTTGCTTGTTGTAATTAAGTTGGCATCAATGGTTAACAGCCTTGAAAATTAAACTCAACCAAAAAACTTTGGGAAGGGGCAGTCAACAGCTTCTGAGTAATGAAGTTACATTTCCATCAGGAGGAAAAAGAATGTTCTCAAGTGTCTTGTTTCATGCGTCCTTTGTTAATGTTTTTGGCTATTAACAGACACATTTTTTTTTAATTTACTCTTTTCTTTTATTATAGACACATGTATTTTCACTCTTAGGGCCAGGTCTGTGCCTTTACATCACTCTCCATTCCTGGTCTCACCAACTAGGGCAAGATGGACGGAGGGCTTGGCATCAGTATGGATGTGCAGTGCAGACCTTGGCACTTCCTTTTTTATTTTGGCCTTTTACAAATGGGCTGATAGCATTCTTGTTTGATTCATGTGGTCATCGGTGGCCCAAATGGAGAGGGCTTCTTTGGATTTTAAAATATTCACATCCACGGCAAAGGAAAAGTACTTGATAGCCAGAACGCAGAATTGTCCAGGAAAAAAAAAAAAAATACTGCCTTCCAGGACTTTCCCTTTATGTCTGATGAATGGTGTCCATCATGGCCCTAACAAGGCACAAGTACATATAGATAAGCCTCTTCTCCCGGAGATGTTCCCATTAGAATGCAGAGACTGTCAGGATTTCTCACACAGTGTTCTTTAAGAGAAAAAAAAAAATTGTACTTGGGAACAAATCAAAGATCTTTTTTCTCCCAGTTTCTTTCAAAACCCACTGAAAATGCACATAGTTCATTCCAATTACCCATTTCCAAGCATTTTTATTTGAGGAGCTGTTTCTAGTCCTGCATGGAATATTTATTATATTTATTATAATGTAATCATAACTCCAGTACCGTAAGTGTGGGTTATTTTTCGAGTAGAGGAAGATTAGTCCCACTCCCAGGCGGGCATTCACACAAGTAGCAGTTTGCCGTAGAACTTGGGCTTGAAAACTACATTCCATCACATGGGGTGAAAAGGAATGGACTATTAAAGGCTCTGTTTAGACACTGGCATCTCAGTACCAGCAAAGGGAGCGGAGGAAAAGATAAATATGCATAACAGTCCCTAAAGAAGAGAGGACACATGCTTTATAATCTGTACCTTAATTGACCATGGGATAGAGACTAAAGTGAGAAAATGAGGAAAATAACATATTTTCAGAGTGTGCTTATAGCAGGTAGGTCCTAATAGAACTGTAGTCCCACACTGCCTCGGGTGGCCCAAGGTTGCTTTTGCCTCTTTTGGGGTGGGGGAGGGGCACACCATACTCCAGGTCCTCTTTCTGCCCCAGTGCAGTTCTGCTCACCTGGAAGAACAGTGTTAAATGGTTCTTGTTTCTGATTCTCTAAGTCCAGAGGCTGTCTAGGGTGGAAGAGTAGATGGAAAATGCTTCCAAATCCTGCAGAGAATCACTACAGAATTAAGTTCTGGGATACTGTGCAAACTGGGTCAAATAGAACCTGGTGGGGTTTAGAGGGCACCCAGTGGTTCTTGGTCTTTGATTTCCCCCAGGTTCTGAGCACAATGATTAATAAACCAAGGAACTAGGCAGATGAGGCCCAAAACTTCAGCATGGTTACCCAGATAGACTAGGTGGGAGGGAGCTTTGGGATAAAATTCCAACAGGTTTCCAATTTAGCATCTTCAAATGAGCTGGTTTATCCAGTCCCAACGAAGCCAGAGGAGCAGCGCAGGACATCTGTTTGCCCTGAGCCAGCACTCCCAAGAAGGAAAAGGAAGGGGGTAAACAGCGTGTGCCCAGTTAATTCTTCCTAATTTTACCAATTAGGTATGTCACTCCACCTCCTTTGCAGAATAGGGAACAGAGGCCAGGAGTTGCATCTGGAAGGAAACATCAAGAGTGGGGAAAAACTGGTCCACCAGCAATCTTCCCTGAAGCCCATCACACTGAAAAATAGTCTGGAGAGCCCCAAGGCATGAGTGAAATGGTTACATAGCACAGATGTTTGGGGCTACATCTGCCAACTACACAGGCATACATACTCATGGTATTGATCATCAGCATGAGTGGTGGCCAGGCGTATTTCACCGAAGCATTCATTTGGGTAGGACATAGAAAAATGATATAGACCTTTCCTTCATGCATGCCAGTGTATTTTATGAAAAAAATTTATTTTGAAATAATTTGGGACTTACAGAAAAGCTGCATACATAGTAGCGTTCGCATATACCCTTCACCCAGCATCTGCTGTTGTTATTACTGGCATCGCCATTAATACAGTGATCAAAACTAAGAAATTAACATTGGTGCCTTACTGTTAATTAAACCATGGTTTTTATTTGGATTCCACCTGTTTTTTTTTTCCTTTTTCTGTTGCAGGATCCTATCTAGGATCCCATGTTGCATTTCATGGTCAACCTCCTAAATCTCCTCTAATCTGTTCCTTTTTCTTTCCTTGTCTTTCATGATCTTAAAACAGGTTTTTAAATTGAAGTATCGTTGATTTACAAGTTTGTGTTAGCTTCAGGTATATAGCAAATGATTATTTTATTTATATTCTCTTTTCAGTTATTTTCCATTATCGTTTATTACAAGATATCAAATATAGCTCCTGTGCTATACAGTAAATACTTGTCGTTAATCTATTTTATACATAGTAGTATATATCTGTTCCATATCCCCAATTTATCCCTCCCTTTGCCTTTGGTAACCATAAGTTTTTTTTTTTTCTATGTCTGTGTATCTATTTCTGTTTCGTAAATGAGTTCATTTGTACTGTTTTTTAGATTCCACATTTAATAATATCATATTGAAACCTCACTCCTTCTCGGGTGGGAGTCAAACCCACAGGCTGGGCCTCAAATCTACCCACACTTCAGATTAGGACTTGAACCCAAGATCCCAGACTTAGGAGGGGACCTGAACCCACTGTCTTTTAATTGAAATTGCTCACCTGGTGTCAGGACTTACTGAAGCTCAGATTCCTTGACTCACGGCAGGTAGAATTCAGCGTGAGGACAAATGGCAGGCAAAGAGTGAGTATATTAATATAGCACACTTGTGAGAGATGCCACCAAGCTGGCAAAGGAGTGCAGCCTTGAGAACAGAGAGGGCTACATTTTTTAATCAAAGAAAAAGTGGGGAGGGGAAGAAGACCACCTTCTTCCTCATTTATGGGTAGACATCAAGGCTTTATACCATTAGTTCCTCCTTTAACTCTGTATGATTTAACTAGGACTGTTGTGGCACTCTTTAAATTATATGTATATTAGCAAAAGAATGGTAACATATACTAAAATATGGTAATTCATCTCAGGTTTTGGTATAATGTCCCCCTTTACCTGATTTTACTCCCTTTCACCTATATTTCTGTCTTGATTACATGCAGAAATGCTACTCTTCAAGGACTGTTAACTCCCTGACTTCATATGTCAAGATTCAGACCCCATATCTATTGTCTTGTGTTCTATATATTGAGGTTTGTGGCTTGAGTTTATCTAGAGCTTAGATGCACCTGTTCTTCCTTCAGGATTGTGTAGATTGTTCCTGGGTCACTGCCTTCCTTTCTCTAATGGTCATGAGTTTACAACAGGCTCCCAAACTCCCTTAAAATCCCCTACTTTTAATCCTCTAGTGGGATTTTTAAACTATTTAATTATCCTACTCTATCCATATCAATATGATATTTGTCTTTTTCTTGTATGACTTACTTCACTTAGTAAAATAATTTCAAGTTACATCCTTGTTGCTGCAGATGGCATTATTTCATTCTTTTTTATGGCTGAGTAGTATTCCATTGTATATGTGTACCAAATCATCTTTATCCATTCAACTATCAATGAGTATTTACGTTGCTTCTGTATCTTGGCTCTTGCAAATAGTGCTTCTACGAAAATTGAGGTGCACGTGTCTTCTGTGACCTGATAGTTTTGAGGAGGACTAGGACTAGTCAGCTTTTTGTACACTGTCTGTCAGTTTGGGTTGGCCTTATATTTTCTCATAATCAGATTGAGAGTACAAGAGTACTTAGAAGGGACCTGCCATCACTTCTCCATGCCTCATACAAGGGTGAGTGATGTCAGTATGTCATGATGTTAACTTTGATCACTTAATTAGATGATATCTCCTGGCTTTCTCCACTGTAAAGTGACTATTTCTCTTTGTTTCATTAATAAATAATTTGAAGGATATAGTTAGAAACTCTGCAGATATCCTCTTTCTCCTCAAAGTGTGCTCAATAATTTCAGCATCTACCAGTGGGTTGCTCCCTCATTGGTTAGCACTGTGGTGGTCTAATCTTAATTTATATTTCCCCCCCTTACTCTGCATTTATTACTTGGAATTCTTTGAAAAGAAAGAGCTGTCCCTTCTCCAATTTTTTTAAATTGTTTATTTATATGAGTATGAACTTCCAAATATTCACTTTCTGCTATGGGTTCTAATCTAGTACTATTGTTATTTATTTCATTGTTCAGACTGCTCCAGCTTTCCATTGGAAGGCTGACCTCAGTGTCTTTTCAAGATGGCCCATCCTTTGAACACTTCCTTATTTTTGGTGCTGCATATAAGATACTCCAGGCTCATCTTGAACTTTCCATCTCCTGGTCGTGTCTATCACTTCTCTGTGATAGCTATGACTTCTTTTAAGTTGTAAACAAACAAATTAAAATAAATAAAACAAACCCTCCAGTCAAGGAAGTTAATATTTCTTGGGCGATACACTATGGGCTGGCATGGCCATAGGTGCTTTGCATGCATTGTCCTCTCAATCCTCATTCTCTTATTTTTTTTTTCTCTGTCAGATAGGTGTAGTTTTCTCCCTTTTCAAAAGCATAACTGTGGCTTAGGGAAATTAAGTGCATTATTCCATTTTCTCCCACAAGAATTTTAGTCTAGGTCTTTTGGACTCCAGGGTCCGTGTTCTGTGAAGAATTATGTCAGAAGCAACATGAAGCATGCATGAACTTTATCCACTTCAGCTTCCTCCACTGCATTTCATAGATGAGGAACTGAGGTCAGTAAATGAGAAGATCAAGCTTTCTTCAAGACCCAGAACTCAATGGAAGAAATTAATGGAAGAATCTGATCCTCTGGCACTCATCCCAATAGTATTTCTTTCCATTCCAATGAGTATAATTCTTCCCAGGTGATGTTCACTGGTAAAATGACCAAGAATTTCAGTTCCTTATTTAAACTTCTTTTGCTTACCTTATGATCAAATATCATCTCTCATTGTGTTTGCCTGCAACCATGAATGGGATTTTTGAGCCTATGTGATCATTTCAGGTCAAGAAATAACACATCAGAATGTAGATCTGAGTCCATCTTTGACCTTTTCCCTATGTGACCTTGAAAAAGAATTTTATTGGTAATCTCCGAGAACAAGATTTTCTTTCTCCAATTTTGAAATTTAAATGATGAAACCAATCTGGCTCCCTTAAACTTTTTTTTTTATATAATGATTTTTATTTTTTTCATGATAGCTGGTTTACAGTGTTCTGTCAATTTTCTACTGTACAGCATAGTGACCCAGTTACACGTACATGTATAGATTCTTTTTTCTCACATTATCATGTTCAATCATAAGTGACTAGACATAGTTCCCAGTGCTACACAGTAGAATCTCATTGCTTATCCATTCCAAAGGCAATAGTCTGCATCTATTAACCCCAAGTTCCCAGTCCATCCCACTCCCTCCCCCTCCCCCTTGGCAACCACAGGTCTATTCTCCAAATCCATGATTTGCTTTTCTTTGGAAAGATTCACTTATGCCGTATATTAAATTCCAGATATAAGTGATATCATATGGTATTTGTCTTTCTCTTTCTTACTTCACTCAGTATGAGAGTCTCTAGTTCTAACCATGTTGCTGCAGATGGCATTATTTTGTTCTTTTTATGGCTGAGTAGTATTCCATTGTGTATATATACCACATCTTCCTAATCTAATCATCTGTCGATGGACATTTAGGTTGTTTGCGTGTCTTGGCTATAGTGAATAGTGCTGCAGTGAACATACAGGTGCATGTGTCTTTTTCAAGGAAAGTTTTGTCTGGATATATGCACAAGAGTAGGATTGCTGGGTTGTATGGTAGTTTTTTGTGTATGCTTTTCTAAGGTACCTCCATATTGCTTTCCATAGTGGTTGTACCAACCTAGATTCCCACCAGCAGTGCAGGAGGGTTCCTTTTTATCCACACCCGCTCCAGCATTTGTTATTTGTGGACTTATTAATGGCTCACTTAAACCTTTTAAACATGTATTCCTTCTGGGTATTAAAGTAATGCCTATCAATAATTTTAAAAAAAGAAAAGGAGTTCCCGTCATGGCTCAGTGGTAACAAACCCAACTAGTATCCACAAGGATGTGGGTTTGATCCTTGGCCTTGCTCACTGGGTTAAGGATCCTGCTTTGCAGTGGCTGTGGCATAGGCCAGCAGTTACAGCACTGATTTGACCCCTAGCCTGGGAACTTCCATATGCTGTGGGTTTGGCCCTAAAAAGACAAAAAAAAATTTTTTTTAAAAGAGAAATAAATCACAGGAAAAGCTGAACATACTGCCTCACGTATTACCCAGTACCATCCTAGTAGGTGACGTTGCCACTTTAACTCTCAAATATCTCTTTGGTAAAACAAATTCATTTAAAAAAATTTTTTTCTGGAGTTCCCGTCGTGGCTCAGTGGTTAACAAATCTGACTAGGAACCATGAGGTTGTAGGTTCAATCCCTGGCCTTGCTCAGTGGGTTAAGGATCTGGCGTAGCTGTGAGCTGTGGTGTAGGTTACAGACACGGCTCGGATCCTGCATTCCTGTGGCTGTGGCGAAGGTGGGCAGCTACAGCTCCTGTTAGACCCCTAGCCTGGGAACCTCCATATGCCGTGGGTGCGGCCCTAGTTAAGGCAAAAGATGAAAAAAAATTTTTTTCGGAAAGAAACCCAATTATTAATTTTTTCTCAACTATGATGTTTTTAAGAAGACTTGGAAAACCAGAAAATTCCTGAAAGTAGGTACATCTCAAAAACTGTAATTAAGCTCAGAGGGGGAACAAATTACCACATCAATGTTTACACTGTGCCTTAAGATACTCCCTGGCTTCTTGAACATAGAAAATAAGAACAATGGAGCCCAAGCAACACTCTGGATCCATTACCATAAAGCAAGGACGTTACAGAAGACAAGACCTGCTGAAACTAAAAAGATTCCTTACACTACTGAGATGGCTTCTGGTTATATTGGAGACTCTGAAGAAAGGACCTGGAAATACGGTTTTGGCTTTAAATATTACAGAACCAGAATATACCTAAATGCAAGTCTTACTCAGCATACCTGCCTCCTGCCCATACATTCAGGTTGTGACTCAAACTTTGCCTTCCTTTTCTCATTTTCCCTTCAAACTATGACCACATCTCTTGTTATAATGTAGCCATACTCTCCACCCCACCCCCAGCACCATGGATTCCAACTTATCTGCAAAGTTTGTATATGCTATTGAAAATACCCTTTCTATGGAGACAGTTCAGTTTAAAAATATTTTAATATAAGAGGAGTCTACAAATATTGTAAAACCACCGAAGGCTTTAATAGAGTAGCCATGATCTCTCTGTGGAACCCAGAGAGATCTTTTATGATATTCTTCAAAGAGCAAATGTTCCAAACTGTTGTTAGTAGTTTCTCTCATACACCTGGAGAGGAAAGGTTGAGTTGAAAGGATAGCTTTCACAGTGTAAAGGTGATTGGATTTTGATAGCGTAGAGCAGAGGTCAGCAAACTATGGCCCCTTGGCCAATTCTGATCCAGTGTCTATGTTATGAACTGAATTTTGTTCCTCTACCAATTTATGTGTTGAAGCCTAACCCTCAATGTTGATGGTATTTGGAGGCAATTAAGGTTAGATGAGGTCAAGAGTTGGGGTCCTGGTCCCATGGAATTGGTCTCTTTATCAGAGAGGAAGAAACCAGAGCTCTCTTCCTCTCTCTGCACCCACAGAGGAAGGGCCATATGAGGATACAGTGGTCTACAAGCCAAGAAGAGAGTTTCCACCAGAAACCTAATTTTCCACCACCTTGATCTTAGACTTCTAGCCTCCAGAACTATGAGAGAAATTAATTTCTGTTGTTTAAGCCTGCTTCTGCAAAAAGCAGGTTTATCAGAACACAGCCACACCCATGTATTTATGTATCAACTATGACAGCTTTCATGATAGACTATCAGAACTGAGTAGCTGTGACCGAGATTATTTGACCTGCAAAAGGAAAAATATTTACTATCTAGTTGTTTACAGGAAAAGTGTTCCAACCCCTGCAATAGAAACTTATCATACATAGCATAGGTTTGGAACAGATAAAGCCATCCCAGGTGGATATTAAAGGGCACAAGGGAAGAAAGTGCCTTAGTGGACAGATATCAAACTAGCACTGACCAGGTCACCTCCAGAAATGTCCTAGACTTCCAGCCTTAACCCTGACCCTACCCTTCCAACCCAGTCACCTCACACGTGACCTGAGTGCTTGACAGTGAACATTATCACTCTCAATAGGTGCAGTCCTTTCCAGGGAGGCATGTGGGGGTGTCTGTCCTCCAGTGAGGCTGATAGGACAGGTCAGTTGTCATAGTAGACTAGAAAGGGAATAAATGTCACAGAACAGCATGGTAAGCAATGAAGAGACCAGCTCACGTCTCCCTCTCCACAGCTATGGATCAGCAGAGCTGTGAGGCTGATACTATTCATAAAGCAAATATTCCAAACTATTTTGGTAGCTTGCTTCTCCTATATACCTGGGGAGGAAAGACTGAGTGGAAGGGATAGCTTTCATAATGTAGAGCGATTGGATTTCGATAGAATAGAACAGAGGTCAGCAAACTATGGCCCCTTGGCCATCAGAGGCTTCCCAACTGCAGAGCAGAACCTGCGAGCAGGTTGTAGAGCAGGATTAAATCTTTGCAGGTAGCAGAAAGTCTTCTCCCTGGATAAATCACAATGTACATTCAGAGTCTGCATGTGTTTGCTTTCTCCCCCATGTGCCGATTTGGAAATCTAGACACCAGCTTAGGTCATCTGGGGTTCGTTCTGGGAATCTGTGCATCTAAAGAATGTCCAGGTAATTCTCCTGCACACTGATGTCTGAGGGCCGTTGTGTGGGCTGTTTCCACCTGCTGGAGTTCTAGTACTGTTCCTACCTGGGGAGTGGTTGCACCTTTGACAAGCCCCTGAAGGAAGTCCTTGATGACAGAGAGCTTTAGTCAAAGGCACCACATGATAGATTCAGTACAGAGGATGGTTTCTGTACCTGGGTGCCACCAGCCAGGTCAGTCTTGAGGTTTTTGGAACAGAACGCCAGCCTCAGAACCATGTGCTGACCCAGTAATGTAGAATTCCATGGCTGAGACCACTGCTGGGCTGTTCTGACTTCAATCAGAGTTGTTGAAGATGCCTTTTTATCTGCCTGCTCAATCTGTGGTGACCCAGGTATGTTAGGAACAGGCAAAAAGAAGTGGACTCAAACACAAACACCATCTTTCTTCTTCTCACCATGTAATCAATAATTCAACCCTGTAAAGCAAGCCCGACTTCTGATGGAGTGCTTGCTGCAAAGAAGATGACAGGGCCATCCAGCATCCACATCAACTTCTAATTTTTCTTTTTTCCTTTTTTCTTTTCCTCTTTCTTTCTTTCCTTTCTCCTCTCCTCCTCATCCCCCTCTCTCCCTCTTTCTCTTTCTTCCTGCCTTCTTCCCATTCTCTCTTCCTCTCTCCCTTTTTCTCTCTCTCATCTTTTTCTCCCTCTCCCTTTTCTTTCTTTTTTCTCCCTCGTTCTGCCCTATCTTCTGTCCTGCCTTTGGTCTTCCTCCATCTGAATGCAAAATGATGACCTGCTAAAATGTGGTCCATGTAGAGTCCAAGAGGATCCCAGGATATTGTGTGAACAGCTGTGGGGAAGAAGAGCTGTCAAAACAAATCAATCAGTTCTTGAACTCACATCTCCTCTGAGTGAAACTCTGTAGTGTCACAGATCCAATAAGTGGCCACTTAGGTGGTTTAAGGATGTGAATCAGAAAATAACAGCAACAACAACAGTAATGACAGCATCAACAGAAAACACCTACATAGCACCTATTTTGGGTCAGGTGCTTCTCTGAGTGCCTTATACATAATTCACTTATCTTGGAAGGATCACTTCTAGGGTAAAACTCACCATGGAACGGAAATATTTTTGTATCATCTATTTGGATGCAATTCAATCTTAATATATAATTCATTCCAGTGGGTAGAGTATAGAGGATCTCATTCCTTTGTTGCTTATTTCTATGTTTTATGTTTGTTTGTTTGCTTTTTTTTGTAATACTTGGAAGCATAATTTCCTTAAATGTGAATGTTACAAGCCCCGGAGAACAGATACAATTGCTATAGTAGAATAAACTCTTCTAGAAGGAACCTCCATATTTTATTTATCCTTTCCTTCTTCCCCTGGCAGACCCATCATTCATTTGAAATAAGATGAATACAAATGACTTCCTTGGGAGAACAATGTGTTATTTTTAAAATGAGCATAGCTGCCCATCTAAATCCAAGAGCCCCCAGGAGACCATCACCTCTCTAAAGACTTAAGAGAGGATTAAAATTTTAAACGCTGGGTGTCTTGATTAATCTGGTGATAGCGGGTGATGTGTTCCACAAACACAGTCCTGGTCTGCCAATTAGATTTGTGAGAAATGACTTGGCATTGGTGGGACATCACTGTGCCCTGGCAGGTGGAGTGGTGGGGAGCTGGCCCAAGCTGTGTTTGATGGACAGCCTTCCTCAACCTGCCGAGCTTGCTAGCTCTGGGTCTGAATCATCACTACCAAGTCATAGCCTCTCACAGCCCTTCCTGTATCAACCAAGGTCTGGAGATGGATTTTAGCTTCTGTGACTTCTGTTATTCAGGCTCCACCAGATGAATAAAATCTCAGTTCAACTAGTCAGAAAAACACCCACTGTCCTGGAACTTCCAGCACCCCTATCAGATGGTCCTTTTACCTCCTGTCTTATCTTCTGCCCTTCCTCTCGAATTTACTCTTTCATTCATTGATTCATTCAATATTTATTAAGCCCTTGTATGCCAGTTGCTCTTCTAATTGCTGGAGCTAGAGTCTATTGATAAAGATACATTAGTAAAATATGTAATGTATTAGAAGTGATTAAGAAAGAAGTCATGCAGGAAAGGGCCATCCCTCAGCTCTTTGGGTTAAGTCCCCATATGCATCTCTCTCTCACTCTTGTGCCTTCCTCCACAGCAGGCAGCTGCTGAGAACACCAGGACAGTCATAAAACTACAGGGAAACTAAAGATGTGGTGCCCTTGTCAGAACCTGTCTTGAGTTTCCAGAGAAGCCCAGTTCCACGAGGCTTGGGTATGTTCTAGCCAAGATGGCGTGCACCCCAGCGGCCATCCTGGGGCCACACGCCACTATGTGCGCCAAGCCTCAGAGAGCTCAGTGAGGTGGCCTACTCAGCTTAGACTTCTCGGTTCTGTTAATGTGTAATTACAGATGCAATCCATGAATGTGTTCCCACTGTAAAACACTCAGATATCACAAATACATCAAAAGGGCTTCTTGACTGCTGGCCATCCCTAAAAGACCTGCAACTGTTCAGTGCAGCATCTTCTGGAACTCTCTCCCTCTCTCTCATTTTACTTAGAGATATTCACTCACCCACTGAGCTATGTACATACATGTGCGCATGCACACACACGCACACGCAATAATCCATTGTAAGAGTGCTTTGATTTTTTTCTTACATAAATGGCGTATTTATATATCATTCTGGAACTCCATTTTCCTGCTCATTGAGAACCAACCAGGTCAATATATGGAGTAATTCAATGATCAGTATATTGAGCCAGATCAGTATAGAGCTCCGCATTTTCTTTCAGCTACTATTGAACTTGTAGTATGAACGTACCTCTTGTCTGCTGAGGATGTGCACATGTGGAAGTGGGTTTTTGAAGGATAAGTACTGAGAAATGGAACAACTGGATTTGCACATTTTAAATGACTGTTGACCCTTCCAAGCCGGCCATGAGAGGCCCTCCCTGGTTTATTGGCAGCCCCTGCTCCCCTGGGCCCAGACCTGAGCTCATGGCAGCTGGGCTTAAGGAAAAACAGGACAGACGTGAAGTATTTCTTCCCTGTGACCCCGAGTTGGGCTTTGGGGCTTTCTACTTGAGTGTGTGTCCTTTCCCAGGGGCCCTCTTATGGACCCACCTAGGAAGAAACACCAGGAAAGAAGTCATCAGATAAAATGGTTCTTTGGAGGTGTTGTTTGTTTTAAGAGGTTAAAATAAAAAACGTCATTTGCATGGTTTTGATTTCAAATGGTTAAAAAGGGTCTGTGGGTTTTTTTCTTATTTTAATCCCTATTTCACAGCCATCAAGTATACTGCCCCAGAAACAGCCAATACTGACTTTGTCTTGCATATTCTTCCAAAAATGTTCTGTGCAGATGGATGCAGAATGTATGGAGCGTGTATAATTTTTGCTGTTTGTTTCCCAATGAAAAATGGTACCATATACCACTGTGGAAAATGCAGTAGAGTGGTTGAAAGCATGGATTCTAAAGACAGGCTTCCTGGGTTCAAATCCCAGCCCCTAATCAAATCATTTAACCTCTTTCTGCCTCAGTTTCCTCATGTGCAAAATGGGGATAATCACTAGAGTTATAAGTATTATATGAATTAATATATGTAGAACTCTTAAAACTATACCTGGAATGCAGTAAGAAGCATGAACTCATTTGTTAAAGTATTTTTTTTTTTTTTAAAGAGGGAGGGGAGGTCCCGTAGTGCAGCAGTGGTTAATGAATCCGACTAGGAACCATGAGGTTGTGGGTTCGATCCCTGGCCTGGCTCGGTGGTTAAGGATCCAGCGTTGCCGTGAGCTGTGGTGTAGGTTGCAGATGCGGCTCAGAGCCTGTGTTGCTGTGGCTGCGGTGTAGGCCGGCCGCTACAGCTCAGATTTGACCCCTAGCCTGGGAACCTTCACATGCCGCGGGTACGGACCTAAAACAACAAAAAGGCCAAAAAAAAAAAAAAGGGGGGGGGAGAGAATAAAGAGGGAACTGTCTACTTATGCTGTGTCATTTTTATTATTCTATATTTTATATCGAATATTTGAATATTGTAAAGTGATCACCACAGTAAGTCGAGCTGACATCTGTCACCATATACACCATTTGTTTTTGTGACAAGACCTTTTTAGATCTACTCCATTAGCAACTTTCAGCTATGGAATTACAGTATTATTTAACTGCAGCTGTCACTCATTACATCCCCATGATTTGATTCTTCTTTAACTAAAAGGGTGGAGCTTTTGACCCCCTTTACCCATTCTCCCTATCCTTAGTACTCTGCTTCTGGCAACCGCGAACCTGTTCTCTGAATATATGAGTTTGTTTGTTGTTGTTTTAAATTACCCATATAAGTGAGATCATAGAGTATGTCTCTCTGTCTGACTTATTTCACAAAGCATAAGGCCCTCGAGGTCCATCCATGTTGACACAAATGGCAAGGTTTCATTCTTAGTTATGCCTGAATAGTATCCCGTTTTGTATCTTAGTATCCCATAGAATTATTCCAGTTCTAAATCCATTCATCCAGCAATGGATATTTAGGTTTTTTCCATATCTTAGCTATTATAAATAATGTGGCAGTGAACATGGGGGTGCATATATATACCTTTTCAAATTAGCGTTTACTTGTTCTTGTGGATCAATAGCCAGAAATGAAATTGCTGGATCATATGGTTGTTCTATTTTAATTTTTGGAGGGCCCTACATCATATTTTTCATAGTGAATATAGTAACATACATTCCAACCAATAGTGCATAAGGATTCCCTTTTGTTCACATCCTTGCCAATAGTTATTTTTGTCTTTTTGATAATACACATTCTAACAGGCATGAGGTAATACCCTTTTATTTATTTTTTTCTCTATTCCATGATAAAGGATTTATTTTTTTATTACTTAATAAATTTTATTACAATTATTGGTGTATAAAAATCAGCATAACCAAATTTTATAGCATTTCCATCCCAAACCCTCAGTGCATCCCCTTACCCCCCAACTTGTCTCATTTGAACACCATAAGTTTTCCAAAGTCTGTGAGTCACTATCTGTTCTGCAAAGAAGTTCACTGTGTCCTTTTTTAGGTTCCACATGTAAATGGTAGCATTTGATGTTGGTATCTCATTGTCTGATTGCTTTCACTTCGCATGATAATTTCTAGGTCCATCCATGTTGCTATAAATCTTGGTATTTCGTTCCTTTTAATGTCTGATTAATATTCCATTGTGTATATGTACCACATCTTCCCTATCCATTCCTCTGTTGATGGGCACTTAGGTTGTTTCCATGACTTGGCTATTGTATAAAGTAATGCAATGAACATTGGAGTACGTGTATTTTTTTGACTCATGGATTTCTCTGGATAGATGCCCAGGAGTGGGATTGCTGGATCAAATGGTAATTCTATTTCGAGTTTTCTAAGGAATCTCCATACTGTTTTCCACAGAGGTTGCACCAATTTGCATTCCCACCAACAGTGTAATAGGGATCCTTTTTCTTCACACCCTCTCCAGCATTTATTGTTTGTAGAATTTTTGATGATGGCCATTCTGGCTGGTGTAAGGTGCTACCTCATAGTGGTTTTGATTTGCATTTCTCTAATGAGGTGCGATGTTGAACATCTTTTCATGTGTTTTTTGGCCATCTGTATGTCTTCCTTGGAGAATTGTCTGCCTAGATCCTCTGCCCATTTTTTGATGGGGTTGTTTGTTTTTTTTGGAAATTTTGGAGATCAATCCCTTGTCAGTTGATTCATTTGCAAATATTTTCTACCATTCTCTGGGTTGTATTTTCGTTTTGTTTAGGGTTTCCTTTGCTGTGCACAAACTTTGAAGTTTAATTAAGTTCCATGTGTTTATTTTTCGCTTTACTGTCATTACTCTAACAAGTGGATCTGAGAAGATGTTGCTGTCATTTATGTCGGAGTGTTTGGCCTATGTTTTCCTCTAAGAGTTTTATTGTATCTGGTCTTATATCTAGATCTTTAATCCATTTTGAGTTTATTTTTGTGCATGGTGTTAGGAAGTGTTCTAGTTTCATTTTTTTACATGTGGCTGTCCAGTTTTCCCAGCACCACTTATTGAACAGGCTCTCTTTTCTCCATTGTGTATTCTTGCCTCCTTTGTCATAGATTAGTTGACTTTAGATGCGTGGATTTAATTCTGGGCTTTCTATCCTATTCCACTGATATATATTTCTGTTTTTGTGCCAGTACCATATGGTTTTGATGACTACAGCTTTGTAGTATAGTCTGAAGTCAGGGACCCTGTTTCCTCCAGCTCCATTTTTCTTTTTCAGGATGTCTTTGGCTATTCTGGCTCTTTTGTGCTTCCAAAGAAACTTTAAAATATTTTGTTCTAGTTCTGTAAAAATGTCCTTGGTAATTTGATAGGGATTGCATTGAATCTGTAGATTGCCTTGGGTAGTAGAGTCATTTTGATAATATTGACTCTTCCAATCCAAGAGCATGGTATATCTTTCCACCTGTTCATGTCATCCTTGATTTCTTTCATCAGTGTCTTATAGTTTTCAGATTACAGATCCTTTGTCTCTTTAGGTAGGTTTATTCCGAGGTATTTGATCCTTTTTGACGTGATGGTGAATGGAATTGCTTCCCTATTTTCTCTTTCTGATCTTTCATTGTTAGTATATAGAAATGCAGTTGATTTCTGTGTATTGATTTTGTATCCTGCGACTTTGCCAAACTCATTGATGAGCTCCAACAGTTTTCTGGTAGAATCTTTAGGATTCTCTAGGTATAGTATCATGTCATCAAAAATAGTGACAGTTTTATTTCTTCCTTTCCAATTTGGATTCCTTTTATTTCATTTACTTCTCTGATTGCTGTGGATAGGACTTCCAAAACTATGTTGAATAGTAGTGGTGAGAGCGAACATCCTTGTCTTATTCCTGATCTCAGTGGGAATTCTTTCAGCTTTTCACCATTGAGAATGATGTTAGCTCTGGTTTGTCATAGATAGCCTTTATTATGTTGAGGTAGGTTCCCCCTATGCCCACTTTCTGAAGGGTTTTTTTAATCAGAAATGGGTTTTGGATTTTGTCAAAGGCTTTTTCTGCATCTGTTGAGAGGATCATATGGTTTTTATTCTTCAGTTTGTTAATGTGGTGTATCACACTGACTGATTTGCAGGTATTGAAGAATCCTTGCATCCCTGGGATAAATGCCATTTGATCATGATGTACAATCCTTTTAATGTATTGTTGGATTCGGCTGGCTAGTATTTTGTTGAGAATTTTTGCATCTATGTTCATCAGTGAAATTGGCCTGTAATTTTCTTTTTTTGTGATATCTTTGTCTGGTTTGGTATCAGGGTGATGGTAGCCTCATAGAATGAGTTTGGGAGTGCCCCTTCCTCTGCAATTTTTTGGAAGAGTTTCAGAAGGATAGGCGTTAGCTTTTCTCTAAATGTTTGATAGAATTCACCTGTGAAGTCATCTGGTCCTGGACTTTTGATTGTTGGAAGTTTTTGAATCACAGTTTCAATTTCAGAACTTGTGATTGGTCTATTCATATTTTCTATTTCACCTTGGTTTAGTCTTGGAAGATTGTATTTTTCTAAGAATTTGTCCATTTCTTCTAGGTTTTCCATTTAATTGCCATATCGTTGCATATAGAGTCTCTTATGATCCTTTGTATTTCTATGATGTCTGTTGTTACTACTGCTTTTTCATTTCTAATTTTATTGATTTGTGTCCTCTCTTTTTTTCTTGATAAGTCTGGGTAAGGGTTTATCAATTTTGTTGATCTTTTCAAAGAACCAGCTTTTAGTTTCATCGACCTTTTCTATGGTTTTCTTCATTTCTATTTCATTGATTTCTGCTCTGATCTTTATGATTTCTTTTCTTCTACTAACTTTAGGTCTTGTCTGTTCTTCCCTCTCTAGCTGCTTTAAATGTAAAGTTAGGTTGTTTATTTGAGTTTTTCTTCTTCCCTAAGGTAGCTATAAACTTCCCTCTTAGAACTGCTTTTGTTGCATCCCAGATGTTTTGGAGTGTCATGTCTTTGTTGTCATTTGCTTCTAGGTATTTTTTAATTTCCTCTTTGATTTCTTCAGTGATCCATTGGTTGTTTAGTAGCATGTTCTTGAGTCTCCACGTTTGTATTTTTTGCCCTTTTTTTCTTGTTGTTGATAGCATTGTGGTCAGAGAAGATGCTTGAAATGATTTAAATTTTCTTAAAGTTCCAGAATCTTGGTTTGTAGCCCAGGATGTGATCAATCTTAGAGAATGTTCCATGTGCACTTGAGAAGAATGTGTATGTGTCCTGTTGCTTTTGGATGGAATATCCTATAAATATCTATTAGGTCCCTCTGATCTAATGCTTCATTCAGGGCCTATGTTTCCTTATTGATTTTCTCTCTGGACGACCTGTCCTTTGCTGTAAGGGGGGGTCGAAGTCCCCCACTATGATGGTGTTATTGTTGATTTCTCCTTTTAAGGTTGTGAGCAGTTGCCTTATATATTGTGGTGATCCTATGTTGGGTGCATAGATATTTAAAATTGTTATATCTTCTTCTTGGATTGATCCTTTGATTATTATGTAGTGCCCTTCCTTGTCTCTTAAAATGTTCTTCATTTTAAAGTCTATTTTGTCTGATAGGAGTATTGCTACTCCAGCTTTCTTTCGATGCCCGTTTGCATGGAATATTTTCCTTCATTCTCTCACTTTCAATTTGTATGTGTCTCTAGAAGTGAAGTGGGTCTCTTGAAGACAGCCTATATATGGGTCTTGTTTTTGTATCCATTCGGCTAGCCTATGTCTTTTGGTTGGGGCATTCAGTCTATTAACATTTAAGGTAATTACTGATATGTATGTTCTTATTGCCATTGTATTAACTGTTTAGGGTTTTTGTTGCTCTTTTTCATACTCTGAAGTTTTGATATAGGAGTCTATATACAAATGAGATTGTTTTAAGTCGTTGGTTTCTTAATTGCACATGCGTCTACAGTGACCTGCATTTGTGCTCTCTTCTCACGATTTCTGATTTTGGTAGTATAATTGTTCATGCATGCTTTAGTATCTTTTCTCCACACCCACTCCAGAAATTTTTGTTTGTGGACTTGTTAATGATGGCCATTCTGACTGTTGTGAGGTGGTTTCTCATGGTAGTTTTGATTTGCATTTCTCTAATCATCAGTGATGTTGAGCATTTTTTCATGTGCTTGTTGGCCATCTGTATATCTTCTTTGGAGAAATGTCTGTTCAGGTCCTTTGCCCATTTTTCAATGTGGTTGTTGGCTTTTTTGCAGTTGAGCTGCATCAGTTGTTTGTATATTTTAGAGATTAAGGCCTTGTCAGTTGCATCATTTGAAACACTTTTTTCCCATTCTGTAAGTCGTCTTTTAGTTCTCTTCTTGGTTTCCTTTGCTGTGCAAAAGCTTGTCAGCTTGATTAGGTCCCACTGGTTTATCTTTGCTTTGATTTCTGTTGCTTTGGGAGACTGACCTGAGAAAACATTTGTAAGGTTGATGTCGGAGAATGTCTTGCCAATGTTTTCTTCCAGGAGTTTAATGGTGTCTTGTCTTATGTTTAAGTCTTTAAGCCATTTAGAGTTTATTTTTGTGCATGGTGTGAGAGTGTGTTCTAGTTTCATTGATTTGCATGCAGCTGTCCTTGTTTCCCAGCAATGTTTACTGAAAAGACTGTCTTTTTCCCATTTAAGTTCTTGCCTCCTTTGTCAAAGATCAATTGGCTGTAGGTGTCTGGGTTTATTTCTGGGGTCTCTATTCTGTTGCATTGGTCCATATGTCTATTTTGGTACCAGTACCACACTGTCCTGATTACTGTGGCCCTGTAATATTGCCTGAAGTCTGGGAGAGTTATGCCTCTTGCTTGGTTTTTGTTACTCGGTATTGCTTTGGCAATTCTGGATCTTTTGTAGTTGCATGTAAATTTTTGGATTGTTTGTTCTCGTTCTGTGAAGCATGTCATGGGTAATTTGATAGGGATTGCATTGAATCTGTAGATTGCATTGGGTAGTATGGCCATTTTTACAATATTAACTTTTCTAGCCCATGAGCATGGAATATCTTTCCTTTTCTTTGTATCTTCTGTGATCTCCTTGATTAATGTTTTGTAGGTCTTTGCATATAAATCTTTCACCTCCTTGGTCAGGTTTATTCCCAGGTATTTGAATTTTGGGGGTGCTATTTTAAAAGGTAAAATATTTTGGTATTCTGTTTTCTAATATTTCATCATTAGTATACAGAAATGTGATTGATTTCTGAAGGTTATCCTTGTATCCTGCTACTTTGCTGCATTTGTTGATCAGTTCAAGTAATTTTGGAGTTGAGTCTTTGGGGTTTTCTATATATAGTATCATGTCATCTGCATACAGTGACAGCTTTACCTCTTCTCTTCCTATTTGGATGCCTTTTATTTCTTCTGTTTGTCTGATTGCTGTAGCTACGACTTCCAATACTATGTTGAATAGTAGTGGAGAGAGTGGGCATCCTTGTCTTGTTCCAGATTTTAGTGGGAAGGCTTTCAGCTTTTCTCCATTGAGTATTATATCCGCTGTGGGTTTTTCATATATGGCATTTATTATGTTAAGGAATGTTCCCTGTATTCCCACTTTGTCAAGAGTTTTGATCATGAATGGATGTTGGACTTTGTCAAATGCTTTTTCTGCATCTATTGAGATGATCATGTGGCTTTTGAATTTTCTTTTGTTAATGTGGTGTATGACATTGATTTGCATACGTTGAACCATCCTAGTGCACCTGGGATGAATCCCACCTGGTCATGGTGTATGATATTTTTGATATGCTGTTGGATTCGGCTGGCTAAAATTTTGTTGAGAATTTTTACATCTATATTCATCAAAGTTATTGGCGTATAGTTCTCTTTTTTTGTGGTGTCTTTGTCTGGTTTTGGAATTCAGGTGATGTTGGCATCATAGAATATCTTTGGGAGTGTTCCTTCTTCTTCAACCGTTTGGAAAAGCTTAAGGACGGTGGGTATGAGTTCCTCTTTGTATGTTTGGTAGAATTCACCTGTGAAGCCATCTGGTCCTGGACTTTTATTTGTAGGGAGTGTTTTGATGACATAATTTCATTTCTAGTGATTGGTCTGTTCAGTTGATTTATTTCTTCTTGATTCAGTTTCGGGAGGGTGTAAGACTTCCAAAGGTTGTCCATTTCTTCGAGGTTATCAAATTTGTTGCCATACAATTGTTCAGAGCATTCTCTCATATTTTTTTGTATTTCTGTAATATCCGTTGTGATTTCTCCTTTTTCATTTATTTTATTTTGTTTATTTCCTCCTCTTCTTGGTGAGTCTAGCCAGATGTTTGTCAATATTGTTTACCTTTTCAAAGAACCAGCTCTTGGATTTATTGATTTTTTTCTATTATTTTTGAATCTTCATTTTATTGATTTCCTCTCTGATCTTAATGATTTCCTTCCTTCTGCTGACTTTAGGTTGTTTTTGTTCTTCTTTTTCTTATTCATTTAGGTGATGGGTTAGGTTGTCAATTTGAGATTTTTCTTCTTTTTTGAGGAAGGCCTGTAATGCTATGAACTTCCCTCTGAGCACTGCTTTTGTGGCATCCCATAGATTTGGAGTGGTTGTGTCTTCATTCTCATTTGTCTCAAGGTATTTTTTAATTTCTTTCTTGATTTCCTTATCGACCCATTCATTTTTTAGTAGCATGTTGTTTAGTCTCCATGTAGTATGTTTTTTCTCATTTCCTTTACTGTGGTTGATTTCTAGTTTCATGCCTTTTTGGTCAGAGAAGATACTTGAAATAATTTCTATACTCTTAAATTTGTTGAGGTTAGCTCTGTGCCACCCCAGTATGTGATCTCTCCTTGAGAATGTTCCATGTGCACTTGAGAAGATGTATATTCTGACTTTTTTGGATGTAATGTTCTGAAAATGTCAGTTAGGTCTAACTTTTCTGTTGTGTCATTTAGGATCTCTGTTGCCTTACTGATTTTCTGCCTAGAGGATCTGTCCATTGATGTGAGGGGAGTGTTAAAGTCCCCTACAATTTTTGTATTGCTATCCATTTCTTCTTTTATGTCTGATAGTACTCATTCTAAGTACTTAGGTGCTCCTATATGAGGGGCATATATATTGACAATTGTAATATCCTTTTCTTGAATGAATCCTTTAACCATTAAGTAATATCCATCTTTGTCTTTCTTCATGGCTTTCACCTTAAAGTCTATTTTGTCTGATATGAATATGGCCACTCCTGCTTTCCTTTCTTGTCCGTTGGCATGAAATGTCTTTCCCCATCCCCTCACTTTCAATCTACCCGTGTCCATTGCTCTAAGGTGAGTCTCTAGTAGGTTTTCCCTTATTTATCCATTCTGCCACTCTGTCCTTTGATTGGAGCATTCAGACCATTGACATTTAAGGTGATTATTGATAGATATGTATTTATTGCCATTTAAGTATTTATTGCCATTTTAGTTCTTGTTTCCAGTTGAATCTATGTTTCTCTTTTCTTCTTTTCTTTTTTTGGATAGATGGGTTCCAGTTACTTTATACTTAAGTTCTTTTCAGTATTTCTGGATTAGATATCCCATTTAGGTTTACGGTTGCCCTGTTTTTTAAGTATATGAACACCTTGTTATATCTGCTTGCTGTGGCCCGATAACCACATAGACTTAAACACATCATTAAGAAAAGAAAATAAAAAAAGAATAAAGAAAAAAAATTTTTTTCGAAGTTAAAGAAAAAAGAAATAGTTTACGTTTTCCTACTTTCCCTCCCCACAATGTATGAGGTTGTTGTCTCTTTGTTTTTGTAATTTAATTCATTTTAACTAATTTATTTTTTTATTTTAGCATCTTCATGTTTAGATCTGTATGGTGGCTTATTTGAATGATTGCTTTCCAATTGTGGTTTCCTCCATTCTAATTCTTACTTTTTACTTTTCTTTCTTTCTTTCTTTTTCTTTTATAGGAAACTTTTCAGCATTTCTTTTAGAAAGGATTTAGTATTGCTGTACTCTTTTAGCTTTTGTTTGTTGGGGAAATTCTTTATGTCTCCTTCCATTTTAAATGATATTCTTGCTGGGTAGAGTATTCTAGGTTGCAGCCCTTTTCCTTTCAGCACGTTAAATATATCTTGCCATTCCCTTCTAGCCTGTAATGTTTCTGTAGAGAAATCAGCTGACAGCCTTATGGGGGATCCCTTATAATTAACGCTTTGCTTTTCTCTTGCTGCCTTTAGGATCCTCTACCTTTAATTCTTGCCATTTTTAATATATATGCCTTGGTGTGGGTCTGTTTGGGTTCAGCTTGTTTGGGGCCCTCTGTGCATCCGGTATCTTGATGTCAGATTGCTTCAGATTTGAAAAGTTTTCAAACATAATTTCTTCATGTGTTTTTTCAATGCCCTTTTTTCTCCTCCTTCTGGAATACCTATTATGTGTAAATTGGGCTGCTTTATATTATCCCATAGGTCTCTTATGTTGCTTTCATGTTTTCATTTGATTTTCTGTCTGCTATCCTGATTGCATGATTTCCATTATTCTATCTTCTACATCACTAATTCTTTCCTCTGCATTATTCAAACTGCTCTTTATTGCCTTTAGCTTAGTTTGCATCTCTGCAAATGAATTTTCTAGCTTTTCTTGGCTCCTTCTTATGTTTTCTAGTTCCTTTCTAAGGGAATCTGCATTGCTGTTTGCATCTTCTCTTAATTCCTGGATATTCAGCCTTAATCCTTCAAGTATTTTCATTAGCTCCGTTCTGAACTCCATTTCTGTCAGACTGCAGAGGTCTGTTTCATTGTTGGCTGCTTTAAATGACTTGTCTCGTTCTTTTAACTGGGAATGGTTTTTGAGCTTCTTCATCTTGCTTGTGATTTTCTTTTTCTGTGAGTTTGGGGAAGCCACACTGTAGTCTTGTAAGGCTACTTCTAAGGAGGAGCACCCCTTTGTATTTTTTTGGTGGGTTACTATTTATTTTTGGTGTGGGAGTTTGAATATTTGGTGTCTTTTTCTTTGGAGTGAGCAGGCTGTTATCTCAGAGGTACTCTGAATGTTCTCTGGGAAAATGAAGAAATGGCCAGGGTCAACAGTTGGTGCCTGGTCTCTGTGCTCTCAAATGCAGGAAGGTGGCGCTGTCTACTCCTAGTTGCCCAGCCCTGGGAAGTGGTCATGAGCTCTGGGCAGATCTACCAGGTGTCCAGAGCATTTGGCAGTAGCCGCAGTAAGAAGTATGATTTCCCTGGGGAGTTAGAGCCACAAAAGCTAGTGTTTGATTGCAAAGTCCTCTTTGAGGTGATTGGGATCACAAGGGGTACCTGTCAGAGGCTGGTTCAGCAGGCTGGCGTTGGCCCCGCCCCTCTGCTGATGCTTGCTCTTGGGTTGACGTGGGTTTCTGGCTCCAGTGGCTGGCGCTGGCTCTGCCCCTCTGCCAGTGCTAGCTCTGTGTGGTCGCGTGGGGCTCCGCCCACCAGAGATGCTAACTGCAGGCTGGGGCAGGCTCTTAGCTCCTTGGACCTGCACAGGGCCCCCACCACCACCCCGATGCTGGTTGGCGCTGGCTTCTGTGTCCATGACCTGGCACAGTGCTCTGCCCGACTTTCAATGCTGACTCCATGGGCTTCAAGGCACAGGCTCTGTCCCCGCTGCCACTGCTGCCTTCAGTGGCTCTCTGCTCCACTGCTGCTGCTGTCTATGTGGCACGGGCTCTGCTGCCCCACCCTCTGCACTAGTTCAAGGTGCTTCCTATGGTGGTCAGCCCCTCCTCCTGTCCTCCTCCCTGACAGTGGAGGCTTGCCTCCCCTGCAGGACCAGACTTCCCCGGTTCCCTCTGTCCTGGCTTTACACTGCACAATCCATAGAGTATGCAGCTCCCTCCCGTGCACTATACCGTAGTCTATCTCCGCAACCACCAACAACCTCAACCCTCTCCCAGGGACTAACTTTAGTAGCCTATGTGTCAGCTCCCAGGCACTGCCTGGAGCCTCAGGCTGTGGTGTCTGTGCCGGTATTCAGATCGTTTGTGTGAGTCTCTAACTCTGATTTTCCATTCTCAATCCAGCTGCTGCATTTTTCTCAGGCTTTGAGGTCCCTCTAGCTCAGCTGGTCATTGGTTAGGTGGCTTCCCAGGGTATGGGTTCCTTTTCTTTTCCACAGCTCCCTCCCTGGGGTGCTGGATGCCATCCTGATTCCTTTTCTCTCTCTCTCTCTCTTTTTTTCTGTTGTTCCACTCACTTATTTCAAGAATTTCTTGCAGATTTTGGAGGTTTAGATTAATCAGCGTTCAGATGATGTTTTGTCCAAGTTGTTTTATATTTAGATATGTTTTTTGTTGTATTTGTGGGAGACCTCTTACTCCTCCGCCATCTTGCTGCTGTCTCTACTCTGCCCATTTTAAAATCAGATTTATTTTTTCTATTGAGTTGTATGAGTTCTTTATGTATTTTTGATATTAACTAACCCCTTACCAGACATGCAATGTACAAATATTTTCTCCCATTCAGTAGGTTGCCTTTTCATTTTGTTGATGGTTTCCTGTGCTGGGCAGAAGCTGCTTAGTTTGATGTAGTCTCACCTCTTTACTTTGCTTTTGGGGTGAGTTCCAAAGAATCAAATCCAAAATTGATGTCCAGAAGCTTGTTAACTATGTTTTCTTCTAGGAGTTTTGTGGTTTCAGGTCTTACATTCAAGTGTTTGGTCAACTTTGAGTTAAATTTTGTTTATGGTGTAAACTTGTGGTCTGTTTTGATGCTTTAATATGTGGCTGTCCAGTTTTCCCAACACCATTTATTGAAGAGACTGTCCTTTCACTGTTGTATATTCTTGCCTCCTTTGTCAAACACTAATTGACCATGTGTGAATGGGTTTACTTCTGGGCACTATATTCTGTTCCATTATTCTATGTGTCTGTGTTTAAGTTAGGAACATTCTGTTTTGGTCACTCTACCTTTGCAATACTGTTTGAAATGTGGGAGCTTGATGCTTCCAGGTTTGCTCTTCTTTCTTATGATTTCTTTGGCTATTTGGGATCTTTTGTGGTTCCATACAAATTTTAGGATTGTAAAAGTTGCTATTGGAATTCCAATAGGTATTGTATTGAATATGTACATTTCTTTGGGTAGTGTGGATGGTTTAGATGTGTAGCATTAGTTCTTCATATTCATGAGCACAAAATAGCTTGCCATTTATTTGTGTCTTGAATTTTTTTCATCAGTTTTCTTAGAGTTTTCAGTGTTCAGGGTGTTTTCCTCCTCAGTTAAATTTATTTCTAGGAATTTTTTGGATGCAATTGTAAATAGGATTGCTCCCTTAATTTCTCTTTGACAGTTCATTATTCATGTATAGAAACACAAGGGGTTTTTGTATGTTGACTTTGTATCTTACAGCTGTATGGGATTCATCTATTCTAACAATTTTGGCGAAGTCTTTAGGATTTTTTATGTATAATATCATGTCATCTACCCAGAGCGACAGTTGTCCTGCTTTCTGATTTGGGTGCCTTTTCTTTTTCTTGCCTAACTGCTCTGGTGAGGACTTTCAATACTCTGTTTAATAAAAGTGGCAAGAGTGAACATCCTTGTCTTATTACTAATATTAGAGGGAAAGCTTCAGCTTTTTACCATTGAACATAGTGTTATCTGTGGGCTTGTCATATGTGGGCTTTATTATGTTGAGGTACAGTCCTTTTATATCCGCTTTGTTGAAAGTTATATCGTGAATGGATGTTGAATTTTACCAAATGCTTTCTCTGCATCTATTGAGATCATTTGATTTTTATCCTTCATTCTGTTAATGTATATCACATACACTGATTTGTAAGTATTGAATCATTCTTGCATCACTGGAATAAGTCCCAGGTGATAATAATATCTGATTCTTTTAATGTATTGTTGAACTTGGGGGAGTTCCCATTATGGCTCAGTGGTTAACAAATCCTACTAGGAACCATGAGGTTGCGGGTTCAATCCCTGGCTTTGCTCAGTGGGTTAAGGATCCGGCATTGCAGTGAGCTGTGGTGTAGGTTGCAGACACAGCTTGGATCCCGCGTTGCTGTGGCTGTGGCGAAGGCCGGCAGCTACAGCTCCTGTTAGACCCCTAGCCTGGGAACCTCCATGTGCCATGAGTGTAGCCCTAGATAAGGCTAAAAGACCAAAAAGAAAAAAAAAACAATTTGGTTTGCAAATATTTTGTTGAAGACTTTTGCATCTATGTTCATCAGGGATATTGTCCTGTAATTAATTGTCTTTTCTTGTGGTGTTCTTGTCTGGTTTTGGCATCAGGGTAATGCTGGCCTCAAAAGGAGTTTGGAAATATTTCCACTTCTGTTTTTTGGAAGAGTTTGAAGATGATTGGTACTAATTCTTTGAATATTTGGTAGAACTCACCAGTGAAGCCATCTGGACATGGATATTTGTTTCTTGGGGAATTTTTGATAACTGTTCTGACTTTATTGTTAATCAGTCTATTCAGATTTTGTTTCTTCATGATTCAGTCTTATAAGATTACACGCTTCTAGAAGTTTATCTTTTTCTTCAGTGTTGTCCAATTTGTTATCAAATGTTTGCAGTAGACTTTTATGATCAACTGTATTTCTGTGATATAAATTGTTATCTCTGCTTTCATTTCTGATTTTGAGTCCTTTTTAATCTTTTTAAAGAGTCAGCTCTTAGTTTCATTGACCCTTTATATTGTCTTTTTAGTCTTAATTTCATTTGTTATTGTTTTATTTTGTTATTTCCTTCCTCAGTAACTTTGGGCTCTGTTTTTTTTTTTTTTCCAGTTCATTGAGATGTACTTATTTCTTGAAGTAGGCACTTATCACTATGATTTCTCTTTAGAACTGCTTTTGTATGTTGTTACTTCCATTTTAATTTGTCTCAAGGTATTTGATTTCCTCATTGACCATTTGGTTATTCACTAGCATGTTGTTTGTTACATATTTGTGGAATTCCATGTTTTTCTCTTTGCAATTGAGTTCTTATTTTATATCGCTATAGACAAAAGATGCCTGATATAATTACAAAATTTTAAAATAATGATCAAACCCAGAGATAAGCAGTTGTCCAGTCATAGCTCACATCAGACACTTGGAAAACAACAATGGCAACAACTGTATGCACACTTAATGCCTGGAAACAAAACCTGAACAAAGTGAAAAACAGCCTTTTCAGTCTTTCTGATAACTGAGTTTTTGCTATATAATTTTGTTCTTTTTACCAAAGTAAAACTTTATAGACTGAAATCAGAAAAAAAATAGCTAAGACTTATTTTTGGCCTAACAAATGACCTATCCCAGAGAATGTTCCATGTGCAATTGAGAAGATTCTATTGCTTTTAGATGGGGTATTTTATATACATGTGTTAAGGCCATCTGATCTAATGTGTCATGTGCAGTTAATATTTCTTTATACATGTTAGTGTCCGAATGACTAATCCATTGAAGTAAGTGGAATATGAAAGTACCTTTTTATTGTATTGGTGTCTATTTCTCATATTAGATCTATTAATATTTGTTATCTATATTTAGGTGCTCCTGTGTTGAATGCATAAATATTTACAAATGCTTTATCTTCTTGTTTGACTTATCATTGTGTAATGCCCTTCTTTGTCTCTTATTAAAGTATTTGTATTAAAGTCTATTTTGTCTATCAGTACCTTAGCTTTATTTTGGTTTCTTTTTCAATTTGATTTAATTCTGGTGTAGTTGATTTGCAGTGGTATAGTTGATTTGCAGTGTTTTGTTTCAGGTGTGTAGCAAAGTGACTGATATATGTGTGTGTGTGTGTGTGTATATATCTCCATTCTATTTCAGATTCTTTTCCTGATTCTTTTCCCATATAGATTTGTACAGAGTATTGAGTTCCTCGTGCTATATAGCAGGTCCTTGTTTATTATGTTTTATATATAGTAGTGTATGTTAATCCAAAACTGCTAATTTTTCCCTCCCTTACCCACATTTCCCCTATGGTAATCATAAGTTTATTCTGTGTCTGTGAGTCTATGTCTGTTTTGTAAATAGGTTCATCTGTATTTTTTTAAAGATTTTCCATGTAAGTGATTTCATATGAGTATTTGTCTTTCGCAGACTTCAGTATCTTTAGGTCCATCCATGTTGCTGCAGATGACTTTGTTTCATTCTTTTTATGGCTGAGTGATATTCCACTGTATATATGTACCATATCTTCTTTAATCATTCCTTTGTTGATAGACATTTAGGTTACTTCCATGTCTTGACTGCTATAGTGCAGCACTGAACATTGGGGTGCACTTATTGAATTATGTTTTTTTCTGGATATATGGCTAGGAGTGGGATTACTGGATCATATGGTAGTTCTATTTTTAGTTGAGTTCCTTTTAAGGAACCTCCATACTGTTCTCCATAGTGGATGTACCAATTTACATTCCCACCAACCGTGCAGAAGAGTTTCTTTTCACCAGACCCTCTTCAGCATACATTGTTTGTAGACTTTTAGGTGACAGCCATACTAAACAGTGTGAAGTGATAACTCATTGTATTTTTGATTTGCATTTGTCTAATAAATAGCAATGTTGAGCATCTTGTCATGTGTTTTTTGGCCATCATGTATGTCTTCTTTGGAGAAATGTCTATTTAGATCTTTTGCCCATTTTTTATAACTTAATGAATTTTATTTCAATTATAGGTGTACAAAAGATCATCACAAGTCAATTTGATAGCATTTGTGTCCCAAACACTCAGTACATCCCCCCACACCCCCAGATTGTCTTGTCTGAAAAACCAAAGGTTTTCCAAAGTCTGTGAGTCATGGTCTGTTCTGCAAAGAAGTTCACTGTGTCTTTTTAGTTTCCACATGTAAGCGGTAGCGTTGGGTGTTGCTGTCTCATTGTCTGACTGGTTTCACTTTGCAGGATAATTTCTAGGTCCATCCATGTTGCTATAAATCTTGGTATTTCGTTCCTTTTCACGGCTGAGTAATATTCCATTGTGTTTATGTACCATATCTTCCCTATCCACTCCTCTGTCGATGCGCATTTAGGTTGTTTCCATGACCTGGCTATTGCATAGAGTGCTGCAATGAACACTGGAGTCCATGTGTCTTTTCGAGTCATGGTTTCCTCTGGATAGATGCCCAGGAGTGGGATTGCTGGAATAAATGGTATTTCTATTTTGAGTTTTCTGAGGAATGTCCATACTGTTTTCCACAGTGGTTGCACCAGTTTGCGTTCCCACCAACAGTGTAATAGGGATCCTTTTTCTCCACACCCTCTCCAGCACTTATTGTTTGTAGACTTTTTGATGATGTCCATTCTGGCCGGTGTAAGGTGGTACCTCATAGTGGTTTTGATTTGCATTTCTCTAATGAGGACCAATGTTGAACATCTTTTCATGTGTTTGCCAACTGCATGTCTTCTTTGGAGAGTTGTCTGCCTAGATCCTCTGTCCATTTTTTGATGGGGTTCATTGTTTCTTTGGTATTGAGCTGTAGGAGGTGTTTGTAAATTTTGGGGATTAATCCCTTGTCAGTCGATTCATTTGCAAATATTTTCTCCCATTCTGTGGGTTGTCTTTTCCTTTTGTTTAAGGTTTCCTTTGCTGTGCAGAAACTTTGAAATTTAATTAAGTCCCATTTGTTTCTCTTTTTATTGTCCTTACTCTGACAGATGGATCTGAGAAGATGATGCTATCATTTATGTCGGAAAGTGTTTGGCCTATATTTTCCTCTAAGAGTTTTATCTATCTGGTCTTATATCTAGATCTTCAATCCATTTTGAATTTATTTTTGTGCATGGTGTTAGGAAGTGTTGTAGTTTCATTTTATTTTCATGTAGCTCTCCAGTTTTCCCAGCACCACTTACTGAAGAGGCTGTCTTTTCTCCAATGTACATTCTTGCCTCTTTTGTCATAGATTAGTTGACTACAGATGCGTGGATTTAATTCTGGTCTTTCTATCCTGTTCCACTGATCTATATTTCTGTCTTTGTGCCAGTATCATACGGTTTTGATGACTGTAGCTTTGTAGCAGAGTCTAAAGTCAGGGAGCCTGATTCCTCCAGCTCCATTTTTCTTTTTCAGGATGTCTTTGGCTATTCTGGCTTTTTTGTGCTTCCAAAGAAACTTTAAAATATTTTGTTCTAGTTCTGTGAAAAATGTACTTGGTATTTGATAGGGATTGCATTGAATGTGTAGATTGCCTTGGGTAGTATAGTCACTTTGATAACATTGACTCTTCCAGTCCAAGACCATGGTATGTCTTTCCACCTGATCATGTCATGCTTGATTTCTTTCATCAGTGCCTTATAACTTTCAGAGTACAGGTCTTTTGTCTCCTTGGGCAGGTTTATTCCTAAGTTTTGATTCTTTGTGATGCAATGGTAAATGGGATTGCTTCCCTAATTTCTCTTTCTTATCTTTCATTGTTAGCATATAAAAATGCAGTTGATTTCTGTGTATTAATTTTGTATCCTGCGACTTTGCCAAATTCATGGATGAGCTCTCACTGTTTTCTGGTAGAGTCTTTAGGATTCTCTAGGTATAGTATCATGTCAGCTGCAAAAAGTGATAGTTTTACTTGTTTCTTTCCAATTTGGATTCTTTTATTTCTTTTTCTTCTCTGATTATTGTGGCTAGGACTTCCAGAAGTATGTCAAATAGTAGTGGCGAGAGTGGACATCCCTGTCTTGTTCCTGATCTCAGCGGGGATTATTTCAGCTTTTCACCATTGAGAATGATGTGAGCTCTGGGTTTGTCATAGATGGCCTTTATTATGTTGAGGTAGGTTCCCCCTATGCCCACTTTCTGAAGGTTTTTTTTTTTTTAATCAGAAATGGGTGTTGGGTTTTGTCAAAGGCTTTTTCTGCATCTATGGAGAGGGTCATATGGTTTTTCTTCTTTAGTTTGTTAACGTGGTGCATCACACTGATTGATTTGTGGATACTGAGGAATCCTTGCATCCCTGGGATAAATCCCACTTGATCGTGATGTATAATCCTTTTAATGTATCATCACTGGATTCGGTTGGATAGTATTTTATTGAGAATTTTTGCATCTATGTTCATCAGTGAGATTGATTTGTGATTTTCTTTTTTTGGGATATCTTTGTCTGGTTTTGGTATCAGGGTGATGGTGGCCTCGTGGAATGAGTTTGAGAGTGTCCCTTCCTCTGCAATTTTTTGGAAGAGTTTCAGAAGGATAGGCGTTAGCTTTTCTCTAAATGTTTGATGTAATTCACCTGTGAAACCATCTGGTCCTGGACTTTTTTTTGTTGGAAGTTTTTGAATCACAGTTTCAATTTCAGAACTTGTGTTTGGTCTATTCATATTTTCTATTTCATCTTGGTTTTGTCTTGGGAGATTTTACTTATCTAAGAATTTGTCCATTTCTTCTAGGTTTTCCATTTTATTGCCACATAACTGCATATAGTAGTCTCTTATGATCCTTTGTATTTCTGTGATGTCTGATGTTACTTCTCCTTTTTCATTTCTAATTTTATTGATTTGTGTCCTTTTTTATTGATAAATCTGGCTAAGGGTTTATCAATTTTCTTGATCTTTTCAAAGAACTAGCTTTTAGTTTCACTGATCTTTTCTATGGTTTTCTTCATTTCTATTTCACTGATTTCTGCTCTGATCTTGATGATTGTTTTTCTTCTACTAACTTTAGGTCTTATCAGTTCTTCCATCTCTAGCTGCTTTAGATGTAAAGTTAGGTTGTTTATTTGAGCTTTTTCTTGTTTCCTGAGGTAGGCTTGTATTGCTATAAACTTCCCTCTTAGAACTGCTTTTGTTGCATCCCAGAGGTTTTGGGGTGTCGTGTCTTTGTTGTCATTTGCTTCTAGGTATTTTTTAATTTCCTCTTTGATTTCTTCTGTGATCCACTGGTTATTTAGTAGCATGTTGTTTAGTCTCCACGTATTTGTATTTTTGGCCATTTTTTTCTTGTTGTTGATTTCCAGTTGTATAGCATTGTGGTCAGAGAAGATGCTTGAAATGATTTCAATTTTCTTAAAGTTACTGAGGCTTGATTTGTAACCCAGGATGTGATCAATCTTAGAGAATGTTCCATGCGCACTTGAGA